>CM077116.1:200354065-201050118 GCA_039619475.1 Icerya purchasi | reverse complement strand
TACCTTTCAATGTACCAAAGTCAATTGTCGCGTAGTATGTATAATATGTGAAATAAAACCATATTTTTTCTTTTACTCGCATTTTTTATTTTTATTATTTCAAAATCTTTTACATTGTTTCACATAAATTATAATGTATGTATGTATATATGTATGGAATTTTAATATGTAATAATATACATTTCATACATTTTATTTTATTTCATGGTCGTATAATTACTTTAAAATTATTTAGATACACCGCAGATATTATAGTACCGAACACATCATTTATTATTCCATTCTATTTCAGTTAATATGTTGTATGGATGAAATCAAATCAATTTATGTAACTGTTTATTTAAATTTAAATAATCTTTTTCTTTTTTTTTTTTATCTCTCAGCATATGCATGCGTGTATATGCTTACATATACAAGTATGAAAAAATTATTTTTTTATTTTTTCCTCGATATGAATGGTAAATCTACGAATTTATTTGAAAAACGGTCAAAACCTAATACATAGATTTCAAACTTTGATGGAAATTTCCGTAAAACGTTCAATTTACACTTATTATCTTAAAAAAAAAATTTTTTCATTATTATTATTCATATCATTTAAATAGACTGATACGACAGAGAGAGAAAATAAAAAGCTAAATTATTTTTACACGTGAGGGAGGGAGCTGATGAAAACGTACGAGTCTTATTATTTGGAATACAGATTATGAAGGAAATTTTTATTCAATGTTTCGTTCTAAGATTTTTCATTTTTTACATTTAAAATTTTTCAATACGAAAATATTTCGAAATCTACAGGAACGTCTACGAATAGTCTTCGTCATTATAGAAGCACCTGCAGATCATGTATCGACACTGCAGGCGCGTAAGGGTGAGTAAATATGTGTGATCATGTGTGTGTATGTATGCTTGAAATGTGCGAAATGGCTAATAAGAAACAACCGTTGAATCGCAACGACAGGTAGAGATCCGCTTATAGAATAAGAGAGTGAGAGTGAGATAAATTATGTACCTTTATTATTGCAGAACTGCACTGTAGTGGCAGACATGAAATATCCGTTAGCATCCTTTTCGAGACAGTTTTATAAAAAAGGCCGAAAATTAACTTTAAAACTGGATGAATGAGATAGTTGATAATAAACATACCATTAAGACCGGTATACATGTATGTGGACATGTGTGTGAGCGCACGGTTAAATGAATGACAAAAGATTATTAACTGCATAGGCATTGTTAAATATAACTATACTGATTTATCCGTAAAACTAACAAATTTTACCGTTGTTTTCTTTCCTTTTTTTTCTTTCGCGTTTTACAAAAAATTCATGTTAGTTCTAAAAATATTGCTAAATTCAAATTAAATCGATCATGTTATTTTATTTTTATTTTTGTTTCTTTAAACAATGTGTTACGATCGTATTTATCTTACTCAATCTTTTACCTAATATTCTAACGGTTTTAGACAACAGCAGAAATATGCAAGTTACCTTGGATGTATTATATTTTATTCATGTTTCTATACAAGCACATGCAAACATCGGATGCCGGAAATGTATGATAATATAATTTTTAAATCAATGATTAACGTATTATTATTATTTTTTTTTTTCACCATGTGATATACAAAATAACATCATACTTGCTTTTACAACAATATTTAAATTCTACATTAACATGTTGAAAATCTAATGATTTTTAAATGATTCGTTCGACATATTTATATTCCTCGAAAAAAGGGGAAATCGCTAACAATGTTTTATAATTATGTGTAAGGAATTGTATTATTAAGTTAGTATTGGTTAAAATTGACTAGAATGATTTTTAAAAAAGCTTCATATTTTATTACAAAAATAAAAAAAATAATAAAAAACTAATCAATTATGATAACACCATCATCATCATCATCATCGTCTATCACAATTATATTATCCATTTGTTCTTCTTCTTCTTCTTCATCATCATCATCATCAATGAAGGTTGATGCATTATTGAATGATCTATATATTAATGAAATAACATATACATAAGTTTTGAATGAAGTTATTCATAATATAAATTCACTAATGTATACACTCTGTTAAAATTTCTATACAATATTTACTTACGAACTAGAGTTCGACGAATAAGATTGTATATCTGATGACTGATCTAAATCATATAATTGAATTCGATAATTCTCGTAGTCAATCCGCAAATTCGTTATGGCATTGTTGATGTTCATTGATGGGGGGTGTCTCTCAACATATTCACCCCTCCGAACATGATCGAGTACTTCTATAAATTCACCGAAGGGGCATTGTCTCAAGCTAGCCTCCCAAGCTTCTTTGGTAGTCCAAAATTGTAGTACTCCTTTCACCGTTACTCCATTTATAATTTTTAAATATATTTCGGGGCTAACGTGTTGTATTATAATCTATAGTAAATAATAGATTTTATTTTCATATATTAAAATCATGTAAAAATGAATTGGTGATCTTATAGAGATCGAACTTTTCTTAATTTTCAAGCATTAACATATGAGTAAAAATCATGTGCATAAGCAGATAATATTATAAAAATGGAAAAAATTTTTTGTATTTTTTAATTAATAGTTTTCTTACCATTGCTTCCGGTAATCCTATAGGTGCACTTGGAATGATGTTAAATGTTATATTTGTAGACTTTCTGCGTATATTATCCATATCCTTTTTTTTATTGTAGAAAAAAATATATGATTAGAAAAAAAAATTTTTTCACCTACAACTTTTGATGATCTAGTGATAAAAATAAAAAATAAAAAAATAAAATATTGAGTACTAAATATAAATAATGCTTGTTTAAAAAAAATAAATAAATAAATAAATAAATAAATGAATCTATAAAGGAAGCTTTTTTGAACCAATGAGGTTAGCTTTTAAAGAGAACACTCGTTGTGGATTTGTAATCTGTCTAAAGGGAATACTATATATTTCTCTGTTTATTACAAATAACGTTACGTTACGAATGGAATTTTTATAGCCTATACTAAGTTGTTTACATCTAGCATGACAATTTTTTGTTTTTAACTTTAAATATTTTTTTTTAAATTTTTCAGTTGTAAATATATAAAGCTCTGGGGCGAAGTACTTTTTATAAATTGTTGCTAAATTGAGCCATTGAACTTCAATGGGGGGTATGTCATTGATAAAGCAATTGGAAAATGTTTCCAGCTCATTATGTATATCACTCGTTTGTTTTAGTTTCTGTTCTAACGATAATACTACTTGCAGACTCTCCTGATAGCACATCTCGAATGATTTAATATATCGACTATTGTTTATAACATTTGTAAAAATTAACTTATTCGGATGAAATGTAATTTGTTTTTTACAGAATATTTCCGAAACACCGGTGTAACAATAAACAGTTGCCTGTGGATAAATGCTATTTGCGAAATCAATTCCTAAATTTTCTTTAATGACATCATTATCCACGAAATACATATCTATCTGTCTTTCTTTTTTGTTTTCTAAACAAAATAAATAAATGATTGTTAAAAGAAATGTATTAAAAAAATTACACTTCTACAGAATGATAGACTGTGTTAGTAATATTATATATTCAGAGAATTTAAACAGAAAAATATCATTAAAAATTTTTATTACATCCGAATGGATGGTGCAGAGCATATTTATACTTTAAAGAAACAAATCTCGAAATAATCTATACTTTTTTAGAATGGAATAGAAACATGCTTTACCCATTTCATTATTTGAAATGAATGTATTTATTTTTTTAACAAGTTACTTTGAGTATTAATAATTCATAAATAATAGTAATAAATTATGAAATGTAGTTTTTATTGAGTATATATTATCGGGGGCGGCGAGAATAATGAGTATAATTTAATGAAATTATTGATAGAAATGGAGAAATTTTACTAAAAAATAGTATGAAAAGTAAAAATCTTCGAATACTATTCTTTAAATTGTTTAAATTAATACTATTGAAGAAATAAAATCTCCGATTTTCTATATTTTAAAAAATGGGGCGGGGATTTTCATTAATAAATTTTTATCTCACTTAAATATATTTAATCCATTATTTTTTGAAAGAAAAATTCATTTCATTACATAAAATCAATCTGATAATACTAAATAAATTAATATTGATACTCTACAATATATATCTGTAAAAATCTATTATGAAAATTTTGAATACAGAAAAATAAATTGAGAGAGTCTAAGAAAAAAAGGAAAATTCATTTGCATTGAATGAAATAAACTACACTAAACATTTTTTTATTTAGGATTTAAACAAAGAATAATATAATATATGAGGAATTATTGAAATATTTAGGAAATAAAGCAGAAAATAAAAAAAAATTTCAAAAATCATTTTGAGAATAAAATTTTTTGAAAAAAATTATTACGAGGGGGTGAATGATCAAATCAATTGTGAGTATATATGAAAAAACGCGAATAATTAAAATGAATAAATAAATAAATAAAAATATATGAATGTATTATATTACTTACCAAAAAAAAAAAAAAAAATAAATATGATGACTGATGAAAGGATTTAGAAAATTTTTAACTTTAACAAAACTCTAAAGAGTATAATATTCAAGAAAGCAAACAATGAACACTCGAAGACTTTTAAGTTTCAACTGATCATACTACTCAAATTCGCAAATGCTTTATAGCTAAAAACTTTGCGATTTTATTATTATTATTATCTTTAGCTAAAGTGGTTTTTCAAAAGTAGATTTGTAAATAGCATTAAAATATCATTTATTCGAACCATTTTTCGGGTATTCAAGCATTAAGCACGTTCACATATTTCTATTGTTGGTAGTGAACATTTCAACGGTAGTGTTTTGACCACCTCATTAGGGATGTTTTACCATTTTACGATTCAACATAATGTTGCGGTTCATCATAATGTTGCGGTTGCTTAATTAGTTATCCGTTGTGACATTTAAAAGGATGATTTTAAACAGTGATTTTCGCAATATATCGCTTACACACGTTAATCGTTAGCCAAACAGCATTTATATCATCCGTTTTACCACACGCATCGAATGTGTAAATGCATATTCCGGTATCTGTCTAAAGTATTTTAACAGTCTTAAACTAATTTTTCATAATGATAATGGATATTCGCGGATATCCATTATCATTATGAAAAATTAGTTTAAGACTGTTAAAATACTTTAGACAGATACCGGAATATGCATTTACACATTCGATGCGTGTGGTAAAACGGATGATATAAATGCTGTTTGGCTAACGATTAACGTGTGTAAGCGATATATTGCGAAAATCACTGTTTAAAATCATCCTTTTAAATGTCACAACGGATAACTAATTAAGCAACCGCAACATTATGATGAACCGCAACATTATGTTGAATCGTAAAATGGTAAAACATCCCTAATGAGGTGGTCAAAACACTACCGTTGAAATGTTCACTACCAACAATAGAAATATGTGAACGTGCTTAATGCTTGAATACCCGAAAAATGGTTCGAATAAATGATATTTTAATGCTATTTACAAATCTACTTTTGAAAAACCACTTTAGCTAAAGATAATAATAATAATAAAATCGCAAAGTTTTTAGCTATAAAGCATTTGCGAATTTGAGTAGTATGATCAGTTGAAACTTAAAAGTCTTCGAGTGTTCATTGTTTGCTTTCTTGAATATTATACTCTTTAGAGTTTTGTTAAAGTTAAAAATTTTCTAAATCCTTTCATCAGTCATCATATTTATTTTTTTTTTTTTTTTTGGTAAGTAATATAATACATTCATATATTTTTATTTATTTATTTATTCATTTTAATTATTCGCGTTTTTTCATATATACTCACAATTGATTTGATCATTCACCCCCTCGTAATAATTTTTTTCAAAAAATTTTATTCTCAAAATGATTTTTGAAATTTTTTTTTATTTTCTGCTTTATTTCCTAAATATTTCAATAATTCCTCATATATTATATTATTCTTTGTTTAAATCCTAAATAAAAAAATGTTTAGTGTAGTTTATTTCATTCAATGCAAATGAATTTTCCTTTTTTTCTTAGACTCTCTCAATTTATTTTTCTGTATTCAAAATTTTCATAATAGATTTTTACAGATATATATTGTAGAGTATCAATATTAATTTATTTAGTATTATCAGATTGATTTTATGTAATGAAATGAATTTTTCTTTCAAAAAATAATGGATTAAATATATTTAAGTGAGATAAAAATTTATTAATGAAAATCCCCGCCCCATTTTTTAAAATATAGAAAATCGGAGATTTTATTTCTTCAATAGTATTAATTTAAACAATTTAAAGAATAGTATTCGAAGATTTTTACTTTTCATACTATTTTTTAGTAAAATTTCTCCATTTCTATCAATAATTTCATTAAATTATACTCATTATTCTCGCCGCCCCCGATAATATATACTCAATAAAAACTACATTTCATAATTTATTACTATTATTTATGAATTATTAATACTCAAAGTAACTTGTTAAAAAAATAAATACATTCATTTCAAATAATGAAATGGGTAAAGCATGTTTCTATTCCATTCTAAAAAAGTATAGATTATTTCGAGATTTGTTTCTTTAAAGTATAAATATGCTCTGCACCATCCATTCGGATGTAATAAAAATTTTTAATGATATTTTTCTGTTTAAATTCTCTGAATATATAATATTACTAACACAGTCTATCATTCTGTAGAAGTGTAATTTTTTTAATACATTTCTTTTAACAATCATTTATTTATTTTGTTTAGAAAACAAAAAAGAAAGACAGATAGATATGTATTTCGTGGATAATGATGTCATTAAAGAAAATTTAGGAATTGATTTCGCAAATAGCATTTATCCACAGGCAACTGTTTATTGTTACACCGGTGTTTCGGAAATATTCTGTAAAAAACAAATTACATTTCATCCGAATAAGTTAATTTTTACAAATGTTATAAACAATAGTCGATATATTAAATCATTCGAGATGTGCTATCAGGAGAGTCTGCAAGTAGTATTATCGTTAGAACAGAAACTAAAACAAACGAGTGATATACATAATGAGCTGGAAACATTTTCCAATTGCTTTATCAATGACATACCCCCCATTGAAGTTCAATGGCTCAATTTAGCAACAATTTATAAAAAGTACTTCGCCCCAGAGCTTTATATATTTACAACTGAAAAATTTAAAAAAAAATATTTAAAGTTAAAAACAAAAAATTGTCATGCTAGATGTAAACAACTTAGTATAGGCTATAAAAATTCCATTCGTAACGTAACGTTATTTGTAATAAACAGAGAAATATATAGTATTCCCTTTAGACAGATTACAAATCCACAACGAGTGTTCTCTTTAAAAGCTAACCTCATTGGTTCAAAAAAGCTTCCTTTATAGATTCATTTATTTATTTATTTATTTATTTATTTTTTTTAAACAAGCATTATTTATATTTAGTACTCAATATTTTATTTTTTTATTTTTTATTTTTATCACTAGATCATCAAAAGTTGTAGGTGAAAAAATTTTTTTTTCTAATCATATATTTTTTTCTACAATAAAAAAAAGGATATGGATAATATACGCAGAAAGTCTACAAATATAACATTTAACATCATTCCAAGTGCACCTATAGGATTACCGGAAGCAATGGTAAGAAAACTATTAATTAAAAAATACAAAAAATTTTTTCCATTTTTATAATATTATCTGCTTATGCACATGATTTTTACTCATATGTTAATGCTTGAAAATTAAGAAAAGTTCGATCTCTATAAGATCACCAATTCATTTTTACATGATTTTAATATATGAAAATAAAATCTATTATTTACTATAGATTATAATACAACACGTTAGCCCCGAAATATATTTAAAAATTATAAATGGAGTAACGGTGAAAGGAGTACTACAATTTTGGACTACCAAAGAAGCTTGGGAGGCTAGCTTGAGACAATGCCCCTTCGGTGAATTTATAGAAGTACTCGATCATGTTCGGAGGGGTGAATATGTTGAGAGACACCCCCCATCAATGAACATCAACAATGCCATAACGAATTTGCGGATTGACTACGAGAATTATCGAATTCAATTATATGATTTAGATCAGTCATCAGATATACAATCTTATTCGTCGAACTCTAGTTCGTAAGTAAATATTGTATAGAAATTTTAACAGAGTGTATACATTAGTGAATTTATATTATGAATAACTTCATTCAAAACTTATGTATATGTTATTTCATTAATATATAGATCATTCAATAATGCATCAACCTTCATTGATGATGATGATGATGAAGAAGAAGAAGAAGAACAAATGGATAATATAATTGTGATAGACGATGATGATGATGATGATGGTGTTATCATAATTGATTAGTTTTTTATTATTTTTTTTATTTTTGTAATAAAATATGAAGCTTTTTTAAAAATCATTCTAGTCAATTTTAACCAATACTAACTTAATAATACAATTCCTTACACATAATTATAAAACATTGTTAGCGATTTCCCCTTTTTTCGAGGAATATAAATATGTCGAACGAATCATTTAAAAATCATTAGATTTTCAACATGTTAATGTAGAATTTAAATATTGTTGTAAAAGCAAGTATGATGTTATTTTGTATATCACATGGTGAAAAAAAAAAATAATAATAATACGTTAATCATTGATTTAAAAATTATATTATCATACATTTCCGGCATCCGATGTTTGCATGTGCTTGTATAGAAACATGAATAAAATATAATACATCCAAGGTAACTTGCATATTTCTGCTGTTGTCTAAAACCGTTAGAATATTAGGTAAAAGATTGAGTAAGATAAATACGATCGTAACACATTGTTTAAAGAAACAAAAATAAAAATAAAATAACATGATCGATTTAATTTGAATTTAGCAATATTTTTAGAACTAACATGAATTTTTTGTAAAACGCGAAAGAAAAAAAAGGAAAGAAAACAACGGTAAAATTTGTTAGTTTTACGGATAAATCAGTATAGTTATATTTAACAATGCCTATGCAGTTAATAATCTTTTGTCATTCATTTAACCGTGCGCTCACACACATGTCCACATACATGTATACCGGTCTTAATGGTATGTTTATTATCAACTATCTCATTCATCCAGTTTTAAAGTTAATTTTCGGCCTTTTTTATAAAACTGTCTCGAAAAGGATGCTAACGGATATTTCATGTCTGCCACTACAGTGCAGTTCTGCAATAATAAAGGTACATAATTTATCTCACTCTCACTCTCTTATTCTATAAGCGGATCTCTACCTGTCGTTGCGATTCAACGGTTGTTTCTTATTAGCCATTTCGCACATTTCAAGCATACATACACACACATGATCACACATATTTACTCACCCTTACGCGCCTGCAGTGTCGATACATGATCTGCAGGTGCTTCTATAATGACGAAGACTATTCGTAGACGTTCCTGTAGATTTCGAAATATTTTCGTATTGAAAAATTTTAAATGTAAAAAATGAAAAATCTTAGAACGAAACATTGAATAAAAATTTCCTTCATAATCTGTATTCCAAATAATAAGACTCGTACGTTTTCATCAGCTCCCTCCCTCACGTGTAAAAATAATTTAGCTTTTTATTTTCTCTCTCTGTCGTATCAGTCTATTTAAATGATATGAATAATAATAATGAAAAAATTTTTTTTTTAAGATAATAAGTGTAAATTGAACGTTTTACGGAAATTTCCATCAAAGTTTGAAATCTATGTATTAGGTTTTGACCGTTTTTCAAATAAATTCGTAGATTTACCATTCATATCGAGGAAAAAATAAAAAAATAATTTTTTCATACTTGTATATGTAAGCATATACACGCATGCATATGCTGAGAGATAAAAAAAAAAAAGAAAAAGATTATTTAAATTTAAATAAACAGTTACATAAATTGATTTGATTTCATCCATACAACATATTAACTGAAATAGAATGGAATAATAAATGATGTGTTCGGTACTATAATATCTGCGGTGTATCTAAATAATTTTAAAGTAATTATACGACCATGAAATAAAATAAAATGTATGAAATGTATATTATTACATATTAAAATTCCATACATATATACATACATACATTATAATTTATGTGAAACAATGTAAAAGATTTTGAAATAATAAAAATAAAAAATGCGAGTAAAAGAAAAAATATGGTTTTATTTCACATATTATACATACTACGCGACAATTGACTTTGGTACATTGAAAGGTAATTATTATGTTCATATTCAACTTTCGTAGGATCTAGACAACTCCAGCTTTCAAATTCCACGTCTTTTATTGAATTTTTAATCCGTATGAATTGAATGTTGACAGTCGTCGCAATCTTTTACTTTGACACAATTTCGAGTACTCCTGTGTAATGTATCACCATCGATATAATATTCTTTATCATGTTCGTGATCGTAGCATGGTAGAAATGATTTTATCGTATCATCCTGTTTTAATCTGTCCGGTAAAAATATATAAATGTCCCCGATGCAACTTGGAAATAATGTAATTATCATTTCTTTGGTGGCTGTAATGAACAACTGGCTTAAATCATTTATATTGAGATTGTTCATAAGCTTCAGCGGACGGATAACGTGATCGTGCCACGTCTTCATCACCATAACATTTTTCATCGCACAATGAAAAATATCATTCTTATAATGGTGCTTACAAGTTACCAGATTGCTTATACCGGAGTATTCTTGATATAAATCATCAATACTAGGTACTCGAAAGACTTTCTCCATATTAACGAGTTCGTAGTCCAAGTCACGCAACAATTCAGACTTTTCATTAAGTTCCCATAATATAAGTTTTGCATAAGTGGTTAAAATATATACGCGAACCTTCGGTTTTTCAGACAGTATTGTGAATACATCACGTGTCATGAATATTTCTTCTCGACATGGAAATAATGAGGGGTTTTTCAAGTAATGACTCACGGAAGAGCATTGTAAATGAGGCATTTTTGATGCAGACCATGCTCTGCTTGGCTTGTATAGCGTATGTAAACACCTCCCGCCAGACATATCAATCATCGCTAGTTCGGTTACTAGAAAACCATAATCAGAATCCTTATGGAAGCTGAAATCTACAAAATATTCCGCTATATCCATCTGATCTGACAATAATACTGGACCAACGATTTTATGTGTAGAAGATGTTGATTCTGTTGAAGAATAACCACCATCTGATTGCGGTAATTGAAGTGACGAAGACGTATGTGAGTCGCTATCACTTGCAATGTCCTTAATTGATCTTGAGTTGCTGCTTACGTTAACTATATTAACATTCATGATTGAATAATATGTATTTCAAACTTTTCACTAAAAAAATACAGAGAAAAAGAAAGAGAAAAAGGAAAGATAAAAGACAGAAAAAAATGATAGAGAAAAAAAGAGAAAAAACGTAGGAAATTATTTTCTTTAACGTTGACGTAAATTTTTTAATAATGCGTGAACACAGATTCGATAAAATATACATGTTTAACATAAAACTAATACTGACCGCTTGAATGATTCCGTTCGATAGTCTATCTCATTAGCTACCTTTGAATCGGTTGTGGCAGTGGAAATGTTACGTCAGAAAAATGTTGTTCCGTCGGAGAAAGCTGAATATATTTGTATACAAACAAAGTAATCGAGGACTTTGAGTGTATACGCATATGTGAAGGAGTGTGAAAAATATTCTTGTACCGAATAATGGGAAATAGCGTGCGAGCAATGTACAAGTGGTCTTGAAGGTATGCGAGTCATGCAGGTAAAGGTTGTTGCGATGACGAGATATGTATATACCTGCAGAGGTTATCGATTCTTGGAAAACAGGGATTGACGTTCGAAACAATAATATCTTGAAACGATCGATGATACGGATGAGTTTATTAAATAAAAAAATTATGTTTATAGCGAAACGAATAATATTAAAAATAATTGTGATGTTAATAAATATTTTTTATTGATCGGAGATTTTTCTTTCTCGAAAGGTTAAAATTATTTTTGATAATGTTAAGAGTATATAATGACATGAATGTGTAGGGAAAAGTAATACAGGTACAAAAAAAAATAAAGATCGTTAATAAAAAAATAAACATATAGAACTGCATGTGGTACATATGCGAGATCAATGTGATATGCTATTGTGTCTAACGTTGAAAAAATGTTCATGATCAATAGGGAAATTCGTGATAGAAGATAATTGTGTGGGAATGTGCGGTACGCTTTCGAGTGAATCATTGATTAATTTTTAGAATCGATAAAATAAATAAAGATTGCGAAAGATCAGTAATTTTAGATGTGTGGGGTGGGGTAGAAAGAATGAATTTTTAGGATTGAAAAAAAAAAATGAAAAACATATTCGAATCAATTTTTGAAGAACTCGTAATAGAGTAATATAGAATCTGTGCGGGGGGGGATAGATAGTATGCTTTCACAACAGTCTGAATGTTTGTTCGGATTAATTTTTAAAACCTCGGAAAACATACAGAAATACTTACGGACTGAAAATAATCGTAATGAGAAAAATAATAAAATATACTTGGGTTAATTTTGAAAAAAAGTGGTAACGCGAACGAATGACACGTGTGTGAGAATGATGCGTGTGCTTTCGTTGAGGGGCGAGACATCGATAGATTTATTTTTAGAATCGGGGAAAACATACATAAATACTTATGGATGGAAAAGTAATCGTAAGTGAGAAAAAATAATAAATATACTTAGACTAATTCTATAATACTTAGGCTTGGAAAAATTATTATGAACGATAGGGAAACTATCGAGAGCAGAGTGTGCACGGGATCGAATGGTTCGCTTTCGTGGTGGCTAACGCTATGGTAGATATAAGCGTGTGATCTGCCAGTGCTAGTGATGTGCGTCGAAATGTTTTTACAATCGAAACAATCAACAATCGTCAAAAAAAAAAAAAAACAATCAAATGATTTTCATTCGAATGATTTGATTCGAATGATTTTAATTTGAATGATTTTAATTCAAATGATTTTGATTCAAATGATTTTAATTCGAATGATTTTAATTCGAATGATTGTTGTGAATACAAATGAATTATTCGAATGAAATAACATTTCGAATGTAACTGTGGAACAATCGAATGTATTCGAAGTTATCGAACAATCGAATAATTCGAATGAATCATTTCGAAGTTGCCCATCACTAGTCAGTGCGCTTTTGTAACGATCGGAGAATAAGGAAAAATTTTTGGAACCGTAGAAAATGAGAAATATACTTAGACTAATTTTATAATACTTACGGACGGAAAAATAATCGTAAGTGAGAAAAAATAATAAATATACTTGCACTAATTCTATGATACTTAGGCTTTGAAAAATTATTATGAATGATAGGGAAACTATCGAGAGCAGAGTGTGCACGGGATCGAATGGTTCGCTTTCGTGGTGGCTAACGCTATGGTAGATATAAGCGTGTGATCTGCCAGTGCTAGCGATGTGCGTCGAAATGTTTTTACAATCGAAACAATCAACAATCGTCAAAAAAAAAAAAACAAAAAACAATCGAATGATTTTGATTCAAATGATTTTAATTTGAATGATTTTGATTCGAATGATTTTAATTCGAATGATTTTGATTCAAATGATTTTGATTCAAATGATTTTAATTCGAATGATTTTAATTCGAATGATTGTTGTGAATACAAATGAATTATTCGAATGAAATAACATTTCGAATGTAACTGTGGAACAATCGAATGCATTCGAAGTTATCGAACAATCGAATAATTCGAATGAATCATTTCGAAGTTGCCCATCACTAGTTAGTGCGCTTTTGTAACGATCGGAGAATAAGGAAAAATTTTTGGAACCGTAGAAAATGAGAAATATACTTAGACTAATTTTATAATACTTACGGACGGAAAAATAATCGTAAGTGAGAAAAAATAATAAATATACTTGCACTAATTCTATGATACTTAGGCTTTGAAAAATTATTATGAACGATAGGGAAACTATCGAGAGCAGAGTGTGCACGGGATCGAATGGTTCGCTTTCGTGGTGGCTAACACTATGGTAGATATAAGCGTGTGATCTGTCAGTGCTAGTGATGTGCGATTTCGAAATGTTTTTACAATCGAAACAATCAACAATCGTCAAAAAAAAAAACAAAAAACAATCGAATGATTTTGATTCAAATGATTTTAATTTGAATGATTTTGATTCGAATGATTTTAATTCGAATGATTTTGATTTGAATGATTTTTGATTCGAATGATTTTAATTCGAATGATTTTGATTCGAATGATTGATGTGAATACGAATGAATTATACGAATGAAATAACATTTCGAATGCAACTGTGGAACAATCGAATGCATTCGAAGTTATCGAACAATCGAATAATTCGAATGAAACATTTCGAAGTTTCCCATCACTAGTCAGTACGTTTTTGTAACGATCGGAGAATAAAGAAAAAATTTTCGGAACCGTAGAAAATGAGAAATATACTTAGACCAATTTTTATAATGCTTAGGCATGGAAAAAATAAAAAAATTAAAAAATACATTTGAATGGTATAAAGCAGGGAATAGGGAGCTCACGTTAGTTTTATGCTTTAAATATTATACTTTGGTTAATTTAAAAAAAAATTACGATATCGCTAACGATCGACATGTGTGCGAGAACGATGCATGCGCTTTTACTTGGTTTAAATCAGTTGTGGCAGTGGAAATATTACGTCAGAAAAATGTCATTCCGTCAGGAATAGTTGGTTACATATGCGCATTGAATAAAGTAGTCATGAGCTTTGAGTATGAGTATGTTTTTGTGTTAGTGTGTACATGTAGGGTGTATCCATCTACAATATGACATAGACTGTAATAGAAAGTATAAGAATGTTAAGATCCGGTTTCAACGGTTGCGTTAGCATTTACGTGTAGCGCTATGAGAGAAGCATTTTCGCTTTTGCGATGTGTGAGATAGAGACTTACCCCCCGTACATAATGTATCGGACAAAGAAAAGTTTTACGCAACTGACCGAACGAAAATCTTCGCGATTCCTAGAAATACCGGAACGGTGAAAACCTGTATTTTACCGCGATTCCTGCAGACTGACCACTGATAATATTGATAACAACGAAAATCAATAATGATAATAACTAATTTTACATATGTTACGAACGCTCGTAACCGTATATACATCATTGTGTGTGTGTGCGTAATCCTCCAAAACCAGTCGCTACCGAATAACGGTAATTTACGTACAAGCAAAGGCATGCATCGACCAATTGATTGACAGGTACAAGGTCACTTGCGATGGCACGCGTACGAATTTACCGCGATGGTGATGATGATGGTGATTTTTACATGTGTGTGCAGACGTATATACACGTACATTTACATGTGTGTGCGGTAATTAAGGGATCGACAATCAAATGGAATGCGGTTCCGCGGTCCGAGACGCTCCGGAAACGGCTCTGGAAGGCCTTAATTAGCGGTGGCGGCATCCTTTGTCCTTATAGTCACATTTTCCCTCTACTCCCGTCAGTTAGTTTATGTGCCTTGCTAGGTACTCTTCCATTAAAATACTTCAGAGACTTTTATTGTCAACGGGAGATCTTCACCATTTTTTTCTCATAATCGTTCTTTCCCTATCCATATAATTACTTTTCTAATACCCCAGAATTCCCTAATGATCCATTGTCATAAATTCTGGATCTTTTATCGCATCACAATATAAACATAATTTCTCTCTCCGATCTGGTCCTCAGCTCTTTGATACTACTATAAGACTCTTTGACCATTGATTTCGTTTTGATGAAATACAATAAACCTTTATAGCCGAATATTGTTCAGATGATAGCGGCAACAATTCAGAAATAGTCCAATCATTTTGTTTTCTTTATGGACTCCGCCAAAGCTACCCCAGAGGCTAGATTGTCTTCAAATGTCGGCTCTTTGAAGCTTGTAACACAACAAAATATATACGACTCAGTGATAGTTGTTCGATATTGGACGCTGAAATCTGTGAAGAAGTATTCGATTTGGAATATTTTCTTCCCCTAAAACCGTTATCTCTGAGGACTCCGGTAATGTCTGACTCATCCACTGTTCTATCGATAACCTCTAATCCTCTCACCAAACATCCTTTAGTGATCCAATCCTAGCAGATAGTGTATACATTTATTAAGAGGGTATAACCCATTGCATTTGTGTGAGTGCCCAGTCATGCTGGGATTCCTGGAAATGAACGTATTGATGTGGCCGCTCGGTGAACCGTACGTTGTTCCCTGCCTAATAATTCCCCTCTCCGTCATATCTATCAGTCGTAATTTTAAATAATCTTCACATTCTCATAAAAAACGCTCTTCTTAAAGCTAATTAAACTCTGAATCGAGCTATGGTGGCCAAAAAGGGCATTTCCCGTAGAGATTTCTGCGCCCTTAGTCGTCTACGCACAGAGCACATAGCCTTGTCGCATAATTTTATTTTTTAAGTACCCCTCATTATTGTCCTCTCTACTTCCTACATACTTTGTGATTAATCAACAATCTTACTTCATCGATCCCCTTTTATAAATAATAAAACAGTTGTTAACATCTTTGAGAATTCCTCGACTCGATTTTGCATCCGCTACAGATTCCATTAAAAATAGCGGAATAATCAACTATTTATAAGAACAACAAATCCACACATCTCGCGTACTGCAATAGCCGCTGTAACCAAACACTTATATACATATACACATAAAAATCCTTTAAAAAAAACAATAAGAAAGTCTGTGTTTTACAATACAATTTAAAATAGCTTTTGTAAGTTGACAAAAAAATAACTCTCTTTGCATGTTTTATATAACTACACGCATAAATCTATACATGACTTATTTGATAATCTTGTTTTTCGAGACAGTATTTTTTATTTTATTAATACTGTTTTCTTAAAATCATCTTTCTCCTGCAACTGACAGTTTAACTTTCTATTTAGAATTTATTTTCTTATGCAATTTTCTAGCAGTATCTTAACGATCATTTGAGATTTTGGTAAATCTAACTTCATGCAATTTTCCGTAGTCAGTGTAATCTCTGTCTTCATCAATAAGTAGATTAATTTTAAATTTAGTATGTATTGTTTTTTTATTTTTTTCATTTTTTGTATTTCGGTATTCATTCGACATCCATCGTATATCTTATCCTTAATTTATTAACTTAATTATAAATAATAAATAATAAATTGTGCATATGAAAAAGTCTTTCCCAAGTGATTCTTTATGTAACGAAAAAAGTGTCAATATTTAGAAATACATATTCTTTTGTATTCAGTCTTGTTTGGATCGGTTATTAATTAATAGTTGAATTGAAAATATATTAATCACGCTTAAATTAATTTTTAATAGTGTACTTTTTAAAGTGGTTATCAGGAGCAAGATATTTAGCTAATGAAACCACTACTAGCCTGCCTAGACAAAATTTTGTAATACGTTATTCTCAAAAAAATGATACTGTTTACATTTCCTGTTGATATCGCGAAAGGCTTATTGATGTAAAGAATCGAGACTATTTAATTTTGAGCAAATTTGATTTCGAGATTTTTGGGTAATTTAACCCAGATAACCCTGCATTTTTTTTTTTTTTTAGAATTGTTTCAATCTGTTCACGACCTGTATACAACCGAAATAATGCATATTTGTCACTTTTATTTTTATTTTTTTTCATACTCACAGTCTCAAACTATTACACTAACACTGTATAGTGCTGCTATTATTACAAACCTCCGAAACTACGTGTAAAACATTAATTATATCACTCTGTTTTAAATCCTTCCGCAAGGATTGTACTGGGTTAAGAAAACGTGAAAAAAGTAATTTAGTTATTTCTTAAAAACTAACTAAAGAATCAAGTTTGAATATCAAGTTGATCAACCCAGCTTCAATTTGATGCAGGTGTAAAAAAAGTACGGAGCATTTGGAAAAACACTATAAAAAATTGTTTATGGGTTTTGAGTTTATGTTTAGGTGTTAATATATTTTCAGTACACGCCGAATTTTCAGTACAGATATTTATATAGTTGAGAAATTATTGATTTGGTGTTAACTCGTCTCAGTACGTTTACAATTCCCGATGAAAAGGCCTCCTTTAGAAAATCTCTACTTATGGTTGAATGTGTCACAAAATTAAATTGCTTTTTTTGTAGAAATTATCGTTTTATATTTTCACCGAATAAAATAAAAAAAAAAAAAAAGGAATAAACACTTCAATAAAAAAAATATTATTATTAAATAGTTTAACCAAGACAGTTATTATCGATCAAAATATCGCAGAAAAGTATTATTGCGCGGATTTGTATTTTATATCGTATAAGCCGACGTCAATCACCGGTGTCCAACGATGATGACGTACTTTACCGTATAGCATTTTTATAAATGCGTCATAAAACTTGAAGTATAATGGTGTATTGTGCTTTACCGTTCTGATTTTAAGTAACTGTCCTTTATAAATGATTTGAGAAACTGGAGAGATAACATTAGCGCTGCCGCAACCGAACATTTCCAGTAACTGAAACATTAAACATAAAAATGCTAGTCAGTGACGTGGCTAAGAGGAGGGTCCTGATGGCCTGGACCTCCCACTCCAAAATAAATAAATAAATAAATACATTTTTTGAATCACGGAAGTATTATCGGTAACACCTATTATTATAATCGAAATCTCACAAAGCTGACAAATTTTTTTGCCACTTTTGATGTTGACATAACTCGCTTATATGTCTGGAGTATGTGTTGGCACGTATAGTCCATTTCTTATATGATCTATAAAATGTCTCTAAGAAAAAAAGAGGGAAATACAACGACAGAGACGCACTTTTGGCGTTACTCTGCGATTTATAGCATGATAATTTTTATCACATACCATGTTCGATAGAATTTATTTAGCAGTGAATGTTCTTGGTGCACCATATCGATCAGTAGGAGGTAGTATATGTATTTTATGACTGTTTTTTTTTCGCATCCATAAGAGGACACTGTAAATTCGCTATTTTTTAAAAATTTCCTTTACCTCATTGCTTTCGTTTTTAATAATTTACTTAATGTAATATCGCATATCGGAAATCGCGGAATTCGTTTGGAAAAACATTTACTGATTTTTTAGATTAACATACTTAATATATTTCGTAAGAATCAACTAGAATTAAACAAATGAACAATTCCCATTTTTGGAAATATAGAAGTAAAGGAAAAATTGCTTTCGGTTTCATTGTGACCGTGATATCAAACATGGCAAACGTACGAGTAAATTAATAATCAACCATCAGTTTGCGCGCAGTTTATCTGTACGATCGACGCTACCTTTTGTAGTATAATCCATGACTTCTTAGTTTCACAGTTCTCTTTCAAATCATCTCATGCCTAATTGGAAGTAAAAGAATTGCCCTATTCTCCATAGGAACATATGGTACACAGTTACGTCCTTCTAGATTTCAAAAATTTTACGACACTTTTCTTTTTTTTGTTTGGTCCAAGTTTGATAAGCGGAATTTCCTATTTTTCCCTTTTTACAGCAGAATTAAACGGCTGTTGTATCAGCTGGTTTTTGGAATTTTTGTATTGACTTTTCGAATGTTACTCACAGTAGAGGTTTTTACATCACTAATATTCACGGAACTTTGGTAATTTTTATTCCCAGTTCACTTGTAATCCAAAATTTAAGTAAATGCGGATGATTCTGCATTTTTTAATTTTAATTTTGATACTTCATAATTGTCTGGGGGGGGGGGGGTAGTGTTATAATTTGTTTTTGAAAGAGTATATTTTAGTTTTCCTTTTTAACTTTTTTTATAACGAAAAATTTATTTCTTCCGGATAATTCTTCTTCTTCTTTCGTCTTATCCGCTTAGCGAACGTTGACGACCAATGTGTTCAATGATTCCCTATTACGCGCCACATCCATTAGTTTCCCCTTATAGTATTGTTGATACCTATCCAGCTCTTTATGTTGTGTAGCCAGGACATTCTCGGTCTACCACGTTTTCGTTTTCCGTCTACTTTGCCTTGTAGTAGTAATTGCAGCAGCTCATATTTGTCTCCTCGCATAATGTATGCATTGGCGTACCCAAGGGGGGTGCCACGGGGCCATTGCTCCCCCCAAAAAATCTTCGAAATCTTAATTTTGTTTTGAAATGTTTTGTTTTACTTAAATAAAATTCGTATGCTTATCTAATTTGTGCTTATTACAAACATAATGTTACGTTTCTATTATTTTTTTTTTTTTTTAAATAAAATTCGTCAGTTTTGTAACTTTTTTAAAAATAATATTCGTTAATTTTGTATTTTTTTTTTATTTTTTTTTATTTTAATTTACAAACCACGGAAATAGATGGGTACTTAGTCGAGGTACCGAGTTACCACCCCCTAACTCATCTTCTAAATTCTAGCCCCGACCAAAAAAAAATCCTGCGTGCGCCTTTGAATGTATGGCCTGGATAATTGATTTTTCTTCCGGATAATAATTATTATTAATATTTTTTTTATGAGTTTATATCGCAGCATAACAGCGGGTGATATTTCAAATTATGCCGTATTTTAAATTATTTCGTAACTTCGTTCGACTTTAATGTTTTTTAATGTAGCAGCATTTCGAAATTTAAGTATTTGAATTTTTAAAAATAAGCTGTAAAAGAACTTACTTTATTTTTTTCGATCAAATTTGCGAGAGCAGACATGGTAATTTCTTCTTCTTTGACATTTATCTTCCACAATTTCGCTAATTCAATTATTGAAGCTCTTTCAATTCCCGGGTAAATTAACCCATTTAGCGGCGGGGTTAACAATTCTAATTCTAGATTAATTAAATAGATAATAAAAAAAGGCATTAATCTACTATGTATAAAAATTTATCATTAATTTAACATCTTTGCACACGTACTATGACTATTTTTTTTTTTTTTTCTATTTAACAATTGGGTATCTTCTCAATATGGTCATTTAAGCACTTTCTTATCAGGTAATCATTAAAATTGAATACATATTCGTATTTTAAATTAAATCAGTTCTAATTCATTTATTTATAAATATTAAAGTACCAAAATATTAAATTAAAAAATATTTAAAAGCGAAAACGTAAAACAATTACGCATTCTTTGTGTTATGCGCAATAGTAATATTTGACATGTAACATACACGGATAGGCACTACCTGGATTTGTCTTTATAGTTTGTTTCTATGATCAAATACGACAGAATTCAATATATAATAGCTTCATGTAGATGTTGGGTCGCTGATAAGTCAATATTTCGGACTATCGGATGGTTAGATTTCATGCGGTCAAAGTCAATACACAAGGTACATCAATAAAAATAACTATTCACTGTATGATTAGACTTTTAGCTAAATTGATGGCCAGCTTTTTTTGCTGTTAGTTCTGTTGACAGCACTGAAAAATCAATGATGATGTCTCGATGTGTAATGAAACAGCCAGCAACTTTGTTCGTATTTGATGCATCCGTATACAATTTTTCATACGAATCGAGTATATTAATCTGTGATAAATTCCCCTTGTTTTAACACTATTATCCTATGATGCCAATGTCGTGTCAGTTTTATGTTTGCTATGTTGCTCGGCGCTGTAGATGATATTATACTCGGACAATGATCAATTTATTTTGAATGATGATATTTATCGTGCTGCCAATGTTTGCAACATCATCATCATTTCTCCTCAACCGTTTTCGTTTGATTGGTGGGCAACATGGCTTGTATACAGCGAAATCCTGACTTGGGCACAGTGTCTTTTATCTTTGCATAGGTTTGATCTTTTATTATGGCGTCCATAAATCGGGGTCCTTGGTCTTCCTTTTCGTAGTTTCCTGTTTGGTTTTCTTTCTATTAAGTTTTTGAGCTGCTGGAAATGGTCTGATTTGATAACCGATAATACCGTTTCTTCTCTTTTCAATGGTAGATTATCTCTTGTTGTTCTTTTATCCTTTCGAATAATTTCTTGTTTGTGACTTTGTCCATTTGTGATATTTTCAGCATCCTTCGATAACACCAAATTTCGAAAGCTTGTAGTTTTAATCTTTCCTTTTTTCGAAATTGTCTAGATTTCGCATGACGCGACGCTCTGTACAAATGTCTTAATGAACAATTTCCTGATAACATGTTGAGAGACATTTTTCGATAGTAAGGGATTTTTCTTTCTGTTAAAAGCATTTTTAGCTTGTGCTATTCTTTTTTTTGTCTTTCCTAAATCCGAATTGGCTTATTTGATACATTTTGTTTTATCTTATTTGGTATACGGCAATATACATAATCTTTGTTAGAATTTTTGAAATATGACTTAGAGTTTCCTCGCACGTTTGCGCATTCGTTTTCTTTGGTATTGCAATTATTTGAAAGTCTTTTGGAGTAATTCCGGTGGTATATATTTTGTTCATAAGTCGAAATATTGCATCTTTTGCTCTATTTCCTATACTTTGGAGAAGTTTCCCTGTTGCGTGATCTATTCCGGGCATTTTCTTAGGTTTCAAATCATCCAAGGATTTCTCGAATTCTATTCTTAATATCATAGGTCCTGAATTATTCTCAAGTACTTGGTTTTCTGCTTCTATTAGGTAATTGTTAAGCAGTTCATCCTCGTAAAGTTTTTCAATGTATTGCTTCCATTGTTCTTGTATTTCTTCGCTACTAATGAACACTTTGCCGTTCTTATTTTTAATATTACTTAATTTCTTCCTTCTGTCCGGAAATTGTCTTCTTATGTTTTTGAAGGCCCTTTCATAGTGTTTTCGTTTTTCAAATTTGTATTTATTTCATCACATTTTTGTTCAATCAACTTGTCTTTTGCCTTTTTCGCTTCTCTATTTATCAAGTATCGTATTTTGTTGTATTCATTTCGATTTATATTTTCTCCTGCTTTCCCCATCAGTTTTAGTATCGTTATCCATGGTTTGTACTTTCCTCTTTACCTTTATGCTTCTCTGCTATCTTTTTTATTTATCTCTTTTTTCATATATTGCTCATTAATACCCATCATCTGGTTTAAGCTCTAGGGATTTATTACTTTGTTTCTTCTGCAAATATTTCTTGAGTTTATTTTTTCCGTTCTTTTCCTATTAGTATTCCATCATTCCTTGGATTTGTTTACTTTAATATTTTTTAGCTGTAATTTACCGGCTACAATTACTGAAAAATATGATCAGATTGTATATCTTTTCGGGGTAGCTTTTGCATATTTTGACTTGGTTTCGGTATCTTTTTTTAACCATTATGTAGTCGAGCTGATATCTCCCGGTATTCCCTGGAGCTACACCCAAGTGTATATTCTTTGTTTTAGTTGTTCGAACAATGTATGTGTGATTGAGACGATTTCCTCTTTTGTTTCTTATTCCAAGGCCAAATTTCCTAATAGCTTTTGTTTTTTCTTCCGCTACCATTGCATTCCAGTCTCGTAATACCCTGCGGGGCACCGGTTGTTGTAACTAAAGTCGCATTCTCTAGTTAGTAGAAACTCGACTATTATATAGTGCTAGCCCCATTGACGGAGAAACGAAATAACAACCAGTGAGTTATGCGTGTCCACGTTGTGCAGGGTGGTAATTTTCTTTCCGGCGGGCTTAGCGCTGATAAGAAAATCTAAAGCATAGTTCACACAATTAACACGCTGGTAGGGAAACGATGAAATGACTACTCGCTGATGGGGATCATATCATTAAATATTCTTCCTAGTATTAACAGGATATGTACAGTGAAATGTATAAAGGGGGTGCATCAGGCAATGGGCGATCATCAGTTCCTTTGTGCTCTCATTGGTGGAGCACTTTACATACATGCTACAAACTTCAATAAAAAAGAAAAATTTAGAATTGGAACATGGAACAAGAGACGACCAGGATGGATATTGACATTCTAGGTGTAAGCGAAGTAAAATGGCGAAAAAGCGGATATATATGGAGTGGGAAGCACAGATTTATTCACAGTAATTCTTCAAAGGGAAATGCAGTGTTGGCTTCGTTCTAAATGAAAAAACAAGAAGTAAAATCAAAACCGTGTGGACATACGATGATAGAATCATTCTGATTACAATTTCAGCAGCACCGAAACATTTCGTGATAATGCAAATATATATGTCAACTACAAGTCAAACGGACGAGGAAATAGGACACGAGCTATATGAACAGCTGGAAGAAGTCATTGAAAATATTAAAGATAAGGAGAATTTAATAATATTAGGAGAGACTGGAGTTTGCAACATAAGTTTGTAATAATCTTGTTGCGTGCGGAAAACGATACGCAATATTTTGCTTTTTGTACATTCAATGTGTATTTTTTGTGCTTTTAAGATAATTGCCGAATTTCGTCATGGAATATTCTTTGCGGAATTTTAGTGATCACTCATTAGTTTTATTTGAAATGTTAATTATTGGTCTAGCGCGGAAAACGTAAATTACTGATCATGTAACTGAATGACGAATCGTATCAAAAGTGTGCAGAATCGGTAGTTTTGCCATTTTAAAAGTCGGGACATCATAACTTGAACACGGACATGTCGCTATTAGATAAATTCTTAGTAGCTCTTTCGATTTCAAATAAACTGTGAAATATTTTTTAGTTATTAAATTTAACTTCAAAGACAATAATTTTAATTTGCCCAGATGGTACTTCCAGGAAAGTATTTCGTCGAACGTTAAGCCTAAATATTTAACCGTTTCAGTTTCAGCATATTATTTAATGTGATGATTAGAGCTTTTTCGCAGTTTCTTAATTGCAAAAGTGAATTCATTTCGTTTTTTCAATACAGATAATTCTAGACTGTTTCGCGTTGATCATTCGTGCGCTTTATTGATTGCATTTTGTAATCTTCGGTTTCTTCTTCTTCTTTTTCTCGTGTCACCCTATTCGCGTATTGCTTAATCACCTTGCATGGATTGGGCTATCTGATGTAATAAGTTCCGGTCTTTTGCTATTCTGAATAAATCCCCTGCTCTCTTAATTCTGGTTCATAAAATTTATCCTCCGCCTTTTTATTATTGTTACTAATGCCCCCGGTCAAAGGTTCCATTAGTTCTAGCACTTTTCCATTTTTCATCTTTTTCGTCCGCGGTATTTTCCATACTCTTCGGTAACACCACATTTTGAACGGTGAGATTCGCTTTTTCATATTTTCCTTCAGTGTCTACGTCTCGAACTCATGTAGAAGCACAGACCACACGTAACATCGTAATACCTTCTTGATCTGCGGACTTAAATTCCGTTCACAAAACGCATGTTTTTAAATTTCATTCCTGGCCATTTCAATAAGAGTTCGTATTTCCACATCACAGGATCATTATCTTTTGTTATCCAGCTGCCTAAATATTTAAATCTTCGGCTACCTGATTGTAAATCTTTGCAGCTGACATAAATTGTGAAGTCGTCTGCAAACAGTATGCACGATATGGATAACAGGAATGGTTGTTATTAGTTCGTTTATTACGATATCGAATAAGGGTAGACTGAGCACAGATGCGGAATTCTATTTGGTAGCTGCTTTAATGTGGATCCTGCTCAACAATTCGAACTCGGAAAGTACTTTCAGAGAGGAAGTTTTCTGTGAAGTACATTATGTAGCCTTGGAATCTGCATTCGTGTAGGGTTAGAACGTTTTTTTTCTTCCAGTTCCGCTCAAAGACCTTCGTGATATCGAAGAAGACTGTTAAGGTGTTATTTCTACATTTGGTGAAGTTATAAGAGATGATCTGTTGTTGAACGCGATAGTCGGAAAACACATGTTTCGGCGATAACTGTTTTCTCTTTTCTAGTTCCTCCGACTAGCGCTTGTCGGTGAATTTTTCGAATACAAGACTGTGATGTTGTTAATGATGTGGGTCTGAAATGATCTAATTGTGTCGAATTATTGCATCGGAATAATTGCGGCTTCTCTCTATTGTCTGGGGAAAGATTATCCATATATATGGTTGAATAGATGGAGTAGTTTGTTATACACACATATTCACGGGCCTTTTTAAACGATAGAATGTGAAAATTGTCCGCACTGGTTATAGATTCCTTCATCGAGTTCGCTGATGATTTCATTTTTCTAGATAAGGGAACTGCACGTTTTATTATTTGTTCGGTCAAAAAATGTAATAAAGACGTTCGATAACTTCTGTTACAGTGGCCGTTATAACGACGAGATGACAACGAAGTTACCATCCGTACGGTAGGTAAAAGAGATCAATTATGCTTACTACTGTGTTCAGAAATAAAGGGGGGGGGGGGGATTAGGAAAGTAGATAATCTCGCCGGTGATTACAAAGCTAAACAAGAACAACTCCATCGACTTAAAAAACTATCTCCGGGTGTTTCACAGAAGCAGTGTTCATTTAAATTGGCTAAAATGTTACTTAATTTTGCAGACAAAAAAATTCCATACTTCTGAAGGGTTTGAACAAAATAAATTTGTGCATCGAAGAAATCTCCAAGTAAGAATAATTCTACGGTATTTTCAAAAAGTGAATGATATAAGCGGGGTTTATCAATTATCGTCAGTTTGAAGATAATACGGATTCAAATATCAAAAATGTTATGATATTTAAAAAAAAAAAGACATTCACAACGTTTTGACTCGACAGTTATACTGGACGAATTAAAGGAAGAGAAAGAAATATATTTAAAGAGTAGACATCATTGAGAATAGTGAAATTAGACAACAAAAATAAATATTTGCGTCCCCTTTTCTACGTATTATTATAGTTTCATTTTTCCATGTATTTGTACCACATACATTATTTGTTATTAGTTCAGAATCGTTTAAATTTATATTTTAATTTTTTCGTCTTTATTTTATGTTTTTTTTTTAGTATCAAAATGATTACCGATTAAATTTGTTCTAGCAGAGTCGCAAAATTCAGATAATAATTTTAATTAGGCTACGCTCATGCATGCAATTGTATGGACGATGTCGCAGATCCCGTCACACAGGAATTTTATTAGTATTCGTGATACAACTTCAATTTTTGTCTTTACGCATTGATCATTTTTATTTTGTTTACTTTTACAGCAACTAAATTCAAAATTTATAATTTATGTTTAGTATATTTTTAAAGCGGATTTGTAATTGCCCGTGTGTTTTAATTTGTGTTAAAAACATGTTACCTTATTGCTTATACATCCCTGCTGGTTATTGTGGGGATATTAAAAAGAAGGCAGTGAACATACGATTAATAGGCAGTTCCGTACTATATACACAAATTTTTAACAAAATTAAAATTAGTCATAAATTTTTTAATGTTACATTAAAAATGTAGGCCTCATATGTTAACTACCTTTTACAGTATTTCATCAGTCTATACGAAGTTTCTTTTTTCTCCATTGCAGCAATAAACTTAAATATATCAAACATGTTAAAATATTAACAAATGTAAAAAAATCAGCAAAATCTGAATAAGCCATCCGTGTACATTACACTATAATTTATATCATGCACAAAAAATATTGTATACATAAATGTGAACGAAAAATTTCACCTGCCACAGCTTCATAATTGCTTATATGGATAGAGCTTGCGATAACCAATTTTTAAATAATAAAAGATTAATTTTCTGCGACAAAGTCGTGTTGTAGTTCTGCAGCTACAAATCCGTAACAATGTGAAAAACTTGTGAGCGTAAACATACTAATCTACATATATATATATATACTTTGCGACTTGCGACTGACCCGCGACATAATTTCAATTTTTTTGTATGACAGAATTGCATGCATAAACGTAGCCTCGTGTTTAAATATACTCTCACCTTCTTTCTCGTTTAGATGCAGCAAAAATATGTTTAAACTGTTCGTCTGCGTGATTTGTTCTTTCATACCATACAGTAACAGCGCTTGATGGAAATTGTCCTAAGATATCACGAAGAAAAGAAATAAAATTATTATATACTACGAAATAATTTTATATATACTATTAATTACAACGTAATTCTTAAGCCGGCTCCGTTAGAAAAAATGTCCCAATTTTATGTAACGAAATTTAAATGTTAAGATCGGATTTTTGTGCTTATGTTATTTTTTTTTTTTGTGTGTCGATGCCGGTAAGAATGACGTTATAAATTTTGATTCTTTTATACAAAGTATAGAATAGAAAAAGATAGAAATGTTAGCAAGAGGAATCAACTGTCAGAGCCCCTTGCAAAGCCAAAGTGGCCGAGTTATATATGTATATATATACAAAAATGCATACAATGGAAATAAGATATATTGGCATCGAATTAGCGACATACTGGTTATCGAGACCAATATTGTTGGAACCAGCGATATTCCATAAAACCATATATACGTTATAACCTTCATTGGTTATGACGATATCAGCTATAGTGACAAATCGGTTATTACGATCAAAATTTTGATACAAAATTAATAATTATCGCTGATAACGACAAGGCAAAACAAATTTAACTTCAAAAGATTTTTGAATATAAATTTAACAAAAAAAAAAAAGAAAATAGTCCCTTAATCTTTTCCCATAAAAAAATAAGGTTTGTACCGAACGAAACAGATATATTGTTATTCTTTATTCTATTTTTGTTGTTAGCGTTAAATGCTTATTGTAAACTTAACGAAACTGTTAGCAGGTTATTACAAAGAGTATTAGAAAAGTATTTCTTCAAAAATAAGAAAAAATTGAACTGCTGATACGTAATAATTTTTTTCTCTCTTTTACACTCGTTTCATTTGATTTAGATTCTACATTTTCATGATTGTATTTTCATACTTTTGAATAAATTCGAAAATCTTTGTTATTCTTCTTTTTGCATATCATGTTTCAACATTTAACACTACCTGAAAACCTATTCAATTCAATAGGCATTACAGTTGCATTCTGTATTGTTTTATTGACTGGTTTCTAATGTGATACTGTATCTAGTTTAATATATATTATATGAATTGTGAACTACGCACGACTGCAGTTAAAGATTAAACATTAATAACCGTAGGACATTGGTTGAGATGAAATTTGATACGATTCTGAATACATAATGTTTAGAATCTTCAGAAAATAGTTCAGAAACATTAAAAAATTCACAATAACTGAACAGGTTAACTTTTATTTTTGAAAATGTATATACAATTACTAGGTTCTTCACTTTCGAACAACCAATATTATTTAGAATGACAAAAAAAGTGTCGCAAATATTTAATATGTAATTTAAAATTACCTAACAATTTATTTAAACGGCCCTGCGGTTGTCGCAGATTTGTAGTATACTTTTGAATTAAAATAATCTGACTTAAAGATAGAAATCGGAATTTTTAAATGTGCACTGTGACCTGAATAATTATTATCAAAAATTCTATCTCTAGACGCCTGTGTTATAATTACTATTTTTTAGAGTCAAAGTTAATTAGAAATAAAATTTGGCTGCTAAGGAAGCCTTATGGTTTCAGTACCGATTTTCACTATTATCTTATTCATTTAGTAACATCGATTTTTTGTTCATAGTTCAGGAAACATCTAGTGAATAGCGTACTTCATTTCGATAAGTCATGTCTGTTAAGGATTTTTTCACAAAAACAAGAGGGTTTATATTTTGTCGTACATTGTGAGGGTTTTCTTCTCGTTGTCACTATTTTGGGAAGCCACCTACTACAATTTTCTAATCGAGATCCCTTTTCTTTGACGTATCCCAATTGTCACCAGTCTAACTATCGACGTCTGGTCTTCAAGACGAAAATTTGGTTCAGGTGCCATGAACCGCCTCGCGAATAATATAATTTTCTCGAAATTTCCGTTTTTTTGATTCACGTATCTCACTGGAAGAGAGTTTTTAACACGGCCCCTTTAATAGAATACGAGAAATATAAAATTTTAACTTTAGGCAATATATTCGTGAACAGACAGTTTACGATTTACAAATAATATCACAGCGAGGAATGAATGTTTTTTCTTTTCTTTTTGACTACCGACTAGATTGGAATAATCTCTGATTCATTACACTAGTCAATTTGCACAACGATCGCTACCCTTCGACGGACGAACAATAATAATACGCGACGATATACTTAGCGGCGGTGCACACACAACGTTTGATCGCAAATCGAGCAACGGTAAAAATTAAACAATTAACAGCTTATCTGCTAACTGTTTTTCGCTGCCACTGCCCTACTCACATTATTTATCTGTAACAATCAGTCAGCAGATAGATAATTCTCATCTGAAACACAAAGCCGCTTTATCAACATACATAACAAATTATCCGCCTGACTCACGATTTTTTCCTGACAATGCCTATTTTTTTTTTTTTTTACTTTTCTTTCCCAAAACAATTCATTCCATTCAGGTTGTGTAGCACTGACGTGGTTTCTGAGATTCTGACTCGTAATCCTCTGTGATGCTGTGTGTGTAGTAGCGTATCTGCATAAATGCAGCACGCAGCCACAGCTGAGCTCGCACGTAAGTACGCTGCTACAGAATAGCGTATCGCAGCCGAGAGAAAATGATAGAAGTCGGCCAGTCTGTCAGCATGTTTTCGATTCAATGAAGTAGTCGTTTGTTATTTGCACGATACCGGAATTTGTTTATTTAAAATTATGTTGGTAATAATAATTTAAATTTGATACAAATTTTTGAAAATATTGTTTAAACATCCTTAATAATGAAACAAAAAAAAAGACAAAAAATCATTTAATTAAAATTTGGGTTATTCATTAACCTAATGCTCGAAAAATCTAGCTTGGTATAGGCAACTCACTGCAGTCAAAAAAAGGTTAGGATTGCTCTATTCGCTGGAAAACGGCATCTAGAAGCCAGGTACCGGAAATATAAGAAAAAACAGGTCTGCCTCAGTATAATACAAAATTATTCTGTTACCGACTAGAAACCATCCAGTTAAGTTTTGTATTTCTTCCCCAAATTACAAAATATCTAAATCTAATTTATTCATAAATGTAGATTAATATTTTTCTTCCTATATTTCAGTTCATTCTTTGCAAAAAATTAAACACATCCACTTTCTCTTACATCAAATCGTTGTAATTTTTCATTAATTCCTACACTCAATACGTTACATCCGTTCAAAATATGCTGTATTAGTGTTCATTACACCTGGCACAATTTTCTGTTTCTACTCTATTAAATGTTTTGAGATAATTTTAAAATTCCTTTGACTCGCTTATTAATTGCATCTGTGTTATTGTTACCTACCACTAATGCTGTGTAGAAATACGAAGTAATTTATTTTCCATTTGTATTTCTTTAATTACATGAACTGTACGTAACATATGAAATGGTCAAAAGTTGTTATACATCATTTTTGAACTACTTAAAATTCTGCACATTTTGTGAATTTTATGATTCATTATTATCTGTGTGTTATAATTTTTATTTTTCGAATTAACAGAAATGAACAAAAAATAATATCTTTCAATACCTTCATACCTTGATTTATCAATTTTAAATAATTTATTTTCTTTAATTTTTTTTTGACTTGTAAATTCTCGGGAAAAATCATTAGGCCGACAATTTACAACTATCGAAGAAGAAAGCTTTTCCCATCAATTACAAATACTTTTGATTTTATAATATACATATATGAACTGAATAATTTTTCTGTTCTGATCGTGCTGTAAGAATAGTAATATCGAAAAAAAGCAATAGATCGCGCTACAATCTTGATATTGGCTAAAAATTGAACGTTACTTTTTCTTTTTTATGCTTCATTTCTGAAAATATACATACATACATATATGTATGTATCTTTTTAAAAACTATTCGTTAATATCTATATGTAAGTGGCGAACTGGTACTTTCCTAAGACAGAAAGGTATTAAAATGGAATTAATTCGACATACAATTGCGCGTACTACTACATAAACAAAACCAAATGAGTCGATAACTTCAGAGAAGTACTCATAACGCCTGGCTAATAAATATGAAAGCGAGAAGATAATCAAATTGAAATTCACTGCTACTTGACACTGGCAGGCGACTGGCGTTTTGCACATTAAGCATTTTTCTTCGCACCGACTTCTCGGATTTCTGCTAGCCAGTTAAAAACTGTCTCTTTAGCCAGGTTAGTCTCTGCTGCTAGAGAAGTAAATTTTTGCCTATTTCTATTTGCTTTGGCACTTCGCCGCATGACTATATATTATATATTTGCGCTAAATTTTATATTAATTTTTTTGTAATAACCACTGTAGACTGCAGCACAAAGGGTATTTCTGAAATTTACATATATTAAACTTAAAATAAGGTAATAATGACGAATCTTTAAATGAAATTAAAGCACAAAATTAATGTTTCGATTTATATTCTAATCTTTGTTAGTATATACCTGAGGAATATTGGAAAGATAGTTCGATTGAAGACTGTTACTCATAAATTGAAATGTGGAAGTTGCTGTTAATTTAATGGCTCGATGTTCATCCAAGTGTGGTCCAGCACAAGGTGAGAGAGTAACGAATAAACGCGCTTTTTCAGCTGATTGATTGAATACAGTGTACTGAAAAATTGTACAAAATAATTGTAATAACATTGACTAGCAAAATTATCGAATTTCTACATTTTTATATACAGTGGAAAACCGTTTAACACGAAACTGAGGGGACCGAAATATTTCTTCGTGTTAAAAGGATTTCGTGTTAACCGAAACATGCAAAAAAAAAAAAAAAACGAAAATAAAAATTAAAAACTCACCAATATTTTTAATGTCGGTAAAATGTATCAATTCGATTTTCCGCTAACATTAGCACTTGTAGGTAGTACGTATATACACTTCAAATAATTACATTGTAAAAAAAACATAAAAAATTATTGTCGTTTTTGGGAAACTTGTCGACCGAAATTAAGTAGTATTGCATTCCCAGGGGATAAATAATAGTAACCATTGTTAATTTTATTTATCTGTTAAGGGATGCGACTGGAAAAGCAGGTATACTTGTCCTTCTGAGGAGCAAAATCTTTTCGTGTTAAGCGATTTTTGTTTCGTGTTGTTTCGTGATAAAAGAAAGAAAATGTATGTAATTATATGGCATTTTGTCGGGACCGTAATGTTGTTTCGTATTAAGCGATTTTTCGGGTTAACCGGTTTCGTGTTAAACAATTTCCACTGTATATATATATATATATATAAAATATACCACAGGGTGATAGGGGACATCCCCCCAAGAAACCAAAACCTCGATAAAAAAATTTATTACAACAGGGAAACTTAATTTATAATGTAAAAGATTTGTATAAATATTTCCTATGGATTTAATTATATAACTAATATTTAATACTGTTTTCTAGGAAAACTATTAATGTTACGTTTTTATTCTATTTTAAACGCAACTGTCATTGATTTTTTGTCTTCTTTATTTATTTTTAATTTTTATTTTGTAATGTAAATGAAAATAGTTTAATGAGAAATATATATATTTTTTGTACTTGCTCACAAATAAAAAATTCGAATCAGATTACTAACAGAAATAAAAATGAAGTAAAATCTAATAAAAATACTATCTTTCTACTCTCCCGTTTGAAAATCACTTTCGCGTTAACCTTTTCAATTTTCAGATGATCTTCGAAAATTTAAGCCTAAAATTTAAACGATAGCTTCCCAGACAATCTGTTCTCTTACAAATAAAACCCCATTAATTGTCTTACGTCACTGAATTGCTTACGAATGGCACGGTTCTACTTAATAACTTTTTCAATGTTATCAAATAAATGTTCTCACACATTTGTTATTGTTATTATTATTATTATTATTAATAAAATATATAAAAAATCGAAAAATATATATAACCTAAATACGTTCATACTTTATTTCGTTACTTTTCTCCACTGCAAACGGTATTTATCAGTCGAGAATTATGGAACTCAATTGAAAATTGTACGGATCTATTTTACATTTATAACACTATAATATTAATTCTCACTGTTTTACATTTGAAGTTATAACTAATATGTAACATAAAAGTAGTCATTCGTTCGGAGGAATACTCTATTAAGACGCTTCGTTCGTTTTTACTAGTACAAAATTTACTAAACACTAAATATAGGTTAAATCAATCTTTTGTCGGCGCATAAATATATATTGATACGGATTCGGTGTTTACGCCGCGATCTTTCGACGATGCTCCTCGAGTTAGAAATTATTTTTCGATTGTTTGTATCATTTTATATTCTTGGATTTTCGAGCATCGTCGAAGTACCGCTGTCATTGTCATTAAAGATGGTTGCGCAGCTAATGGCATCATTCGCGTCTGATTGATTTTCAACGCGTGTTGGGATAGTGACCGTGCGAGTGTCTTTGTGCGGTTATGCGTGGTGGCAGTGGTGCAACGTGTGTCTGCGGCGGGTGCGTATTACCCGGTAGTGTGGTCAGCTGGGCTGAGCTGAGGCAGGATTTATGATATATGTAAGTAGCCTGGACGGGGAGGTAGTGATTGCTCGTCGATCATCACTGAAACTTTGTCTGTTATCTGATAATAATCGCTCGAGTCTTTTACTTTTGTCTTCTCGTCGGTGTATGTATGTATTAATTGTTGTTGAGTAATTGTTGTTTAATTGTTGCTAACGGAGCTGATATACTTCGCGCGTTTACGTTTTGTCTGCTAGTCAATTCCGTTTTTCAAGATTATCAGAGGTTTTAGTTGATGTTCGCTGGTTTTAATCGATATGTACGCAGTGGTGTATCGCACGTTCTTAAATACATCGATTTTCCGTTTTAGGCAATAAAAAAAGATAAAAGTTCACGTAATTATGGGAAATATTTATTTAGCTAATACTAGGTGTATTTGAATTTAGTTATATGTTTTGGCACGTTATTTTATTCGAACGCCGTAAGCTCCACAAATTATATCAAAAGGTGTGAGGTCTATCGTTACTGGCGATGCCCAGAACAGAGCAATAAATTAGCGATTCGTTACAGTAATCACGAACCAGGGACAGGCAAAATTACGAGTCATTTCAGTGGCTTCCCTGAACAGGTATCTGACGGTAAAAAATTACAATTCGTTTCATTGGCCCCGGAACTCAGGTGAAGTAGCAATTCGTTTCAAAATATAAACCTTTTTTTTTTTTTTTTTTTTGCATTTACTCGAAAAAAAAAAAAAAACATAATAAAAATAACCGCTTAACGCCTATTTGAAGTGAACGGCAGGACCAGTATAGGTCTTTTATCTTTTGCTCACTATACTGAATGTTTTAGCAGCGTCAACGCTTTTTATTTTTAAAAGTTTTCAGTTGCAATTAATCGTCCATTATTTTTACATACATTTGTGTTCACTTATTCTCTTTCTCGTTTATTATTGTGCCTTTACTGTTCAAATTCTTATTTTCAGCACAAAAATATAACGAAATTCTGGCACACATTTACTACCGGTTTTTTCTTTTCTTTATTTAACCGCATTATCTGTCATTATCAAGAAAGCAAACAGAGTTATGGCCCCTATGCAAATCGACTCGCTAGTCTTCTTTCGCGAGTAATGACATAGAGGCAGAATTTATTTTAAAAAGTTTACGTTGTCGTATGTTAATTTTTTCACGTATTTTTTTTAAATGTCCCGATATTTACGTTACAGACCACGTATGTATATATATATAAAATAAACGTACGTACTTGAACAGCGGTCATCGTGGTTGCAATGTCCAAGCAGTTCATATTGCACGTTGGAATCCAATGTTTATCGACGGATATCAGATTTTTGATACCGTTTAGTAAACTTTTCGCGTTAATCTGCGGCAAAAACGCCGTCTCCGCGGCCTTATTGAATATGTCAAATTTCAGCTCCGGTCGAAACAGTCTCATCTTACGATCTATTCCAATATACGCTTTCAAGCTCTCGGAAATCTGCACGCAAATAAAGTTTAGTTTAAAGAGAATCGTTCATACACGATCGAATAAAAAATGGTCAGATTATTCATTGAAAAAATCTCTCGTATTTGCTTATTTTAAAATTTTCTTATCCGGTGCAGAATTGAACGAACTGAAAGTATTTAAAATTAGAAACTCAAACTTTGCTTATAATGTACGAAGCAATAAATGTGCAAAAGAAATAAGCGAGAATAAAGCTTAACTCACACGGACTACTTTTTGACCCCACAATTTTGTAGCTATGCGCTGTGGTCATACTGTGGTCGAAACCGAACACTTTTGAACCACAATTTTGTGGCCGTTCGAAGAGCCGCACGTTGCTATTGCCGTTGTTAGAGCTGGCGACAGAAAGTGGTTCGTCTTAGTAGTGTTGCGTTTTTCCCATCAATTCTGTGTTAAAATACTTGTAGTATTGACCCACGAACGATCACTACACAGTACGGCCAGAAGTTCTGTCAGTACTTTAAACGCGAATTACGACATAACAGAGAAACGGAGACCCAATAAAAATTATATTTTCGAAAATTAGATGAAAAAAGCTACAAAACTATGATTCAAATTATTCGACAGGTCCGCCTTCAGCAGCGACACATTTACGAAGACGTCGTGGCAATTCGTCTATGGAGTTACGAATCGTGTCCAATGAAAAGTTCTTTACAGTTTTCCTGGTAGATTTCTTGAGTGTATCGAAATTCCGATGACTTTTTGCGCATGCTATCGCTTCTATCTTTTGCCAGAGAGAGTAATCTAATGGATTTAAGTCGGGGCTACCACTTGGCCAGTCTTCTGCTCTGATAAAATCGGGAAGAATGTGGGTCATCTTCGCTTTGTATGTTGCTGAAAAATCCAGCGGCATGCCTCAAACATCTTCCCATTCAAAGGTTTAACCACCGCGTTCAACATTTCTTGGTACACAAGCGTGGAGGTTTTGACGCCAGCCTCGCATAAGTAAACGTTTGTGAAATCTTTCTTCCAATTGACACACATCCATACTATGACTTGAGCCGGGTGAAGCCCGCTTTGAACGCAAGGTACTTTATCTCATACTTCGATAGACGACTTAGCATATATACGGTCATTTTGTTTATTAAACGACTATTCCACAGTAAATATTTTTTCATCTGTGAACAGGATATCGCGATAAGTGCCGCTACCGTACAAGTGCAACAAATTCTGAGTTCGAACGCGCCTAATTTCTTTTAATTTCGCCGTCAACAGGTGCCGAGCGTATGGTTTATATGCGCAAAGACCTAAATCTTCGTTCAGAATGCGCGATACGGTGTGAGGAGCGAGATTCATCTCTCAAGATAGGATTGTTTGCTTCCGCACAGAATTGCGCATTATCCTTGTACGAACAGCGTTCGTCGCTTGTTTCGTTCGTACATGACGTGGACGGCCTGATCTGATCTGATCATCGAGTGTGTTAGTTTCTTTCCATCCTGCGATTGTACAAAACACAAACCTTTCATTGGTACCAAGTGATTTTAAGGTTGTAATTTTGCTACATAGTATGTTGAAAATGCTACACCAACTTGAAAGGCGATTTTACCATAAAAGGAAATGATAAATAAGCGGAGAACGTTGGAAAATCGAGGTATTCTATGGTTAATATTTTCAAAAAGTGAACAAACTGGCTATTTGTTACGTTTTTTCACAGCGTTATCTTCGCTAAATTATAAGATTTATTCCATGCACCGTGTACGCTCGTAGTATATATATCCACACTATCCGCTCGCAAGGCCATATAGTTCTTTCTAGTAACTTTTTTTGTTACACCCTATTAATATAATATAAAAAAAAAACAACAAAAGTAAGGTTAATTCTAATTAACGTCGCTCATATTAAAGAAACCAATCGTTTTAATGCAAACTGGCAGTCCTCATTCTTAATAGGCGCAATTTTCGTTGTCGGCCATACAAATGGTCTCGGATATCCCTGGCTATGCGTCAACGGCCTTTTCGATACCCCCTCCCCATATGAATCATTAAGAACTTCAACCTTTTCCCGGAACATCAATAAAATAACAATAAAAAAAAGGTCCTTACCGTTTGAGAGCTAGCTGTTTGTGCCCGCCCAAAAATGTCGGTCACCTGTGAAATGGACAAATTAGGGGCCGACTATTTTTAATATTAGGTTTCCAAATTATCGTAAAGTAAAAAATCTAATTATTAGTTTGCTGCGTAGTTATTCAATGATTGTTGGATCATAACTACAGAGATGATATATAAGCGAAATTAGATAGTTGAGATTTTTTTTTGTTTCAGTTTACTAACAGAAAGCATTAATGGAAGGGATGAAACAAAATAAGAGCTGTGCTATATTTTGTATTTTATCGGATACGGAAGTAATGACTAGAACAGGGACAACAACCGAGAACAGAGGTAGAAAAGAACATGGGAAAAATATGTTAGGGAATGGAAATACCGAGTTTTAAGAGTATGGAGTAAATCACATTTGAGGGATAGAAGGAACACTCGAAAATCTGCGTGTCTACAAGATGCGCATAATGCGGGAATTTTCAGGATGCAACGGACAAAAGAGAGATGTTATTGAGGGAAAATAGTTTATACGAAAGAAGGAAGGAAGGAGGCTATGTAAGGAACGAAGGTGAGTTTAGTAATTATAGATATCGACGTAGACAAGGGATGCAACAAGGGCACGAGAACAGGAACAGGATTTTAAGTAAACGATAAGGGGAATTGAAGTTAGCGAAACATAAACTGAACGCCATACACGGTGGCAAGATTTGTTTGGGAGAAAAATATTGTTCATTGGAATCAGCAAAGAGTTATTAAAAGCTACAGATCTGACAAGAAGGTAGACAACTTTGTTTCTTCAACGCCTGAATGTTCGGGAAATGTCAATCCTCGGGTAGATGTTAAAAATTATATGGGTCACGGAAAATCAAAAACGAAGGGTGATGGGCATATAGCTACGCATTTATGTGTTTGTACGTATGCTCCTATGGACTTTTAATTAAACACTTCACTGTTGTTTATACGCGTCATATTTATTAGAGATTACGGACTGTGCTTCCGAAAATTTTACACATTTTGAAATTAACGGTTTTCCTTATTTCCGGTACTTGCGATATTTTTAATAATTAATTAATAACGCTATAATTTATAATAATAATGTATTTATACCGTGGGACGCCCGATAATGTCCGCATCTCCGAATTGCAACATGGATTCACTGAATGGTATTATTGTTGGTTTCTGCCAACCACCTAATTTTTCATCGTACTCCAGCTGCAACATGTGATCCGTGAAAACAGTTCCGGGTTTCGGCTTCTTTTGGAATGAACAGTGATTTAACGGCGGTGAATGAAATGCACAGTCCTGCACGATTGTAAATCAAATTTTCATATAGCACAAGAATTTTTCACGAAAAGGGTTTTTTCGTGTTATTTAAGGATGAAATCGCGTTAAAAATGGCGAGACTTTTAAAAGTTCAAATCAAAATTAACTCGAGAAAAATTTAATAAAAACGCACTAAAAATGAAAAAAACAATTCATCTTATACAGTGAAATGTATTTCAGGAGGATATTACGATTATTCTTTAGCAACATCAACATCTTAATTAGAATTTCGGTCTGTTAAATTCAGTTTTCAACAAGAATTAATAAGTAAAACAATATATATTATCTATAAGCCACATACTGGAAACATCAGGAATATTTAATGCAGTTTTTAATTATTGCTGAAATTTGAGTTTGGTACCGACTTGAATAAAAACTGATCGTAATATACCTTTAAGGTATAATTTGCTATAAAATATCTTAAAACAGTTATTGCCCAAAAAAATAACTAATGCAGAAACAAAAATCTGGAAAATAGTAGTATAAAGGATTAACAAACTCTGATGTATTTAAGTGGATCCCGGGGCATGTTGGAATCCACAGAAACGAAATAGCTGATTCCTTGGCAAGGTCTGAGAATTATATAATAAAACAAATAGAGCTAAAAACTGGGTGGAAAATTTTGGCAATTATAAAAGAACAACAGTGGAGAGCATCAAACAGAGAGTCTATTTAGTGTAAAGGCAAACCGCATAGTAATCTCAATAAATAAATTGTTGAGCATCCGTGGTTCACATATAATGTACAACAGTAATGTTATGAATTCTGCCTTTCGGGGTCCCCCTGTTTCCGGGATCTAGTGTTGTGAATTTTCGACTTTCTCCCGAATTCTGCAAAATGTTACTGGTCCGTCGGTTCGGGGACCAATGTTATAAATTTTGAGGTCTCGTGGTTAGTGAGCCAATTTAACGAATTACACTGATCTCAGTCCCTACTCCGGGAACCAATGAAGTGAATTTTGAAGTCTCATGTTCGCAGCGTCTTGCGAATGAACTTTGCAATGTTGATTAAATTTTCTAAAAGAAACAGAAATGCGTGGACGCCAGTGACATTATGTGTCACAATCTAACCAGCTTTCTTAACGACGCAGAGCATAGACTGTTTTAATAAAACACACGGAAACTCGGTCAGCTCGATATTCCCGTAACGTGGGAACACGCGAAATAATAAAACCAACACTTCTCCACTAAGGAGATCTTATTACGGCTTACGTCTCGTGTCTGTTACCAATAAGGTACAAGAAAAGGAAAAAAACAATTTAATTCATGTATATATATATATATATATATATGGGGGAAACCCCAGGAAGTGTGATGCGCAATATACAAACGCTCAAGAGGTTTGTTGTAGCCTCTCCACTTCTACCCCGCACTCGCCTTCACGAGGTTCCCCTGTTAAGTCAATGCTTGATGGAGATCGGGTAACCAACCCTGGTGGAAGTCATGATTGACAAACAAAAGAGTGTAAGGGGGGTCTATGGAGGGCAATTATACGGAGACTGTAGAAAGGCCTCTATAGACTGGGTATAGATGAGGCAGGTCTATTACCCTAGGACGGCGGCAGAAGAATTGTAATAAATGGTCAATGGCGGCGTTCCACAGCTCTGGTGAGTAGAGCTAATACCCTCCAAGACTAACAATCTTGGCAGTAATTTGGTTTCAGCTAGAATATGGCTGACCACAATATTTTTTTCAACTGGAAGGCATGATGGAAAAGAAAAATCATTTAACTACTCCAGGTGGTAACGAATCCACCATTGCCGTAGGCAATGCAAGCAAGTTATCATTTTCTGGAGAACTTGCACCAACATGCTCGAAGGATGGTAAACCTTTTAGAAAGATTAGTTTTCGACAGAAAAACTTTTTTGCAACAGTCAATATTAATTCATTACAAAAAGTAGGGAAGCTAAAACAATTGATAAATGCTCTAAGGGAACATGATATATGTATCGCTGCAATACAGGAGACAAGATATACAGATGAAAATGCTTTTGAATCTGAGGGATATCGAATTTTCAAAGGAAAAGCAGCAAGAGTAAAAACAAACAACGCTGCTTATTTAGGAACAGCTTTTGTAGTTAACTGCCGGATCCTGAATTCAGTTGTAGAATTTCAGTCATTTAACAGTAGAATATCTCTACTTAGCATTGCATGCACAAATAAAACGTACACGTTAGTCAATGCGCATGCTCCAATAAATCAAAAAAATAGGACCAATAAAAAAGAAACAGATGTTTTTTGGGAAGAATTAGAAGAAGTCCTTATAAATATTCCCAGGAAACGCACAATTATATTACTGGGAGATCTTAACACACAGCTAGGCAGAGAAAAGAAGTACAGAGATATTGTTGGAGGATACCCAGCCCATTTAAGGACTAACAAAAATGGAGAAAGACTAATAGATTTGTGCAGAGCAACGGACCTGATCATGAAATCCACGGCGTTCAAACACCTACCGAGGAAACAGAAAACATGAACGTCTCCAAACTCCAAATTAGGTGAATTTCAAATAGACCATGCAGCGGTGTCAAAGGTATCCAAAAAGGAGATACAAAATGTAAAAGTAAAAAGAAATGCTAAAACTGGACTCAGACCATTACCTTTCTAAAATTAAAATTAATTTTCAACCAAGAAATACAAAGAAACAAACTAAAACAAAAATAAACAAGTATGACACGATGAAATTAAAGAAAGGATCTGAATTTAAGGATAAACTAGAGACAAAAAATCCAGAGAACTGGGAACAACTGAAAGAAGCATTGGTGCAAACGGCTAAAGAAACGCTTAGCTTAACAAAAGTAAGAAAACATTCGTGGTGGAACTACCCGTTGAAAAAAGACAACAGGCGTGGAAAAAGTGGAATACAAATAAAAATGTAGAAAATAGAACATATTTTATAGAAACGAGGAAAGAGACAGGAAAGATCATTAGAAAGGTGAAAAGAAAATATCACAGTGATCAACTAAGTACAATCGAGCAAGACTTCCAGAAGAACAACACAAGGGATTTCTATAAAACATTCAAACAAAATGTGAATAAATTTATATACCCATGCCTTATGTTCAAAGACAGAAATCAAAAAATGGCTTTTAGTAACAAAGAAAATTGTGAAATATTGGCAGAGTATTTCGAAACGCTGCTAAACTGCAAAAGAGACCAACACTAACCTTCACCTGCGAAGAAGGTCATAGGAATGTCAACTCTGTGCCTCCAGATAAAGGAAAAATTGCTAATATAATTAAATCTTTGAAGAACAATAAGGCCCCAGGAGAGTCGAATGATATATGCCAAAACAAATTGGTTGAAATAATCAAAAATATTTGGGAAACAGAAACAATCCCCCAGGACTGGACGACAGCATTGATACATCCACTACATAAGAAAGGAAAACAGACAGATGTGAACAATTACAGAGGTATCTCGCTGTTACCAGTTACCTATAAAATACTCTCTAAGGCAATTCAAACAAGAGCAGAAGAACAGCTGGACCCACAAATTGACGAATATCAATGTGGTTTCAGGAAACATAGATCATTTGTGGAACAAGTTTTCAACCTCAAGTCAATAATGCTGTATCTGAAGAAAAGATCTAAAAAATATGTAATAACGTTCGTCGATTTTAAGAAAGCGTACGATTCCGTAGATAGAACAGTGTTGTTTAATGTCCTTAAAGAATTTGGCTTGGACAAAAAAACCACAAGCTTAATAATAAAAACGTTAACAAACACATATGCTAAAGTGAAATTTAGAGGCGAAATATCTAGACAGTTTGAAATAAAAACAAGAGTTAGACAGGGGGATGGTCTGTCACCTTTACTCTTTAACTGCATACTTGAAAAAGTTATAAGAGAATGGAGAAAAGCTATGAATGAAGAAAATATCACTGGGAAAATTAAACTAGGATACAAGAAGGATAATTTATTAATAGATTGCTTAGCTTTTGCAGATGACCTGGCAATAATAGCGGAATCTATGGAGACAGCAAAGCGGCAGATAGAACTATTAAAGGAGCAAGCGGATAGAGCAGGGCTGCAAATTTCCTTTGAAAAAAACCAAATTTATGACAAATATTACAACCGCTCCTAATAGAATAAAAACTGATGTGGGTCAAGTGAATAGAGTCAATAAATTCAAGTACCTGGGAGAATTAATCGAGCAGAGTGGGTCAGAAAAAGAAGCAATTAAATATAGGATCGATAGAATGAAAGCGCCTTTTATTTAACAAAAGAAATATATAATAAAAAATATCTATCAAGAAATGCCAAACTGAGGCACTATAAAACTGTGATTAGACCAGAAGCATTATATGCAGCGGAAGGCCTAACAATGAACAGAAAAGGATTAAATGAACAGCTTGAAATCGCAGAAAGAAAGATCGTAAGAAGAATACTGGGACCAGAGAAACAAGATGGAAAATATATAAAAAGGAGCAACCAGGAAATATACCAACATGTGGAAAGCATCACTACCGAGATCCGGAAAAGAAGAATTCGATTCTACGGGCATATGCAGAGGATGGAGCCGAGCAGTTTTACCGGAAGGTTGTTCAGTTACATACGAAAGCTAAAAATAAACGGTACGTGGTATACAGAGACCAAAAAAGACCTGGATGAACTGAAGATCACGCCTGAAGATATAGAACAGCGATCAACGTTAAAGAAGAAATTATTTGACTACAAAAGATTCGCGGGGAAACGTAAAGGAAAAACTGGCGTTTCGTGGACCGAAGAAAGAAAACAAAGACACAGTGAAAGAATGAAAGCAGTATGGAAAGAGAGGAAGAAGAATGGCAGAACCAGTTGACAACATAGTCCACCAGTGGCTAATTCGAAATAATAATAATATATATATATATATATATATATATATATATTAAAAAATTCCGACTAGAAAAACGTTTATATAAAAAAAAAAAATGCGAGAAAACCATCTGATATTTTGTACCTACACGGCCATATGGAGACTAGCAAACTTAATCGGTGGCTATTTTCGATCGACTGACTAATAGAACAACAATGAGTATCTCTTAATTGATGATAAGAGCAAAAATTGTATCGCCGATTATTCTCTGATAATGGAAAATTGCGAAATTTCTCTGCCTGTCGGCGTGTTACCTCACGCCACATACAGTATTCGTTGGGTGCACGGTACCTGCATTACTCCAGCTAATACATAGTTCTGTTAGTCGAACAAGACGCAATTTTTCGGAATTAATATACACATATAGACACAGCCGTATCCATCATCTCCGAAGATCGGTAATTTATCAGATTCTATTAAACAGCTCGATCCAGTGGCGTAGCTGAAGGTCAGCAGACCACGCAGTGCGGGGGAGCCCTGAGCTTTTGGGAGCCCGGCTCAGTCTAAAAAAATTGACAGTTTTATTTTGAGCTGGTGCTGCGAATATATATGAGTATGGATGAGTCTAACTGCATGTGTACGTGTAAACATGTAAATAAATTTCAATTTATTATTTTTCTAGTTATGGAATGCTAGTTATTAGTGATAATAAATTTAGTGTCAAAACAATTACAGCCAAAGAATATTGATTTATTGTACGCTACTGAATTATTACAAACAGCACTTGAAAATGTTAAAGGATTAAGGAATAATTTTGAAGACGTAATTCAAGAAGCTTCAGTTTTAGTCGAAAGTTGGGGAATATACATAGAAATTCAAGAAAAAAAACCAAAACGAACGAAAATCTTTTTTGATGAACTATCAGCTCATTAAATAATTACGAATGCAAAACACTTATTTAAAATACAAGTCTTCAATGCTCGCATTGACATAATTATTGCATAATTAAGCAATCGATTTGAAGGAATGAAATCAGTAAGCCAGCGTTTTCGATGTCTTTTCCCAGTCAATCTCCAAAAGATGAAATATGATGAGTTGATTGAGGCATCACAAGAGCTAATGAACTTCTCATGAATTATCAACCAATTTTATACATCAGCTTTTGTCACTTTGAAATTTAATTCACAAAAATATATTAGAAAATATGTCCATTAGTTTTAATAAATACATAATGAAAAATCACTCATCATTTTTGAGTAATATTTCTGATGTGCTAATAGCTATAAAACTATTTTTAACATTGCCAGTTACAGTAGCGAAAGCAGAAAGATCATTTTGTAAACTGAAAAGTAATTAAAAATTATTTGTGTAGTACAATAGCGCGATTGGCTGGTTTAGTTATCGATTGAATTTGAAAGAGCTAAAAAGTTCAGTATTGATGAACTCATCGACGAGTTAGCAAAAAAAAATGCAAAACGTTCACAACACTACCGTAACAATATTTTAACTTAAATCATTTCTGATGTAAGAGTTGTGGATAGGAATAAAAGTATTTTTATTTGCATTAATATAATCCGTTTAAAACGTTTGTAACTTTCATAATTATTTACCCCCATAAAATTTTACAAACTACATTTATTAATAAATTTAATAAAAAATTATATTTCAAATAAATTATCTCCATCAAATATAATTTACGTGTTGATTTATGTATCTGTCTGTTTAATTTGCTTTTGTTTTTACCTAAAAAAATAATAATAGATAAAAATAAAGGAAAAAGTGATTATTTGATGTCCTTAAGGGGGCCCCCCATTTCGGGTAGGTCTCCAAGGTTTCATCTACGCCACTGGCTCGATCGCAAACATTCAACAAGCATAAGTAGTGCAATGAACTTTCCGGTTCTGATAAAATCCGATACCGATATTCGGCACGTGTATATTAATTCTAGCGCCACATATATCATTTGACGCAACAAAACAAATAATTTAGAATTTTGAAGCTCAGTTGCTCCAGTTCGTATCAATAATAAAACAAATAAAGATAAATTGGGAGGAACATTTGGCAGTTACAAAAGAACAACAGTGGGAAGCATCCTACAGAGAGTCTATTCAGTGCAAAGGCAAGCCATACGGTAATCTCAATAAATCAATTGTTGGACATCCATGGTTCGCATATAATGTACAGCAGTATGCAGAGTCAGATTCGGACATCATCGTACTCTCTCTCATCTTGCACGTTCGGGGACGGTGGTAATGCGTGTGTATTTTTGTGATTTGGAAGGATCGTTGTTGACTGTAAGTAATAAAAATTTTATAACACTAATTTTGAAAAACCCCGTTAAATGCAATACCATTTATTAGAATTGTGTAAAGATTTGTTTATTACGCAACTTATAAAAATTTAATATTTAAGTTTTGTTAATAATTTAAATTTAGGCAGCGCACTTAGTTTAAATGATTAATTAAACTTTTAGGATATCAAGGTAAAATTATCGTCTACTGATTCAAAATTATTTTTTTCGGTATTAAATAATTAGTTTTGTATTACTTAATGTCTTAGATACCTGATCGAAATATTAATTCAATCTTCAATCGTTTAATTTAAAAAAAAAAGTAACAACAGAAAAAAACTTTTTGATTAAAAATAATAGTTATTATTATTTGGTAAAGCGGGTGCCGGCTATGTAAATGACTATGTGCGCCAGGGTCTAAGAGGGATACTAAATTGAATTCAGGAGGTTAAGCGAATGAAGAAATTGGAAAAAATTGAAATATAAAAATTATGTACAAGTGCATAATGCTAAAATACTTATATCCACATTTGGCAAAAATATTTATAGAAGAATGTAATATTGTAACAACGTCAGTAGATATTTTCCTAAGCAGGTTAAATACTTAATGATAGGCGAACCAGATTAAAATTAGAAAAAGTAGAAATGTTAATGTTTTTAAGAGCCAATTGTTAAAAAGAACAATTTTGGTTAATTAGTAGAAGATTTAACTAAATTTCTTACATTCTGTTTTTACAAATATTATTCAATATTACAAATTAATTACATTTAAATTTTAGTATATTAATATATTTTTCTTATTTATTTCTTTTATCACACTATTGTTGTAGCTTTTAAACATTTGTATTTTATTAATCTCTGTTTTGTTTGTTTTTTTTTTATAGTTACGTATTATAATATATTTAAATTTATTTGCATTTTGTTAATATAAATTACTCTTTTTTTAATAGTTTGTAACTTTGTAACTAAGTTCCTGTTGCGTTCCTGATCGTTAGGAACTGTAACGTGACGTTCCAAAATATTTGGAACTTAACTCATCACTGGTGTGTATGTGAGCTAAGTGCAGTTTACGATACATGTAAAAATCTTGGTCGGGGCAGGTAAGTTTATGGACTATTGCGGATAATGAAGGATACCGAAGTTATTTACTAAAATGAAATGCACGATAAATAAGTAATTGAAAGGAAACTGAATTTGTAATTTTTTCTGCGGGTAGTGATATATTTTTTTGTTTTGTTTTTTATGTTTTACTTTTAAAGTTGTCTCTACTGAATTTTAAGTCTAAAACTTGTATTTCAATAGTTTTAATAATAATTATCAAATCGAAAATTCAGTTCGAATTTCTGAGAAAAGTAATAATAATAATAATCGAAGTTATGAAAATATTTTTCTCTCGACGGTAGTAATTAGTTGTCGATTTTTAATTTTTCACAGTGAATTATACATTTTTGTCAATGACAGTTTACATATAGCATATATTATCGTTTCTTTTTGTTTTCTTAGATTAATTTGTTTTTAGCGTAGATTCGGTTGGATGGCGGAAATCTGTGCCTACGAGTTGTTAATAAACTGGACGATTGTGCAACTGTGGTTATTGCTAACGCCAATTCTAGATTTATTGATATTCCACCTAGCGCGTAAGTGGTGTTCAAATTTAAATCGATTTTAAAATCTAATATTTCGATTTTAAGTATTTCCATTTTTCATTTATTATTGAATAATTATTAAACTGTTGCGTTGCATCACGTATTTAACTTACTTTATGCAGCACTGATTTTATAGGTTCAAGATGCATTTTTCTGTAAATAAAAGATGGTTTCGTATTGAACACATTTGTTTTCACCTGAAAATAAAAAACGACAAATCCCGTTGAAAAAATAATATATCTTATATAAAGAATTTTTAAACCCGTGCGCATGACCAATGTGACATTTTCTTTAACCTATTCCTGTTAAACTGAAACGAATATTTTTTTTTTTTTTTTAATTTTTCGGATGACATGATTTACGATGTCTCACAAATTATTCTAAAGTTTCTTGCACATTTTAAGCACGATAGGTTGACATTTTTTATAATACCTTTCGTATACAGTTTCTTTTAACATTCGGTTATAAACATTCGAGTTTCTTTTTGTTCATATTCATTTAAATAACAGCCCGTTTATTCATCTTTTCCGGAAAAGAAAAATCCATCAACTTATAGAATTCTTTGCAGAAAACATATATCCCACGTGAATCCGCATCTAGCACATCTAGCAATTCCTTTAAACTGACTGGAAATATGACCATATCTTAGGCAACGAAAACTACGTTACATACAATGTCAACGTCTATCGTTTGAACAACACAAGGACCGAAGTGTTTGAAATATATTTCACTTCGTTATTTTCGTGAACCTTTCTATTTAGTCGTTTAATATGATTTACTATAAAGGGACTGCGCTCTACTATATTAACTAGAGATCATCTTCTGCATATTCTATATATCTATATTTTTTGTAAAAACCGTTTGGAAAACGAAATAATTCGGGATATAAACGTTTAAAGAGGCTAGAGAGGGGTTTTTGATCAGTCCGTTAGTAGAGGACGGAGAAGAATATTGAACTATATCTAAATTACGACCAACTTTTTTTTTCTCGACTGTATTTTTTATTAAATAATTCTTTCCCAACAATTCTGCCATCTTAAGTGCGAATTCCCCTTTTCTTCGCAGCGATCGCTATTTTATTTGTCAGATATGTTTCCGCTATTGTCCTCTCCATTTCTCTATATTCTGCTTTATATTATCTATTTCACTCTTCTCCCCTTGCATCTTGACCTGCCACATATTTACAACACTAATCTCATATTTTTCTGAATGATTATCTTTTCTTTTCGAACGTTATTGTCTATATCATAGCTTACTCTATTGAAAAATTCTCACTCCTTATAACGCTACTTTCATCCTCTCCTTTCTTTTACTGTGTGCATCCTTTTGTAAATTTTTCAACCTCTGTTACGAATAAAATGCAAGTTTAATTGCTATGCTTTTTGCTAACATATATATCTGAGGGGGGTTTTCAGGGTTCAACCGCCCCCCAATGTTTGCAAAATAATAACTGCTTGAATTAAATGGACCGAAATTCAGAATAAATTTATTTCTTTTCAATTTTTGACAAAAGAAAAGAAAATTGAAATTTTTATGAATTTTATGAAAACGACTATTTTTTATTTGTTTTTATTGTAGTGTTCAAATATTGCATGTACAATAATTGACTACAAGGCTTTAGTGTACTATTTATAAATAAATATATTTCATAATAATACACACACACACACACACACGCGCATATATATATATATTTATAAAAATATTTTCATAACCCCTCCCGAAATTTTGATCTGGATACGGCCTTATATATATATATATATATATATATATATATATATATATATATATATATATATGTATAAACTCGGCCACTTTGGCCTTGCAAGGGGCTGTGGCTCTTGACCCCTCTTGCTTTTATTTATGTCTCTTTCTATTCTATACTTTGTATAAAATGATCAAAATTTACAACGTAATTCTTACTGGTATCAACACAAAAAGAAAAAACAAAACATAATCACAAAAATCCTATCCTAACATTTAACTTTCATTACATACAATTGATATTGTTTCATTACATTTTTCGTTACATATTTTGTTACATAAAATTGTGATATTTTTTAAATAACAATAACAAAAATCCTATAAAATATAACAAACGTTACATAAAATTAGGACATTTTGCGTTACATAAAATTGGGACATTTTGCGTTACATAAAATTGAGACATTTTGCGTTACATAAAATTGGGACATTTTGCGTTACATAAAATTGAGACATTTTGCGTTACATAAAATTGGGACATTTTGCGTTACATAAAATTGGGACATATTTTTGGGACATTTTTTCGAATGGGGGATAACCTAAGAATTACGTTGTAATTAACAAACGATAGGATAGAGAGTTAATTAGATCTTAAATCAATCGGATATCTATATAAATAAAAATGTAAATGTTCATTTGTTCAAAATTTTAAATCTCCGAAAGTTCGTTTACCGATTGTTTTAAAATTTTGACACAACGTTGCATTTATATATGCGCGTGTTTTTATATCGTTTTTACCTGTCGGTAGTGCATAAATATTATTGGAGTGGGATTATTTTCAGTTAATATCCTGTTTGGTTTACTATAGCGCCACGTTGATCGTAAAAGCAATACTAATGGTGCTCCCGCACGTAGGTGACAATTATATTCTAGAGTTGACAAACCAGACAATCTCTATGTCTGCGCAAACAATGGTTCAACAAAAAATATTCTATACCTACATGTATTGTGAAGTTAACATATTAAAAACGTGCTTTTTCTTTTCTTTCTTTTCAATTTAACAAGATTGAGCCACGGAAACGCGTAACTGGGTATAGCTAGTTAATAATAAATAATAAAAAAGAACTAATAGCAGAGGAATAACTGACTGGGAAGGATAGAACAAGATGTAAAAGGCGTAATAAGGAATTTTTGGTATGATTGCTTGTTGAGTGATACTTGTAAATTATATTTCTTTAAAAATAATACTGCAAATGCAAAAAATATGTTAAGTAACAATACTTATAATAAAATGTTTGCAGTCTTCGACAGATGGTTTCGATAGAATGTGGTTTAGCTCCGTTATATTGTACATAATCAATTGCTTCGCGTCAAGAAAAATGTCCTGTCTCTCTTATTACAACTTTAACACTTCCCATTTTTTTTTTTTTTTTTTATGGGGATGAAAAATTTTGCATTTATGATAACAATTCACGAAAACGACTCCCTAACTTAAAGCGAAGAGTCCACTACTTTTTAGTGAGACCGAGCTGCAATTATCCAAAGAGGTCATAAAATAACGTACCAGTCACAGCGATAAATTCGTAACAATAAAATAATTCACCAATTTGAAGAATTCATTTTTTTGACAACATCGTTTATAGAGTAAATTCTTAAATGCATATATCAACGCGTGTTTGTGCATGTATGTATGTATGTATATTTGTATGTGTATTTGTATGCATACATGCATTTATGCACGTATGTATGCATAAGTAAGTGTATAAAGAAATTGGTAGGAACGAAAACGTTTTGTTTAAATTATAAATATATCTGAAATAGGAAGTAAACTTACCAGTCTCTGGCTGATATTTGTTTGAAAACAAATTCGAAATGGCGACATTTTTACGTCTATTTTCTTCTTCTTCTGTTTCTTATTGTTCTACTATTATTCTGCGAATTATTTTGCATCGAAGTACGACGAAAATGACAAAATGACGACATGTTTTGCTACAAAAAAAGTTTTCTAGTAAATTGACTAGTTTTAAATGAAGAATATGTATTAGTCGTGTGCATTTTTTGAATGAACGTACTACCCGTCCAGTGAAACATTTTGCGATAAATGACCAGTTTCGCGTATGAAGAGTTACGCGTGGCCTGTAAATCGGATAGGACGTGTGTTATTTTGATTACCCAATTAAGATAAACTTTAATCTTCCAATAGAATTTCGGAAACATTTAGCGCTGTATATGTCAATTAATTACCATGATAAAGAGACTTTATTATCGACGGTATTTCGCTAAAATTTTGTGTTATTTGTTGCGGATATGGATTGCGTCAGAGATTCAGAGTGAAACAATTATGCGACCTTTTTCCATTTCTTCTTTCTTATTCTGCTACATACCTTTTAACTGCTTATCAGTTACATTTGTACGAATAACAGGGCGTTAATAATTAACAATAACTCCCTACACACGGACGGGTTTTTGAACTGTTATATCTTTGTTTCCATTCTGTTTCCGGTTGTGCTCTTCAGAAGCAATGGCTTTTTAATTTTTTCGTTCAATTTCGGTTATTAAAATTATAACATTTGCAAATAAAATAATTTTGAATATCTCTCTCATTATTGTAGTTTATTAGATTTTCAAAATGAGATTCCTTCAGAGTTGACAGAAAAATTTCGGAACGTTTAAAAATAAATGAAAAATGCCATGTTAAAGATATACATATTTACTTTTCCACTTTTTTTTGAAACTACAATTTATCGCTCTTTATTTTGTATTGTTTTTCTGAAACAAATTTCACTAAAATGTACAAAGAAAGTATAAAACTTTGAAAACGCGAATGGAGGAAGTTAAAAATTTACGATTTAACGAAAATTAGGGATATTTATTGTAAAATCAGAACGGCGAAATTACACTTCTACAAACGGTAAATTTAATAGATCCATACTAAAACAGCATGATGATTAATCGACAAAATTATTTGTAATAAAAATAAAACCGAAATCGGTGATTTGATTATGAGACAATTCGAAAAACGACGCTAGATAAATTTATTGGATATTTCTTCTACTTAAATCAGCGTTACCAATAATTTCGTAACTTACAATTATCGAATGAAGATACCAATAATTAGGATCGCTAATTAATTCCAATAGTTACCGATAAATAAGTATAAATAATTACAAATCCAGCTATAAAAAGTACTGTAAACATCTTAACCACAATTTTAACAAAACCAATTAATTATTCTATTAAGAATCCCGAAGGATTTGAAACTCTTAGTTTATTATTAAGTCGAAAAAGAGAGCGGTAGGGTTAATATTTGTGCCAATTACCGTCCACTTCTGAACAAACTTTTGTATAATTCGTAGCGTTTCTCTGAAGCATTCGAATGAAAACAATATACTATATAGCAAACAAACTGAGTTTAGAGAAAGAAAATCGACGGTATCGTTATTAAGAACATCAACAACATCAATGGTCTCTAGTCAATGGGCTGTATTATAGAGCTAAACGGGGGTTAGGGAGTACTATGGAATTGGAATTCATTTATTATTACTTTCATCGATTTTATCAAAACTTTTGAGACATGGTTAATCACGAAATTCTAAATCGGAATAAAACACGTATTACGGCTAGGCGAAATAAATGGTTCCAGAACTCCTAATGAGTGCTCGACTATATTCCTTCTCTAGTCAAAATACATTAGCAGACTTATTTCACTTCACTTTCCCGCATCTATGTGTGTCGAGTACTATAGCATCGAAGAGAGAGACGCTGACGTGCTTTTATTAGATTTTCATCTCTTCGTTTATCCACAGTTTGTTTGAAACAAAAAATAAGAGGAAAACAATTTGTCGTCTCAATCTACCACTTTATGGTCAAAAATACTTCTGTGGCACACGAAAATAATTTAATAAAAAGCGTGAGATAATATTGGGAGCTAAGGTTTTCCAAATATTGAGGCTCATCGCAAAAAAAGGGAAAATTAATTTTATATAGTGTGTTTTGAATAACGTTTAACTTTATCAAACTGTTTGATCTAGCAGATGATTACAGCTCCGTAATTTCGTAATCATGATTAAGCTGCGGCGATACTGAAGAAAGATAACTTTTGTCGCAAAGATGATGTATTCAAATACATATTTAATTCGTTTAAGTGAAACTTTTAAAATGCCAGTTCTTATATATTTTTCCCGAACATAATCGTAATTTTTGTGTTTATTACTATTGAAACATTATAATAACTAAATAATTACGTTTTATAAACTGACTTCTATTTATAAATAAAGGGTGTTTTGTGAAGAAATGAACAAACGTATTAATTACAGAATACAAATATATTTCCATTAATTGTCAACGTATTTTATATTACAAAACGAAAAAAATCAATAATAAAATACTAGACAAAAAGCTTGTTTACAATTCGGGAAAAACTATATATAAAACAAAAAACAAAACAAAACCAAAAAATACATAGCACGAACTTGAATAATGACAATAAAAGAAATTAGATTAAACTACTGCTTTCTTTACTACTTTTTTTAAGAAAAGAATTTATTGCACGTACATAATTCGTTGCACTGGATATTTCACCTGAAAGTATTTTTTCTGAACAATAGTAGATCTGATAGTTTTTGATTTAACTTTTTAAAATTCCTTTCACATTCAGCTAAAGATGTTATCTGCAATAAATTCTCAATACAATACAAATACTGGGGAACGTGTTGCCCAAATCTCTATCTCTATTTGTATGTATATCAAAATAAATGTTTGTCATGTATGCATTCCTGTACCGCTGAACGGATTACACTGGAATTTTCAGGGTATATTCGTCTTGCCTCAATAAAGGTTTTAAGGTATAGTTGAGTTTTTTACCTCTTCTCCTTCACGAAATATGAAGTTTTAAGTAGTTAAGATGCGACCAGCAGTACAGAAATGCATACGAGACGAATAAAAAAAAAAAAAAAAAATTTATAAAATTTTAAATAAAATGATTACTATGGTAAATAAAATTAAACGCAAAAATTTAAATAAAATGATTGATAACATTTTATTAATTTCTGACGTAAGTAAATATACACTACATTCTGTTACTTCACTTTTTGCGCTATTGAAATTATCAAACCTTCATAACATGATTTAAACATACAAGTCGCACTCCTAGCCTAATTACTGTACTCATTGTAGAGAGTTAAAAAAAACACTAGTGTTTTCTATTATTTTTTACAGAGAAACAAAAAAATTCTACAACAGAATTTGAATAATTACTACCGGGGGAATATTATTTATACTCAAATTTTAAATCCTTACTCGACTATTATAATTACATGTTGTGATAATAAATTAATTTTAATAAAGTGCTCAGGATCGAGAGGTTGAACGATATTAGTGAAGAGGATGTTCTCTTGAATGCGTAGTTATGGGAGATCTTTATTTATTTCCAAGTACAGATTTAAACGGGTATTAATACACAGGCGAAGCCGTGGGTAGCAGCTAGTTATTAATAATATTAGTTAAATCAGGAGTATCGGGTTTTTCTAAATTACTTTAGTCTTTATGATACCGGTATAGATTTCTATGGAAAATTCGTCTTGGCTTATATCTATCGGGTGTTTAATAGCTAAATCTGTGAGCACACTTTTTAAAGGTTTTCCGACATCATGACAAAACTTTCTCTAAACAAAAAAGAAAGGTTCTTATTTATACATTTGAAATTTTTTCGAATCTGATCCCTTTATTCATTGATTGTTCTGTAATACATTTTATAGATTTGATTCCACATCAATTCGTTCTGTTACTTATTTTAAATAGGTTCTTAACCACTCGTTTGGCTCATGCGTAGTCTTTTTATGGTCGTAATCAAGCTTACTAATTTGGCAAGCGATTTTGCTAGAATAATGCCATTTTTTGAATTTCTTTACTCCATTCATTTCTTTTAGTAATTCATTAAGCGGTTAGAGAGAATTGTTTGTTCTAGATGGATTCAAGTATACATGGTCTGTTTTTAACCAACCACATTGTAGTAGAGAAACAAAAAAATTGTAACGCCTCCATGTTAGATTTTACAGTCAAAACGGTTGATGCATGAAATCAAATTAAATTCAAAGAGTGAGCTATATGTGGAACATACCTCACAAGTAAATTGATTTCCAGATACACTCTTGTATAAATAAGCTAAAAACAATTTATATGGTGAATCGAATAAAATTATTACATACTTCTCCCCTCGGTATACTGGATATAGCACTCACATCGATGCTGTAATTCGTCTAAAGTTCTGAAACAGTGTTGTTATTACAACATTTGATGTAATAAGTATGTGAAAATATGTAACTAATTAATTGAAGATTCCCACGTTACTATCTGATAGATTAAGGGGGGTACAACAAAAATTTTACCAATTTATATATTTAAGTTTAATGAATCAAACTCGATTTATTTTTAAGATAATTACTAACTAATCATAGAATTATATGTTAGATTGTAATCCAATTTTACTTAGAAAAACAAAGTATTTCCGTAAATTACCCTAATTTTATGCAATTTTTACTCAGAAAATCTTGAAATTTATCTAAATTTCCGATCTTATTTAAAATATCGATAAAAATATTGAGAAAAATATTGATGAAAATACCAATAATTTAATTTTTAAATAATTATTGATTTTAATTTTTTTTTTTAAACCGCTTGGGCTCGTCAACCAAGGACCTTCACCCAGAAACAAATAGAAAGGAAAGAAGTCAGTTATATTTTAATCCCATTAGAAATCTTTGATAAAAAGAAACAAATAGCATGAATAACTAGCGGGGAAGGAAAAGTATTGAATTTTTACACACGTATAGTTCATTTTGCTCTACTTATAGTTCATTTCACTCCACTTATAGTTCAAAAAGATCGATATTTCACGTTTAAGTTCCGAATTTGATACTTACCAGGTGTACAAGTATGAAATGCGGATTTGAAAAATCAGATGTTCACCAATACAATGTGTATTATAAAAATTTGACGCATATGCAATTTTGTTGCGCCATCAACATGTGTCAAATGTACATCAGTGATAAATTGAAAAACTGTTTGCGTAGTATTGGTTTGCTATGTTCAATGTGACGACATTTGTGCCAAATAAAGAACATTCGCGGACAGTATTAATTTTTTGTTTTCATTTGAAGAAAACTGCTGCTGAATCATACCGATTGCTTCGAGAAGCTTATGGTGAACATGCTCCATCGCAAGATACGTGTGAACGATGGTTTCGGCGTTTCAAAAGTGGTGATTTCGATGTTGCAGACAAAGAACACGGAAAACCGCCAAAAAGATACAAAGATGCAAAATTGCAAGCATTGCTAGATGAAGACGATGCACAAACACAAAAAAAACAACTCGCAGAGCAATTAAGCGTTAGTCGACAAGCTGTTTCCAATCGCCTACGAGAAATGGGAAAGATTCAGAAGATCGGCAGATGGGTACCGCATGAGTTGAACAAGGGGCAGATGGAGAGGCACAAAAACACATGTGAAATTTTGCTCGAATGATACAGAAGGAAGTCGTTTTTGCATCGTATCGTTACTGGGGATGAAAAGTGGGTGTATTTTGAGAATCCCAAGCGCAAAAGATCATGGGTAGATCCAGACGCACGATACACATCGACCGCAAGACCGAAGCGCTTTGGCAGGAAGACGATGCTCTGTGTTTGGTGGGATCAGGAGGGTGTGGTCTATTATGAGCTGTTAAAGCCTGGTGAAACGGTTAATATCAAATGCTACCAACAACGATTGATCGATTTGAACTGTCCGCTGCTCAAAAAACGACCAGAATATCAAAAAGGGCAACACAAGGTAATTGTTCTCCATGACAATGCTCCATCACATACAGTAAAACCGGTTCGCGACACATTGGAAGCACTCAGCTGGGAAGTGCTATCCCATGCGACTTACTCACCAGACTTGGCTTCTTCCGATTACCACTTGTTTGCATCGATGGGTCACGCACTTGGTTCATACGAAAATGTGAAAAAATGGCTCGATGAATGGTTCGCGGCAAAAGGGGAAGATTTTTACTGGCGTGGTATCCACAAATTGCCCGAAAGATGGGAAAAATGTTTAACTAGCGATGGAGCATACTTTGAGTAAACCACTTTTTATCATTCTTCCAAGTTTAATGTGTTTTTTTTCAAAAAAAAATCCTCATTTCATACTTGTACATCTGATATAGTTCATTCAAAAATGATCTGCGCCAGAATATACTCCTACTCCCTACTTGTATCCACTGGTGAAATGATTTCATCCACATTTCTCTTATTGGTCTCGAGGATGTTGAAAAACTCATAAATAAGGTAACAACTTGCATTACCATTTCCTATTCTATCTTTCATTTGTTATTTAATGCTGGTGTAATACCCAGGATTGCAGTTTATAACTGAAATTTGATCAGATTTGTTATATTTTAATCAGTACTAATTACGGAGTTCCTTGAAGTATCCATAACCATAATTATTCATTGAAGTGCAATACAGTTTTGTTGCTTACAATGAAGCGAATTCTAGTTTCATCTACTGTAAATTGTTTTAATGGATATGTTGGAAGCTTTTCAACGTTCTTAGGATGTATGAAAGCTTATCTACAGTCGCTTATTAAAACCAGCTCTTAATGTTATGGACAATGTTTGTATAATTCTTATTTTTGTAACTTATAAATTTCAATTATTTAATACAGAATACTAAGGTGCACGTTAGAAATAGTTGGATGCGTGCTTTCATCGATTAGTTTCCTGATCTCTATTGTTTGTTTTTTAAAATAAATAAATCCCTTTGATCATGTGCAATAGTTTGTGATCGGGTCAAGTTTCAGGTTTCGAGAAAAATCACAGGTTATAATTTTCGCAGCATTAGCATAAAACTTTGATGAAGCAAAGATTTTAGATATCTCCCTACAGTTGAAATGAAAATTATGCATTTTCAGATTTTTTTTTGTATTCTTCACTTTCTGGAGTGTTTAGATCTTCTTTTTCCAGAAGTTTTTTTACTTAAATAATTTTTTTGGGAGGGGGGGCGTCAATCAGGAACCTCTGCCTACAAACGATAGGGAGAAGAGTTAATTAATTAGAACTTAATTTGATCGGAAATAGCTGAAATAAAAGAACCAATGACGAGTACAACGAACTAAGAGGAAAAGGACAGGATACAGGAAGCACAATAAGAAGCAAAAAGTCTTAACTTTATGAGGAGTAAATAAAGAGAAAAACGTTCCACAGAAAGAGCAGAACAATTAAAACTAAATGTGATTAGTATCGCAGATAACTGCTTCATTAGGATGTCATCTAATCTAGCTCACTCGAATTCGAGTATGAGTTATCTTCTAATTCGGAGGAGAATTAGTGGATAGGTAGACGCGCAGTTGGAATCACGTAAGCAAGAGCGCAGCCTAGCTTTCGTGCTGCCGACAATGTGAGAAAGGTACCAATGGCGAGGCGAAGCCAAGACGACTGGCCTTTACTCACGTTGATGCGATTGTTCGCCGGCTGAATATTTCTATGCGACGCTAGCGCACTCGCACAACTGCAATTGGAACTGACTATAGTGGCTTGTTATCGCGCTACAGTTGCAGTCCAACTGTGTCTAAACTGCTGTGTACTAAACTAACGCCGCATAATTTTTGTCGTTACCCGGTATCGAACCCGAGACCTCCGGATCGGAAGTCAAGCGCTCTAGCCACTAGGCCAAACGCGACGACAATAGAGGACAATAAAAAGAAGAAACCAAAGAGAGACGATAGCTGGAAGAAGGCAATAAAGTGTGATTAAAGCGTAGGCGACTAATAGAAACAATAACAGAACGTGGAAGAAAAGAGAACTCTTAGAACCAAGGATTAGAAGGAAGGTTAATTTGAATTGAGAGCCAGAAGGAACAATTATTGGTAAAGGAAGAAGGGTACATAACCAACCAAAATTTAAAGTGAAATTTCTTACTTAAGGATGATAGATTGCTTGGAATTTTTTTAAAGTAAAAGTGGAAACGAGCGCAACCAGAGCTAAAGTGTCAGCCATTTTGTTACCATTGATGCCTCTATGACCAGGAACTCACAGCAAATCAACATGATTAAAGTGATAAAGGGAAATATTGTGAATAAGAGATTGTATAAAAAGGATGGTGAAGTCGGAAGAGGGAGAGGGAAGAAGTAAATTGATAGTCTGAAAGGTACTCATGGAGTCAGAAATTATCAGCTAATTGGAGAAGTTATGATTAGAGGAAATATAAATAATCGCATGTAAGATAGTCATCAATTTGTCTGTAAAAATAGATCAGAAAGGCGGAAGATGAAAGGATTCAGAAAAATTTTAATTAAGAATAATAAAGGAAGCTCCAATATCACCAGGCCCCCTGGATCCGTCAGTGAAGGTGGGTACATGAGAGGAAAAAAGGGAACTGGTAGTACTGTGAAATTCCTGTTTAATAACCGCCTGGAGTAGAAATTTGCAGAGTTAGAACGAAAATATACTTTGGGAGGATATTAAAGGAAAAGGAAGGAAAATTATTAATGGAAATTATATAGGACGAAAAATAACTAAGATGACGATAGATAAGGGCTAAGATGGGGATGAACAAACCGCCAGTTTCTGACGATAGAAAGGTAGTTAACGATAAGTTGAGTGGAAATGAGAGGAACACGTTTGGAAAGAAAACGATAGCGCCCAAATAAGGTCTCCGACCTGAGAGAGGAGGTACATTAGATTCAGCAAGTATATCTGAAGAGTATTTAAGAGCATCTAGGCATAGACAAAGGCAGGAATTTTACACTTTATCCAATTTGGAAAGAAGGAATTTGGAGGCACAGTCATAGGTAAATGAACAATAATCGAACTTGGAGCGAATAATAGACTTATACAAGAAGAAGATCAACTCCCCATTTGGCTGGTGATAAGGATTTCAGCAAGTTCAGTCTTTTAATAGCAGCGCAAGAAAGATTTTTTAATATGCTTAGAGCAGGTTAGTCGACTATTAAGATAAACAGCAAGAGAGCAGAAGCAATTAACACAAGAAAGATGTATACGATTTAGAGATATATTAACAGAAGCGGGATTACAAGGACGAAGAGTAAAAACCATGCAAGAAGATTTGAAAGGAGAAAAAGAAGGATGAACAAAAGACAGGGACTGCTCTAGTGTAATCTGAGAAGAATGGCACATCTCCGCTATTGTCATTCATTTCCATAAATGTTCTTTATATTTATGTTATCTGTCCGTTTTCATGGGTGATCTCTCTCATCTTTTTCAGTATATCAATCATCTATTTTCGATTATCCTCTGATCATGTCCTACTTGGACTCATCTCAATTTATTTATCTGAACCATAGTTTTATTATCAAATACTCCAGTTTCCTTGCGATTTGATGTTGTATCCTATCCTTCAGTTTCGTATTTATGAAGTGTTTTCTTTTTTTTTTTTTTGTTTCCTCTATTCTGTGTTATTAATTTTTTGAAATTGCAGTTTATTCAACACAAAAACGAAAATTGAAAATTTTATAACATACTTATGTTTTCAAGCATGGAGAATCAAAAAAAAAACAAACTTCTAAACAAACATTGTATATACGTGTATGAATTTATGCATGTGCATAGTCTGTAAACAGAATTTTATGACATATTTTGTTCCCCTTAGTACTACCTGACGCGCATTGATAAATATTAGTTATTACATCAAAATTAATCGTAGTATAAACTTAAGTATGTTAGACGTTTTGATGGAAGAAGTGTTAAAATGTGAAAAAAATTGAATCACTTACAAAGTTGATACATAGATAAGGTTAAGAAAAAGGCATAATCGTGCATTTCAGGGGCGGATTAAGGATTTACGGGGCCCGGGACTAATCTTGAATTCGAGGAAAAATGGTGAAAAAATTTATTATCATGTATATGCAAACAAACAAGAAAAAAAAAAACCTACTGTGTACGTATGAATAAAATTAAAATTATGTTTTCTTTAATAAATCAACTTTCTTACTCTAACCAACTGAATACTACATAAATTAAACGTCAAATAAGGAATTTTCTATACCCATATTTTATGTAATATTTGTAATTTTTAATTAATAACATCATGTTTTATTTTTCTACAAAAGAATATTAATGTTGTAGACGGCAAAAAATAATAATTTTTTTAATAAAAATAAAAACTTTATTTATAATGCATTATCTAAGGCGGCGGCGCGGATATTGCCGCTACAGCGGTTTTCAAGCTAATTTTGATACACTCGTGCGATGTTTTTGATCATGTTCTTTTCTTTATACAATAATGGACTTATTAATTTTTTTGAACATAATCAAATTTCTATAAATATTAATTTTATCTAGCATTCAGTCTGTTGGGAGAAAAAGTGAAAATTTTATAAAGGAAAAGTATATAATTTTATTAATGAACTCATTATATTGCTTTTTATATATAAAAATTAAATGATTTTTTTTTTTTAGGATAAAAAACGCAAATTTAAAATCTTGCATTTTTACAGTATTGAGTATTTTGGGAAAAGAAACTTAAATTTTGCACATGGGAAATTCAATTTTTTGCTGTTCGAGAGCGCAGGGTCCTTAGATCCAGCCCTGGTGCATATAATTTTATCTTTTTCACTACTTTTAGAACAGTAAAATTGGATGATGGTTGTGATAAAAAATTAGACCGCAGTTAAAAGATGTATCCCAAAACACCAATCCATAAAGTTAATTATTACTATAATATGCGGTAAATAAAAAACAAACTGTTCTTTTTTTATCATTATATTTTTGAAATACGATTAAGATCACAGACTAATATGTGCCAGTGCAATACAAATTTTAACGAATAATACTTCTCTATACATTTAAAAATAAATAAAAAAAGGAACCATACCAATCCGTATAAAATAAAATAAATATCATTCATTAATTAATAATATTAGATAGTTTTAAAATTCATACTGCTAAAAAAAAGATGAATACACATGTGTTACTTTTTACACATCAATAGACGAATAAAAAACTAATGCAATTTATAAATTCTTTACATGTGCATTCAAAGGGATACGCATGTACATTTATATTTTTATATATTATGCATATACATTAAATCTGTTCAATAATAAATTGGTAAAAGTTAAAATCATTTAAAAATGGCCATTTTGCTTATCTTATTTGTCATTTTAATATTACGGTGAATAATTTTGGCCGATCAATTGTCAATACCTGAATTTTTAAAATAACAAATAGAAATGTTTATTATAAATTATTTAACTAAAATCTTATAAAATAAATGCAAAATTTCTTTCACTATCTGTATAAAGAAAAATAGTATAATTTTTACGACGAATATAAATACAATAAAACTGAATTATTTTTATACATTTTATATGTTAGAAATTAAAATAAAAGGAACCTGTATTTAGTTTAAATTATATAGTACGTCTTAAGATAAAGTATGTGTATGAAGCTTGGAAATAGAGATCTAATTTAACCGCTAGACAGTTAAACGAACGGTTACAATATTATTTGATTTACTCAGCTTGGAAAAAAGAGAAATTCTTAAGTAGTAACGAAAATATTATTCCGGTATCGAAGAAAATTACCATTATTAGTAGGCTGTTTACTGTTTAGCTTGCAGTTTGCTGTAGGAATTATAATATTCAACATCGATTACAGGGGCCCAGGAGTGAGGTAGTCTTCCATATTGTATATCGTACAGTGTTTGTAAAAATCTTTGATGTATTGGGCTAGTGTGTTCTATTGTTGGTATATTTATTATACGATCTCTGTATAAAATTTCGGATACCGGACACACTACACATGCTGTACCCGTTCCAAACATTTCTAACAGCTAGAACAACCAATTAACATTCAAATAATTATAAATTAATCATGCAAAAAAATATACATACATAGGCGTACTCAGATTTTTGTGAATAGGGAGGTGGAATTAAATTGAAAGTAAATATGAAAATTGCGAAATAATAAAAACAATCTACGAAAAAAAAAAAAGATTTTTCATTGTCATCAAAGTTGCGAACAATTGACTATATTATTCTTTACAAGTTCACGCAAAAACTAAAACAAAATTAGTCCCCTCTCAATACGAATTACATGGGATAGTTCAGATTAGAAAATTTTGTATCCACGTATATATGCATGGCCAGTAATGAATTTGATGGTGATGACGCCCTAGACCCGGGCTGGTATGCCGCCTTTCTTGTAATGAAAAAAAAAATAAAAAATATATACATATATTTATACACATCGATGGGTTTCGATGACAATTTTTAAAGTCAAAATCAACAATTCTTACATGTGCATGATGAACATACTTTAACTACGATAAAAATATATTATTCTTTGATATATAAAATCACAAGATGTTATCGTTAACGGAAAACTTCATCAATTTCGACTTTTAATCGACCGGGGAAAAAAAAAACGTTTGAGTTCAGACGCCTTTTAAATTTTAGCAACCTTTTAAATGTTGGCACTCCTCAAATATTGCCGCCCTAGTCCCAGATCCCAGGGGCCTAGGCCTAAATTCGCCGCTGTGCATTGCAATAAGGATAACATACCAGTTACAGTCGCTAATAGAGAGAGAGAGAAGTTTTCGAGAATTTAAACCAATAATAATACAGTTGATATTACAAGAAAGTTTAGGAATCTTATCCACTAAAAGTAGCATCAGAGCCTTGAAATATCTATTATAATAAAGGAATTAAAAAATAAAAGGCGGGAAAAGTGAATTTTAGATTTTAAGTAAAAATTTTAAGATGTGTTATCATTTTTTACTTATGTTTTTTAGTAAACAGTAAATATATTATGATTCTATAAATAACACGATAAATTTTTATTAAAAACTAATCGTATATAATGTTATTATTGTTTGTCATATGTAAGTTTTAAAAATAAGTTAATAAAGGCGAGATTATATATAAATTGACCACCTACGACCACTAAGTTTCAGAAAATTTGGGTTAGTAGATTAGAAGTTATTGGTATTATTTTACATAAAAGATATAAGTATGCTGAACTATATGGTTTTGGAGTGATTGAATTAATAAAACTCAAGATGTACTGATATTTTAAATCATGTTTCGAATTTTACATTTTAGGAGTTAAAAAACTGAAAGTATATCATTAACATTTAATGTCGAAATTAAATGCTTCATAACATTTAAAGACTTGGAAAAATGCTGCCCTCAATGGGACGCTCAATCGAAATTTGTCAAGGGATATCGAAAGTACTAAGGACGGCAATGTCAAGAGCATCTGTGCTAGTTAATTAAAAAATAAAAAAAAAACGTATACATTAACAATTTACCCTTTGCTCTTCGTGTAGTTTTATTAATTCTGACATTGTAATCTTTTTTTCTACTACATTAAATTCATTCCATTCTTTCGATAATTCTAATAACGACCTGCGTACAATACCTGGTAAAATATATCCGCTTAAAGGAGCTGTAGCCAATTCGTGTTCTGAAAACGTAAAAAAACATTACACTAAAATGTCTAAATTTTAAAACAAAATAAATACAATTTTCTTAATGTCCACGAATTCCGAAATCGTCTAAATAGGACAGGATTATTTTATTTTTTCTGTGTACATATACATATAGTGGTTTCCCAAAAATACTTTCATTTCAATATCACGAACAAACTTACATATCAGTCTGCTGAAAAAATGAGTTTGTAAAACAATTTATCAGCTAGTGATAAAGAGCTCGCTGTGCTAGGTACGCCAATTACTTGCTTTGCTGTAGGGGGGTTTAAAAAAAGGTACAACCGTCGAACCCTGAAGGTTTTATGAACATTTCATTTTCCAAAATATCATTTAGAATCACTACCTCAAAATAGTACGATTAAAAAAAAAGAACTTGATTAAAAGACAAGTTGGACGCTTCGACAACGCGCAGACACCTAGGTGAAAATCATTTATGAATTTTTGAAGAAGTTCAACATTACGGTAATACAACATCCTCCTTATAGTTCGGACTTGGCGCTTTGCAACCATTGACTCTGTTACTAAAAAGTGCATTACGGAGCCACAGATTTGGGCACAGACATTATGAATGTTGCGCACAATTTTTTCAAGAACTTACCGAAAAACAAGTGTGAAAAGATTGAAATTGTGAAACACGAAGAAAGGATGCGTCGATGTATTCAACACAATGATGCATACTTAAAAAAAAAAATAATAAGATGGGGATGACGATATTAAAACTAAATGATTTTTTTGTGAAATAAAATTTTTTCGTAATCCTCATGCATGATTTGAAGGTTGTACTTTTGTTCAAACACCTGTAACGAAGCGAATAATTGTTGTACCGAGTACGATGAGCACTCCTTCGCTACCTAATAAATTGTCTTGTCAATCTACACTGCGTCGTTGGACCGATAGGTGGCTTTATCCATATCGAAACGAACTCCTAGTTCTTTTTGCGGCAAGCATTGTATGTATGTATATTGTCTATATATTTAAATTTAACCAAATAAAATATACATTTTGTTTTGGTTCTGGAGATACACACAATAATAATCTAAATCCAAAAGATAGAGAGGAAAAACAAAGAATTCAAACAGAACAAATATATTTAGTGAGGTAAAAGGTTCGAATTTAGAAACTCTGATTCCATCCATTTATCTGAAGAATATTACCAGATGAAATATTTTAACGAATTATCTTAAGCTCAATAAATTCTGACGTTTTACAGAGAAGCATAGTAGAATTTATGCACAGAAGTAAGTGATTTGTCGATACCGATTTCTTTATACTTTTTCTTGTACGTTTATCATCTATATTTCATTGTTCTTGATATATTTATATTACACCGCACAAAATAAGAGCGAGAGTTGTGAATTATATCACAGCCAGTGAGAAAATATTTCATTACCTGAGAAGCTGTTTTAAGAAATGAAGTATATCATCTTTACTGTATATGCTAGACCACTATTGAGCCTTTTAAACTATATTCGAGCAAAATATTGCCTGTCACTATATTAATTTTTTTCCACCGAATATGAAAATAAATGTTTATGTTGATTAATTTTTGTCATCTCAGAACTTCACTAACCATGAAGGTGGATTAAATTTCTAACTTTGAACATTTACGTTATAGTCCTTGCTTTATTACCTCGCCTTATATGTAATACTATAACATTTTATAAACTTAATAATAATAATAAAACTTAAAAAAATGTGGGGAAGGAAGTTTATATTTAATATACATGTTTTTTAATATTTCATAAAAGTATACTTGTACTTTATATTCGATGGACTATTTATTGATTCATTCACAGTCCTTGTTATATTGTATATGTTCTTGTACGGGCTACATATTTCCTATGAAAAGTAAAGGCAGTCTTGTGACGAGCGAAGCAGACAGTGGCGCAGCTAAAATTTTTTCCGGAGGGTGATTTACGAAGAGAAAATTAGTATTAAAAATAAAAACAGTATAGAATAATTTTACAGGTAGATCTGTTATGGCATATTGTTGTGTTTCGTTTGTGAATGTATGTGAGATCATGCAACCTCTTCAAATTACGTTTGAAACGAATGAAAGAAATTTTGCATTTGCTCATTATAAGAGAATTTTTATCAAAAAATCCGAGAATGCTTCGAAAAATGGAAATGATTTTCATTTGATTCAGCTGATTCTTATTGCTTTGTTATAAATATTTATATATATTAATTAAAACGTAATTCTTAGGCTATCCTTCATTAGAAAAAATATGTCCCAATTTTATGTAACGTTTGTTATATTTTATAGGATTTTTGTGATTATGTTATTATATTCATATGGACCGATTTAGAATTACGTTGTAAAAAAATTGAAAAAAAAAGGAGTTTTCAGGAATATATAAAAAAAAAGAAAGAGTTATTATATACATTATAAAAATAGAGAAGAATTTGATCCTTTTCTAATGACCATATGATTTAATTCGAAGTAAGTAAAGGGAAAAAAATAAAAGGTGTGAAATTACCTTAAGAGTTCTTCATCTTTATTAAGCGATTTTAAGACAAAAGCTATCTTTGGTTGATTTTCAGCATTTTTTTCTGCTTGGGTAATTTATGAAACCATTAACGAGGAAACGACATTAAAAAAAAGCAAACTTTTATTATGTTGCAAATGTATTAAACTCGCTTTACACATTTGTGTGGTTTGTTGATAATTATATTCCTGAAGTCTGTTTTGGGAGTTTATATGACTGTTTTATTCATATTTGCGGTTAATAATTCTACTATATTATTATTTTATTATTAATAATATATATATATATATATGTATGTGTGTGTGTACCCGCTCGTATACATATGTATGTATATATATATATATATATATATATTAGGCTTAAAATTAAACTATTATCCCATCGGCTCGAGATTAAAATATTATCTATTATTTTAAATTAAACGAGATATCAATTTTTATCGCGATACAATAATCGACTGATCGTATTATTGCTTAAAAATATCATACTGTTTATTACCTCCTTTTTCATTAATATAATACACAAAAATGTTCATTGTTCCAGCTTCTGTAATTTCTTCATCGCTACCAAAGAGCCATAACACTTGATCGCAATTTTGTTCTTTAGCTTTTCTCTGAACAATAATTAAATTTGGCGCCATTAAAAATAATCCATTATAGTAGAAAATGCAATTAGAGACGCGAAGTACTTTTTACGTTCGAAAAACAAAAAAAAAAGAGGTATAAGGTAGAAACTGCATATGATTGCAATTCCGTTTTAATCTCTACCGTTTGTAATTTCGAAAAATGACTAGAACCATCTAACTTTTCCGGGCTAATTTTCTATTTTTACCGAACTTTCCTCCAGCTTAAAATACATAATTTTCTGATTTGTTACTAATAAAACAGCAAAAAAGACAATTTTAGTCGTGTAATTCGTGAACTCGGCTAGTTTTTCACCGATGCTGAATATGCCCTTTTTAAAATCGCAATGTACAATTTTTTTTTCATATCCGTAGAGATTTTCATTTCTCGCGATATCAAAACAAAAACTTGTGATTAGTTCATACGGTTGATATCTACTCTGCCACAATACAACATACTGCGTTTTCCCGTTTAACTTTTTCAATGATGTCCTTTTTTTTTTTTTTTTTTTGGAAAAAAGTTTTTATTATGCAAAATTGAATAATTAACGGATTTTTTTTCATATTAAATCGAATTTAAGTAACGCTTCACACTAAACCTTAACCCCATTAATGTCACTTTTTTTTACTTTTTTCAGGACCGATACGCCTGGAACGAGTTTCAGCACGAGAGAACATTGACGGCTGAAATGCTTAGAATATAATGTTTAAACGTTTCAGTGTCGAGCTGAATCCTAAGATACTAGTTCTTCTACAATACTTACAGAGGAGTCCGTTTCGACTTGGTTAATGTTGGCGTAAAAAAAATCGCTTAACTATTTTCAGTATGTTTTTTTATTTGTTTTTTATATTGATTTGTGACGGGAAGATATAGAGAGTTCGCGAATTTTCTTTGAGAGCAAAAGGAAACAGCAGTCAGAAACAACTGATAGTTTTTTTTTTCTAATTTATCGGTGTTTCGAGTAAACGTCAGAGCAGGCGCCACGAAATGTAAAAACGTAACCGGTTAAACGGAACGCAAAAACGTAACAGATTTCGTAACATGATTTCTAAATACGAGGCACGTTCACAAAGTAAGGTTCCTACTGTTGTAAAGCTGGTTAGATTAAATTTGCGGGGGTGAGCGTGGTCTCATTTCATAGAAACAACATTCAAGTTTAAACTGTAGCCTAAACCGCAATACTGTATGTTTTTTCGCTTTCGAATTACGTGAATTAATCGTGAGTGAAATTCTGAAGTTGCCGCCAACTACGAGGTGCGCTCAGTTATATTCGTTTTTTAAACCGCATAAAAAAATTGCACTGATTGAAATTCATCGATCAATAAATAGTGGAAGAGTTTATGGTACCCTGTGATGAGTGTTTAATATGTTCGTAAATCGTGAATTCCGAGGAGGTTACCCAGCCTGAAATAATTTGGTACCAGAGAAATCTGGGAAAGTAAAGGCGGCCGAGAGAAAGGAACTGGCCCCCCTACTCTCATTAGTGCCGTTGGGCTTAGTACATTGTGAACCTTAACTTCACAATCCCGACGCCCTGTCAAGGGTATGAAACTCACTTTACTTTACTTTAGAACAAATGTAGAGGACGAGCAACGGAAGACCATCCGTAATCTCAGACGAACTGGTGCGAAAAATTGAAGAAACTGCGATCCGATCGCCGCCAAACCATTTCCGATCTTCTTGACCAGTTTCCAAGTGTGTCGTCACGAGGACTACCATGCAAAAAAATTCGAGATTGACGAGGAATTGAAAAATTTCGTTCTTACCTGGTGGTTACAAAATTCGGCGGCGAATTTCTACGAGGAAGCTAGTAGAGTTATAAGTTAATTTCCGACTCGACAAATGCTTAAATTTAAAGCGGTGAATATGTGAAAAAGTAAATAAAAGTATGTTGAATTCAATGCCGGTGTCCGTTTTTTTTTCTAGCTTTATTAGTTTCGAAAATAAAATATAAGGAACCTTACTTTATGAACGTCCCTCGTAATATGAACAGCAGGATTTTCTTATTATCCTCAGCGTAAGAATGACATAGTCATTTACGCATAAATTTATGTGTAGCACGCAGTGGCTGATTGTCGATGTAATTCGATTTTCACCGCGAACTTATATTTCTGTTTCCGATATAAGACCGCTCCTGGCAGATGCTTTCGAAATTGATAAATCAATGAAAACAACGTGAGTAGTAAATCAATTTGCGACGATGTTACACCGGCCAACCACAATCAGGAATTCATTCAGCGATCGGCTAACAAACGGAAACAACTTCAGAAATTATCAGATGACGCCGGTACTCATTAATCTCTAAACAAACCGACAATCATACAACTCTTCTTATACTGATAACCCGAATGATAACATTTAACCCGTTTAACAAATCACCACTCAGTCTCAAATGCAATCAGAACTACTTCCCTATTTGCTGACAGCTGCAATTCCCAAAGCATCCGACCACACACGAACTAATCACAAAAAGTAAAACAACTGAAAAAAACAAAAATCGAATATTCCAGAGAAGAACAAGAGCTAACTCTTGAAAATGACGTACTTGTACTAAACTCTATCAGTAATCTAAAAGCTCATTGACAAAGAAAATAATAAATATCTCGTATAATTAAGAAACTTTTCTTATCGCGCTTATGTTGTCATAGTCGGAGGCGAATATATGATGTTCAAGAAAATAAAATAAAATTTTACAAACGGCTGTCGTTTTTTTTGCAATATTTTTCACGGTCGGTTTATTTCTAGACTTTTCTAAAATTATCGCTTTCCTGTAAGATGCGTTAAAAAAACGTAGTTTTGTATTTAAACTATTTTTATCCTCCTCATAGGCTCTGAAGTTAGCTCAATAGTCACTCTTACCATCACCTCATAAACCGGAAATAACACAAACTGTAAAGAATATTTTAACATTCTTATTGCCGATATTACTAATGAAAAATATCTACTTATAAATAACCCCTTGTGCTCAACGCTAAAGACTAAATCTGCTTAAATTTTTGAATAAATTAAATTTCAGCTCCGATCGAAGAGAAAGTTTTTGCTAAGAGAATTCAATGCAATAACAGATCACTCTTACTCGTCGTGATTTAACGTACGCCTATGCTTCTAAATTATTTATTCGAGATGCCGTATCTAATGTCCGCTCGGATGACTGTAGATTTGATTTTCTTTAACCGTCGCAGAATTATAGGTGAATTAAAAATGGCTATGTAATTATGAACTCTATACATACGCTTAAAACAGAGAAAAGTAATGAACACAAATATAATAAATTTACTAGTAGTTAAAATTCACGAAAAATCAAAGAACCCAACACCTCTCGAAATCACTCCACAATCGTGGTTATTACGAATAATGTTAATTAAAAGTCGTTAATCGGTTAACATTACATATTAATATTTAATTTTCGTGAATTTCGATTCTCGTTAATTTATTATATTTCTGTTGTTTTTAAAATTTATTTCCACTTAATATCGCATACAGGAAATAAAATATTTCGATATTAATCTTAACTTATGAATATATATGTATTTTACCTGGATGTAGGTAGTCGGAGCGTAATTAGAACCCATTTTCTTGTCACCGCATCCGCCGGGCCAAGCTCTTACGTACCTGGGATCCGCTAGTAATCGGACAGACTTTTTATTCGGTGGGAAGTACGCCGTTGCCGGACTAAGGATTACGTACAGAAGTGCTTCTTTCGGCGGGGAAATGCCCAAATGCGGCTATTTCAAGAAAAACAAAAATTTTTAAATTAATCTTTTTTTTTATGAATTTTAATTGAATTTCGAGTTTAGCTGCCATTTTTTCGGCAATTCTAACGACGTTCTGCATCAACATGGTGTGTTGATAGATTTCTTTTGATGTTTACTACTAGCTGTTTACTTTTCCAAGTTCGATGGAATTTTCGAAATCGAAATCATTTGACGAATAATCTGACTTTTTGCCTACACAAATATTAACCAATACGCGAGTAAAGGTGATTCTTCTTGTAATATAAAGTGTTTTCCAATTCCTTCATTCCCTTAACCTCCTACAACTGGTTCTTACGGCTGTGTTACTTATTGCTTCTAAAGACCGCAGTAGACTCTCTTTAGCGCATGCATAGGCTACAGCGTCATACCCTATTTTAGAACGAAAGAGAGATATTAACATAAACGACTTAATGTCTGAGTATGTGTCAACTTTTGCGGCAGCTATAGTTTCCGCATACAAATACGTATTTTCCATAATAACCTATTATCCAAAGTCAGTCCACGGTATTTTATTATATCAGAAGTTGGGATAGGTTGGTTGTTAAGGTGGATAAGCCAATCGTAAAATGGTATCTTTCGATATTCTACCACTCGTTTCCGGTAAAGAATAAAGAAATATGAGTATGTTCCTGCGGCCGATGAAAACAAGTTTTCTTGCCTTCCGATTGCGATACAAACTACAACAAACCATTTTTTTTTCTATTAAACATGTTGGGTTTGTCAAAAAAGACATTGGCCCAAGAAGAGAGAAAAGAATGAGAGGTTTATGCGATCAAATATGGAGGATAAAAAATACTTAAGTGCCGGAATGACCGAAGGCGATGGCAAGGGGAGAACTGCACAATATGGAGTTGGAAAACCAATTAACAGAAGAGAAGAGTAGAAGGAATAACGTCCGGAAGCGATACAGATGCACTCAAATAAAATATGATTAGCGTCACCTATAAAGTTGTGAGAGGAAGGGTGAAGGGGACAGAGAGGGACTAGAGAAAAACGAAATAAAGAAGCAGGAAGCAAACTGTTCCCAAAGCGTAGGCGGCAGATTGCAGTGAGAGTTGAACGCCGCATGGAGGGAGAATTGAAAAACCAGGGATAAGACGGTAGAATAAAAGGAATCCGGATTTGAGAATGAGTAGGAATACGAGTTTAACCATAGTTTGGAATGAGCTGAAGCAGGGAGGAGATTAATATTGTGAGATGAAAGAACGCTGAGAAATTGACCGGTAGCAGAGGATGAACGAGCTAGTAGTATATCGGCTGAGTCATTACCTTCGATTCCCACAGTAGGTCAGAATATAATCTTAAATACTTAGCAAAAGAGCATGAGTGCCTCTCTACAGCTTTTCATTCGGAAAACATCTCAAACTTAAAAAATTTACCCTCAGTTATTAATTAAACCTTTCCTTCAGTCTACAAATTTGAAACGAATTAATTTAAAAAGTACACATTCCTTTATATCGAACGTTTCATATGTGTGCACACGTTAAAGGGAAAAAGACACGAACAGATGGGAATATTTTTTCATTTGTTTACGTTATTCAGTAAAAATGCAATATTTTATGCCGAACTAGTTGAAAAGTTTGAACGTGACTGAATCTCGACGGTGACCGTATCCTCTTTATTCTCTATGTCGGGAACCCCCAAATTTGCGCTAGTATCCTCGATAGTTGAGAATATTTGTCAACTACTAAAGCTAGCTTTGCACTCGTGTGTAGAAAGAAAAGTTGAACGATTTTAACCGTCGACGATTTCACAATGAATGCCCGCCAAACGTTTAAAATAGAAAGAAAACATCCATTTTGAACACCGTCATAGCGGGTACACACTATTTAGCAACAGCGTAATGCAGATCGGCTTACGGCATAATTGCTCTGTTTTTCATTCTAGTAATAGCAAACAAACAACACCGTTGCAAGGTGTTTTTATTTATATTTCACATCAGTCCAATCTTCGAGCACCGCTATAGAGTAATACTCCATTTACGCGCACTCGTCATCGTGCATCTGATTAGATAATGACTAGATTACTAACATAATCGGCTGTTGATCAATCGCTCCTTCACGCTCGTTGATATCAGTTGTCAGGAGATTTTCATTGCAAAAATTTTCGCGGTCTCGTGCGTGTTTATTTTCAGAATGTAATTTCCACGCTTACGCGTGCAAACATGTTTTTCTCTAGGTACACAGGTTGACGTATTTTTAATCAATGCCGAGAGCCATTCATTATATAACAGTTGCGAGGATGTTTTCCAGTTCAGGCGGCAGCAAAATGAGGTTTTTACTTTTAATTGGCCGGATAACACTTTAAAAATCTAAATTACAGACCATTTTCAAAAAAAAAACAAAAAACCTTACACAAATTTAACATATTCATTCTATGCGAACAAATTTTTGGAACTTTTTAAAATGTTCAAAAGAAGAAAAAAACGGGAAAAAAATTCTTTAACAGTTTCGTAAGCATTTTTAAATATTCTTAGCGCATTATTATTATTATTGAATAAATTACAATAATAAAAAACACACAACAGCGCGGTTTTTTTTTTTGGCTCGGCAATACACCATTTGGTCACAATGACCGTACATCGATCTGCATAAGTTATAGCGGTTCAAATTTATTAAACAGACTAAAGATAAAACACGAAAGAAACGAGAGGAACAGAAATGTAAGAAAGCAGAAAAAAGGGAGAAAAGGAAGGAAATTGAAAAGAAAACAAACCTGCCAGTTCAACTGTCCAGCCCACTGGAAAAATCAAAACTATCCTTAGAAATTTGCATGTAACGTCTGAAGTATGTGTGGTTTATACTTACCAACTTAAACAAAATAAAGTGACGATTTCGCAGCATAGTAAAGGATATATGCAATGTTGCGGACATGTCCGATATTAGAGATTAACTCATTAATAAGAGAGATTCTACTCTACGCTCGAACCAGCTACAACTTAAAAAAGAAATAATTAATGTCTTCTCGAAAACTGATACTAGATTGTGCGATTGCGACAATTTCGAAATACCCGCTGGAGAAAAATTCTAGAGTGACCAGTACGCAAATCAACCGTAATAATTCTTCGAACCATTCTAGACGGGACCGAAATATGACTAAACACCAAGGCCGTGTCCACCTGGGGGGGGGGGGCATAAGAACTGAAATAGTTATTATAAATACAAAAAAATCTGAAAAAAATCACAAATTTAAAATAAATATTGATGATTTTTTAGGGTGTTTTTACATACTTTTAAAAGAAAAAATATGCTCCATATTTTTAGGTACTTCATTAATATTTTATGCAAAAAATTTTTTATTACGAGTATAATCAGTAACACATATGTGTAATTTTTATTAATGTTCATATACGGGGTAATTCATTTATGTAAATTATTAATAGATATAAATCAAAATGATGGAAATTATTAATAGTATGCGAATATTAGTGAAAAATGTATTATAAAATAAATGTGCAAAGAAAATTTTCAAAACCCCCCCTTTCCAAAATTCTGGGCACGGGTCTGCTGAACACTGTGGTTAAATAGGCAACGATGCTTGTACAACGCTGTTTATATTCTTTAAAACTTTACTTTGACAGGAATTTATAAAATCCAACCAGTTTGCCCGATTATTTATCCCTTTTAATCTTCTCGAATAAATCAGTTGACGGAAATATATGAGAACCGATCACTGTTGATTACCACACCGAGAGCCTGTCATTAAGAAAACTCAACGCTTGATAATTCCACCAAATTGTGTTATACTCGAGCATTTATTTCTAATTTCGAATACTGAAGGGTGACTTTTATGATAAAAATGACCAGCTTTAGTAGCCAGAAGTGAGCTGAGGCCATTAGAACATATAATTCTAGTTTCCAATTTAAAATGGAGAACATTTAAAATATATTCACGGGCCTTTTCAATTGCCAAGAGTTTCACCGTAAACGCCTCGGACGGCGGCTTAAACCTTTGCACGAAAATATTAGGCATGGTGAACGGCAGAACCCGCATGTTTGTTCGATCCCGCAAATTTGACACTGTCAGTGAAAATCTGCAGCAAGCATATTGAATTTCCGTAATATTTAAAAAGTGGGAATTAATTACTTCGGAAGGTAATTTAAGTTTATTTAATTCTTGAAAGGAATGTATATTTATATCAATGTCAATTAAATGTCATACGGTAGGTTAAAGTACACGGATGGAAAAACGGGGGGGGGTATTAAGGCGGTGTTATATTTAATATATTTCGTTATTCTTTTAATAAAAAAAGGAGCTTTTTTATCAACAAATTTCCATTATTTTTAATGCAGAAGCGTAGCATTAACAGTTATAGCGAGCGGTTAAGGAAATTTTGTCGTATTTAATTAAAAATTTATCGGTTAAACCTACTCTTTAAATTTTTAACGGCGGTATGTCTCCGTCTGTAGAGACTTTTGCGGGATGACCTAAGATTATCGGTTATAAGCCTCAATCTAACATTTTGCAGCGACCCAAGTGAAAAAGAGTAGCTGAAACTGAACCGTAAAAAATCGAACCGTAATCTAGTCCGGACCCCACTATAGACTTATATGGTAAAATTAAGGTATAACAGGATTCCCCCGCCAAGAAGAGTTACTAATTTAAGGGATCAATCACAAACTGACTGCATAATGCAGTTATATGAGAACTTATGTCGAGAGTCAAAGTATAATTCAAAATATTTGGCCTATGTTATGAAAGGAATGCATCGATTATACACATTATGTATATTTGAGGATTCATACTATTGAATAAAACGATAACTTAGAAGGAGATAAGTGTCCAAACAAATATTTTAAAACAAATTACAAAAACCATATTGAAAGAATTCTGAATGTTTATAATAGCTTCTGTTGGATATTTGTGGTTTCGTGTATAGCATAAAATTATCGGCATACAACAAAATTCCAGTCAAATTTCTAATCTGACTATGGAAAACTGACATACCGTAAATGTTAAAGAACGCAAGACTTAAAACTTGGGGGCAAGCATTTTATAAATGATACGTTTTACTGTAGTTGTGATTACCGGATTTAGGAAAAATAGCTTTTCATTTATCCAAAAATTTACACAATAACGAGGCCATTCAGACTGGGATTCCAATTTTTGTTACAACTAGGTTTCTCAGTGAAAGAGCAGTAATCGTGGCACAGAAATTTGGCTATACTATCTGAAGTACTCCATCTGGCTGAAATCCGAATACACTAGCAGGAAGAATATTTTCTCTCTCTTAGTCCACCATATTAACCTATTATGACCAGTTATTTAAAATGTTTTAGCATGACGCGAGATAGATTGACCTAGAAGAAGATACCAGTGTTCAAATGGTTTGTCAGGTTTGTGGACAGGAACCGCTATAAAATGAGTTCAATGTTTAGGGATCAAACTATGCTGTAGAAAATCATTATAGATATCCACAAGAGTCATCTTAGCCTTTTTACCCGAATTTTTTATTATCAAATAAGTTATCTCATCTAACCCTGACGGGGAATCATTTTTCTTGTGTAAAATAGCTCGAGGTATGTAATGGGCCGCTGCAGTAGAAAATGTGATCCCATGGGATCCAGAACTTGCTCTAATTTGTTAGTTTCTCATTTAACTTTTTACTATCGTTATGTGGAGAATCTGTTTAGTCTTAAAACGCTTTGTTAATATCGAAAAACTTCTTTCAGTGAGCTTTTTCTGTTAAATCTACTACAAAATCTACGCCGTAATTCATTTTTTGCGCGCTTAAAGAAGTTGACGCGCTTCAGCTGTAAGCTTCATGAATTTGATGTATGAATCCGTGAAAGCTTCACGCCGGGGATTCTTCGGAGAGCTACATTGGTTCAACTTTTCTTTCACACGTTTTATTCCACCTGAAAACGTCTCTTTTATTTTCTTTATGGACAGATATGTCACCGGCAAAGATTGCCGTAGAGCTCTATAAGAACAGATTAGCAAAAAAATATCGTACTTATGTGATGGATGTTCTATAGTTTATTACATTTAACCGATGATCTACTATTTTTTTTTTTTTTTTGAAAAATTTATTCCGAACCCCTTCATTGAGTTTCCAACGTAAAATATTATTTTCGCATTGCGGCAAAGTAACATTACCAGACCAAGAGCATCTTAATTAACGTTAATAGCGATGGGAAAATGGCCACTTTCAAGAAACAATCAAAAAAAGGATATTAGAAGAAACAAGAGTCAAATCTACCGAGTTATTTCGATGTCCCGGAGTCCTGATTTTGATAGATGAGCCATCATTTAGTAGGGACAAGTCCGAAGTGTCCCGTTGCAGTCGTTCTTGCTATAAAGTAGGTTGATGGCCAAATGGTTTTGCGTCGGGCCAGGAAAAAGAAAAAAAAATTAAACTCAGTCTGTTTAGTGCATTGGAATTTCCACCTTGTACAATGGGTATATTATCTAAACTATCAAGAACTTTTCTAAGAAGGTAAGGGAGTTCATGAAGTGATTTGGCGGAGAATAATACGAGAAAAACATATCGGAAAATTCACCAATTGTGTGGCCCTAATACAAACTGCATTAGAAGTAGTATTGCTACTTTTATTAGTCAAATTTATATTAGTGGTCTGGTGACTAATCCCCCACCTAAGATGGATAGCCGCGCCACCGAAACCATCACTTCTGTCATTTCTGCGACAATTATAATTATTAACCGCGTCGTTGGCCGAAGAAGGGGAAGGAAACTGAACAATAAAACTCTGCCCCGATCAACCTTTTTGATCCCTATGACGTTTTTTTTCATATTTATTGATTTGATATTTTAAGAATTTGAAATTTTTAAGGATTGTTCCCAATAGTATAAGCTATAATTGTACTAACTTTCAAACTGATTCTTCAATTTTTACCAGAGTTATAGTTTTTATAAGCGTTATGGAAAAATATTGCATGTATTTTCCAATTAAAAGTTTGGTGACTTTTGGGAGCGTGTTAATGTTAAAATTAAGAGCTCAGATTTTACAGGAATTTTTTAAAATATATTTAGAAGATGTCTAGGGGGCGGAAAAAAAAGAAATTCAAATAAGAACCACCCTAATTTATATATATTATATATAATTTGATTTGATTTGATATATATACATATATATAATAGTAATTTTTCACATTTCTAAAGATACGCTGCAGCAACTAATGGCATTTTAAAATAGATATCAATGTTTTTGACTTTTTATGACAAATTGTAATAGAGTTATTACTGCAAAAGCGCTATAAAGAATTCGGAAATATTCACTGCAATAAATTTCAAAAAGGAAGCCCCTACCGCGTATAACAAATTTGAATATAACAGACGAAAGACTCGGAGACTTCCGCAAATAACGAATGAAATTTGTTAATCGAGCAAAATGATTTCGATAAAGAAATGATTTCAAAAAAAAGAGAAAAGGAAATAGGATAACGTTTTAATGAGCGAGATAATTACGAAAGATTATTGAAACGGATACATTGTTAACCAAACTGACGGGGACAAAAGAACGCCACTGTAGCGGTGTTAATTACAACTTCAGACTCTAGCACTTTTTATCGGCCAACTGTTAGTTTAGCTAAGCGTATGACCCAACTTTTTCCGCTATTGTTTGGTGCAGTTTAACACGACAATCTAATTCTCATCGCTGATAAAGTTGCATTATCCAAGAACTTAAAATCGGCCGATTTCGATCTGGTTCACGTGCGATGTTGCACATGCGGATGCTGAACCGTATTATCCGGCTGTTTGATCGATCGGCTTAATAAAAATCAATACGATTGGCTTACACATCGCTAGCTGTGCTGTCTGCTATATATGTGTGTACACAGTACACTTATAACGTGTGTGTATTATGCGTTTTATGAATTTTATAGACGAAAACGTAAAAACTAGAACGAGAAAATAAAAATTATTATCCGTGAACGCGTATTTATTTTGGTTTCCTGATAAAAGGCTGAACGATAACAATACCGCCCGAATGCCTCATTGGTCCGACTTGCCGTGCCACCAGCTAACACCTCCGGCTCGAGCAGCCGTCTACATAAGTTTCCGAGAGATAATAATTCACTGATCGCGTGATACTGCCGGTGTAGTAATTATTTTGCCTTACGAATAAATGTATAATTATATTTATAAAAATAAACATTGATAAGAGAACATTGCGTTTGTACCGAACGAATATTTCCAATGTTGCACGCCGTTCGTACAACGCTCATGGAAGCGTAAACTCTATCACACGGAATGATAGAAAATCACGAGTACCGTCAGTGACAGATCAAATGTCAAAAATAAAAATAACACGAACGATTGAAGTAATACGTTAATGACACAGAATTGTAGGCAGATTGTTTGCACGTTTAAAGCCCGTTTTACTGATTCGAGAGTATGCTGCGTTTTAACACTAAACACTGCCCAGCGAAACGGTAGATTTATCATTTTTAATTGGTCGAAACCATAAACCATTTGTTTCGTTAATTAAATCGCTGCTTCTACTACGAAAAATACGAGTTTTTACTATTTCGACGTCGTTCCCATTGATATCACGTTTACTCTGATAACATATGTGTGCCGGTAATCTGCCGTCCGTTCACAAACTAGCATTTATAAATGCGGAGTGAATTTTTATCGGTATTTTTTAATTTGCAACATTAATCGATAGTTTTTTTTGTTTTTTTTTTTTTTTTTTTCGTAAACCGGATTCGAAATTTTTTATTCTCACTTCTTCGTAATAATAATGCCGAAAAATCAGAAAAAAACGTAAAATTTTAAAAACGATATAAAATTTTAATCGGAATAAAATTTCAATCCGATACGTATTTTCAAATCTTCATAGGGACTTTTTAATTTTGGCTACTACGCCTAGTTACACTGAACAAAGCCGTTTGAAATACATTTTTAATAGAGCACCTTCGAAGAACTATTTTATGTTATATAGAAGTGTTAAAGGCAAATATGGACAAATTTAACTTGCAACAGACATTTATAAAATCCAGACAGCAAAAAAAATAGTGCACCGTTATCGCTTCTAAACTAAATATCGCAGAAATATAGAGGGATGTAGAAAGCCCAGATTTATAAATTCCTCGTCAGATTGAGACGATTTCGTGTTTGAGCGCTCAGTTGAGAATTCTGTCTTCTCATTTGGGACTAACGCTTTTTTGATTCCCGCAAACCGGTTCAATAAGAATAGCATTAATTACGATATAAATACTAGCGTGTGTCGGAATTGATGGTATTTTTCGTACAGGACGATAAGATTATTCGAAAACAATACACTACACGTTTCATTAAAATTCATCACTAAAGAAGAACCGTTTTGGTCTGAAAAAGCGAAAAGGACACGTAGGCCTGAAACAGATTATAGGAAAATAATACTTCACCGCGGTTTTGTCGGGGGGAAAAAAAAACTTGAAAATAATACGGTTGCATTTTCGATAATAACAATTTATTTCTAGAATACCATTTTCGATTTGCGAACAACGGCTTCAGCTAGTAGATACGCCTCTTTATTTTCGGTTGCTTACAAATGTATGTCAAAGTCGTGATTTTATGAGATATTAAAAAATCGCCATGCAACATCGTATAAGAGAAGAGATTGTTAAAGTAAGCAAGATTTTCGTAGTACATAATATGATATTTGTGTAAATATTCCTAATAATAGGAAGAATTTTCAGTGTAACGATAAAAAAGGAATTTTGCGGAACATTAAACCCGATACATTTATCTCATGCATACACACGAAACGTTCGAATCGTTACGCCAACGACTTGTCTGCAACGATTCCCTTTTGGTATTATTACCATAAAAAAAAAAACAAAACAAATTGATGGTGCAAAGCTTCACGGATTACAGTCAATGGGAAAAAAGATACACGCGTATTATTAGGATCGATAATAAATCTATTCAATTCACGAAGATACATATACAAGCACGAGCGGTTTTGCGGTTTTGTGATTTTTGATATAAAATTGAGCTGGATAGAAAAAAAATCAGACACTTGGTAACTGAATGGCAAAAAGGAGAAGGGGTCGCACTAAATACTCATTTTGCGAGGCAAACTCTGGGGACCATATCCGATCACGAAATTCAATGAGATCTCGAACGGGTTAGGTTATTGCCTTTTCGTGTAAATATTTTAAGAGCGAAGAGAAACGCAATCGAAAATAAGCCATTTAAAATTTGAATACGGGGCTCTATTGCATTTGGCATATTCCCGACTATAGCAATCTATACAGTGCGGACAAGTTTATACACTTAAGAAAAAAAAAAGAACAAAGGTAGGGTACCTCAAGACAATTTTGAACAATGTGATGAGTAATAAAAAAAACCTATAATATCCAGAATTTTCAGAGATAGAAGCGATTAAAATCTTTTCATTTTCATGTCTTCGAATTTATAACGCAAAATCAGCGATTTATTGGGAATTCGGACACCCTTAAATATCGAGGTTAATGAAAACTTAGTTCGAATAGGATATATTTCAGTAATGATTAACGATATCAAAGATTACGAACTAGTATATCTGATAAACCGATTAAAAAGAAAGAAGGGAATAAACAAGACGATAGTGGACAGCTTAAGAACCGAAATTTGATCAGTTGGAACATTTTATTAATACGGAATTTGCTAAAACTTATTGACTAGCGGTCAGATTTAAACTGTCGGTTCACGTCTACAAGAAACATTCTCGTATAATATAGGAATGACGGTGGTTTTTAAGATGCAGTTGGGAAGGAGATTGCAGATTAACACGATTAGGTAGTAGTGGTCGTAATAATAAAAGGAAGTTGAATTAAAAAGAGTATTTTACGTGGATTGAGTTGTGTAAACTAGTGTCGTTTCGTTCATAATTATAATTTTTGCTACCCTATAAGTGAATGTGTTCACTTCGTAAAATAATATCAAAAGGAAAAAACTGTCCTCGATGTAAGTAGATTATGAATATTTATCGTACGAGATTGCATATGGAATATACAAGAAAGTTGGAGCAATATTATTACTAGGGTATAATTCAGAAATAACTGCGCAAAACAAACAAAACATTGATGTACATTAGTCTCGAGAAAGATACATTTGGAAAAAGTAGATAATAGCAGATACCTAATGATGAATCATTAAAAACAAACATGTCCTGATTGTAGTGGTAAAGATACGAGGGGGCAGTGCGGGATAAAAATGTGAAGGACTAAAAAAAAAAGTGCTAAGAAAATTTTAACGCCCGCAACTCAAATTCCAGTTAGTACTGAAAAAAGTATAATGCAAAACTTGGAACAGGTAAAAACCCTACTCTAAAAAATGTTCCCTACTTTAACAGCAAACATCTAAATATCGTGAACATGTTTTACGGTTTCACTCTATCTAAAAACCGGTGCGTCATTAGCGGATCGGTATTATTGGAATGTACATCCAAATAAGGGGCAATTGCGCGAATCAGCTTCATTCAACTAGTAGAAAATTTAATCCCTTACTAGGGAATGCGCTAACTCGTAATTATAATTACTTCAATACCGGTGTAAAAGTAATTATTACTTTTTATAATACCATTTTTCGTCTATTTTTTAAAATCTTATATTTAAGTCGAAGGTGTCAGCCGCAATTCAAAAATTTAAAAGAGAAAAAAACAGCGAAGATGATGGAATATTGACGGAAACGTTGAAAGAACTAGAGGACAATGGAATAAACATACAACGTATACGAAGAAATATGGAACACCAGACAATGGCCAATAGAATGTGGTGTAGATCGACTTTCATCCCTATATTTAAAAAAGGATCGCCATTAAATTGTAAGAACTATAGAACGGTAGCCCTTATAGCGCAATTATAAATAAAAGGCTTAAAGCGTACCTGCTACTTTATGTATTAAAAGAACAGGATTCATGACAGAAAGAGGAACTAGAGATCAAATTTTAAACCTCCGAGTAATCATAAAAAAGTTAATCTGGAAACGTATGTATGTTTTATCGACTTACCTAAGGCATATTAATTCTGGTCCTTTCAAGATTGGCGCAGATCTCCCATTTTTTTCAATGTGTACATTGAGTACATTATGCGCAAAGTCCTAGAGGACTGGAAAGGAGGAATAAAAATAAAAGGACACGAGGTTAACAATTTACGCTACGCAGATGATATACTCGTAGCGCTATTTGCTTCATCCAAAAAAAAAAAAAAAAACTTAATACTGTTCATTAATAAACTGGAGAATGTGTGTAGAAATTATGGTTTACAAGTGAACCCCAAATCTAAAGTGATGATAATAGACAGATCCAAAAATAACTAGCCGGAGAGTACGGAAATTGCGGGATATGAGGTAGTAAATGAATTTAACTACCTCGAGGCACTGGTTACGAATACAGGAGGATACGAAAAGAAAATACGTCGGCGTCTTGCATTAGAAAGAGGGGCAGCAACGAAACTGGAGAAAAAGTATGGAAATATACAGGTATAACGAGGAAAATACAAAGTTAAAATTGGCCAAAGCGCTGATTTTCCCAGTCGCGACTTATGCATCCAAAACTTGGACGATTAAAAGAATAGATGAAAAGTGGATAAATGCCTTCGAATTGGGAATCTACAAGAAATTGTTCCGGATACCGTGGAGTGCCTATAGATCTCTAACGCATCGGTGTTAGACGAACTAAAGGTGGGGGGACAAGGTTATTGACAGAAATAAATAGAAATACAATAAGATATTTTGGGCATCGATGGAGGAAAATATTATCGATAGCAAGATCCCAGAAAAACGACCTAGAGGAAGATGCCCAATGCGTTAGTTATATCGAGTGAAGGCACTGACCACTAGGTTCAATGTGCCGCGAATGCATTCCACCTGGCAGAAGACAGGAATAGATGGAAAAAAATCGTCAAAGCCATATGATGTCACCACTTTCTTGCGAAGGACAATGGATTTGATTGATTGATTTTGTAGTTAATGGTATTTTAATATTTTCCTCTTCCCACAATCGCTCCTTTAATTTCTAATCAGCCAACTTTTTTCCTTCTCTACAAGTTCCCCTTGAAATGTATAGTTACATTTATTATCCGATTATGTCTGTTCCGTTACACTCTTTCATCCGAATTAAAAGTAACGATTGCGTGAGTTTTTTTGTCTTAGCACTTATTCTTGTTTGCTCCTTCACATTTTATCTTGTACTGCCCGGGCGTCTTTCCTACTACTAACGGGACGTGTTTGTTTTTAATCATTTTCTCCATAATCCATCATTAGGCATCTGCAATTATCTACTTTTTCCAAATGTATCTTTCTCGTCATGGATCTTGATTTTCTACCGGTGTACATCAACGTTTTTTTTTTTTTTGCGCGGTTCTTTCTAAAGTATACCCTAATACCGGTATTATTGCTCCAACTTTCTTGTACACTGCATGCGCAATCTCATGCGTTGACCTTATCATTATCCCTAGATAAATCTACTTCCGTCGGCAACAGTCTTTTTTCTTTTGATATTCTTTTACGAAGTGAACACATTCATTTGCAGCACATCATCATATTTCACACGTGTTTAACCTGTTCATTTTTCCCGCAATGTTATGATTTTTCCTTATTTACATCAACTCGTTATTATGGTGAACCTAATTTAATTTTTTAGATCTCAATGCGTTCCTGTTGATTTCTTTGCACGATCTAACCAATATTATCGGAAGAGGAGTTCATTTCATTTATACTGGCGCGCATCGTTTGTATACACGGTAAACAGGATGGCCGCGAAATTCCTAAAGTACAGTACACGTGCGCATTCGTTTCATTTTTTTCAATGTTAATTTGCCTATTTACCGAATGCTTTCAATGTTGCCTATTTATTTTTTTTAACTTATCACAGTTGGTATGTAATTTTCATAATTGCCGTGCTTTTCTTTTTTATTTTTTAATATTTTTAATTCTTCCAATATTTTCAACGGTTTTAAATGGTATTATCGATTAATTTATTAATTTCATTAATATTTATTTTTGACTTATTCTATTATCAGTGTCCCTCTATCATTTTTCCCTCACTGGTCTTCTCTAGGTTTGTTACGGTTATGCGCGCACGTTTACTCTTTCGTTTTATTCTCCTCTCTTTCTCCTCGTTGCATCTTGTCGTCCAGTTATTATGTAATAAAAGATTAAGTCAAACTGTCGGAAAATCGATTGATTAAGAAGAAAGACATTTTTTTCTCCCTCTATTTAATTGATGTTAAAATTCTATTTGAAAATAATTACTTACATCGGTGGCAAGCATGAACGGCCTAATGTAGAGGCTGCCGGACGCGTTGTAAGGAACCCAGTCTTGGTCTATACTAATTAATTGTTCGATACATCGCAGAAAAAACTCGGAATCGATTTGCGGAAGACAGGCTCTTTCAGCGGTTGAATTAAATCTAAACATATTTAACAGCGGTCGAAACAAGCGTATTTTTTCATCTATTCCTCTGTATGCTTTCATACCTTCAAATATCTGAAAATGCAGAAAAAAAAATTTAAAAGCGTTAATTCGTAAAGTGACCAGGTTTGCGGTAATGTTACAAATAAAAATGTGTTGTTTTTTTCGGTTAAAATAAAATAAAAATTTAGAATTACCAAAACAGTATGTAAGATATTTATCTCGTATAAACTTATTTCGAACAAATAATTTATAATGTAATAAGGACTATCCTATTCTTTACTACTAGATTCCTGAAAATGATAACTTCGCATCTTGCTTAAAATGCGATATAAAATATCACGAAATTAAAGACACGAGCTCGTTTAACTTTTTACGAACTCGTGAATCAGAGAAAAGTTTTGCCGGCATCGCATTCACCATCCCTATATGATCATGTAGGCTAAGAATAATAACAATTAGCGCTGGGCGATTACGAGATATACTAATGGAATCACTCGATTATGAACATATCTCGAGATATTTCGATTACTACTTTTGTTAACTACTAATCATTCGAATGATCACTCGAATTATCATTCGAATGATCACTCGAATTATCATTCGAATCATCACTGGAATTACCATTCGAATCATCACTCGAATTATCATTCGAATTATGATTCGAATCATCATTCAGTGTTTATTTACGAGAACTATTACGTGATTTGATTTTTTTTTAAATTTCATTAATAAGGTTAAATTTCAAATCATTATTTATTTTAATTTTAACGGTAGTTTTTGACAAATATTGATATCTTTATCGGCGAAATTAATAGTAACGACAGATTTATATTCCAAAAATTATATAATGATTGTGAATTGCAATTGTGTAAAATAATTTGATTATGAGAACTGAGAACAACTCGTGAATACCGATTATTAACATTAGTCATGTAGAATAGCTTGATTATGAAAACCGAGAATATCTAATGAATGCCGATTATTCATATCAATTATGTAAAATAGTATATGATTATGAAAACTATGACATTTCAATTAATTAGTAACATAATTTTACTGAATTCAGATTTGTACATGTACGGATATAATAAAAAATGAATAAGAGACTATTCTTTTTAAAAATTTATGTGCAACATTTTTTTTATTCTAAAAAACATACAATTTAGCAACAATAGTATAAAAATAAGAAAATGGTGTGCTTTTGTAAGGTACACTTATATGTATAATAATTAAAAGTATTTAAACTGAAAACAAAAATACTTAAATTTATAATAGTACGGGAATATAACTAGACAATAATTAAGTTATTAAAAGTTGTTTTAATTGAGAATAAAAAGAAACTTATAAGTATACATAATTAAACAATAGTAACAATTTAGAAAAATATACATAAACAAATTCCAAAATATTTATATGTAGAGCGCTTGTGTACGTTTTAAAATTAATTTTATATGTTAAATAAATTTTGATATAAAAAACACAAAATTTACAAAAAACTAGTTCAAAGCGCCACTAATACTCTTACAAAACAATTGACACATGTGTTGTTCATAATATAAATGATTACTATATAATCGTTACTCGTCACTCGTCATTCGTCATTCATAATTCATCACTCGTCATTCATCACTCGATTATACAGATCACTCGGTTACTACTTTTATAATCGATTATCAAAATTAGTAACTCGTTGATCACTCGATTATTAAAATCATTCGTAATCGCCCAGCTCTAAATTAACAATAAAACGTTATTAAAAACGACCGGTTAAATGTAAAAGTCTGATTCGAAGTGTATTAAAAAAATTCTTTAACATATTAAAAACGTTTTACATTTTAATTCGATCTATTATTGTTATCATTATTACGCTGTGTTTCGTGTATTTATAACAACGTCAGCATTAGAACGCGCTGAAATACCGAATCGTGCTTTAAAACGAAATTTATAAAATGACCGTATATTATTTTTAAATATACTACAGAAGCAGTTTAAGAAATGAAAAAATTTAAATCGTAATGTGATCTCAGATTTTGTTATCATAAAAACATGTAGGGATCCGATCATCGAATTATTAATTTGTTATTCAATTTTTAATTAGTCACTAATTTGTTAATTTTTAGTTATTCAGGTTACACTTGCATTAATTGTTTATCGATATTTCAGACAATTTTTTGTCAGTTAACACACGATTATTAATACTTACGAATACATTAACGACGGTGTTACTTTTAAAAACGTTATAAAAAATCGCGTAGTCCGATGAGAGTCGGAAAGAATAGGATGCGACAGGTACAGAATAGAAATAGCTGGAAGAAACTGAGAAAAGCCTACAATAGTGAACATTATGTTAAAAAAATTAACGATCTCGAGATTTACTCTCAACATTTAATAAAAAGACACTGGAAAATGAAAACAAATTTGGTCGATGAAAAGATATACGTAAAGATATTATGATAATGGTTAAACAAGTTTAATAGTTATCAGAATCGGCACCAAATTCAAATAGCGGTAATCATTAAAAACCGCATTAAATATTCCTGATTTTTCCAATACTTGTCTTATAGAAATCGTGTTGTCATACTCATTTAATAGGGTTTTTTACTTCCTTGTACGAAGTAAAGGAAGTATTGTAATCGCGAAAAATGTTCAATGCCCTATTTCAACGGGGATATTTCGACCATCCCTGATTACAATTCGGGGTTATGCGGATGATAAAAAAGGAAGTACTGCATTTGTGGAGTATTTTGAATCTCACGTTTCAATAAAAATATCCATTTTAACCATCCCTGGATCCCATTTTAAGTCGTTTTTTCGTGACGTCTGTACGTATGTATATCACGCAGAACTCAAAAAAGGCTCTTCGTAGAAGATTGAAATTTTGTGAGTAGGACCATCTTTGGTATCTAGTTGTGCACTTGCCTTTTTGATTAGAATCGGTTGAGCGGAAGGGATACTTCCCCTATGTGGCTGCAGCTGTACCAGTTTATCACGCGTATAATTTACGTATTTTATGATTTACCCTTTAAAATACTCGTTTATTTTTGAATTATTTGTAATTTGAGGGCTTAGAGGGCGAAGCCACCACCCCTTCACATACTCGTACAAGGAAGAATTGTACTTCGCCACAATAGATATTTAATTGTTGTAATTTAAATTTGGTGCCGACTCCAATGAGTATTAATGTTATTTAAGAATTATCGTAATATTTCCTTAAGATATATATATATTACTCTAATATACATAATTTCTTGTCGAGTAATTTTATTTTTTACTTTTTCCGTGTGTTTATTAAACTTTTAGAGCAAGTCTTGGTATTTTTTACAAAAAACCTATTCTATTAAAAAATGGCGTAACCAATGGAAATGTACGCTTCCGTAAGAATCATAAAAAAAAAATTAAAATATAGGAGTCCAGCAGGTGTCTTTATGACGAGGTCCAAAAGATAGAGTTCATAAATGTACACGCATGCACACACGTATATGCATACATATTTATGTATGTACAGCGCCAAATATTCTGTTTACGTCAATTTTTCCTTGACACATTTTAATAACTCTAGGTTAAAAGAATATATTAAAATTAAAATATATTTTACAGCGTAAAGCAGTATTGTAATTCACATTTTAGTCGTGAATTAAAATAAAAAACAGAAAAAACGTACTGTTTGAGCATAGTGGAATACTTTGGAAGCTGGATGCAAGGATATCTCTTCGAATGGACTGATTACGGGCTTCTGCCAGCCTCCATATTTTTCATGATATTTCATCTTTAGCATGTGACTCGTGTATACTGTGCCGAACTTCATGTCTTTTGGCGTAAAAAATCTTGTTTCACTCGACTGTGTAGTCAATTTCCTTGAATCAGCAAACGTAATACCTATATCCGTATCCTGTTAAATAATGAATCGATTATACACATTTAAACAATTGTACGTAGTGCAGTTCTGCTACTATACTATATATATATATATATATATATATATATATATATGTATAGCGTTCCCTTTTTATGTTCACCGGGAAAGTAGCTCGTTGAGGAGAAATTCTCTTTTTTCGCATCCGTTTAGAGCGCATGTTACAGAGTTGGTTCGATTTAAATACAAAAATAAAGTTATGTTTATAAATGTGACATAACTCCAGGTACCCAATATGGCTAACGACTTGATCACTTCGAAAATTCTATTTATTGATTTTTTTTCTTTTTGGCCTTCGGTAACACCGTGATTCGTGGAACTGACTTAAGTGACGATATTCCGATTAACTGTGAAGTTATATAGTACATAGTATGCACCCTATGTAGTCGTTAAGGGAGTAGTAGAGAAGGGAAAAAAATAACCAAGGAGCATTAAATTCCGAAGAAAATTAGTTCGCTATGCTACATACTGGCTGCAGGCAAAGAACACGTGGCTGAAGGATATGTTAATGTTTCTTTTCTTAAGAAAAATCCCATCAGAGAATCTCCTTGCGTTGTGTAAAAGTTTTCATCTCAGATTATGGTATCGGGTATATACGTTTTCCCTCTTTCTCGAGCAATTGTTCTTTTTATCGTCTGTTCAACCTAGTCTTTCTGCCAATCCATGGTTCCCTTTGTTTCCCGTTGTTGTCTCCATGATTCCTCTATGTTCCGTAAGCCATACTCTATTATCTTCTTTCCGTTTTCCTTTTTCCTTAGTTTCCTATACATTTTATCCTCTCCGTTCAAACGAAGAGCGTGTTTGCGATGCTGATCATGTGTTTATTAAGTATTTATCTCTTTCTGCTGAGTGTTCTGCTTTCTATTCCATTTTATTGATACTCGATCTTCCTACTCCGTATTCTTATGTCCTATTTTTTCCTTCTCCACACATTGTTCCCATTATATTGATTATTTCCTGCTAACAACATTTGATATCGTATGCGGATATCATTGACTCCTCCCTTTTCTCTAATTATTTCTGGGTAAAGGTCCCCGGTTGACGAGCCCCAAAAGAACACATGGCTCGCATCTGTGGGACTAATAGATATCGTCTCTAGTGTATAAACGGTAGTCAGATTTTATTATGCTGTCACGTAATTGAAAATCAACAAGAATTAAATAACAACCCACTTCGATATTTGTTTTTTTTTTTTTTTTTTTCATATACAAATTTAATTTCCAACCGTATTATAAGGATCATCAATTTTACATTTCAAATATAGAATTAAAAGTTACTTTCGGTAAATTAGCATTATTTTTAAATTATTACTCTACCAGGCACAACACGAAAATAGCCGATAGTATGCGGGCAAAATTAAGCTGCTATTCACCCTCATTTAGATTTGTTCGGGATTAGTTAGATTTTTCATTAATTTCGTCATCGTGTTTTACATTAAAATACGCGGATTAAAAATTATTCGAAAAATTGATTTTATAATTCTTCTTTTAAATTACCATTTAATTATGTAATTAAAAATTAAGGAAATCAAATATAATCAAGTTGAAACAAGGCGATTATTCCGCCGTGAGGTTGTCCGTTCAATTATCACGCTGTAAAACAACCGCTTTATTCGATGTGATAAGATGGCCTTGCTAATCATTAAACTGTGCTTTCTGGTCAGTAGTTCGCAGCGCATTGTTTAACAATATGGTAAAGATATCCAAACAGTTCTGAAGGTAGAGTTTTTCCTTGACAAGTGTTATTTTCGACTGAAACAGATCTTAAAATGTCACTTTCCCGATAGAATATTATTATTTGTGTTACAAACATATTTCAACTTTAAAAATAGAAATGGGGCTGATAATAAGAATCTTTAAATCGTTCGTCGACCGAAATTTGTTATTTAGCATTGTTAATGTTATTAAAATTATAAAAAAGCAAACGAAATCATGACAAACCGAGAATTTGTGTATCAAATTTATTATTCTTTTTCAGGAGGGGAGCTCATCAAATCACGCGGAAGGGAAAAGAGTGTCATTGTAATTTAGCCAATAATATGAAGAAACCAATTTTAGTGAATGGTGGAGAAAGAATGTAAGAAATGAGTAGAAGACTCGTGATTTAATTGGAAAATTAAAAAAAAACGTTTAATGAATGGAGAAAATCCCTCTAAAAATACATGATTAGCGTCACAGACGCCATATAGTACGGATGAAAATGGCAGCGTGACGAAGAGGCAAAGTTAAAAGCGATAGAAAAAGGAGCGCGGTTAAAACATAGATGAATAATAGAGAAGAACGATGATATAAAGCAGACTTCAAAAGTAAATGAATTAGAAGAAAGATTAAACAGAAAGATAAAAAAAGATAACTGTCCGATACTTAAATCTCGGCCGAATAAAGATAGAAACTTCGAGTGCGAAACTTTTCCGTTAATAAAACGAAAGAAACAATTGGCTAAGGTGCAGACGAATAAAACTGATCATGCTGCTATCAAAGCAAAAATTATTGATTTCTAAATCCGTTTTCGCCATCCCGTTCTGAACCGTGACAACCCTTTTTTTTGTCTCCGGTAACTTCGAAAAAAGTTTAAAATATCTTTTATATGTATTTTTTTTTTATCTGTGTACAAAATAATAATAATAATAATAATCATCATCTTAAAGATAATTATAATTTACATTTTCAATAATTCTAAATTCAAAACAAAGAAATCTAATTTTTCGCGCCACAAGGAAGAGGAGGGACATCATATTTTGTTCGCCAACTTCAAAGGTTTCGTTAAGGATAAGGAAATGAATTACGGTTTCGTTTCCGACAAATAGCGCCGCGATCTTTTCATCGATACATCACTTATTCGGGAAAAAATATTTTTTTCAAAAATTTCGAACTTTCGGCGCCCTAGGAGCCTAAATATAAAGTAGTAAGCTGGGCTATAGTTTTCCTACAAAGCTCTGCTTTACGCATATTGAGATATGTTTTCGTTTCTTTAAGTTTTTTACTCGGGCTATTACTTGTGTGAACACCCTTTATTTGCTGTTTTTAGCTCAGAAGTGGGGGATTTAAATAATTTATTAATCACAATTTTTTTTTGATTTCATGAAAGAGCTTCTTCGACTTGCTTTATATTTTGAGTTATAAATTTTTTAAGGGTGATTTTTAAGGTAAATTTTAAATTCCATGTTATACGTTCTTGACGATTGTTTCTTTTATCTCGAAGTGATAAATTGTCTTAAAGAGAATTTTAATTGTAATTCATAAATCAATTTTGAAGTTTATAAGTCAAACCGTTCGTAAATTATTGCATATTTTAATTGTATATTTTAATTGCATATTTTAATTGTATATTTTAATTGCATATTTTAATTGTATATTTTAATTGTATATTTTAATTGCATATTTTAATTGTATATTTTAATTGCATATTTTAATTGTATATTTTAATTGCATATTTTAATTGTATATTTTAATTGCATATTTTAATTGTATATTTTAATTGCATATTTTAATTGAATATTTTTGCCGTTTTTGAACCATTTTATTAGAATTCTGTACATTACATGTGTACGGAATCCTAAAAATTACTTCGCAGGATAACAAAAACAAAATCTTTATGTAATTTAAATTTCGAATGGGTGTATGTAGTACATAGTTTCAGAATATATACTAGCTGAGTTTTAGAATTTAATTGATGCTCTGAACCGAAGGATAAAGAATTTGTAATCAACATCAATACCGCTGATCAGATATGTAAATACAGTTTACACGAGTCGATTAGGTCACCGAACTAAATGTCATTTGCTTGTCATTTTTGCGTTCACAACGTAAATAATAACGAACGAACCACAACGGTGACAACTACGATTCTATTAACCATTTTTGCAACATTCGTTTCTTTCAAATTCATCTTCAGTCGTATTGATTTAATTTTTTTGTCTAACAGTTTAACAAATGAACTGAAATATAGTACACGGAACATTTTACCAAAGGACTAAAACCGATTATGTTTACACTGATCGTGCAAAAGATATACTCTAAAATAAGAAGTAGTACAAAGAAGTTTTCAAGTTTTGCAACTTATAACGCATCAGACAGTCTTATATAATTACTAGACTCCGTGTATACATATAACGAGCATAATTATTATTATTTTTCTTTTCGTCGTTATTAAATTTATTAAAGCTGAGTAATCTTTTTGATTTCATTTAGGAATAATAACTTCATTACTACTATTTATTCTTAGGGTTTCCGATATTATTATTATTATTTAAAATTGTTATTAATACGTTATTATTAATATTATTAATGTTAATACATAATTATTATTATTATTATTATTGATATTAGTATTATTAATATTTTTATTAAGAGACTAACTTTATTTTTATAAATCACAGTTGAAATATTTATAGTATTGGCGAAAGGGGTATCTGTGAGTTTAATGATACATATAAAGTTAATATTTATTATCTATAATTACACAATTACTTTTATTAATATGATTATTCATTTCACTATACCACCTCAAATAATCAATGTAAACATGGGTTAAACATATATGTTATACAAAAGAAGACTTATTGTTTATAGGCGGTATTTATTTTTAGATATTTAAACATAAATTTAACTGAAGTATTCGTAGAATATTTCGCTATTCGTGCTTTTATAGCGCATAAGCGGTTCCGAATACTATATTTATTTTAAATTATAAATTAAAATTATAAAATTATTATTATTGTCCAAAGAATCATAGCTTTGCTGGTTAGCTTTAAAAATAACAGCGATATCTATTGATTTCTTCTTTTTATCAATTACTATAATATCCGGCCCATTATATTCCACTGTTTTATCCGTTAACACAGTTCTATCACAGTATAATTTATGCTGCTCATTCTCCAACATTGTTTCAGGTACATATTTGTAATATGGTTGTTTAGATTTAATTAAACCGTATTTAACTCCGATTTCTTGGTGAACCATAGACATCGTTATGTCTTTTTATATAAAATCGCACTGCTAATTGTTTACATCTGCTTAAAATATGCTTAATTGTTTCACTTTCTTTCTCCACATTTCCTGCATTTATCCGAGATATATATTAGGGTCTTTAATAGTACATCTTCTGCAATTTCTGGTTGTTATGGCTTGATCTTGGATTGCTGCTAAAAACAACCCCTCTGTTTCTGGAAATAATTCGCCACGTATCAGCCATTTGTTTGATAAATATTTATCCACATTCTTATCTTTTAATTCTTGTGGGAATTTTCCATGAAGTGCTTTTGTACTCCATGTTTCTTCTAATTCTATTCGGTTGTTAATAAAACTAACACTATTTAAATTAAGCGGGCTGCAGTTCTTATCTGATTGTTTTATTGCACCATGTAAATCTGATCCGGCACATCTGTCATTGAAATATTCGCTCATTTTCTCTATTTGGCTACTTAGTAAATTCTCCAAAATCCTCTTCCTCCTTCACTCCTTTTAATGTACAGCCTTTCGATAGCCGCTTTCAGATGGTGCATCCTTGCTTTTGTTAGACATTCGCGCTTTATAATATTAATTCTGTCAATATCAGTTATTACTATTATTATTATGTTTATTAATATTATAATTTTCTATTTTTTGTGCAAGTCTGTTGTGAATGGTATTTGCATCGGGTTATTAAGCAACAACGAAAAAAAAGTAATACGCCCATTTTGTTTTGTTAAAATATATATACATATATACGTGCTGATTGCGAAAGTTAAGGTTATCGCATCTTTCTTTTGAATTACACATCGTGTGAAACAACTAATGGAAAAAAGAACTTGTTCTTTTTCATCTATCTTGGTGGTCATCAAGGTTGTACGAGGGGCGTTTCAAAAGTCTCTGTCACTACTCTGTGGAAAAGTCCCTGATTAAGCTACAAAGAAGAAAATGAACTTAGCATTCGATTAGTCATGAAATTCTTTATTTTTTGATATAATCACCGTTATTATTTAAACATTTCTCGTGACGATAAACGAGTTTTTTTCTATGTCGAGCTGGTACTGCTGCGCGTCCAACTTTTGTAACTAATTTATCAGGTTGTTCTTGAGTTTGTCATCATTGTTGAATCGTTGTATACCTCAAAACCGTTCCAACAAGAGGAAAATATGAAAATCAGACGACACAAGGTCCAGGGAGTATGCCGGGTATTCGAAGATCACAACCATTTCCATTTTTCGATGTGCTGGAGCGTCGCGCGAAAGATCAAGATTGGGTTTATTCGTCAAAAGGCCCGGTCTCGCTTGTTTTTTATGGTTTTTTTACAAATTATCCAACGTTTGGTAGTAACTATCGAAATCTATGGTGGTACTCCATAGCAGTCGCAAAAGACAGTGGCCGTAAGCTTCTTCGCAGACTTCTCTGCCTTGCATTTTTTCGGCCATGGTGAATTTACCCGTTTTCCACACCATGATATCGATGTTCGTGATTTAAAGTGCTGAATCCATTCACGAACGGATATCAGTTCGACATTGCATTATCAGCATACGTATTTTTCAACTCGTAGTGTATTTTTTTGTATCCAAAAAATTTTTCGTAACGAGCTAACGAATAACTCAGAAAAACCGGACGCGCATTGTAATGGTAAGCTCCACGGTTAAACGAACACTGACGGCGTGCTATTTGAATTAGGACCTTGACATTTTTACCGGTTACTCGCCAACCGGCCTTAAATATAATGTTGAATTTTTTATCTCGCCAGTGTTACCACAAGCTGAGATCTGAAAGCGTGGCGGAGACTTTTGAAACGCCCTTCGTATTTTCTAACAGATAAAATATTTTTCTTCCAATAAAAGAACTTATCTTGTGTAAAATTTTTACCACGCACCGGATATATTTATATTATATATACATATATATGTATGTGTGCGTATTACGAATAAGATCAGAATTACTTAAATATTATTTAATAATGATGACGATAAGTGCCGAAGTTAAGACAAATTATAAAAGGCAGTTTTACAATATTATAGGCACAAAAATTTGTGTGATGGTTCAAATTGGAGTAATACCAACGAGGCAAATGCGATGACTAACTGGTGTAACTTGCGATAAAGGTTTGTAAGTAATGGTTGTACTGATCGCTCAGACCTGAGTACCCCTCTGCGAAGCCCAAAAATGCGAGTACTTAAGCAGAAAAGATCAGATTGCCTAGGCTGATCATTTGCTCGTAATACTGATCGTCGAAAACCGCTCGTAAAAGATGCACGCTTACCATCGATTCTGTTAAAAATTGCCTTCTTTTTGATTTTACTTGTACATATATTTGTTTTTTGAGTTTGAAGGCAGGGAATTTTTCATTCTAGAGGCTTAGGATTTTTTTAAGGGTTTCGTGAAAAAGTTAAAAAACATAAAAATTATTTCGTTTCGGACGATTCTGGCACTCGAATTAAAAGGTCATCTTAGGTATATAGCAAAATCGAGGACATTTGTATGAAAAGGGCATACACAGGAACGGCGAGACTATAAAATAGTCCAAGTAAACGAAAGTCTTAGTGAATGTTACCAGTCGAATCTTGCGATGTGAAAAAGTCGTTTTTCACACTGAAAGCTGTAGCGAGACATAATTTCCATGCCGAAAATTTGGAGAAGTACTTATTTTTAAGTTTAATCATTTTCAAATCTAGATTTCCGATTTAATGCATTTTCAATGGAGCTTTATTTAATAGAAGAAAATTTGGTATGTTCTCGTGTAAATTTGAAATGGAAAATATTAAATTTTATTTTATTTTTTCGATATTGAACAATTTTAGTGCCTATTTTGAGGTTTTTTAGAGTACACAAATTCGAACTCTAATAATTATTCTTTATTAGTAAACCCTTCCGTTTGTTGTTTATTTGACCAAAAAAAGAGAAACAGTACAACCTTCGCACCATTTTATTTTTCTCCTTAAACCCGTTAAAATCAACTAAGATAAATGAAAAGTATTGTCGGGGGTGATCATATGAATATGTAAAAAAAAAAAAAAAACTTTAAAACATGTCTGCTCCCCGTATAACTCTTATTTAATTCCGAAAGTGTGATTTAAATAATTAAAAATAAAACTTAATTAACATTGTTTAAACTCATGCTAACGTACCAGACACTACTTGGAACGGATGAAAATAATACTGAGAGTAAAAATTTAGGTAATGAATCATGCAAACGTGATTAATAGAAAGAAGTGCGAGCACACGGAAGTTATTGCGATGAAAAGATTCATTGTTATGTTCATACTACTGACCATTTTTGGCGGAGAAAAGTATGCGAACTTACACCGATGTTGGTTTACAAAAAATTCTACAAGTAGTAAAAGCTATCGGAGACAATAACCACTTAGTTAACGATTCACTGGACAACACATAACGAAAATCCGAAAGTGACGAAGGGAGAAAACATTTGACCTAATTCTTTTTCTCCGCTAATGAGCAATAGTTCGTTCATTTTCACAGTCTCTGTGTAATGTCATCTTAGCCGATGGTTAGGAATGAAAATAAAAACAAAAAAGACGAAAAATGGTAAAAAATGATTCGGTTTTATTTGTAATTTTTTCAGTTCTTTCAACTGTTAACTGGCCGAAAATGCTTAATATACTTTAGCGAACTTCATGTAAGAAAATTCCAGGAAAATGATTTTTCATTGTATCAAAACATTTTTAAAAGTGTTCTCTTAGTAAGCTGATTTTAGTAGAACGGTAATTTTTTATAAGTTAGCATCATTTTTCTATATTATCCGCTTGTTATTCCGAATATTTCGGACTGCGTGTTGCTTTTTGAATCCTAGCAGCCCGAAGAATGAATCTCACATACAATAGCTGCTACTCCGTTATATCCGCGTCTTCCTCGCGATTTCATGGTTCAAAAGACACTTGCTCCACTGACAATTTTATGCCCTTTTTGTAATGAAAAGCTCGCTGCGTCAGTATCAACTATTGTGGATGTTGCAGAACGCTTCGCCGCATTTACGTACGGAATTTAAAATGTTCGAAATTCCTCACAACTCTCTTCTTCTTATACGTTAATATATTCCGCTTTTTCGCCGTTCTGTGTTATTCGTCAAAAGCTTCGACGTCAATCCGGGTTAAACTGACTAATAAGCGTGAGATAAGTGCTAATGGTGAACTTATCGAACCGGTTTCCGTCAAAGTCTGCATTCTTTTCGAGTACAGTATGTAGAACTTGCAAACAGATATGAATTAATTTCTTAACGTTTCTTTATGCGTCTAGATTCCACTTTTAAAAGAGAAATTAATATTCATAGCATTCCGCATCTCTTTTTATATTCGTGCGCATTAATAATCTCTCGCGGTATTCAGTTTCGTTTCATCACAACTGTGGACTCTTTGAAAGAAAGCGGTTCCTAGAAAATATGCTTCAGGCTATTAACATTCCGCACTGTTTTAAGCTCCTTTGTTCAAGTGTAGAGCCTTCAACAAGATCGATTCTTTCACAGTAAAAGCTTATTTATAATACAGCGTTTTTCTTTCGTTTTTTTTTTTAACCTCTTTTTAAACGACATCTCGTTTTGTTAGATAGTTAATGAAATAATTAAATTTTAAATAACAAATAAATCGGATGTTAAATAAAATAATATACTGGTAATACACGTTTTCGGTAGAATATCCCATTATTACTACCAAAAAAAAAAAAAAAATGTAAAATACACTAAGTAAAATAAAATTAGTACTAAATATTCGGAATCCGTGGGAAGTGGAAGTGACCTACTTTCATTTAGAAAAGAAAACCCGAAGAATATCAAAAAGTGAACATAATCGTTTCATAATTTTAAAAAGTTTGAACAGAAATATTTATATTTATAAATTATTAATACTAACGAACGGTATTACGCGATTAGAGACCAGCCATCACAGCTATATACGTCATCTAATTCCTCTGTTAATACTAAATATTTTGCGTATATATTTTAATTTTTTCAGGTTAAAAATCAAACGGTTCATTTTAAATGAAGATAAAAACTGCCTAAACACTCTTCGCATTCCAAACGTATAGTACTAAATTTATTATTTGAAATAATATAGCTACCGAATGGCAAATAGAGCGATATAAATAGAAATATATTTACATATACGCAGAAACGTTTTCGGGCAAAGCTCGTCTTCAGCTGAAAAAGATAAGAATTCATTAATACGTATTTTCTTTTCCCTTTTCCAGTACTAAAAATACACCGCCGAAAAGACGTTTCTAGAATATTTTGTTTAATATTCAATCTTAAGATTCTTGTTGCGTTTATGATTTTATTATTTCTTTTTGTTAGAAGATTTTTTCAATAATCTCACAGCTTTTTTATTTAATTTGGTAGCTCGAAAGCAACCGTACTCAAAAAAAAGAAAAAAAAAAGTACATTCAGGTCTTGATACTTAGTTATAAAAAGAAACCGTTATTGTTCCAATATCCCCGCAGACAAAATCTGATGTAAGCGGTTACTATTGCAAAAAAAAAAAAAAACAGGAAATAATGAACTAGCTAAACTTAAAAATTCAGCCTCGATGCCGTAGATCTCACTGAGGCGCAAAAGAATCCGACCCTGAATACAAAACTCTTTTTTTTTTTTTTTTTTTTTTTTTTTTTTTTTGGGCACGTCAACAGTGGAACTTACCCAACGCAAGGAAATGTACCTTATATAAGAAAAAGATTAGAAATTGAGGAGATAAACAAGGCCAACAAAGGAACTATATTGAGAAAGGGGAGTGCAAGAATGGAGTGGGCACTATAAGGAGTAGGAAGGCCAAGGCGCAGAAGACTAGAATACAGAGTAGAACGTTCGGAGGAAATAAAGGGGCATTCGAACAAAATGTGATTCGCATCACAGGTATAATTGAGCTCTGGAGGATCATAAGGACACAAAGGAGATTGAATAATAGAAAAACGGAAAAGAGAAGCCGGAAGCAAACTATAATTGAACCGTAGGCGAACTATAGAGGAAATAATCGAACGGCTAAGGTAGGGGAAAAGATTAATCCAAGGAAGAGAGGAAGGGAAGGGTTGAACAGCAAGGTAAAAAGATCGAGGATTGGTAAAGAATGAAGGATAGAATTCGGTCCAGAAATCGTGATGGGAACGATAAGAAAGACAGTAGAGAGTTTGAGCAGGAAATCTACTAATGAATAGACCATTGGTCGCCGCCGAACGTGCCGACGAGTCAACTGACTCGTTGCCAGGAATTCCGCAATGACCAGGAATCCATAGTAGATCAATTTCAACAGAACGGGATGAAAATAAATTAGAAATTAAGAAGCGAATTTGGAGAATAATGGGATCAGTGACGTGAGTAGGAAAAGGAGAGAAGATAGCCAATAAAACACTTTTCGAGTCCGAGGAAAGGAGGAATCTAGAGACGTTATTTGTCGAGGATATGAAAAGGACTGCCTGCAGGATAGCCATGGATTCGGCAAGAAAAATAGAGGAAATGGAGGGCAACTGAAAGGATTCGGAATACATCAACGCGGGGATAATAAACGCAGCCCCAACACCAGCATCAGACTTCGAACCATCCGTGTAGTTAATTGTATGGGAAGGAAAGTATGAGGATAATACGTGATTGAATTCGTTTTGAACGGCAGGATGAGGAAGAGATTTAATGTCCGAGGGGAGAACAAATAACTTCGGAGAATGCTTGAATTAAAAGAAATTAAAAGTGAAGTAAGGTGGTTTGGTGAAAGGGAGAACAAAAGGCAAGAAGAGCATAAGTCGAGAAGAGATCGAGGATAATATAGGAATTTTACGAGGAGAGAAGCGCCAGTTATCGGAAATAAATTGATAGGAACTTAGGAGTTTAGAATTAGTAATGGGAAGACGTTTAATCAGAAATCTTTCCCCTAATAAGAGTCTTCGAATGAAAAGAGGAAGGAATCCCGACTCTGCCAAAATGGCTGGAATTGGAGAGGAGTTAAGTACTCCGATACAGAGACGAAGACATGAGTTTTGGATGCGATCAAGTTTACGAAGAAATTGCTTGGGAGCACTAGCGTACAGGAATGCGCCGTAATCAAATTTGGAAAGGATTATTGATCTATATAGCATAAGTAAAATATAAGGATCACCGCCCCATTTACGAGGCGAAAGAGCTTTTAGTATATTGAGCCTTTTGAGAGCGGACGTACACAGATAACTGATATGCTCCCGAAAGGATAAAGTGCTATTAAGTATAATATCGAGATAAGAGAAGGAATTGACTAAGGGATGGGATGGTGGCGCAAGGAAAGATTGACTAAAGAACGGTTATAAGGACGGAATGTGAAAACCATAGAGGCAGATTTTTCGGGTGATATAGAAATATGAAGAGAGGACAACGTATTTTCCAAAATAGCAAGAGAATTATTTAGCTCCTCGTTCACCGCAGATATATTATCTGACGCGGAATAGATAAGAATATCATCAGCATAGAACAACGACGTGGAGGAAACTCGGAGGATAGCGAGACTGTGAAAATATATATTGAAAAGAGTAGGACTAAGACATGATCCCTGCGGGAGGCTTCGGTAGACCACCCTGGAATCATCAAAAAAGGGAGTAGAAAGGTGAATTATCCTGTTACGGAAAAGATTAATAACTAGTGAGGTGAAGTGGAGAGGAATATTGATAGAGAGCATTTTGTCATGCAAGGAAGGTAAATGGACATTATCAAAGGCAGAGGTGGCATCAATGAACGCAGCAACGGTGAATTTTTTGAGGATAAGAGATTTATAAATGTCAGAAAGGAATAAAGATAGGCAGTCCATAGAGCCCAGGCCCGGACGGAAACCAAACATATTGTCAGGGAGTATATTATGATGTTCTAGCCACCAGACCAGACGTTTATTGATCATGTTTTCGAAAAGTTTCCTTAAGCAAGAAGCTAAGGATGTTGGACGGAAGGAATTAGGCTTTTTCTTCGGAATCGGGATAACCATAAAGGAGTTTCAGCGAGGTGGAGTTGAGCCAGTATATAGGAAACGATTATAGATTAACAGAAGAGTATTAAGTGCAGAGTTTGAAAGATTTTTAAGAGCAAGGTATGAAATTCGGTCTAATCCGGGGCTAGAATTGGAGGAATTAGACAAAGAGGCATGGAGTTCACCGATGCTGAAGTCAGAAGAAAGAATATGTGCAGGAGCTGTACGAACATATGTAGGAGTAAGTGTTTCTTCGAGAGATGGAACATAAGCGGGAGCAATAGAATCAATGAAAGAAGTAAGTTTTTCGGAAGGAAGGTTATAATATGAAGGACGTTCAGAATGAGGAGCTTGAAATGCTTTAGCCATTCTCCAAATTTGGGAGATAGGAGTGGATCTAGAAAATGAGGAGCAAAATTTTTTCCATGAATTCTTTTTGACCTTTTTAAGAATAAGTCTGGCCTTAGCATTGGCCTTCTTATATGCTAAGAAGTTCTCAAAAGAGGAACACGCCCGAAAAAGCCTAAAACAGGAAGTACTGTCGCTAATGGCCTCCGAACAATCGTTGTTCCACCAAAGCGGAGAAGCAAGAAGGTGTCGATTCTTTTTAGGGGGACGAACCGGTGCAGAAGAGGTGGTTAGCGCCGAGGAAATAGAGTCATAGAAGGAATCGTATTGATGCATAGGATTAGGAAGAGAATTAATGTTAGAGAGAGATAAATCAACGATTGACCGAAATTTATCCCAGTCGACTTTGGATAGCGACCATTTAGGAGCATTAGGAGGTTTTATAGGATCTGGAGGAGGAGGAAGGAGATCGTTCAAGGAAAAAATAATAGGGACATGATCACTGCCGAAAGTACTATCAAGGGTTTCCCAATGATAGTTGAGACCAAAGTTAGGGGAAGTTAAAGAGAGGTCAACCGAGCTGCGACTATAAACACCTGTGTAGAGAGTAGGGGAATGATCGTTCAAGAGGACAAAGTTGTTATTGAGGATAAAATTCTCGAGGATATGTCCGTTCCTATTATGACTCGCAGAGCCCCACAAGGGGGAGTGACCATTCCAGTCACCCCCAATGATGAAGGGAAGAGAATGAGGATTGGATAGTAACGTGAAAGGAAATTTATTAAGATCATAATGTGGAGGGATGTATACGGAAAAGATGTGAGTAGGTTGAGGGTGAACATTAGGAATAGAAATATGGACCAAGTTAGGTGATTGAGGATCAAGAGGAAAACAAGAAGAATGATCATAAATATTGAAGAAAATATCTTTTCTTATGAGTATGGCGGCACCACCATAGCCGTCCACGCGATCAGAACGGATTAAATTAAAGCCTCGAATAGATATATTTGAAGATTCTCTAAGCCAGGTTTCTGATAACAGAGCAATGTGGATGGAATAGGAGTCGAGTATACTCTCCAAGGCTTGTTTGTTAGCTCTAAGACTCCGACAATTCCACTGGAGTATATTGAACTTTTCAGTCATTTGAGAGAAAACGTAGAATAAAATAAGTGCTCAATTTGAGAGTAAAGAATACAAAAGGAAAGACGGTCGGAGGTTCTGAAGCCTTAAAGAGGGAGCTGGATAAAAGTGAATCGTAGATGATAGAGGAAGGGAGGAACATGCAGCATGGACGAGTATAATAAGAGGAGTAATATAAAAGGAAGTAATAGTTTAAGGGACTAAGTAATGAAAATGAAAATTCGTTTATGATGGTTATCGACCTTGAAGTACTGTCTTCAACAGCACTCAGCAATAGGTTCGGACAGATCCATGTATCCGTTAACATATCGGATGATGATTTTAATGGTCTCCGATTGTCATACGAAAAATGTAGAGGTAAATCTAATAAGTTGGTAATTTTAATTACCACCCAAAGACTCACTCCACAACGACCAATATGGACTGTAGGACAGACCAAATGGACCATAAAAGGAGAATGGTTAGCCAGAACCATCTCCAGGTTTATTCCAATGTGGAAATAAATGAATTTCAAACGAAAAGTTCCACAAATTCGAGCAGATCCACTGTGCCAGATGGATTTGGGCCATCCCACAGCAGCCATACTCGCAATAATGAGGAGAGAAAGCGACGTATAAAGGAAATACAGGAAAGAAGTTAGCTAAACTGTAAATTAGCGGATAGGAAGGAGGAAAGCGAAGCGACAAAGTTAGAGGACGAAGCTACATTATGATGGGAAAGCAAATCCATAATTGCTGCTGATAGATTATTAATGGCAGGAAGAGTAGGAATAGTGGATGTAGTGTTGAAATTGTCACAGGAAGAATTAGAAGCAGAAGGCTTTAGATTAGAGCAACCGGAGTTGTTACTTTCAGTAATCGGATGGTTAAGAGCCCAGCCGTTGAAGGGGTTGGAAGTTTATTGGAAGGAAGAGGAGGAAAGTGAGGAAGAGGTTTATATGAATGTTTAGTTTTGTTAGGCTTGTGGAAAGTAGTAGACTTGACAGGGGCATTTGAAATTAAAGAAGAAGTATTAGGAGAAACCGTAGTAGTAAAGGAGGGAATGGAAGCGCGGTTGGCGTATGAAAATGCTTGAGTAGCGTAGGAATTGTTTTTTATGGACGAGGCTTCGTGGAAAGAAATGTTCTCGTAAGACATGATTTTTTTGATATCCTTTTGTTTAGACCACTCAGGGCAACTGCGGTCATTCGAACAATGAGAACCTTTGCAGTTTCTACACGTAGGCGGATTTTGAAGATTATTGCATTCCGAGTAAGAGTGCTTTAATGAACAGTGGGAGCAAATAGAACTAGAACTACGACAGTGTCTCGCAATGTGCCCGAAAAGGAAACACTTAGAACACTGAGTAGGAGGTTTGATACTAGGTGAGACGGGAAATCGGATTTTGAAAATAGATACAAATTCAGGAAGAATGGTGTTCGCGAACTTAAGTTCCACGGCTCTTGTAGGAATGAATACAAAACTCTCTTCGATAAATTAAAAGATTCGTGGTAGTGTTAAAGCAAAACTCTTGTTTACTGGTCATAATTATGCTAACAGTAGTAAAACTCTATCCGGTTATTTCCTTTTCTTGATCGCGCTGTTTTGCTCCGTCTGATCAGTTTAAAAACTACAATATTTACATATTGAGTAAGAAATTTAACCGAATCGCGCTCGTTGCCTTCAGTCCTTATTGTGTTCTCCACCCATGCACTTTCATTTCACTCCTTCCGTGATTCTCTAAGAGTTTTTCTTCCCGGACCTCATGATCCTTGCCCTCCACTGCCTAATGGTGCTCTCCCCCGTTTATCGGGAATTCTATTAGACTCCAACATCGACCACTTAGCGCTTAAAGAATATTAATATACCATCTCCTCTTCCACCCTGGATTGCCTTACCAGCCGAGATTGATTATTCCCTTGCCCGGTTCTCCAGGGGAAATGTTTCCCCTTCCTCCCTCCGCGGCAGAATTTTCTCGACCTTATAAAGATATACTCAAACCATCAGAGCTACTACATTGATGGCGCGAAATCGTGCCCTGGTTCCGAATTGTCTCCTACTACACTTGTTCCTTTTACTCTGGCCTAGTTTCGTCGTCCTCCCGGCTTCATGACCATTGTTGAACTGTATGACATATTCCTATCCCCCTTAAATCTATAGTTAAATCCCCTCCAGCCAGCAGTCGCATTTTGATTGTATCTGATTCGCGTGCAGTTTTGGATACCCTTTCCGAACAAACCCCATTGAACTATATAACTACCTTAATCCAATCCCTAAAAAGCTGATATCATCCTCCGACTAAATTAATTTCCCGTGGATTCTGGGCCGCACTAGACTCATGCGTAATTTGTTAGCTGACATTGCTGCTAAGTCAGCTCTATTGTGCCCCGTGCCCTTGACATAATAAAATCCGTAAAAATTTTTATGCAATCCCGATGAAAGTGTATAATTGGATCTCCAAACAGGCTTGTTTTCTGAGGTAGATAAAACACGGTATTGACCCCTCGTTACCTTCTTCCGACCTTCCTAGAACCCATTTTGTCGCTATGACAAGGCTCCGCATCGGACATATTTCCTTAACACACGATCATCTTTTACTTAACTGCGAGCCTCTTTTTGAATGCCCCTTTTCTTCCCTACCCCCTGTTCCTTTAATAAACACCTGCTCCTGGAGTGCTCTTTTTTTGCTCTTCAGCGCTCTAATCACCGCATAGGGTCTCTGCAGTCCAACTCGTCCTCGAATATCGCGCACACTATTCAGTTTCTTTATACAACTAATTTGTTTCGAGTCATTTAGCGTTCCCACCGTGATAGTGTCGTAATAGCCCCGGCACGGCACTCGTAAAAAAAAAAAAAAAAAAAAAAAAAAAATCTTCAATGTAAAAGTTTAAAAAAAAAACAAAACAAGGTATACCGAAAAAAGAATCGTAGGCTGATGAAAACCTCGAAGAGCGTGTAGAATAGTATTAAAGATAAAATGACGAAAACTCACCTTTCCAAATTGGTAATTCTGACTAGGCGGTGTTGAAGACGTGTGCTTTTTTCGCGATAAAATGTGTTGAATTTTCCGGACCTTATTGCATTCATCCTGAAATTCAAAAAGACAAATCAATTATACGAAGCGCTAGAGGAAATTCAAACTAGCGTAATTATGCGAATCATCACGTGATTTTCTTTTGTACTTTTCCACCTGTCCGTTCTTCGTTAATGCTAATAATAAACGCGCACTTTTTCTGCTGCTGACATGAATACGTTTCGATGCGACAATTTTACAGATCTTTTTTTAGTATTCTGTTTCCTTATTATTAATAATAATACGTCGGTTTTAACTGTTTTCGGAGATTTTTGTAAATATTATTCGCAAAACTTCGTTATTGCCAAGAAAATTCAGCGATTGTTTCAACATCGAATAGAGTTCTTACCGTTAACGAAATGTCGCATATAGCCCAATAAATTAGTGCAAACGTAATTAGCAGCATTACTTTTCTAATCTATGTATATGTCTCGAAAAAGTAAAAAAAGAAATCACAATTACGATTGTAAAATTTATTACGCTACTTTGACATCTCGACTAGCGGATGATTGACGAATCGATTGTTTAATGAATTGTGCGATAGATTTCGTGTTAAGCGCGACCGTGCGATACTTAATACGTCATCAAGCAGTTTGATGTGATTTGCTGCGAGAAGAACAGACTCTGATGATAAAAGGCAACTCGTGAAATTACTTCTGCTCCCCCTTCCCCGTCGTCCGTAGAGTGAACTCCGCCGATAGCCTTTCAATCAAATTCCGATACCGGTACGCAATCTTAATTATTACGTACGTTATATTATCCATTAACAACAATTGCTACAACCATGCGCCACAATATCAGTCAAATAATCGATTATACGACCTACAAAGGTGTCTCCAACGTATAGTTAATTCGGCTCTTGGATGTCCTGATATCAGTGCTCGCGTTCTCGTTCGAAATATTCTCAGCGCGGACAGAATTTTGAGAATTTCTTCTTCTCCATTACAAGCGAGTTACAATGTAGTTAACCGTTCCTGTTAACAATGTTATTTGCATATCCTCTAGACAGGTTGCATTTTTAATGTGTTCTAGAAATGTTCTTCGCTTTATCTGATTTCTTTTCCGTAGTGCATCCTATTAATCCGTAACATTCTTATTAACAATGTACCTATCGAGTAATGTGCGCGTAATATTATCGGATAAAAATCGGTTAAGGTTTATCGAAAAGGTGTGCTGTTTTTTTCTTCCTCCGACAAACTGTTCAATTTAATACCACCATTTAGTTTTTTAAAATCGAGACCAGTCGGTAAACTTTAGATTTCATACGTCAATATAATTGCATATTCTGTTCTCATTCAAAATTTAATTAGTACTTAATTAGCAATAATATTAGTTAAACGAATAATAATGCTTACTTGGTAAGAATGCTCGTAATTAATCTTTCAGCAAGGGTGACAATATTCTTTTTATTGGGAACTTTCATTTAACTTTACATTTTGGTATGTCTTTTTTTTTTTTTTTTTTTATTAGGAACTTGATATGTTCTTGTTATATTTAGTCCAATATCAACATTTTTTTGAAGTTTTTTGCGTAAATTTCCAAGTCCGATGACATGTTATCGTTCTAAATCTATTGCTCTAGCATAGTAGAAAATATTTTGAAAAAGTCCTTGCAACTATTTAACAAAAACAAAAAAAAAAAACAACTAATGATCACGGGAACACCTTTATTCTTTAAATCATACAAAATAAGCATTTCTGACGTTATTGAAATGAATGAGATTCGCGGTCCTCCCTCATAGGGTTGTTCAAATTACAATAGCAATGCTACTATTCTTGAAAACCTTATCTTCTCTGATAATTTATTCCTTTTCATTGATTCTTCCTCTCCCACCTACTTTAAGAATTCATCTTCCTTTGGTTCTTTGGATCTAACCTTCTCGTCCCTTAACATCAGCTTTAACTACAATTAGACTACCCCCTTATGAGATTCTATGGTAGTAACCATGTCTCTTAATTACTCCTCTGAATTTCCTTTCTCCGACCTACCCTAAACCCCTTCGTTCTCCTCGATGGATTTTTCCCAAAATAAATTAGACTCCATTTAGTTCCTTCGTAGACTCGAAGCTTTCTATGTCTAAACCTGTTTCTAATCCTATATTGTAATATAATTCGTTTCTGAATTCGATCAAAATGCTCTTTCGGTATCCTCTCGTCTTTGTAATCCCCAAAACAGTTTAATTATCGCGTAATGCTTCATCCTTTTGGTGGAACGGGGAATGCAACGCTGCACTTGATTACAATCGTGCTACCTTCAAAACATTTCGCTAGGATCCTACATCTGAAAATTTCTTTGCTCACAAAAGGGCGAATGCTAAAGCTCGGTTTATTCTTAAATCCGGTAAAAAGTTTTCCTGGAAAAATTTTTGTTACTCATTCTTCACTCTCTAAACGTCCTTCGCTCTTCAACATCTCGGTTGGCAGCCTATTTCATTGAATCTATTGCGCCCGCATGTGTTCCCAATAACAATAAAACGCTTTCTTCTAACTTTTCTGATAATTCTTTCCATCATTTCCTAGTTTCCGCTTTCAATAATAATAAACTACAATGCATCCTTCAAAAATCCTCCATCTCCACTCCGAGTTTTGATGCCATGACCTATCTTGTCCTTGAATATTTGTCTGATCGTGCTCTTGAATCCGTTCTTAATGTCTTTAATTCTTTTCTTTCCAGAGAAGTTACACCTCCTTCTTGGAATTCTTTCATTATTATGCCTATTCCCGATAAAAACTCATCCTCACGTCTTATTTCCATAGCATCCTATTTCAGAAAACTATCTGAGGGCATGCTTAATAAGCGTCTTATTTCTTGAACACGATAACGTGCTTCCTTCTAATATGTTTGATTTACATTCAGATTTAGGTCCTGCTGACTAAGTTAGTCTTTTTGCTTTCAGCATATATAAATCTTTCATAATTAAGCAGTATACAACGGCTACTCTTGTTGATGTCTTCAGCGGCTTTGACACGGTTCATCTACCCACTCTTAGTTAGAGGTAAAATGATTGTAATCAATATTCGTTTACATTTTACTTCCTTTGTCATTAGTTTCATGCTGCATCGTACAATCCACTTTATCCCTCCTTTACTCCAAATTAAGAGAGACGTTCCTTACGACCTCCGCAGCGTTCTTGTATTAGTCCTGAACTTTTTAATATCTATACCATCCCTGTCGCTTTCCACCCCTATGGATAGCTCCACTCTTTTCTTTGTATTGCTTTTCTCTTCCTCCCAAAATATTTTAACCGTGAATGATAAAATCGATCTGTCACTTGCTAAGCTAGAACATTCCCTTTCCTGTTCGCACCTTTCAATTTTCGCTTCAAAATCTTCTTGTATTGTTTTTTTTCTCAGCCCCTATAAGTGCTCTCTGATTAATATATCCCTGAATTCCGTATTTACCTCTCGAAGAAACTGCGCCTATTATTTCGGTATATTCTCCTTAATACTCGACTGTCCTTTTTTTGAATGTATTAATTTTCTCTCCTCTTCAGCTCTTAAAACACTAGACTTGTTGAAATCCCCGTCTCCTATAAAATGGGCGAGCGATGAGCGATTCTTATATACTTATTTCCCTGTGCAAAGCTATCATTTGTTCTGAATTTGATTACTATTCTTTTGTCTATGGTAAATGCCTCAAAATTCCTTCTCTCTAAATTAGATGTAATCCAAAATCTTGCGCCTTCGTCTCTATCTTGGTGTTTTTAAGTCTTCTCCGATTTCAGCAATTCCTGTTCAATCAAATACGTCTCCCCTGTTCATTCGTAAATTCTATTTAGGATATCGTTTACTCACAAAATGCTTCTAACGTGTTCCAAACTTCTGTCTTCCTATATATCCGTATTATAAAGCACTGGCGTTTTACTCCAAAGAAAGTTCTTGTCCTTGTTCACATCTCTTTACAACTTAGTTTTTACTCTCTTTGTGTAATCTCCTCTTCCAACCTTCCCTACTTCTCCTTCCACTTCGCTAATCTTATGCATTTTCCTAATGTTCTCTACCTGTCCTTACCGTGTCCAAATCTTATCACTATTAATTCCTTATTTCTTCTACATATAAATATCCTTACTGATGGCTCGAAGGGTCCCGGTGGAGTTGAAACCTCTTTTATTCTCCCGGAAATTAATCACTTTGACTCCTCTTCCTTCTGCTCTATATTTACAACCGAACTTACGGCTATCCTACATATTCTGTTATGTATGTTTTCTCCCATCGTTAATTTCATAAAATGGGTAACCCCTTCCGGCTATATGTTCTGCACTTAATCCTGTGATTTTATAATTTTTCGAATACGCTTTCTCGTTCTTAATCTTTTTTCTCTTCACTCCATCCGTGTTGATTTGTTGTGGGCTCCTGGTCATGCAGGCATAGAAGGCAATGAACTAACGGATTCTCTGACTCGAGTTGCTGCTTTTGTTGCCTCTCCTCCACCATATTGTCGTTTCCTTAAATAATGCAGTCTTTTGCGATGTTAATCACGTATTTTTGAAAATGATCTTTTGTGGATAGTCTTCTGCTCTGTATCCCCATTTGCTGAGATTTGAACTTCCTAGCCTCTTATATTCTGACTCTTCCTGCGCCACTAATGCTATTTGTTTGTTCTTATTAACAATATCCAGTCGGATTAAAATATAATTGGTTTCTTTTCCTTGTAACTGTTTTGGATAAAGGCTCCTACAGTTGATGAATCAGAAAATAATAATACCATTAGAGCACTGTTTGACACTATAGAAAAATTCAGAGTAGATGATAAACTAATTGCAGTAATAATTAAAATTACACGGTACAAAGTCTAAAGTAAAATTCGAGGGAAATTATGTTCAAAATTGAAACATTCATGAGACAAAGAGACCGGGTATCTCCATTGCTGTTTAACTGTATTTTAGAAAAGGCTATAAGAGAACAGAGGACGAATTTAGACAAAAACGGTATCGAAAAGATTTAAATAGGTAGAAAGAAGGATAACACATAGAAGTTGGTTGTGCTTAGCATTTGCGGATTACTTGGCGATTTTATTGGAGAACACAGACGATTCGATAGAACAAATAAATATCCTTAAAGAGGGAGCGGAAAAAGCTGGATTAAAAATATCCTTTGAAAAAACCCAATATATATGGCAGACGTAAAAAACGCTCCTCGATTTATGGTCACCAAATTCGGACGTATAAACGGAGCCAGCGCATTCAAATACCTAGAGGAATATATACAAACAAATGCGTTAGATAAAATAGCTAATCAAGAAAGAGCAAGGAAAAATGGAATTAGCTCTCCAACTAACAAGAAATATATACCTATATAATAAAAAATCAATGTCCACGAAATCTAAATTAAGATATTATAAAGTGGTAATTAAACCGGGGAGAATGTCTATATGCGTCAGAGTGCCTAGCAATGAATGTAGGCAAAGAACTGGAACAAATCAAAATGAATAATTAAGAGCATATCTCCAACCTCACGTGCCCATTTTGAAATGGGTCTTCCGATCTCTTCATCAAACATTTTATTAAAATTAATTTATTTCTACAACAGCAAAGGGTCGATTTAAGATTAGAATGGAAATAATATTTCCGGTAGCTACTATTGAAAATTCTAATACAAAATTCTGTTTTTCTGTAAAAATTAATGGAAAACGCTTTACTTTTTAAAATCTCCGCGCTGTGTACAGCAGGTCCCGGAGTTATAAAGTTGTAACCTCGGCTATAGTTTTTCTATAAAGCGGTGTCTTTTATACACATTTTTGAGATATGTTTTGGTTTCCCTAACTTTGTTCCTTGAGCTACTACTTACGACAACTTCCTTTTTTGCTGTTTTTGGCTTCTGTTTAAATATTTTTTTTGGCCTCATTTTTTGATTCTATAAAAGGGTTTCCGCATTTTGTTTTATATTTTGAATTTCACTTTTAAAAAATAGTACGCAAAATTCTGGGACCGGAATTTGATCACGAAATATGGAAAAAAAAAAAAAAAGGAAGAATAATAAGGAAATATATATGAACATACTGAAGATATTATTAATAAAATGAAAAAAAGGGAGATTAAGCTATATATTATAGTCACTTAAAAAGAATGAAGACAAAACACTTGACAAGAAGAATTTTCGAGGACTTTGATAAAAACCTAAAAACGCAAATTAAGAAAGATCTTGAGAAAATTAACATCACCTAGGATGATATTATGAATAAAAACAGGTTTCGAAATAAAATAAATGTATTCGGGAGATTTGAAGAAAATGTGAAGAGAAGAAAACTGGTGTGCCAAATGGACAGACGTATGGAAGGAAAAACACAGCAAAATAATGAAGAAATACCGGAGTGAACGGAAGGGGAAGAAACCGCCATCATGAAGATATTTAAAGTGGTCCATAGTTGGCCAATTCGAACGAAAAAGAAGAATCTCATTAGTGGAGAGAGACCCCGGATATTATTTGCGAGAAAATTAAATCTAACTTTAAAAAAATAAAATAAAGTATTCTATTATAAAATGATTATCATCGTTTTCTTAAAGGATTTTTATTTTATTTTTGAGCATTTGCGGATTTTTTTTTTTTTTTTGGTTTTTTTTTTAAATTTATTTTCTTTCTAAAGACTCGAAGTGTAAATTAATGCAAAAAATCGATTTGCAACATAATTCCTCTTCCTTTTGTTAAACTTAATTTATTGTTAATCGGCGAGAAGGCAGTACTAGTTGAATAAATAACGAGCTTTTATCGCTCGCTATTTTAAAATAACTAGTTCAGTACGGAAATTACGGATATGCAATGTTTTAAACGTTCCATAAATTAAAAGCGTTCGTAATTTTTTTCCGCAGTGTTTACGTCAAAATAATTACAAAATTAATCGGGAAAACAAACACATATAATTAAACTACGTCACACATTATAACGATGATGAACGTTACGCGAATAAGAAAAGTGGAAAATTATATTGCTCACGGCAAGGCGCAGTAAATCAAAGAATTATCGCGAAGGTAACCCTGGAAAGGCTGTTTTTAAGAAAAACGCGGATAGTCGAAAGGATTGAAAAGTACAAGAACCAGTAAAAAAACTTGTAAAACTGCGTGGAAAAAAAATGGACGCCGGAATTTAAAAGAAAACAATTTTAAGGGGAAATCGGAATTAAAATTGGGAACGAAATTAACGAAAACGTGTTATTATTAGAAACAGACGAAACTGCGCAATGACCGCGGCGATTAAATACCGATCGGCGGAGATAATCAAAAAATCGTACCGTAGACGAGTGTTATCAACATTTAAAGTTAATCGAATTAGATAACCGAAAATAAATGAACTATATGAAACTGTAAATTAGTAATCAAACGAATAAAATACAAATTTAATCAAAATAAAAGTAAGTAAATAACCTTTTTCAAAATAGTGCAAATCTTTAAGGGTGAAGAAATTATTAAATATACATTATCGATAAAATTTCATAATTATCGCTGGTGAAATCATTCAATTTCCTTTTTTTTAAATGTACCTGACATCTCAGCTCAGCATCAAGAAGTATACGAAAATTTTTAATTTGATTGTTCCAGTGGCAAAATAATCGAATTGCGTAGAAATTAAGTAAACTTAGTCTATTTTATTATTGTTTTGTCTTGAGATTGCAAGAATCCATCACACTTCAGGAACTTCGAGTACAGTCTCTCGAAAGTTGTGTTATAGCTAAGGTATTAAGCGGATATTTCTGTTCCACTTGTTTCCTTTTCGGATACTCATTCGAAAACTACAATTTACGGCCGCGCTGGCTACTTATTGCCACTATTTGTAGAACGCGTACAGAAAACGATTTGCGGTCATTATAAATAGAAATTAACAGATACAGCGATTATTACATTTAAATAATCTTTAGCCGTATTATGTATTTCAACTAAATAGTATTTCTTAAACTGATTTCTGTTAAACTCTTTCCTAAATATACAAGCTGTGATTAGGAAGGTGCTAGATATTTCTTCGTTTTTGCCTCTTACGAAATCATCTAATATAATCGCGGGTTAACCATTTAATTAAATTAATATTTTAATTTTGCCCATCGCCCGTAATCCAACTCGAGGAACTATTTTCGATTTATTCTGCGCATATTAATGAGTGCGAAGATTTGGAAATAATAAAATTATAAATACAAAAAACATTTTCAGACTGAACGTTAAATAAAATATGCTAGAAACGTCTTTTTAGGAATAGCTTCTCATCTTTGGTATCAGAAAATTCCTAGAAAAGAGACATTAATAAAGATAAATTTAATTTATCTTTCTTTGTATTCTTAAGATTTTTTTTTATTTCGAATATTTCAGCCATTTTTCACGTGAACAGTTTTTTACCGGATTCCTATAATAACGATTTCGAAAGTACATCAGAAATTTTTCTTCATTTCCAGCGGCCCTCAGTAAATATTCAATTACTGAAGTCGGTACGGACCTCCAGCATTTCGCGATGGAGATCGGGGTTTAGTTCAAACCGGAGTGTTAAGTTACTATTCACGAATACGCATTTTATAATATTTGCTGGAGCAATGTTATTTTTACACGGGAACGCGATGAAAATTGATGTAATCGATTTTTCATTAAAAACAGACATAAAAGAAAAAAAATCGAAATTTAAATTAAAAAAATCGAAATTTAAATTTAAAAAATCGAAATTTAAATTTAAAAAATCGAAATTTAAATTTAAAAAATCGAAATTTAAATTTAAAAAATCGAAATTTAAATTTAAAAAATCGAAATTTAAATTTAAAAAATCGAAATTTAAATTTAAAAAATCGAAATTTAAATTTAAAAAATCGAAATTTAAATTTAAAAAATCGAAATTTAAATTTAAAAAATCGAAATTAAAATTAAACTTTGTCACAACATCTTCATCCTAAAAACCAACCTGCGCGCATATTTACGCAGTTTTTTCGTTTTAAATAATTTACGACCTCTTTCCCGACTTAATTATTCGTAATTTGAAAAATCGTACAAAATTATTACATTACATATGACTGTATTCTCCAATTACAACTTACAATCTAGCTTAACTTTATTATTTATATTTTCTAAATTTAGTAAATCCAAATCCAGACACGAATTTTAAGTAAGTATGCCAATGTATAATTTTACTGATCGAATTTAATCGAGTATTAAAAGTTTTGTTTTTTCTGTTCTTTCACTTTTCACCTCTTCTCCCTATTCTTAAAACCCCTTTCTTCCTCATTTTTTGCACCATCAGCTATATTTTTCTTCCTCTCTTCCACATTTTCAAATTTCCATTCATCTCTGATATTCGTTCGGTATAAATATTCGTTAATTTTATCAAAACTTCTTCTTCAACATTGTTTGTCTATTTTATTGTTAACACCTAGAGTCTGGTAGTCCTTATATGGAATAACTTTTCGTAGTACATTTAAAAAATTATCGATCGATAAGTTTACACCTTTTACTCGAATTATATCAAATGGACTTGAAGTAACACTGGATAACGAATAACCAATAAAAAGCAAGCTGGATTTGGAAAAACTTACAGAACCACTAATCTCATACAGACATTAACGATATTAAAAGAAAAATACAAAGAATACGACGTACCAATGCACCTAGGTAAACTTCGAAATGGCTCAACGCAAATCTGGAGAATTTTGAAAGCATTAGAAATTAACGAGATAAATAAAATGTATGTAGACTTGATACAGAACATATGCGAATCAACACAAAAATACGAGACTATACGACGTAACAGAGAAATTCCAGACAAAAAAGTTAGTGAGACAAATTGATTTCACCTTAAGCTATTTAATGCTTACCTTGAATTCGCGCTAAAAAATCTACAAAGAGAAACTATCGGGATAAATATAAACGGAAAGTACATAAATCATCTACCAATAGCGCAAAGTCAAATTCAGAAAATAATGCTTGAACCAGGAAAAAAATAAACTAAAAGAAATTGCATTAAGAATAAACCTAAAGAAAACAAAGGTTACGAAATATGGAGAAAATGAAGAGAACTACATGAATATAAATTTAAAACAAAAATTCGACATCTTCATGTACATAGGCAAGACGGTCCTATACAGAAATACAGCTCGGATGGATAGCGTTTGGAATAATTCAAAAGATTTTATTAATATCAGTCCGGCAACAAAAACTGTTTAATCAATGCATCATACCGGTGCTGAGCTATAAAGTGTGGCCCCTAACAAGAGAATTTGTGGATGAAATCGGAAAGACTGAAAAACGAGTGTTACTGGGGGTGTGAAAAAATAAATGACAAAATTAGAAATTCCGATATATAGGAAAAAACACAGCAGGTTAGAAGATATTGTAGCCAGAATCGCTACAAACAGACGGAACTGGTCATGTCGCAAGATTAACAGACGGAAGATAGACAATGGACTGAACTGGTGGTTACGCACAGGAAAACAAGGAAGAACCCGAAAAAATGATCGGATGATATAATAAAAAAAGCCGGTCCAGCATGGACGAGACTCAGGGCAGACAACGATCACAGAATTTGAGAGAACCCCATGTCAAATGTTGACGTCAGAAGGTGTTGCTTGAAGAAGACGAAGATAGTAAAATATTATCTACAGTAACCATTTTAGAGATCATAAATGTAACGATTAAAATATAATCTAAATTAATGGCGATAGACGATAAAATTTCAGGATCACATTCACGCGGTAACAATTTATTAAACGGTAAAAAAGCGCTGGCGGGTTTTCCAAAAAAAAATTCCAAAGGGCGGCACGAGTCTCGCCGATTTTTTCGCTCTCCTCTCCTGCTAGTTAGTATCAATCCAGGACAATAGAAGTTGTTATAGAACTATAAAATTGTACGTCACCCTGCTTTAGCAATTTTTATTTTTGTCGGGCAAGATTAATTTTTATCGGTTAGTCGATTTTTTAAAAATATCTAGTAATATTCTCGTTAATTTTATTGTTTTGTCAGTCAATTTCCTAGCTGATTCGTATGGTTTTGTGTAGAATCGTGGCCAACCTATTTATACTTACCTGCGGCGTGACTCGCCTTCTAGACAAAAACAAGGTAATATTACTGACACGAACTTTCAAGGCAGATTTTACGTAAATGTATAAAGTTTTACGACTATCTGTCACACAATTTTCGAAGGTAAGCGATATTTTTACTAATTTACGATCGGCTAGATTCTAATTCAGACTTCGTCGACTTATTTATTACCCGTCAAATTCGCGGCTCAAGTAAGATAATTTAATTATGAAAATTAACAATTCTAATTTAGAAACTGTTAATTACTTAAAACAGATTTGTACCGAATTATTTTGTACACAATTTTTATATTTAGTAGGTCTATTTTTCTTTGCCCAATTAAAAAAGCACTTGTTTTATTAGTATATCATATTACGCAAAGTTAATAAATCTACAGTGATGGCCGAATAAATGAAAAATGAAACGGACCCATCGATAAAACTCCCTGAAGCAAAACGAATACAACTACATCGCATTACGCAATTAGAGAAAAATCTGCGGAGAGAATAAATGCAAAAATCTACACCTTTTCGATAATGCATAATCAGTGAATAGGTTAATATAGAAATCAGTTTTAAGGAACTGGTGGATTGATGTGCAAAATTTGTGAAAATAACTAAATGACAACTAATTTAAGTTTAGTTCACATAAACGATTTGCTTTTGACATCAATAATACGCACTATTGTTCCTAATCGGCTCTACTACATTTTTTTAATGTTAATAAAAAATCACGTTGCTACATAATATTTTTTTTTTTTTTTCTTGTTTGGGTTTTTCCCTGGGCTTGTCAGCAACGGACGATTACCCATCAACACGTGTACATAGCAGCAATTAGGAATAACAAGGAATGGAATCTGACAAAGAATGCTATACCAAAGATGGAGAAACAATAACAATCAACGTCGAAAAATGCCAAACGTATGTATCCTGAAAAGAAAAGAAATGACGAAGGTAAGAGCAAAAGGAGTTAGCTGTCCCATACCATGGCCACATCTGCAATTACAGAGCCCACAGTACAAACGGACAAAGGAATCTGGCTATAAATAATTAAGGAAGAAGAAACACGGGATGTTTAAAAAACAGTTAGATCCATCAATCACGAAACCTATGTAGAACACAGCGCTTAGCGTCCGTAAACAATTATCCGAAAGTTCAATGCCTTTCTCCATCACTATAAAGCAAAGTTTATAGTTTTTAATTATGAAACATTAATCATATTTATGGCGACAACTGCGGAAACAGCGCCTACCATTCTGTTAAAAGGAAATGAGCAGAATTTTCACCGAACACTATGGCCACACTGCAACAGCAGCGCCCGCAGTGCCGTCTGACAAGGAGTTCCCCTATCTACCGTTAGGGCCGCAAATGCGACAGCGAGTCCGTAAAATTAACTGCGAGCTGTGCCTGTTTGTGACTGTAACTGCAACATCAGTGCGTGTTCTTCGTTTAGAGAGGAGTTCGTTGGAAATCACTGGACACGATAAGTTAGGAATGCCAAAATGGGAAATACTGAAGGGATTAGATATTAATATAATGTAGTACAGAGGATAGGAATTTTGCTACAATTGGTATGATAAACGTTGACTGTAGTGAGAGAATAAAGGACACACAATATGGAGTTGGAACATCATGTGAGAGAAGCTCCGCGTATAGAGCTGCCCTTTCCGATGATAAAGAGGAGCATTCAAAGAATACATGATCAGAGTCACATACGACTGTGTTATCGATACACAGCGGACAAATAGGAGAGGACACTATGGAGAAACGATACAATGAAGCAGGAAGTCGACTGTGACCAGATCGAAGACGACAGATAGCAGATATGATGAGTCGGGGAAGGTGCGGAAAATGTACATACCATGGTTGAGTAGGTGGATTAGGGTGAATGGAAAAATATTGTGAATTAGGACTGGAGAACGATGATTTATAAAAAGATTTCCAATTGGCCTTTTGGATACTTTTCGCTATATTTAATAATTCATGAGAAGGAATTCGTCCGACTGGCCGCCCAGAAGAAATAGCCGAACGAGCAAGATAATCCGCCTTTTCGTTGCCCGCAACTCCGGCATGACCAGGAATCCAAAGAAAGTCGATGGTTAATGAGTGCAATCTGCAAAGGCTGAAAATCAGTGATCGGATGCGCAGAATAATAGGATCAGAGTAGGAAGGAACATATGGAGAGGATGTACACTGAAGGGCGCTTTTACAATCAGAAATTAGGAGGAACATTTTACATTGAGGAAAAGATGGAATGAGCTCAATGGCACGTAGTAATGCCAATGTCTCCGCATAATAAATTGAACAAAATGAAGGAATTTTGGACAGGCTAGAATGGTTAAGAGCAGGAATGTAGATAGATGCACCCACTCCGTGTGCCATTTTGGACCCATCCGTAAAAATTAGGGTATGGTTAGCAAAGAATGATGAAACTGCCTGGTTAAATTCATAAACTGTTGCATGAGCAGGGAGATATTTTACATAAGAAGACAAAGAAAAAAGATTAGGAGAAGGAATAGCATTTAATATCTCAAACTGGAAAAATGGAAGTTTATCGAAAGTTAGGATAAAGGGCGAAAACTTAATAAGACGCGAGGCAATGTAGCAGAGAATGGGAACTTTATTAGAGGAAAAACGCCAATCTTGCAAGAGAGAAGAATATGCAGGGACAAGATTGTTTGGGTAAATATGTAGACGTTTAATAAGGAACCGATACGCGAGATAGGATCTACGGATGGATAAAGGAGCCACATTAGCCTCTGCTAAAATCGCAGGAATAGGCGTGGATTTTAAGACTCCTAGACATAAGCGCAGGGCTGCATTCTGAACTAAATCTAATTTAGCTAGGGGAGAACGAGCAGCAGTACCATACAGGAAACAACAGAAATCAAGTTTGGATCGAACAATGGATTTGTAGAGCATAAGAAGTATCATAGGATCACCTCCCCAATGGGAAGAAGATAAAGACTTTAAGATATTCAAACGTTCTAGAGTAGACGAATGGAGGTAATTAATATGCTCAGTAAAGGATAAACGACTATTCAGAAAGATTCCTAAGTAGCGGAAGGAGGAAACAACAGGTATAGGTGTATTGTCGATATTTATGTTGATTGACTCAGGATTATAGGAACGAAATGTGAAAACAATGCATGAAGATTTTGGAGGAGAGATATATAGATGGATTTGAGAAAGAGAACTCTGCAGAATGTTCAAGGATTCTTGCATGTTATTGCAAGCATTTAGAATGCCGGAAGCAGCTGAAAAAAGTAGAATGTCATCTGCAAAAAATAAGGAAGTAGAAGGTAGATTAAGAGAGGCGACACCAAGAGAATAAATATTGAAGAGCGTAGGACTAAGACAGGAACCTTGCGGGAGGCCTCGAAAAACCTTTCGTGACTCTGAAAAGGAAGGAAATCTTAGAGTAACAGTTCTACTTAGGAAAAGACTCATGATTAAGGATGTGAAGTGAGAAGGTAAATTAATAGATAACATTCTGCTCTTAAGAGTTGGAAGGTGGACGCTGTCAAAGGCACTATAAATATCAACAAAGGTAGCTAGGGTATAATTTTTTTGGATAAACGATTTATAGATGTGGGACAAGAAGAAAGAAACACAATCAGTAGGACCTCGACCAGAACGAAAACCATACATGTTGTTAGGCAAGACATCATTGTTTTCCAGCCACCAAACCAGCCGCCGGTTCAACATGGATTCGAAAAGTTTCCTCAGACAACTTGCAAGAGAAATGCAACGGAAGGACGAGGAATTAATACCCTTGGGGGGATGGGAACGATGATAAAGGATTTCCATGACGGAGGAGCGGAACCTAGATGGAGAATAGAGTTAAATAGATTTAAGAGTATTTTAAGATAATATTCAGGAAGATTCTTAAGAATAATATAAGATAATCCATCTATCCCTGGAGAAGAGTTAGGATTTTTCGGGAACGCTGATAATAATTCATTAAAAGTGAACGGAAAAGTTAGAAAATGCTCAGAATGGCTTGCGGCAGAAATAGAAAGGTCAAATTCATCAAAGTTAGGAACATAGGGCGGAGCAACACAATCAAAGAAAGCAGCTAGCTTGTTCTCCGAAACGCCGGAAGTAAAGGGATTTAAGGACTGAGGGTTTCGGGAAGCCTTAGCCAACCTCCAGATTTGTGAGAGAGGAGTAGATCTAGAAAAGGAAGAACAGAAAGCAGCCCAAGACGCTTTTTTAACCTTTTTGAGAGTAAATCGGAATTTGGCATTAGCTCTTTTGTGAGCTAGGAAGTTTTCCAGAGAAGGAGCAGCTCGAAAAATACGAAACGTGGATACACTGGCTTGGTGTGCAATTGAACATTCCGCATTCCACCATAAGGACGAGGCGTAGGATCGCCTGATGCTCCCAGAAGGAGATTTTTGTGGAGGAGAAGACAAATCTAAAGCTGATGATATTAACTGAACGAAGTTTTCATACTGAGGCGTAACATCTAAGTTAGGATCAAATCTGTAGGAAGAGGAATCCAGGAACGAACAAAAATCAGACCAATTAACCTTTGAAATGTTCCAACTAGGAGAACGGGATTCTTTTTTTTACATGAGAGGAGGAAGTCCCATGAACGGACACAATGATAGGAACATGGTCACTACCAAAGGTTCCATCAAGGGTATTCCATGCACATTTCAGGCTTAAATTAGGAGAGGAGAAAGTTAAGTCTATAGAACTGTAGGAATTTTGGTTTTTGAAATATGTAGGAGAGCCGTCGTCGAGAACCACAAGGTTGTAGTTTGAGAGTAGAGTTTGAAGGAAGGAACCATTTCTATTTAGTGACGAACTACCCCAGGCGGGAGAACAGGCGTTCCATTCCCCGCCTATGATAAATGGGTGAGGTAAGGAGTCGAGAAGGGAAGAAAGAGAAAGATCCTTTAGGTTACACAGGGGAGGAATGTAGACAGATACAAGATGAAGGGGATGAGAAATATTAGCGAATGTGTGTGAGATAGAAATATGAACAAAGTTGGGAGAGGAAGAAGGACTAGAGCCACCTGGGATGTCTAAATTGTGGGAAGAAAATGGAATGCCGAACCTAATGAGGATAGCTGCACCACCATAACCATCTTCGCGATCTGATCTAATTACATGAAAACCCCTAATTGAAAAAGTTGCTGATTTCGGAAGCCATGTTTCAGACAACAACGCTATACTTATATTATGTAAATTTAGCAAGCAGTCTAAGGCTGCCTTATTCGCCCGGATGCTACGACAGTTCCATTGAATAATATTAAGTACAGGCGTCATTTATAAGATAAGAAAAAAGGAAGAAAAAGAAGAAGAAAACAAAAGAGATGGAAGATTATGTAAGGAGGGCCAATGAAAAATTTGGCTAAGAAAAGTGTAAAGAGAGAAGTTAATTTAACTAAACTGGACATTGTTGGACAAGAAGGATGCAAGGTTGTCAACAAAGGAAGCAGAAGAAACTATGTTAAAAGAAGAAAGGAGCTCCGTAATTGCTGTAGATAATCTGGAGATATTGGAAGAGATATCAGAAGAAAGGTTTTCAGAATTTCTGTGAGAAGATGTGGAGTGTTCAGAAGGTGAGGAAGGGTTGGGGAGAGGAGAACTATTCAGAGCCCATCCAACTGAGGGAGAAGGAGTATAGTAGGATGTGACAGTTGGAAATTGAGGAAGAGGTTTGGGATGAGGTTTAGACTTAGGTAATTTATGGAAGGTGGGGGATTTTGGACGAGGAGGAGAAGGTACCTTGGAAGCTACATTGGAAGTATTCAAAGGGAGAGTAGATGATGCGGCTCGATTAGCATAAGTAAATGCCCGAGTAGCAGCGCTGGAAGATTTAAGCTTAGCTGCTTCTTGAAAAGATACATTTTCAAAAGCCATAATTCGCTTGATATCTTTTTGCCTTTGCCATTCTGGGCAGAGACGGTTCGAGGAACTGTGACTTCCTTTGCAATTACGGCAAGAAGGAGGCTCTTGGAGATTGGAACATTCATTAAAAGAATGTTTAGCTGAACAGTGAGAGCAAATAGAATGTGAACTGCGACAATGACGCGCTATGTGTCCGAAGAGAAAGCATTTGGCACACTGAGTGGGGGAGCGGATGCTGGGAGAGACAGGGAATCGAAGTCGGTAAATGGAAATGAATTCAGGCAGGACGGGTTTAGAAAATTTTATTTCAACACTTTTGGTAGGAATTTTGCCATCTTCAGAGGAACGCAAAATTCGTCTAACGGATTGTACCCGGAATACAAGATTCAATTCCTTCTTTTATATCCTCTTCGGAAAAGGAGGGATGAACTCCGGAAATTACTCCAATTCTGTATACAGAGTTGTGAGGGATAAAAGCAATTAAATTGTCGGATTCGAAAAAAGAGGAGTTACTTAGAAAAGCATTGGCAGTGGAAGCGGAAGGGAAAAAAATAGCAATACGCCCTCTGCCTCGAGGCTTGATGTCAGTGAAAGCAGTAGAGTTTTTGCTGATGGCTTTAGCCAATGCAAGTGGATGAAAGTTACCTAAATTCTGATCGGCGGAACTACTTTCAACGAAAACAGTAAAAGGACCCGGGTGATCGGAAGAAAAGTTTTTAACATGATCGTTATTATTCTTTGAATTATTATTTATCATTGTTATTATTACCGTTAGTATTATTATTATTACTCCTATTATTATTATCACCACTATTATTATTAGCATCATTATTAATTATTACTGTTATTATTATTATGATGATGATTATTATCAGAAATAGTATTATTATTATTATTATTATTATTGTTATTATTATTGTTCATTGTTGTTGTTGTTGTTATTGTTATTATCATTTTTGTTATTATTACTAATACTATTGAGGTTAGTGTTGCTGGTGATATTAAAATTGGGGTTGCTATTATTACTGCTGCTGTTGAGCTCGGGGGCACAAGACGGAGCCGGTATAGGGAGATCAGCCTGAGAAAGCCTGATTTCCTTTGGTAGAGCGGTGGAAATCGGTGAAAGGGGATCAGCCGATTTACGTTTAGAGTTGAGGTCTATGTCCATGTTTATGGACAAGTTGGATGGGGGTTTAATTGATTTAGCCGGGTTTTGGGAGGAGGCCGCTGAGCGGCCTCCTTTAACTACGCTCATTTAACAAGCAGAAGAAAGAAGAAGAAGAAGAAGAGAGAAAATAATAATAATAATAATAATAAAAAGGAAAAGAAAAAAAAGTAATAAAAATAAAAAGTAACGAGAAAGAATAAATAAATAAATTGAAGCTAATGAACAAAATAATTAAAGTGAAATTTAATATACATAATTATTATGCAAAAAGAATTTAATCAAAATTAATGAAAACGATAAATAAAAAAGTGTATATTCGAAATTCGCAGACATTAATAAAAAAGGAAAAATAATTACATTATAAATGTTTTTTAATTTATTTTGAATTACTACCAAGGGCGTCGCCAGCCGATAAGTCAAGGGGGCAAGATGACTTTCCAGCCGCCAGAGGGGGGGCAGGATGATAGAAAGAGGATATGAGTAATAGGAAAAATAGAAAATGTATAATTTGTAAAGGCTTAATTAATTTTATTAAACAAGAATAAAATCTTAATTAAAACATAATTTTCGTGGGTTTCTGGCAAATTTTTATAATAAAATTATAAAAGTCTTCCAAATTGTCCATGATTACGTTCCTGTTTATCATGGCCAGTTGATTAAAAAGTTTCAAGGCTCCAGGGGGAGCAACTGCCGCTCATTATCCCCCCTCCCGCTCGATGCCAATAATTACTACTTTTTATTTTATAGGTTTCGATATGACTAGTGCTTTTAAGTTTTTGCGGTTTTTATAGACAGCGTATTTTGAACTAACGTTTTACCATTCTTCTCGCGTTAAGTATCCGTTTCAGTTCGTTTATGTTAGAAATAATAGTTTTCTTGCGAATGTAACGATTTAGAGACCTGCGAAAGAGTTTTGAGCACCTTTAAACAATTGTACAATAGCCGCAGCTAAATTGTTATTCCGTTAGAACCTGTAATCATTTCTACAACTTTTTCAACTCTTACAGAAATGTCATTTTAATATGTCGACGTACATATTGGAATTCATGTTTCGCTCTATAATTCACCAGCTTCCGAAATTTAATTCACTGAAAACCACAGCACATCAATGTTTTTACAGTGCAGTGTAAATTATTAGTTTTAGCTTTTTTTCTTTTTTGTTTTTTTTTTTTTTAAAGTGTGCCATATATGCAATTACAAAACTATCACGGTAAGATTGTTAAGAAATTGGAACTTTGCGATACTGGAAGGAATGTAAATGATGAGTGCAGAGACGTGATGATGTGAAAATTGTTGCAACGAGCGAAAAAAGGAGAACTCTAGAAGCAGGTGGTTTTATGTTGGGATCGGGAGAAAGACAACAAAAGGAATGTGAAGGGCTGGAGAGTTTTGTTTTTTTTGGACAACGTCAACAAAGGATCTCCGCGCAGCACCGACAAGAAAGAAGACGGTCAGTTAAATACTGACTCGGTCAGAAATTGCCAGAATGAAGCGACCGAGAATTGGGATAATGAACTGGAAGGGAAGTGAAAAAGGATATATGAAGCGCAGTAGTAGCGACCAGGAAGTCCGAAATATAACAAATTAAAATAAAGAATAGCCGGTTCAATCAGGGGTATGAGAACATTCAAAGAAGATAAATTGGAATCACAGACAGCTTCGTGATCAGGATGAACAATAAGGAGATATAATGGAAAACGCGAGGAAGATAACCAAGTATGTACGATTAAGGCGCAAATCAGTAATGAGTAGAAGATGATGATAGTGTATTAGAGAAATATGACCGATATGTAGATACTGCTTCGAAATTCTCGGGAGATCTAAAGGGTGGAAGCCGGGGGTCGATCGATTTTCGCTAAATCCTTTGACATCCGTCGCTTCGAAAACCATTATACTTTTATTGGCGAGAAAATTATACTTCAGTTCAATAACTTTAAACGCTTTTTATCTCTCACCTTATTGTGTGACCTCTTCACGATATTTATGAGTTTATACCGTGCCTTCTTTTATTGATATCACGTTGTTTATACACTGACTTTTATTCGAAATCGTTCGCAATGTGTGTTGTGTAATTTTTGCAGAGCCCTCGGTTATTTTTTCCAACATTTCTTGTTAACTGTTGGTCTACTGGTTTTTCTATTTTCTAATTTTCATCTTCGTGCAACACATTATCCGTCATCATGCTTCTGCTGAAACGTACTGAATAATTCATTTCTCCCCCCATACAACTTGAATAACATTAAAAATAACTACCATCGATTCCAAAAAGGCGTTACTTTTTTCAAAGGTATTTATCATTAACAAGTTCTACCGATTTTCGGAAAAATAATATTAAATTTACTTCTTACTGCTCAAATATTAATGGAACTAACGGTTTATAAAATCTTATTTTTGGTTCATTGTACTCGTTTATTTACGGTTTGATTGCTTTTTTTTTTTTCTTTTTTTGATTTACGAAGTTGTATTCATTAAAAGACCCTTATTATTTTAAAGTGAAAATTTGGTTGGATAATCTTGGTTACAAGTTTAAGAAAAAAATAATTATAACGAATCGAATCATTGATTGCCGACGAAAAATTAGAGCAGAACTGTATTATTTTTTTTTTTTTTAAAGCGAGCATTGCGTTTTTTTACTTCTTTTTTTTTTTGACCCGAAACATTATCGCATTTAGTGTCATCAAAGGTTTTTAAAAGTAATTAGTATAAATTTTATGTTTTAACGCGATCTTGGGGAATATTTGATTTTTTTTTAAGCAGTTGAGCTTCTTGCAAACGTCTATTTTCGTTTAACGCGAACTTGGATATTTTGAATAGCAATAAGTCTTCATCGTTAGTTCCTACGGAGCCAATAAACAGTTTTGCGTTTATTTTTGTAAGGTGTTGTTTAGTTGGCGAAAACATGCTGCAAAAATTTTCAAAAAGATATAATAGTACGACTAGAAATCTGGTTGCGAACAAAGTAAATTTTAATTTTCATTGCAATTTTAGAAATAAATAAGAAATAATCTTGGAAGTAAATTTTGCCATAATACGTTCCCAAATAGGAAAGAAGGCATGCACAATTGCGAAGTAGGCGTTGCTCTCCCGGAAGATAGAGTTCGCTTCGGGCGAAAAATTTTTCAGTTACTCAGTCGATGCTTAATTTGTCAAAATATTTCACTCGAGAAACAAAATTCTATAAATGTTAACGTGAAACATCGCCGAAAATTTTATAAACAGTATCAAATAAGGACAATAAAACGACATCCGAAATATTAAAATAAAACAGAGCATTAAACTTGCCAAAGGCTTAATAATAAAAATGAGAGAATACTTAAATACGCCCGAATGTACCAAAAAAAAAAAAAAAAAAAATATATATATATATATAAAAAAAAATATATATATATAAAAAAAAATAAATAAATAAAACGGAAAATAGGAGATTAAAATATAAGCTACGGAGAACAACAATAAAATATAGAGAAAAAATAGAAATATTAACGCAAGAGCTGAACAAAATCCTCGATTAATTAGTATACGAAGAAAAGAGAGAGAAAGAACGGGAAGGGAAATTTGATAGGGTGGTTAAAATAATAAATTAAACAAAAATATAAAAGATAATTATGAGTGTGGAAGTGTATGTGCGTACGTACCAGTCGGAGCAATAATTGTAAAACTTATGAGTAAAAAAATAAATTACAGCTGTCTCTAGTAACAATATGGAATTAAATTTTAATTTAAACGTAGAATTGCTGTCGATAAGTGTGCATTTCACGCAGTATAAATATCATATATTATAGATGGTAATTTAAGAAAAATATGTAAATATACGATTTTGGAAAAAAAAGGGAAAAGTCAGTTGACCAAATTGCCAGATTAAAGAAAAATAAATCGAACAAGAAAAACTTAGTAGTTGGACAGAACACTTTTATTGCTCGTACTGCTGGTTTAACTCTGTTAAGTAAATTCGCGGTAACAACAAAAAAAAAAAAAAAACACTTATCCGTGATCACATCTACGTTAAAAAAATTTTAAATTTTCAATCACGCTACTAACACAACTGATTATGACTTCTCCCTGAAAACACTACTGACCACGAATGTGAGGGCATAATTTCGATATCTAGAGCTTCAAAGAATCATGAGTTATCTTTAAAATATACTCTCACAGAGGAGTATGCAAAATGTAGATATCTTAGTAAAATATTATTGTGTAAGGAAATGTAAAAAAAAATAAGTAAGAAAATAAAGGTTATAAAATTAAACGAAATAAATAGTAGACTGGTCATTCTGATTAAATGGTTTCATCCGATTCGCTCCAAAGAAACAAAAAATACATATACATAGAAACCATTCTAGATTATTCTTTCATTTCTATTTTCTAAAATAAAAATTAAAATCCCGCTTTTGCAATATTTTTAACGGGGTATTTACATTTAACCGAATATCCTTTTTATATAAAAATAATGCTTTAGGACCATTAGTCACTCAGTATAGAGGGCTATTCGGAACCCGGCAAATTTTATAAAGAGTTCAAAAGTTAAAATTATTACAAAAAAAGTGGAACGTCCGAATTATATGAAAATTACTAATTTGGGAATTTCTGCTATTAAAAGCTTCGTCTAAATCATACACATAAGAAGCTTGATCAACAGATAAGAGGTATTTACGAATAATTTAATTAATCTCAAAGGACTATCAAAATTTAAATATAGAGAAACCGGTTAATGAAGTTGAAAGGCAAAATGACCGGAAGAGTATAATTCGTATTGTTGTGTGTTTTTTTTTTTTTTTTTTTTAATTTGGATACAAATATCTCGTGGAATTGGATGAGTCGACCTGAATAAATTAAATGTTCATTTTTTTCTGATAAAAGGCGACTCGATAACTGTAATTTTCAAGATGTACAATTCGCAAAAACTCTAATAATTGCACACGATACTCATGCTCTTTCAAACACGCTATATTAAAAAAAGTTTACGCTTTATTATTATCATGTAAATTTTTCAGTACAAAACTCATTACTATTTTTATTACTTTTAAACAAGTTTTAATATAATATTCAGTTTCAAATAAAAATGAAGTGGTTTTAGGCTCTGAAAATAATACCGCCATTGAGACCACATATTATATAATTAGTGAATAATTAAAGAAAAAATCTAGAAACAACAGATCGAATCGGAAATTTTACTTATCATTAAATATACACAATACCAGATGTTTAATTATCAATAATTTTATATATTTACCTTTATGGAATGAAGAACGGAATTTATCCAAAACGATTCGCGAGCCATACGCGCGTCGAACTTTGCCAAAAAAAAAAAAAAAAAAAAAATAATAATAAATAACCGAAAATTATATATATATATATATAAAGCAAAACAAAAGCTAACGAAATAACCTATTTATAGAAAAATATATCGGAAAATAATTTCTTTCAACAAATAAAGAAATATTTCGACTACACTGAACGGTTCTTTCAAAGTTCGTTTCACCGAGCTAACTAGTCACTGAATGAAAAACTAATGATAATAAACGTTGCTGATAATAATTCACGACTCTTTCCTTCCCCGCCCTGATTTTTCCACACCCATAAATCACGCGCTCGTTTTGATGGTTACAAAATAATAATTAAAAGATTCTCATTACTGTCCCTTTCTCACTTGCTGCATTTTAACAACAACCAACCGATCCCATAAAGATAAATACGCGTTTTTTTACGTTTTAAAGATGAGTTTTTATTGTAAAAAAAAAAAAAAACGAGAACAGAAATAAATAAATGAACAGAGAAAAATAACCGATTAAAAATCTGATCTGTAAAACACGAAGAAGATAATAACAGTCGTTTGTTTGAGGGTCGTACTGCGACTAATTATAGACGGAAATTTTTCTTAAATATTATCTTTAGTTACACCGTACGTTTTATCTGTAGGTATCGGAAAATTGCTGACAGACAGATTTATCCGGATGTTAATGTGTGAATTGCTGAAAACTACATAATTAGACAAAATCTATAATAAAAGGTCTACTAAACATTACGCGTTAACCTTTAAAGAATCGATCATTACACTAAAAATGTGACAAAAAGAGAACATTCTTTGTAAATAAACAAATCACAAATTCCGATTACTTTCAGATAATACAACATATAAAACCTGGCGCCCTACTTTGTACCTTTAATATAGTATTATCGCGGTATGGTTGTGGATTTTAATGTCGAAAACTAGTCGACATTTGGACTTTATTCATTAATCAGTAGTCTGTTGTGTTTATTTTGTGTGGCTATTTAGTACTTAAACAAAATCAGTTCGCAACGCCTTGTGTAAAAACAATGGTAAATCCCCGGAGAGGGGAGAGGCAAAAAACCAAAGCCCCGATGAAAAAATTCATTATGACAGAGAGACTTAATTTATGCTTCAAAGAATTTTTATAAATGTTACCTACCGATTTAACTGTAACTAATATTTAATGCTGTTTTCTAGTAAAACTATTAAATGTTTCCTTTTTTATTCTGTTTTAGATGCAACTGCCGCCAGCCTTTTATCTTTTTATTTATTTTTTTTTTTTTTTTTTTTTCCCTACCCTGGGCGCGCCAGCGGCCTTGACCCAACAACATGAAAAATTAACAGTTATAACTAAATAACCAGGCGGTCAGAAATGGAGAGGACAAAGGACAGTATCAATGGGATAACTGAAGGCAATGGGAAGGAAAGAATATAGGTAGCGTTAAAGGGAGTAGGAAGACCCAAAACTAGAAGTTGGGTGTAGAGAATAGAGCGTTCGTTAGAGAGTGCTGAACATTCGAATAGGATGTGATTTGAATCACAAATACAAGAAGGCTCAGAAGCGTGAAGAGAGCAGAAAGGAGAAGGGGACAAAGCGAATCGAAAGCGAGAAGAGGGGAGAAGAGAATGATTGATTCTAAGCCTAATTAAGGAAACAACAGTGGAACGACGACAGATAGGAATAGATTGAAACCAAGGCAGGAAACTAGGAACCGGTTGAATAAGACGGTACTGAGAAAAGTTAACTTGCAAGTCATTTTCGTGTAATATCCTTCACTTCTACAACTAGCGGATTTTTCAAATTCCTCATTGTTTCTGATTCGAAAAGCGTCCTTCAAGCAATTTCTGCTCCTCTTACTCATTCCTCTGATAGTATTATTCTATGCATTTATTCCATTATCTCCAACACTTACTATCATCTCGTTCTATTCTTATAGAAATTCTATGGGGATTCCTAGTCACTCTGACATTGAGGGCAATAACACAGCAGATTTTCTAGCTCTCTCGGCCGCCCTTACTAGTTCTTTTTCTAGCCACTTTCCAGCTTCTGACTTAGTCCTCCTTTTCCCAATCAATCATTCCGGCCTTAGATAGCCTTCCTTATTCTCTAATCTCGCTTCGCACTCTCTTCTCATACAACCGACACCCAGTCCTCAGCCTTGGTTTCTTTCCATTCCGTTCGGTCGTTATTCTACTATTGTTTAAGAATGAATCATTCTCTTCACCCTGCTTCTCGTTTTCGTTTTTCTTTAACTCCTTCTCTTTTCCGTCACCGCAACAACTCTGATTCTCCGTTTGAATGCGACGCAAATTCCGATGTTTGGCTTGTATTAGCAAACGTTCCCTTTTGTATTCGAAAATCTTTGCTCTTGGCCTTCCGACGTTCTACAGTGCCTTCTTTAACCTTCCCTTACCATCACTATCAATGATTCCTTTACTTCAATCCTTTTTTTTTCCATCTACCATCGCCTCGGAATCTAATTTTCTAGCGTAATACATTCGCGAGGTTGGGTCAAAGCCAGGAGTGAACCCAAAAACAAAAACAAAAAAAACAAAGAAATTAATTTGGCGAGAAGTTTTTATTTTCTTGCGCTTGCTCTTAAGCATATAATTCAAATCCAGTTATTGGCAAAATTTAAAAAAACTATATGTAATCCTAAAAAATACAATGATTGTTTCCGAATTTCTGACATTGGCTGTTTTTGAAGCATTTTTCATTTTCACGCGGTTAATCATGGGCTTTTAGCACGAATCGATTTGTAAGCTGTCTTCTCGGTTGAGATTTTTACATTTTTCAATTTCGATTGCTTCCCCAATTAGACGTTTGTTCGCCTTTTCGATTCTGGCCAATATTTTTGAGTTTTCCGTTAAAGTAGAACTCGTGTTTATTTTTCCGTTGGATTTTTCTACACGCTTGTGGTTTACAATCTGCTTCGTGTACTTTAATCGGTAAGTGTATATGCCCATCAGTTTTACGGAGGAACATACGAACATGAAATTCTGTTTATTTTAGTGACGCGTGACTTCAGCGTAAACTTAATTTGTTCATTTTTTAATTATTTTTCTGTCAACTCCAAATATTAATCTAATCTTATTTCTTCTTAAAACTTACATTTAACATACTGTATAATAAGGTGCGAGCTAAATTCTTCATTATTTTTATTTTAGTTATTTATTTTTTTAAACTTTTTAATCAATCTGTTCGTTTCTTTTTGTTGTTTATATCGCCTGCTTCTGTTTCGATTTTTTCCGCATCGCAAATTTTTTCTACCCGTCTAATCAACGTGCTGGTAAATCTTATAATTGTTTGTGCGGCTTGATTTTCGAAACGCAAACGTATTTGCACTTCCAGTTTCTTTTTACCGAAATATCTAAAAACATTAACATACCATTCCGTATTTCTCGTACAGTACATTTTATGTTTTAGTGGAATTCCAACAACAGTTGTCATTTACGCAACAAGTGGATTCAGTGTCCATTTTCTACCTATCTTTTTTTTCAAATCCTCCGCAAACATATTTGCAGCAATAATGATTTTTTGATTTTCCTATTCAAATTCGACTTCTTAATTACTTTATTTCATTAGAAATTTTCAGCGAATGATATTTTTAATTTCTGAATACGGGTCTCAAAGTATTAATTCCGTCATCTTATTCTTTTATTCTTCTGTTTTCATCATTACCACAGCGTTTCCTTTATTAGCTTTTGGTACACCAACACCATCGTTTTTATTGATGGAGTGTAAAGCCTCTCTATCTTGGCGTGAGAAATTAGGTTTAGGAGCTTTGAATTTTCTTAACACAACTGCGCAATCCTGTCTAACAATTTAAGGAATTTTTTTGTCTATATTTTTTGTCTAGTTCATTTTCAATATTGCTGGTAGTTTCCTCGGACGGAACTTTTTGGTAAGATTTAAATTTTTACGACATCTAAACAAATTGAAGACGCTAATATTAAAGTTAGTGCCCGACCGAAGTCAAATTTCTGAGATCAGGGCAATAGAGCGATGTTTTGGAGATATAATAAACCGCCTAACGAATTTTTTTTGGCCCTGAAGCTGTGAAAATTCCATCGTAATAAACACAGCAAGAATTAAAAATTAAAAGAAAAAGAAGATGAAAAGAACGTTTAAGAAGTGATAAAAGGTTGAGAAAGCACTAAATTGAAAGTGATAATATTAAAAAAAAAAAAAAAGTGAAATAACTAAGGAAGTTGGAAAAAAATAGGAATTATAAAAATTTAACTTTAGAAAGAGATAAGTCAATGCTAGTGAGTTAGAGGAATTGAAAGCAAAGAAAGAAAGGAGGGGATTAGAGCAAAGTTGGCTCCCAGGATGGAGAAGATGCCGATAAAATTAGGAAAATTTTAAAAATATATCAGTATAGACGGCATAGCGAACATCGAGTTGTAACTGTTAAAGATAACATTGATGTGTGCGTCTCACGCAGCAAGTTATTCGACTTAATGATATTAGCTTGAGTAAAACTACAAATAATAATACAAATATAGCTCAGGTCGTAGAACACCTCAACATGAGAACATTTATAGAAGAATAATATACCTGAGCCCGAAAGAAGTTGGGAGCTATTTCAGCACTGGGATATTTAATTAATAAAAGAAAAATGAAACATTAAAAGGTAACATTTTTTTTTTTCCATCTATTTATTGTATTACAAACTTCTAGGCCATATAGCAATATTCTTAACTAAGGGAATATTGAGCATGAAGGGAGCAATATCCAATGGTACTCTGTCCGATAGTCTTTAACTTAAACAAGGTCATGAGGTTTCCTACGCTTCAGTAGCCTCCTATTACTAACAGTATGTAGCAGTCCAGCAGTAAGTTTGTTCGGATGACTTTCAAGTTTTCCTGCATGTCTTCGGGTATGACCTTTAATAACATCTGTCACGTACTCTATTTTTAAATCCTGATGCAAGATTAAACTTGATACGTACCATGGCGTCTTGGTTACGAGCCTAACGATTTTATTCTACATCATCTGTATTATCTTCAGATTTGTCGGTTTAGCACAACTCCAAAGCTGTACTCCGTAGGTCCAAATAGGCTTCAAGATACTTGTGTATATCAAACGTTTATTATCAATACCTATAGATTTCTTCCCATATAAGCCAGTACATTTTTTTTAACACGACTATCTATTTCTCTTTTCTTTGCCTATATGTGCCGCTTCCATGTTAAGCGACTATCTAGATGTAATCTCAAGTACTTAACTGTTATTCTCACAGGCAATTCTATTCTATTTATCCTGACAGTTGCGATTATGACCTTTCTATTCGTGAAATGCATGTTTACCGATTTACTTTCGTAGTGATCTGAACTGTCCACTTTTTAAACTATCTTTTCACCTCAATAAGGGCCTTCTGACGATTGTCGCTTGCTATCTTTCGATCTAAATGTGACGCAAGTAGTAATGCCATGTCGTCAGCAAATTTAGTAAAAATTATACACATTAGAACAACTGACTAGATGTTTTATAAGAAAAAGAAGGATAAAGATTCACCCACCCACCCCCCGAATCTTTCCATTTTCTTTTTAACTAGAATGAATATTATTTGAAAGGAGGCAAAAAAAAAAAGAATCAACAAAGGAAGAAGAAATGAACGATGTTATTCAGAGTTAGTAACCCCGTGATGGCCGTGGAGAGGTCTTTAATTAAAAGGTGAAACTGATGATAAAGAATTAGGGGCGTATCCAATGAAACAAAATTTCCTTCACTCATTTCCAGTTTGAAGAGAGATAAATGACCATTTGCTCTTGAATATCTTTCATTCCTCTTTTAATGTTTTAAAATACTACACATTGATAAATCTACGTTGAAACATTGCCGCGTTGACTTAGGTTCACAACCAAATGCGAACCACATTAAAAATGTCTTATCGACTTCCGCTATGCCTTTTCATTAATTACACTTCTTGGCAAAGACACTAATATTAATATTTAAAAAAAAAAATCGATTTAAAATCGGAAAAAACAAATGATTAACCGAACCGGCATTTGTTACGCCTTTTGATAGCGTGTTACCTTCGTCTCCTCACCCAGCGATCCCTCTAAGTAAGACATTTTTAATACAAAAGAAAAAAAATCATGTTTCTTTGGAGCGGGTTATCTTGTGATATTCCTGAATGCACCGCCGTTTCTCGATGGCAATATTATGGCAGCGATAATAATATATAAACGGGTAAAATTACTCTTCAATTTACTTCATCTTTTACCGGTTAAAAGATAATTAACAATAGGTAGGTGCGGTATTGTATTTTGTGAAATTTCTTATTTCGTTCCTTGTAAGAATAAGAAATTTAAAATATAGCCAAAACAATAATGTATTTGCTACCTAACTAACTAATGAGAAAAAAAAAAAAAAAGGTTATTCAGTTATGACCCCGAAGACAGTCACAGAAAATATAACAAAATAAAACGTAAATTTCGTAGTTTAATATGTTAATTTTCTGCAAGAAAACAGACCGTAATATGCATAATCTATTTTATTTACCGGTTTTACCTAATTTTTAATACATGCATATTATACTTGCTTGCAGTTGAATGCATTAATTGTTTTTTAACGAAAATAGTTTTTGTTAGACTCTCGGATCGTGCATGAAGTCTATTCCGGCCCAAGAATCAGATTATAGGACAGATCTTGAGCCGTTGTCTTTTATAAATTGAAATATCTGGCTTAAGTTCCGTCCTGAATTCGAGTGGGCAGGCTGAAAATTAGCAAAAATTCCAGCTTCGTTCGGAAAGGCAGGAATCTAGAGCGATGAAGAAAAATGCGTTCAGTAGATGGAATCATTTGGGCGCGGCAAAACGGACAAGCAGTTAGGGGGTCATCGCCTTCCAGCAAGTAATTATGAAACTGCCGATTGTAATGTAGAAGCAGGCGGCAAGGCGCACAACAATAAACGCGCGGGGCTCTCATTCGATGTTTGGAGAGAGCCCGGAAGGTTTGCGGAATAAAAGCCGTAGTAATTGAGGAGTAGTGCTGTGTCAGTTCTTTCATTTCTAAGAATTCCGACGTAATAACATTATGATCATTTACTTGTAGTGAGCGTTAAAATTCTATTAATGCATGATCAGAAGTACTGTCCATTTGCAAATGTGCTATTTTATAGTTTTGCAGAATAACATTGTCATTAACCGATGCTATGCGATGGCGTAGTCATAGGTGATACAACCTCTCGAAATTTAAATCTTTCGAAAGAAAATACGGTTTTCCTTATTTTTTCAGAATTTTTATTTTCCGCAAACAATTATTGTTGTTTCGTTAATATGGGTACTTTTACCTAAGATGATAACTCATTAAGCACGAGAATAAACCAAGCTTATTAGTTCTTAATTTTTCAGAATCTTTTTTTTTTTTAAATTATTTTTAAAAAGATTTCATATACATATGTATATATACAGTGGGTAACAAAAGTATGTGAACATAACGAAAAAATGCTGTACACGTGTAGTGTGAGCGACTGCAGGATAAAAAGTTGTGTAGGATGGAGAGAAAGGAAGAATATAACTATGTATAGGAAGAAATTTGCGGAAAAAAACGATAACGCACAGCGGAGCGAAAAGCTACAAAAGTGGTACAACGAAAGTATGTGAACACAATGACGCGCAAAGGAAATGAGTCATGGGCAGGCATGACCGGGAATGTACGCAATGATCCGATGATGGACAGCACTACAGTCACGTACCGGTACCTTTGTGCGTTGCGTTAAGCGAAAAATCAATAGCTGAATGACGATGGCTCCCAAACCACGTGAATTTCTGTTAGTGGATCGCGCGCGTATTGTAACTTTGAGTGAAACAGACCTAAGCTACCGTAAAATTGCAGAAAAAGTGAACGTTCGCTAGGGGCAGTGTATAAAGTAAGTACAGCACAACGTGTAAACTCGAGTATGACCGGCGTATTGGGCGTCCGCGGAAGTTAACAATTCGGGAGCAACGAGGTGTGGTCCGAAATTCTCAGAAAAACTCTTTCGAAAGCACCCTGACGCTAGCGGCAGATGCTGAAATAGCTTGCAACAAAGCAGTCAACCCACAAAATATCCGTAGAATACTGTGAGCTGCGAATATTCACGGCCGATCACCAAGAAGATAACCGTTCATCTCGGAGACGAATCAAGTCAAATGTCTGCAGTTTGCAAAAGAATATGTGACGAAATGAGTAGAGTTCCCGGCGTGAAGGATATGGAGTGACGAAAGTAAGTACAATTTGTTTAGTTCGGATGGGAAAAATTACGTCTGGAGGAAAGCCCATAAGAGAACTCGAAGCACGAAATCTGCAGCCAATGGTAAAACATGGTGGTGGCAACGTTTTAGTTTGGGGCTGCATAGCAGCTGATGGAACGGGACGGCTGGACTTCATCGACAATTATATGAATGCGGAAATATACGTTGATGTGTTACGCCGTAATTTACGCGCCAGCACCAAGCCTCTGAACATGGAGGGAAGGTTCTACTTTCAGCAGAACCAGGACCCTAAACACACGGCCATAAAAACACGTGAATGGTTCCTACACAATATGACGCATCAGTTGAAGACGCCTCCCCAGTCGCCACACCTGAATCCAATAGAGAACCTCTGGTTTCATCTCGAACTCCAGGTCTGCAAACACCAAGTTTCCAGTCTGAATGGACTCTGTGAAGTGCTTCAGACTTTTTGGCGCGCAATCTCACCCGAAATGACGAGAACCTTGATGGACTCGAATAACATCTTTTCATTCTTTTCATATGTTATCTGTGCATCGTCTTGCATGCCTTTCTATGCGCGCTTTGCTCCCTTTCTCCCTTATCCGCATTTTTTCGATATGTTCACATACTTTTGTTACCCTGTATATACACATATATATATATATATATATTTATCTCTTTTTTTCTAGTTCGAAAGTCCAAATTTCAAACTACATCAGAACGCTAAAATACGTCTTGGATATGATATAAAAGTTTGGGTTTATTGAATTTTATATTTCAGTATTAATCATCGATATTTATCAACGTCTGCCGAATTTATAAAAAAAGCGAAATGTTAGAATTGTCGGTATTTAAAAATTAATTCTTTAAACTACAAACCCCACTCGGTTACCGATTCCGAACCGAGGAGGATCTAGAAACCCATAAAGGCGTTACGAAATTTAACGTAAAAGAAGAAGAATGATGTTGACTGGATGATGGATGAAACGAAAGAATTCCAGGATTCACGCTTCTTCGTCCTAATAGTAAACCGTGCTTTGGCACGCAGCTTTTTAAACTCAATTAGATCACTGATTAACTTCGTTGCTTTGTATTTTCCTAGCGCTCGCTTGCGGTCTTGTATTGCTAAAGCGACTTCACTACACCGCCAAGGAACACGACGACGACGAGACATAGAGGGAAATTTGGGGATCGTCGCATCAGCAGCAGTAAAAACTGCTTCCAGGAAAATCCTGATATTCTCTTCTACAGACGTTCTTGGCTGGTGTGGAATGGAGACCCTGTCGTGGAATATTTCCCAGTTAGCTTTATGATACAAGAAGCGTGTTGTAGTGGGTGCGGCAGTGTTTGGGACAAGATTCGTTTTGGTATTTATTAAGATAGGGAAGTGATCGCTAAAACAGAGATCAGGCAGTACACCAGCCTTTAGATTGTGATGAAGCGTTGTGGAGGAAAACGCGCTAAGTCAATGGTGGAGAAAACGTTATATGAAAAATTGAAATGTGTGGGGGACGGTTGCGGGATCAAACAAAAATCATTATCTAGCAGTAGTTTGGAAATAGCTGCTCCATGTTTGTTTATGTGTGATGATCCCCAGATTGATGAGTGGGCATTGAAATCGCCCAATATTATCATCGGCTTAGGTAGTTGTGAAATGATGGATTCAAGTTCCTGGTGGCTACTCATTCTATTAGGAGGAATATAGCAGTTACATAGTGTCACTGGTGTATTTGATAACAGGGGAACACGGATAGAGACCGCAACAACCTGAAGGAGAGAATTGAGACTGACAGGGTGCACAGGGATGGAGTTGTGAATGAGAGGTAGTACGTCCCCCTTTGCTCTCAACCCTTTAACCCTTGAGTATTATCACACCTAAACAGTCAATAATTTTTTACCTTTGGTTGATCACTTGCTTTCAGGTGTGTTTCCTGTAAGCGTATGGCATAGGGGCAGTGCCGAGAGATCAGCTGCATCAGTTCAGTCCGATTGTTGGTAAAGCCACGACAGTTCCATTGCATTATACACGAATTTGCAGCCATTTTGTTCATATTTATTTTACGACTTAGTATGCCTATTTTAGACTCCTTCGTTTCATTATATGGAAAAGGGGTAATTATTCACTGGCGCTGGCTACGCTGCTATTTTCATGAGGACGCTCGTCTTCGGACATTGTTGTATATTGTTCCGATAACTTTCTGATGATTTGGGAACAGCGACTCTTTATGGGTCTAACGGTAAGAAAGGGTTTGACTGTTGCGAGCATGTGTATTAGTTCATCGTAACTCTTTGTGTAATCAGCTGCATAAGTGATGTACTTCGGGTGAGTCGCTACTGTTTTGATGAATATTTTAAATTCTTCAAGCTCCATTATGAACGGTGGCTGTTCTGAGTTAAACAAGTGTTCGGGCCCTTCAGTGACGTCAATTGGCTCTGCCGTTGGTTGTTCTTTGCGTGTCTCTATTGATGAAGATTTTCCTTCTTCAGCTGAGTCGCTTATCGTAGGGAGTCGGCCGCTTAGGCAGCGGCTGGGCTGGGAACGATAAAGGTGTCGGGTCATTGAGCGCCTCTGGGGACCTAGGGTGGGGTTGTTTTAGAGGACTTGTATCTGTGGTCACCTCCATTTCCAAGTCTTCATTTGGATTCTTTGAGATTATTTCATCCGTATTGATGGTGCTCTCTGACTAGGATGGGATGCTGCCATGTGCTGATTCCATTTGCTCAGTTGCACCGACGTTGTCCAGGAGGTTGGGAAGTGATTCTTGTTGAGACCACGTCGATTCTCTCTCATTTCTACAGTTAGTACAAGTATGGTCTTCTAGTTGTATGAAGATTCCATGCCCGTGCTCATTACTACGCAGGAGAAAGGATCTGGGGACATTTGCGCAGTTAACATGTTCCACATACACCTGACTTCTCCAGCTTATTACATTTGCAAACTCATCATCTGAGGGGTTTACACGCAGTATTGCTATTGGCGATACTAACTTGAGGGATAACGTCGTCGTAAGATATGACAAAAGTGTCTCATTTTTATTAGTTCTAATTGTAGCATTAAAGAACACATATTGTGTAAAAATATTCTAAAGGGGGGTTCATTATTTTTTTATAAAAAACGAATACGCCGTGGTGTTTCAGCTGTTTTAAATGGACTTTTCTTGGAAATAAAAAACAAGAAAAACGCAACAAAGACCGCGAAATGAAGTTGTCTATAGATCATGTCGCTTTAAAACCAAAAGAGAATAAATGAAAACCCGAAAAGAAACGTTTTAATACAATTTATTGACATTAATGATTAAGTGATAGTTCCCGTTGACAAAAAATATGAACTGCAGCTAATATTTTTTTCAGCTCTTCGCTATTTTACATCTTTCGCTCATTTGCAGTAAAAGCATATCAATTTTTTCGTAGAATAACAAGCAAACGTCAAAGCCAAAGTTTAAAAGATCACTTTTTTTTTTTTATTGTTATTTTATGAAGTTTTATTTTTCCGTCAAAAATAAATCTCGTAATTTTGAAATTTAAAAATATACGACTCTAATTGAACCATTTCAAAATGTTTTGGCGGCAACTTTTGACATAAGTGTAAATAAAACGAATAAAAAGGATTTTATTTCCTATTAAATTACTCCGCATTCTTAAACAGCTTGTATTAAGTTCTGGGGGCGGGGGGATGCCCCCCGGAACCCCCGCTGTATTCACCCACTGGAGTAATTAATAAGTACATAATTTGCAATCTGTTGTTATTGATGCGTCAAAATAACTACATAGAACAATGAATAGATTACTTCTTCGGTAGCCGCTCTATTTATTTTCAAGCTTGAAGACTTCGGATAATTACGAAATTTCAATCAATACATAATTTTTACTACTAATTGTACATAAAGACTAAACCCGCAATCTAACTGTATTAGCAGATCATGTCAAAGATGAGCGACAACTCAAAAAAAGAACAAATTCTACTACGGATAATTTCGAAATTAAATCGGTTGATTACGAATATGACACATTACCTATAGACAAGCAAGGATCACTTCACGACAAATTAACCGTTTTAGTAAGAAAATTAACAATGTAGAAAATTGTTATAAGAAAAATTTCTAAACTATCGTGATATTCTGCTTTGTGCAAACTGACAGAAAAAACATAAAAGTATTTTTAAACAATATTTATTAATGTGGCATAGCGCTGATGTTTAAATTAATGAAGTTAACTCTTGTGGTGACAAAGAAGGATGGAAACAAAACCACTTTGAAAAATACTGTAAAACTGCTTGATTTATACATATAATGAGGTTGTATTTCGAAATACTTTTTTAAATGCTAAAGATAATGGCAGTATTAGCAGTAAATGTGCAGTTAAAGATGATGGTGTTCTACTTCACACCGATTGAAAACCTATTCTCATTTATTCCTCAGTTCGTATTTTAATACGACTGGGCAAATTTATTGAAAGAGCTATTCACATATAATTTACCAATAACCAGTTTGTCAGGGCCCATAATTTCGGTCGTCTGTTAAACTCGCTTTATAATAAGTGATAACTATTTCACTACATTATTACAAGAGTAAACTTTCTAGAATTAGTTTTTAAATCACTTTAATAAAAATGTATACGTTTTTTTTCTATATTCTATTTCATCCATTGTGAATTTTTAGAAAATATTAAAATTTTCATGTATTAATTCGGTAATATTATCTTGAAATTTAACATATCAGCATCTATTTAAAGTATGTTCAATACTATCGGTAAAATTACTATTCTATTTCGTATCCTTTAAGTTTATAAAAATAAATTTTAAATGTTCCGTGACCGTAAATTGAACATTAAAACAGTAACGGATCCACACGGGGAAGAGGGGTTAAGGGACATCCTCCCTCACAAAGAACCAAAACATCGATGAAAAAATTTATTACAATAGAGAAACTTTTTTCTTTTTTTTCCCCCTTAAATTGTATGTTCTGTGTGTAACTACTATGGCCATTACAGCACACACAAGGGAGGGGGGATAATTTAAATGTGGTGAGTTAAGCCACTCATTTTAATGAAAGCAATAATCCTGTTGATGGAGATTACCTCGTTTGAGAGGGTCTGCCCTATATCTATGGGTAGGCCAAGTTGTGTCCGCAACATAGTAAACTTTTGGCAAGTAAGTATTATGTGGTAAACTGTCGGTGTGGTTGTCTGACTGCACAAGGGACATGTAGCCGGAGGCGGCGTTTTATCAATTATATGTTTGTGCGAAATAGCGATGTGGCCAATTCGCAGCCGGCTGAGGATCTTAAAATCGTATCAGGATGTTCCTTCCGGTGGCCACCATGATTCAACTGTGGGCTTAATGGTTCTTAGGGATGTTGTTGCAGCTGCCCATTCAGTTTTCCACTGGTTTTCGCACACCTTTAGGAATGTATATGTGATTGATGAGGGTAGCTCCGCGTCCTCTGGCATTGGCGAGAACAAGGCAGAACGTGCTGCTCTGTCGACACTCTCATTACCAGGCACTCCAATGTGCCCGGAGAAACTTAATTTATACTATAAAAGATTTGTATAAATGTTACCAATGGATTTAATTATAAACAGGAGCGTAGCGTCAATGAAAGCGATGGAAGCGCCGCTTCCTCTAACAAATTAGTACGAAATTGTTTTTTAGTATTTGCGAAAAGAATATTAACATCAGAAAGAAAATGAAGTAACTTGTTGAATTTAAATTCCAAAATTAAAAATTACTAGAAAAAGAAGAACGCTAGATGAAAAGCATCTGCAACAGCGAGTGATAAAAGCTGTCACATACTTACTATTTCACATTATTACTGCCTTAAGTTGTCTCTGAACGATCTATTGTGTATTGATGAAAGAAAAAGGTTGCGCACGCATATTCAATTTGGAAGCGTCAGGTTGTGTCGCTTCGAGATGATGTAATTTACGCGAATTTTCATACGTGCGATTCCATAAGTCGACGTTGAAGAGAAAATGCGCACGCATGTTTAGTCTGGAAGCGATGAGCAAAATCGCTTTACGGTCACGTACATCGATCAACAGCGCGATTTTTATACACGTTAGTGTATGTGTATACGACGACAGGGTAGTGTCGGTTTGCAGTACGTTTTCTTTGGATCGTTTTTTGTATGCTGTCGTTTACTACTAGCAGCGGAACTGGAAGTGATCATCGGTCGTGCTTTTCAGTTCGTAATCTAGACACGCGGTGCGGGTCAAGCCAAGTTCAAGCCGAGAAAAAGGAACTGGCGATGACGCAGCAGCCGTGTGTTATATTATACGAATCATTTGGAGTTAACCCCTTAATAACTTAATATTTAATTAAACATAAACACCTGAAATTTGGTTTATTTATTAAAACCCCTGAGATTAACTAGAACCTCAAATTTCATGAATACAACTCAAACGGTTATTGAGATATTAACGTCTTGAAATCGTCATTTTTATCACTCATTAACATATAGATCAAAAACCTAATCCACTTCCAGGTGACCTAGAAAGTTGAAATTTGGCGTCCAGCTGGGTAATTGTGTACATAGAAAGGGGAAAAAATCAGATGAAATTTTCATATTTTTTTACGTAATTTCGTTCGTTTATTTTAATTTAGTTTATTATTCAGTTAGATTGCTAGATGTAAAGTTACAAAAAATTTAAGAAACGCCGAAAATTATGACAAGTTTCACTGCTTTAGAAAAATAACTGACTCGCTAATATTTTAACCGTCAACATGTTGTTGTTGATTAACTTCGTTCGTTTCGTATGTCGCTTCGAAAAACGCTCTTTTGTGTCTCGTCATTTTGTATGTTTGTCAATCTTTGCATCGCAGTTTATTTTATATTTGCCCCTTTTAATCGTTTCGGAAACAGTTGACTTTTAAGACTTTTAATCGATATCGAGTATTTCATCATATTTTGCTAATAAACAATTCATTAATTGTGACCGGTGGGACATTGTGTTAAACATCGTTCGAAAACATTTTGGTCCATCGGAACACTAAACGAATAGTGATGATAGTTTTAGAACTAGGGGACAGACGGACTCGATAACTTGACTTTCAAAAAGTGCTCACTTTGTAAGCCTATTTTGAAGAATAAACGTTTTGAATTTGAATTTGAATGAATAATAATAATAATTTCTTTACAAAAATTAATGATATCCTATCAAAAACATTATAATTTTAAAAGTAGGAACCAAGTGTTCAATATTAAGAATATGCGTGGTTATCGACTTCGCCGACAAAAGAATTGAGATCTAAATGGGTGCCAAGTTCTTTAGATGATCCTGAAATTTATTTATAAGAACATACAACATTCTAAAATAAATTTTAAGAAAACGTTTTCTTATTTTATTCTGCTACAACAATGTTTGCTATTTAAAAATATATAATATTTTAAATTTGAACAGTCGAATTATTTACACAAAGCTGGTTAATTTAGGATAAATTAAAGCTCACGATTTGACTTGGCTAGTTTTTGCATACAAATTATCTTATATTTGGCTAATAAATAATTCGACTGTTCAAATGTAAGAAGTTATATTTTTAAATAGCAAACATTGCGGTAGCAGAATAAAATAAGAAAATGTTCTTATAAATAAATTTCAGGATCATCTACAGAAATTCGCACCGATTTAGATCTCAATTCTTTTGTCGGCGAAGTCGATAACCACGCATATTCTTAATATTGAACACTTGGTTCCTACTTTTAAAATTAATGTTTTTAATAGGATATCACTTTACCGGCTCGTTTATATTATTTCCGCCGTCGAAACTACTAATATTTCAGCCTGTTAAAATTTAAACACTTTCGAAATTGAGGCTACATGCAATTGTGTTATTGAAAAACGTTTATTAGTTTAAGATCATTAAGTTTTCAAGAAAAAATGAATATTACTCAAAATGATAAACCAATGTTCAGAAAATTTGATTACAAAATCAAAAGGTATGTGAAATATTTAACTTACATTTTCGAACAAATTTATGCACAACAATGCTCCATGGTTATGCGGTTGTGAGAAGATAAAAAAAAAATTGTTCTTTTGAGTTTGCCTTTTATCTAAGCGAGGAAAAAAATGTATGGAGTGCAAATGGTTTTGATTTGATTCAGTTTTTGCGGAAGGCTATCATGAAAAAGGATATTTTAAAAAATTATCGACGTTACGCAAACAAATATGTCTCATAATAGGGGTTTAATGATGTAACAAAATTAAGATTTTTAAACCTCTTAAGTACAGATAATTTTTTTAATTTTAGATAAAATTTTCTGGAAGAGGGCTTTTTAAATTCAAAACAGAATTATGGAAACTTTTTCGATCATGCAAGTTTAAAAAGTGTACTTGCAAGATTCTAACATACATAAAGACACACTGCAGTGTGCATCTTATACTTGGCCGCTTCAGATCTAACAGATGTTTTTCCCCAGAAGTGTACAAGTTTTCTCATTTAAAGACCACAGTTCCAGTAACCATTTCGTTTGCTAAGGTTGATCATTCTCAGCAGTGAAACCAATAAAAACGTATTTAAGAAATACACAAGGTCGCGAATGACTCTATCTTCATTAGCTTTCTTTAGTATTGAAAAAGAATTATTATCAAACACATTAGGGGAAAAGACCATCTTTTCGTGATGATTTAATAGACACTTTTGCAAACAAGAATCGGAAAATCGAATTAATTTACAAAAAAATGAGACATTTCGTGCCCCTTAATTAATTTTTATTTCTGTTCTGTATTTAACCGAATTTTACACGTGTTTATTTTTATATAAAAAAAAATATTTGATTATGACGCTTCCTCAGTTCTGAAGTTCACGCTACGCCACTGATTATAACTGATATTTAACGCTGTTTTCTAGTAAAAATTTTAATGTTACGTTTTTATTCTATTTTAAACATGATCTTTTGCCTTTTTTATTTATTTTTAATTAAAATTTTGCAATTTTAATTAAAAATAGTTCAATGAGAAATGTTAAACTTGCTCACGAACAAAGAATTTGGATCGGATTACTAACAAAAATAAAAAAAAAGTAAAGTGAAATAAAAATACTATATCGTTCTATTCTTTCTAGTAATTTACTATTCAAATTCTAAACAACCATTTTAGCTACCATTTAATCATTTTTTTTTATTTTTTACCTAAAACTAAAACAAAATTTAAATTAGATTGTAATAATTATGTATTTTTAAATGTTTAAAAAAGCGGTCGCTATTTGATTTTCTTTATGAAACAAGGTATTTCTTAAATATCTACTGTCTACCGTGTAAGATATTACGCAATTATATAAATTCCCACTCTCCAAAATGTCTCTCTGGATCCACCCCCGATTAAAATAATTTTATGTAAATTTCTTATTTTCCGATTTTTGTAATATGGTTGGGTTTTTCATTTCTTTTTAGCTAATTCATTATAATTTTTCCAATTACTTTGAAATTTTCCTATATAATAACCGTTTCGCTCGTGATGGAAAAATATCGATTTCAATAATTAAAATTCAAAATACTATTATTTCGCAAAAAACTTTATTTATTATTATTGTTTTTAACTAATAAATTCAGTTAAGAACGTTGTTGAGGCTTCTTCAAAGACAGTGTTTTTTACCCGGTTAAATGATAATTCGAGTTTTACTCTAGCTTCGTGGAATCGGATAATACGACATACAACTGCTCGTGTGAAAAAATAACATTTTCGTTTTTTATAACGACGCTTTTTTCTCAAAACTTCGACACTAAGACTTGCTAATCGCCATAGCAAACACTAAACGCCAAAGGCATATGTCGTCTTTTGAGCCGATAATTTTTCGCGAAATGTAAACTATATGGTCTTTCTTATCGACCGGCTAGCACATTTCAGATTTAATCGGATAGCCGGAAATAATTTAAGATTAATAATTTCGAAGCATCGACGATACACTAAACGCGGTACGACAATCAGAGTTGGATTCACCAGACCGCAGATACGGACAGTTTCGTATTTGTACAGAGGATTCACGAATACTACGGCGAATACGTATACTAGCTGTTACCCACGGCTTCTTTTCTTCCTACTGTACGTGCTGTGTATAACTACTATGGTTATTACAACACATACGCGGAGGCAATTAAAATATACTGGGTTAAACCATTCACTCTGACGAAGTCTACAACTCTGGTGTTGGAAGTTGCAGCATTTGAAAGGATCTCTTGCATGTTTCTTGCTAGGACACGTTGTTTTCGTAACACGATGTACTTTGGGCAAATGAGGAGTATATGCGGAACTGTCGGGACACCTACCTGGCCGCACAGGGATACATAGCCGGGAGCAATGATTTGTCGATTGTACGTTTGTGGGAGATAGCGATGTGGCCGATTTGCAGCCGGCTGAGGATCTTAAAATCGTAACGGGATATTCCTTCCGATGGCCACCATAGTTGAACTACGTGCTTAATGACTTCTAAGAAGGCCATAGTAGCTGCCAATTCAGTTTTCCACGTCTTTAAAAATGCGTATGGCATCGATGATAGAAGGTCCGAATCCGCTGGCATCGGCGAGAATAAAACAGAACATGCTGCCCTATCGACCATCTCATTACACCAGACACCCGATGTGCCCAGGAACCCATAGTAGTGACACGTGACTGTCCATCTGATACAATTGGCATAAATGATGGTACATGTTTAATATTAGCGAGTTATTGTATTTTTAGTTTTTAATTAAGGAACTAGGAGGAAATTAGCGGCTTAAATGTGAGTTATGGCTAGGTGATAGAGGTAGCGTGTAATTCTATGCAGTTCTGTATCCAAAGCGGAACAGGCATCGTTGAGTCTGACTCATGTGTAATGCCTTGACCTTCGAAAGCGTAACTTGCCGCCAGTGGCCCCGCCTCGCCACCTGCCTTAGCTCTATCGATATAGTAAACAATAGTCGCTTAAATATTTCATTTTCTTTCGCTTTTTATAAAGTGAAGTGTATATTTTCACTAAAAATTTATTTTCTAAATTCAGTTTTCCTTCATTTTAGGCATCTTAGTAATATAATAATTAAAACAAACTTTAATTACACATAGAAACAAAATCAAACTTTTTTTTTTTGGCACACGTAGCCAAATATGTGTGATCTTTAAAGAACTTTTTACGCTGAATTTTAATGTGTAATTAGTTTTTTTTCGATCACACACCGTTTTTTTGTGACATGTAAGTAAAATTAAAAAAGAAGAACTAAAAATTTAAATGAATGCTTGGCATTTCAGCTTATCCAAAAGTGGAAATTGATGGTTTTACTTTTGTATTTGGCATTTGGAACATCCCTTTTTAGCGCCCAATAGTAATCTGCAAGCATACTTTCACTACACTGTCGCTAGTACCTGTTTTCAATTACTGCTATTTGCTGATGGAAGCGTTCCCCATGCTCATCACTGACAGCGCCGAGATTGTTCGGAAAGAAATCCAAATTTGAATCCAAGAAATGAATTTTCAAGGACATATTACATCCCATTCGTTTGTACGATTGCAATAATTCACTTACAATTTGGCGTTAATTCGGGGATTTATTATTTCCTAAAAAGTTTTCTACGACGTTTGTAAATGTGTCCCACGCTGACTTCTCCACTTGGATCAATACTTTACGGAACTGTTCATCTTCAATCAAAGTTCTTATTTGGGGCCCTACAAAAATACCTTCCTTGATTTCAGCGTCGATAATACGAGATATCTGTCGCATTAACAAAGTTTTTAAATAGCCCTAATTTGATATGAAGTGGAGGCAAAAGAATATTTTCCTTGTTAACCAATGGAACATTACACACATTTTTCTGTCCAGGCAAAAATGATTCACGCTTAATTCCTTCTTTAAACAATGATTTGCCTTGTCCCTGTTGTCCCATTCGCATAAAAAGCAACTAAACTTTATGTAGTCATTTACAAATACGTTAATAACGCGACAACTTTTAAATCGCAACATATTTTCCAACGGTACCAGTTGTATTAAATTTTTTCTAATAATATTTTCATATTGTCATATGTTTTTTTCATATCTGTTGCATATGCTAAAGGTACACAGAAGGAAATTTGTTACCATTATGCAGCAGAACATCCTTTAAGCTAGTTTTTGACGAATCAATGAACAGTCTCCACTCAGTAGGGTTATGTTCATAATTAAGTGCATCCATAACAGTAAAAATATTGTTACAATACACTAAACTATTTTCATCCGTATAAAAATCTTGGAACCCTTCCTGACGATTGCGAAAGAAACGTATTTTAGTGTCAGCATGGACAGCCTTTCATGCTAGAACCCAAGAGCTCAGCTTGTTTCTTTGAAAGGTTTAAATCTCGCGCACAAGGCCGTTCAGTTCGCTTTGAGTTACCAAGTGAGGTTCACGGGAAGCAGAATCAGTGGTAAGTCAGATCATGTTGTGCATCAGTGGTTAGTCATGTTCCGATTCATCTTCTATCGGCACATGTGCAGGCGGTTGCGGCACAGGTAAGAACAATGAGGCACTGGCCTTATAGCAGACAGTAAATTCGGGTAATGCACTGTATGTTTATATTTAGTACTGATTCCTTTTTTATCTCAGTTAAACAGAAATAATAGTCTGACAAATGGTTTTGCGGTTCACGCCAGGCCATAGTTATGACAGCTTAAAATCACCACACACATAACAGAAGTTATCCGGATCATTTACGCACTTTCCAGGCATAACTGTAAATTCAATACAGTCCGAAAATCACAAAACAGACTGAAGTTACCGACCGTGAGAACAATTAAGCAGTACTGACGTGTGACTAAATTGTCACAATTGTTCTGTGCAATTACTCATGCATCAAATAACAGCTATTTACTTCACATTGATATGCTGCTATGTCTGATTATGATAAATATTTCTCCTAGCACTGCCCGGCATTGCAGACTGTGCAAGAAGTAGGAGAAGGGGCTTCCTGAAAGACACCGATTTTGTAATACAGATGTGTGTTCCGATCCCGATCTATTGAGTGAGGAGAATACTTTTTTCGACATTTGGATCGATGGCCACCAATTGACGATTTTTCGGGAATTTTACACAAAGAGTTTTGGTTGGGAAGAAAGTAAGACCATTATTTTCGGTCCATAAATGTAACCTATTTATTGTGGATTGTAGTATGGATTTAGCGTTGGAAGGAAGGTTTGATACCGGGGATATATTAAGATATGACGAATTGAGCTGTTATCTGTGACCGTATGCAATCCGACATTTCATTTATATGTAGGATAAAGACTTTTATACTTGGCGGGGAACTTTAAAGAATACGACTTTATATGAGAACAGGAAGGAATATCGGTGAACCAATTTTTACTTACAATTAGATGTATCTGTTTAAAAGAGAATTCTGTCCATATTGATTGGTGTTCTTCAGCTTTTTGAACACTTCAAATCGCCATATCTGGTCGAATGCTTTCTCTATGTCAAAAAAGATCTCATAAAGAGTTATAACCATTTCTGGACTTCAATTACCTCTTTAGGCTCAGGAGATGTACCACCGGGAAAATTTGTATTGAGGAAAGAATATTTGAGCATTCTGAGAAAAAGGAAACCCACATATTTACCATTTTCTTCATGATTTTCGAGAACGAGGATAATAAGGAAATAGGTATGTAACTTTGAGGGATAAAGGATTCTTTGTTAGGCTTGAGGATAGGAACGATTAAAGCTGATTTCCAGAAAATTGAGATGGAACTTGTTGCCCAAATTTTATTATATATGTTGAAATGAATTTCTCCCTCTATCTATGTCTCTGTTTGTTTATTTGGAGCCACCAATGTGTTAATTTTCAGGTGTTCGAGATTTGCGCCGATATACCGGATGCCAACTACCGAAGCCAATAAGATAAATCTTACAGCCCCTATCCGGCCTAGCTTCGTAAAAACAATTCACAGAAAAATTTTTTTCTTTTTTAAAATGAAAATGCTTCCGGTCAATCAAAGTTTGTCTAGCTTTAAAGCATTCCGCTCTCAAGCTACTTTTAATAATTTCTTGACCTATAAGAGTTCGAACGCTAGAACCAGATATATTCTCAAAAACGCCAAGAAAAACGCTCGGAAATCCTTTTGCTCTTCCTTTTCTCGATTGACTCCTATTTCAAAAGTCTGGAAGTTGGCTAAAGCTTTTAGAAATTCTATTTCCGAACGCCCGTCTAGCTCCAGTCTTTCTAAGGATACTCTTTCTTCTTTCTTTGACTCTATAGCTCCTGATTATGTCCCTAACTATGATGAAGTGGGTTCTTTAATTCCTCCTTACCCATCACCGCCTCATTTCCTTTCTTCTAACTTTTCCTTCTTTGAAGTTCTTTCTTCCCTGAAAAACTCCTCCAACTCCTGTCCGGGCCATGATAAAATTTCTTACTCCATCCTCAAAAACCTATCTGTAAAGTCTCTCCAAATTCTTTTAATCACTTTTAATTCCTTCCTGCAATCTGGTTCTATTACTGATTCATGGAACACCTTTGTTGTTATCCCAATTCCCAAGAATAATTCCTCTGCCTTTCGGCCCATTTCTTTAGCCTCTTACCTAAGAAAACTCTTTGAAAGCATGCTTAACAAACGGCTTGTCTGGTGGCTGGAACACAATAACTTGCTTCCAGACAACCAGTTTGGTTTTCGTCTTGGCTTAGGCCCTCCAGATTGTATCAGTCTTTTCCTTGCTGACATTTACAAATCATTTATTTCCAAAGAATTCACAATTGCAGCTTTTATTGAGGTAGCCAGTGCATACGAAAGCGTCCATCTTCCCACGCTCAAAAAGGTTATGATTTCTTTAAATATCCCTGCATCCATATCCTTCCTAATTATCAATCTTTTTCAAAGTAGAACTCTCCTTCTTTCTGCTCTTTTCTTTTTCGCCTCAAGGACGGTCTTCCAGGGCCTTCCGCAAGGTTCTTGCCTTAGCCCTACTTTATTTAATTTATATGTTTCCAAAATTGGTTTTCTCTCCTTAAAATCCAAATTTTTATTTTTTGCAGATGATATCCTTGTTTACTCCTCTTCCCGTAATCTTCTAGTTGCCAATGAGGAACTAAACAGCTCCTTAAGTACTCTAGAAGAGGCCCTTTCTAACATTCATCTCTTCATTTCCGCTCCTAAATCAGCAGTTGTAGTCTTCACCCTTCGACCTTACAACCCGGGCTTATTTGAAATAAATCTTTAAAATCATGCCGTTCCAATAGTCAGTTCTTTTCGTTATCTGGGTACCATTTTATCCCCTCGTCTGTCTTTTCATGAACATACCAGCCATTTATATGTTTCCTCGCTTAAAGTTTTAAACCTTCTTAAAGCTCTCTCACCTACGAGATGGGGAGGCGATCCTTCTATGTTAATAATGTTGTACAAATCTCTCATACGCTCTAGATTGGATTATTGCAGTTTCATATTTGGCAACGCTTCCAAATCCGTTCTCTACAAATTAGATCGTCTCCAAAACAGATGTCTTCGGCTTTGTCTCAGAGCTCTGAGGTCATCTCCTATCCCAGCCATTCTATCTGAATCCAATATCTGTCCTTTGTTCATCTGAAGATCTTATTTGGGTTATCGCTTTCTCATCAAACGTTTTTCCACTTCCTCGTCAAATATCAGTACCTCTTATTCTTTTATCCTTCGTCACCGGCGTTTTTTCTCCAATAAAATTCCTATACTATCTCATATATCGTTTCGCCTTTCTAAATTTTCCCCTTTTGTCATTCCTCATCACAAGCTTCCATTTTTTTCTTACGTCTATTCCAAATTGTTAAAGCCACCAAATATCATCTTCATGCCATGCTTCCTTAAATCCTCTCCCTCTCATATCGCCAGTATGGAATTTAATGATATAATAAATTCTCTATTCCGTGATCACTCTTTAATTTTTACTGACGGATCGAAGAGCCCGAGCGGAGTTGGGGCGGCATTCTTATGCCCTTAGTTCTTTCATTCTCGGTCCTTTAGACTTCCGTCCTTTTGTTCTGTTTTTACTGCAGAATCTGTTGCCATTCTACAAGCCATTATTTATATTTCCTCTTCTACAAGTCCTTCCAAATTCCTTATTGTTTCTGATTCTTTAAGTGTTCTTCTAGCGCTATCTCCACCTTCCCTTTCTCCTTCCACTGATGCTATTATCCTTTCTAATCGTTCTCTTCTTCATGAGCTATCCTCATCGACGTCTACCCAGATTGACTTTCTTTGGATTCCGGGACATTCGGGCATTGATGGAAATTGTAGCCGTCGACCTCCTTGCTAAAGCTACTGTTTCCAAGGGAAACTTTATTAGTAGGGTTCCAGCACACAATATTCTTCTTCTAACTAAATCCTACGATCTTAAACTTTGGCATTCTGTTTATGTTTCCCTTTTCGCTAATCCTAATTCCTTTTATCTCTTGATTAATCCTGTTCATCCTCCTCGTCCTTGGTTCTATGAGTTTCCCAGTTTGCGTCGGTTCATAATTACTAAATTATCTCGCCTCCGTTTCTCGCATAGTCTCCTTCCTTCTTCACTAAATCGCTTTTCTTTGGCTGCATCTCCTTTTTGTCCATTGGATCCTGAAGGTTCCCAATATGTTTGTGATGCGAATCACGTGCTCTTCGAGTGCTCCGGTTTATCTCGCGAGCGTGGGTTACTTTATTGTCATCTTTTAAAGCTTGGTCTTCCTGCTCCTTTCAACGCCTCTTATGTTCTTTCTCTACCTATTCTCTTTGTTGTTCTTGTCCTAGGGGCAGTGGCGTAGCGTGGGGGTGCCGAGGGGGCCATGGCCCCGGGCGGCATACGAAAAGGGGCGGCGGCGAGCACCGCGATTTTTTAATTCAAAAATTTAAAAAAATCGATATATATATATATAAAAATGAAACGGCGTATGTTTATGGCCGCAAAACCTGAAAAGTAGTGGATGGATTAATTTGAAATTTTTACACAACTTTGCATTTCTATATGTATAAGAGTGTTTGTATAATTTCTTTATCCCTAAGTTTCTCCGGAAACGGAAAATTCTAAACGTTTTAAGGGACGCGATCTATGATTTGTTTTCGGCATTATAGTGAAGAGAAAAATGTATTGTGGCTGCACATGCAGGAGGCTCTGTAATTGCATAAGCGTGTGTAAATTAAGTACGCGGCGACAATTTACAATCAGTGATGAGATGAGTGACGGAGAATATATATGGATGGGAGACAGAGAAAGTGTGCAAGAACAGTTTCGTTGAAAGGAACTGATCATCATCGATGAGCTGCTAGAAAAAAAAAAAAAAATGTTTTTTATGACACTGTTCGTGATTTTGATGCGTAGAGTGCAGACAGGCAGGGTAATCGCCGCTCTGAATAACATTAAGATTTTTCTAGAAACATCGATGGCGCTATTTTTTATTAATTGTTACAAGTGTACTCGGTATTCGGTTAGAAATAGTCGTGAGAGACATGATTTTATAAAGACCGGCAGTGCTTCGAGAAAATCGACGAGATGACGAATGTAATAAACTGAAGTTAGATTTACGATACCACGTGTTTGATTACGAGATTTTATTTTACATACATACTTATTTCGTCTAATATTATAGAATTTAACGGGTGTAAAGTACCGAAGTTTCTCTTGTGTAGATATTATAGAAATTGTTACTATTTCATCTCTCACCGTTCTTCATTTTCCTTTCGTTCGCCTAATAGGTAAGTAATTAAGTTCAATTAAATTTATTTAAATAGATAAATAAGTGCTTACTTGTCAAATTTTATTTGTAAAGGTGATATTTCTGTACAAATGCACAAAAATAGTTGGTCAAATATTATACAAGTTGTAACTATTCATTTTCCAATATGTATAGTAGTTTTTATGTACAAAAATGAACAATAAATAACAATTTGTAACATTGTCAAACATGGCTTCTATGTGACGATGATCCCAACTCGACGCCATTTTAGAAACAGGGCTGAGACTCGGTCGTTGAAAGTCAGGTCTATGAATCGTCTAGAGGCTTGCGAAATATGGTTAATGCGGAGAATGCTGCGTATACCATGGATAGAAAAGGTCTCGAACGTAGAAGTAATGAAACGTGCCGGAGTAGAAAGAGAAATCATGGAGACCATTAAATCCAGGAAAGCTGCCTATCTGGGACATATTTTGCGAGGACAGAAATATGTAATTCCAAAACTAGTGATAACTGGCAGAATGGAAGGAAAACGGGGAATTGGGCGGAAGCGGCACTCATGGCTCAGAAATCTGCGTCAATGGAATGGAATTGAAGACGCGGAGACCATTTTCCGACTGGCGGTGACCGGCGGACTACGTGGACAAATGGGATAGTGATCGCCAACGCGCTATGTAGCGTACGGCACCCGAAGAAGAAGAAGAAGAAGAACCTAATTCTATACAAATTGCATCTCTATCGCACAAGCTTATGCGTTAGAACTGGACTACAGCCGTCTAGCTTTACCAAGCTGCATTTACTGGTTTCGAGACGATTTAATTAGAATATTTTTGCAAAAACCATAAACAGGTGGGTTTTTATGTATTAGGAGTGAAAACTATTTGTTTTAGGTGCTTACACTTTAATCTTTTCTTTATGATGTGATAAAAGTTTTCTATTTTTGAACCGACTATGGCGACTAGGAATTATAAGATTGCTATTAAGTGAAATTAAAAGTATTTTTGTACACAAAAACGAAAACAAATGCTGTCATTTTAATGATTAGTTATTGCTTACGATTTTTTTTTGCTTTACTTTTAAGTTGCAGTACATTCTGAAGGCTTAGAATTATATTTTACGTATTTTGTTTATATTTCCAATGACGATGTTGTAAAAATCATAGTATTCTTATTGCTTTAAATTCTGCTATAAACTGAAATCTAACATTTTTTAAAGGTATGCGATATTTTCGAGTCATATTACATTTAACATATTCAAACCACAGGCGGATTATGGATTTACAGGGCGCGGGACTTATCTTGAATAAGGGGGGCCCCCTTCGAAGAAAAAATAGTAAAAAAAGCTCATTATCATACATGTGCAACACATCGGCAGTAAAAGTTTGCCATGAAATTGTTTTTTTTTTTTTTATATATATATAAACAATTTTTTTTTCTTCTTTTATAGCACATCTCTAACTAAATATGAAAAGGACAAAAGAAAGTGGAGCATATTATCGGAATAAGAAGAAAGAAAAGGAGGGGAATATCAAGAAGAATGAAGGAGCTATATTGAAGTTTGTGAAACTTTTGGAGACGCCAGAGTCTACGCCAGGACCTTCAAGTGTGAGTTCTTCAGAGATTAGTGTTGTTCGAACTCAAGAAGTAGCTCAAATAGAACAAATAGCCGATACTGACGACTTGCAACCTTTGATTGATAGTACGAATTTGTCAGATTCAAATAGTTCTGCTGTGATTGCTGAAATTCCGACACCCAAACAAAATATTGATTTCAGCGACATTGGGAAATGGCCTGAAAGTATAGATTCAAACATAAGGTTGCTATTGATACAGAGAGGTCCTGAAATTGTTCAACACATGAATACAGATTTCTCTGAAGAGCCAACAGTATCACCCACGGTTCAGTCAGACATGGACTCTACAACATCAAAAGTATTATCGAGGAGACGGTTGACTAGAGATTGGTTTTACCGGATATTGCCAAACGGCGAAAAAGTTTTACGCTCTTGGATGGCATATTGTCCTTCGAAAGCTTCATTGTTTTGCTTCTGTTGTCGTTTATTTGAAAATGCCAATCCATCAAATGTGTCGAAATTTTACTCCACCGACGGATTTAATACTTGATGGAAATTAAATCCCAAGGTGGCTAATCATGAATTAAGTGCTCAACATAACGGAAAATTTTGCAAATGGAAGGAGTTGGAAAAGAGGCTTCGAAAAGAACAAACAATTGATAAAAAGGAACAAGAAATATTGGCAAAGGAAACCAAAAAATGGCATGAAATTCTGACAAGAATGTTTGATATTATACAATTTCTGGAAAAACAAAATTTGGCGTTACGTGGCCACAGGGAAGATGACATAAGTACTAACAGAGGAAACTTTTTAGAATTGGTGCATCTTCTAGCAAAGTACGATCCTCAGAGAGCATTTAGTAAGGATAAAAATAGGCCAAAACATTTCTCTCACTTATATGTCACCTCAAATTCAAAATGAGTTCATAGAAATTTTAGGAAAAAAAGTTCGCCAAGTAATTATAGTCGTGTCCAAAAGGCTAAATATTATTCCGTGATCTTTGACAGAACCCCGGATATTTCCTACAAAGATCAAACAAGCCAAGCATTACGATATGTGATAATTGAAAACCAGGAGGTTAGAGTAGAGGAATCTTTTATAGATTTCATCGAAACGAAAACCAAAACTGCGGAAGGTATAAGTGACACGATAGTAAGCAAACTTAAGGCTGATGGGCTCGACATCATGAACTGTAGAGGGCAAGCTTACGATAATGCTGCCACGATGGCTGGATGCCACACAGGTGTGCAACAGTGGATAAAGGATATCAATCCCAATGCCGAATTTGTTCCTTGCTCAAACCATTCACTAAACCTAGTTTGCCTACATGCAGCTTCAGAGGAGGTCAATTCGATGACTTTCTTTGGTACGCTAAGAACGCTGCTACGCTTTTTTTTCTACGTCGACACATCGGTGGGAAGTTCTTCTTTCAGCCACAAGAAAAAGTTTGAAGAGGGTTCAGGACACACGTTGGAGCGCTAGAGGGGATGCTGTAAATTCCATTAGACATCATTACAAAGAAACTTTAACTGCACTGAAAAAACTGATGGAAATGAAAGAAAGCTTGAACACACGGACAGATGCAGGAAGCTTATTAGTCGCTATGCAATCATATTCGTTTTTATGTTACTTAGGCTTCTGGCAACCGGTACTGTGTGAAGTAAATGATGCTCAAAATAATTTTCAAACTGAGGGACTAAATATACATCAATGTGCTCAGAAAATAAGTGCTTTACAGACTGCATTGGAAGAAAAGCGAGAGGAATTCGTGGATGACGCTTTAAGATATGCCAAAAGTTTATGTGAAAAGCTTGAAATTTCTTTTGAACCCTCAAGACGAATCAGTAGGAAGCATATATTTGACGACGGAAGTAAAGGTGTTGAGATATTGTTCAAAGAGGCGAACAATGTTTTCTTCAATAGACGGAGTAATTGCTGAAATTCGAGAAAGATTCCAACAGCTGCAGAATCTAGCGCAAAAATATGATTTTTTAAGACCTGTAGTGATATTGAGCGTGGACGAACTTAACTTAAATCAAGCTCCTCAAGACATTAATAAAGAACAATTTCAACTTGAGCGCATACGTTTACGAGCTTTCGTAGCTACAACAGACCCAGATTGTGAAAAAAAAGCCCATTAAGTCCGGCTCTCTAGGTTTATTAAAATATATTATCGAGTCCAAACTTGAAGATAGCTTACCAAACATTGTCATAATGCTGAGAATTTTTTTAACATCTGCCATCAGTAATGCCAGTTGCGAGAGAAGCTTCTCTAAACTAAAGTTAATCAAAAATTATCTCAGATTGACTATGTCCACGTTGAGGCTATCAAATTTAGCTATTCTGGCAACTGAATATGACATTCATATTGATATTGATAATTGTATAAAAGATTTTGCTATGAAAAAAACACGCAATATACATTTTTAATTAATAAAAAAATTTAAAGCTGCTTTATTTGACTTACTCATTTTTGTGACTAATAATTAATATAGAGGGGGCGGCAAATTTCCGGTCGGCCCCAGGCGGCGAAAGCCTACGCTACGCCACTGCCTAGGGGTGTTCCTTGATTCTATTGTCGACAGAATAAAAACATAATTTCTATTCTTTGCCATGCATCTATTCCTTTTTGCTGGGCTAATGCTCTTTGGTAGCAAACCCAAGGGGGATAAAAAAAAAAAATAGTTGTATTACCCCTTCTGTTAACAAGTTAAATCTGCACATTTATTTACTTCCTTGGGGATTATTGCTTTAGTAATGCTCTCCGTAGTGTTAATTTTTAAATTTCGCGTCGCGGAATTTCGATTATCAAGGTTTATGCGTTTAACGACAATTTTCTCTGGATATGGGGGTCACGTTAAATTGAGTGTATCATTAATGTGGTGAGGGGTCGTTTTTGAAGGGGATTGTTGTAGTCAATATCCATTTCGGTGGAGATATTCGTGGTGGAAGGAGAAATATTTAATGTTGGTTGAATCGATGTTTCTTCTGTGTTTCGATGGTGCTTGATCATTTGGCTCGGTTAATGTTATGTTGCTTTATTCAGTGTATGTCGTATCTTGTTTGTTTTTGTTGCTTGATATTGTTGTTGATCATTGTTAGCACCAGCGTTTCTGATCAGCGTTATAAATTACGTTTACCGTTGGAATCAACTTTTTGATTTTCTGTTCTTTCCTTCTTCCTACAGTTATCACGTGAATTTTCATTGTGCTGCGTGTAAATCCTCTGTATTCATAGTCGTTGTACATCATTGTGAAGGAATCGGCGATGCTTTTGCAATTAAACTGTTCAAATATAGAGTCGCCTCGTGAAGCTTACTACGTGTCTAAATTCATTATCCGCGGGTTCACTGGTAAAAATTAGCGAGAGGATTTTTATCGAGTGCACTTTTGTAAATGACGAACTAACATTTCGTACGTGATCGTTGGCCAGACGTATGAGAGAATGAACTTATTCGATGGTTGCTTAATCTAGCAGTAATCGTTTTGTTATTTGTAGAAATTTGACCTCCTTTTGCTAGAAATTCGTACGTTATTTACCTAGATTTTAAAAATATTAAAATTCTATCGTCGCTAATACTACGGGAGCATACTGCTAAATGTTTCAGCTACCTACGACGACGGTGCTATATAATCAAAAATAATTCTGCAATTCATGAGAGGGGTAGTTGAAATTAGTTAAAGGGCTGATATTTTTATCAGATTTAATGTTATCGGCAAAAGTTTACTCGGAGTTCCTGTTTTGTTGGTTGCAATTATTTGTGCTTTCTTTATTTACCAATGCGGGATACTGATAAAATCAGTCTTATTACGAGAAGCGGTCGTTAAATCGAAGAACGCATTTATCGCATCACCGTCAGCAACAGTTATATTATCGTTATCAGCGGTAATGCGTGTGAGTGAGGTGTGTATTGCGTTTCGGTTTGTCGAAAGCTTACCTATAATCTGCGATTTACCATCATACTTACTGCCCGGCACTGATGCAACCTCTGCAGCTGGCGAGAATTTTTTTTTTTGGGTTGCGGGGAGATGATGATAAACTGATTTGTTTTTGACGGCGTGATGATCTGCCTTCGCTGCGAGGCAGAGGACAGAGATGCATTATCACGTGAAACAATATGAAGCGACACGAATATTACGAATTCAAGCTCTTCAGTCCATCGCAGTAAACTCTAATATAGGTGTCAAAAATTAAAGATGCGACTGTAAATAATATTTCTAGTAGCAACTATTAAAACTAAGTACTGTTACAGATTGTATCAAATCAAGTAACCACTATCTGCCATACAAAATTAAAATAAAATTTCACACTTCAAATTGCCTACATACAGAAAATATGTTAAACACCTGTCAGTACAACATTATTGAAACTGTAAACAATTATAAATATTTGGGAGTAAAAGTAGATAATCACCTTGATTGAACAGCACAGGGGTATTGCATTATACATATTGATACGGATCACGCGACCTCTAGTCTAATGGAAATAAATTAATTTGATTTCATTGATCGGTTCAAGGATCGAGAGATGGCGCCAATTACCTATTTTGGGATGATGCGGTAGTTGTGCATCGGTACATGAAGCTAGAGGTAATTCCTAGGTTATCTATCGGCTCTGTTAGGCGGGGCGGTATACGGTACGCTCGGTGTCTATTCTCTGATAAAATGATAACGGGGATATAGATGGTAAGCTATCCATGTTTTATTCCCAAAAAAACGTTGATCGTTCTCGCGGTCGCAGGTAAATTGTGAGACGGCCGTAATTTTCCTTTTAGATCCCGTCCGATTGTACGAGCCGCGCCGTACGAGTTTAATGCAATAGCGGAATAATATTTGAAATTTTTTTTTATAAATTTGTCGAATAAATGTCGGTTACTGCTAATCATTGATTGAAGAATGTATCTTGCTGATAAGCTAGTAAAGATAAACGTTTTTTTAATAATCGCGTGATCTACACTACTCACACAAAACATTAAATATAATAGTTTTTAAAATAGGTGAAATATATTTTATACATACATATGTGTATACAACCAAATGAAATAGCCAAAGAATATTTTAATTTCATCACGCAATATTTACAAAGTAAAAATTTTAAGAAAATTATAATACTAGGAGATATAAATTCTCGCAGTACGAGATGGGATAAGAAAAACAACATGAGAGGAAGGCAAATGGAAAAAATAATAGACATGTTCAACTCAGTGATAATTAATGAAAAAAATAAGATAACCTTTAGTAGGAGTAATAAAACAAGTGTAATTGATCTAACAATTGTAACACCTATTCTAACAGATGAGGTAAGTGAATGGGAAGTATCAGACATGATAATAAATAGTGATCATCAGGACCGTATCTGAGGGGAGCTTTCCGGATTCCCCTCCCCCCTCAAAAAAAAATTTGGAACAGGGATAATACATAAAACCGGTAAACCAAAGAAAGAATATACATCATACAGAGCAATTAACATATTAATCAAATTTCAGTAAGATTTACGAGAAATGTATACTAAGTAAAATAAAAAACTTCTGTGTAACACGAAATATTATTAATAAAGACCAGTATGGAACATTGGAAGGAAAATCAACAGAGTTAGCAATTTGGAATATGTACAGAACTATTAAAGAATACAAAAATAAATCATATAAAACTTTAATGTTAACTATAGACATAACAAAAGCGTTTGATAGCATTGACATAAATCAGATGATAAAACTACTGGAAAAATTAAAAAAGTTATTGAAGATTTTAAATCAATATTACGATCAAAGGTATACTGAAATCAATATAAACAATTACAAAGAAAAGGTATACGTAGATATGGGTATATTACAAGGAGCGGTTTTAAGTCCATTGTTTGTACATATATATATATATATATATATATATGTATATATATATATATATATATATATATATATATGTATATATATATATATATATATATATAAGTTAGAATTTCCGAACGATTTTAAAATTATAACATTTGTAGACGATTTAGCAAGTATAGTAGCCCAGATAGAAATACAGAAAAGTTAGAAAACAAAATAGCAACAGTATATAAGAGCACAAAAGAGTTTCTAGAAATATATAATCTAAATATAAGCAAAAGAAATTTGATGACATTCAACTACAGAAAAATTAACATAAACTTAAATAAATACGGACTACAGATCATAGTAAAAGACCAATTAAAATACCTGATCGTTCTGATAGATAAAAATCTTGAATTTTACAATCACTGCAAGTACATAAATGATAAAATTACGAAATTTATTAATATATTCATAAAGCTGTTTAACAATAACAATCAGATGAATTACAAAAATGGAATTTTACAACAACCAATTAAAAAACTGGCGATTTTTTCTGAAATTATTATTTTTTTTAAATAACAACGTTTTTGTACAATTTTGAAACTAATTTTTTTTTATGCCTTTCTTAATATAAAATAACCTCTTCACGAAATGGATTTTTACGTTGCTCTATTGTCACTTTACGCTCGTAAGATGTCTTAGTACCAGCTATTCTGACAGTACAACTAACTATGTATTAGTGTAAATTATTCTCAAAAAGTAAATCCTTACGCATTTAGAACTGATGATGCAATTATTTGCGACGCCGATCATGTGTTCTTCCAGTGTTCTTCCCTCTCGGTGGAGCGTTCTGCCTTATATTCTTATTTGCTTAAGCTTGGACTTCCTACCCCTTATTGTGCATCCTATATCCTGTCCTTTCCTTCCCCACTAATTATTCCTGCTATTTGTTCCTTTTTAGTTAAAATCTCTGATCGAATCAAAATATAACCGACTTCTTTCCTTACCTTTTGTTTCTGGGTAAAGGTCCTTGGTTGACGAGCCCAAAAAAAAAGAAAAAAAAAAAGAAAAAAAAAAAAAAGGCCACTGGCGTGCCCAGGGTAGGGAAAAAAAAGAAGCAAATCTCATTAAATTTAGTGGCTTTTTATCAAATTTTCTGTTAAAGAGAATATAGTTTGACTTATTTACATTTATTTCAAGATTAAATTCCTTGAGCCGTCTTTCAATTTTATATTTTGTTTTCTAATATTGTTTTGTTTTTATCTGAAATTACTATAGCAATGTCATCTACAAATGTGATTATTTTTTGTGTCATTCGGTAAGATTGTGTTATACATTTGTGAAAAAAGACCGATCCCTGAAATAATCCCATAACAATTTTTTTTTCCCTATACGAATTATTTATCTGTATAATAGTGTGTCTGTTATCGAAATATCTATTTGTAATATTTAACATTCCATTATCGAGCTTAATTTGTTTAATAGTTCAAGCAATTTTTTTTTTTTTTTTTTTTTTTTTGCCCCGAACAGAACAGTTCATTTGGCCAGCAAGCAATTTATTTGAGTCGAGGCTGTCAAAGGCTTTCGTTACATCCAACGTGATGACATATATTGGTTATTTTTTATCATATTGTTTTTATTTACAAACTCCTTTAATTTGTTTAGTATACATTTTTCGTAGATCTTACTAAAATTTGATATTAACGAAGTTGCTCTATATGAGCTCGACATTGTTCGGTCTTTACCAGTTTTCGGTAATATCACCATCCTCATTATTTTTCACCTTTCAGCAGGGTAATAATTATAATAAAATAATAAATTAATTAACATAGTTATATTACTTCAGGATATTTATCATTAAGCTTCTTTAAAAATCCATTTCAAATTTCATCCACTCCTGTTGATATTCTATTTTTAAGGTTTCTAATATAACCATTAATTTCTTCTTAATGAACAATATTATTTACATCATTATTGTCATTATTTACAATTTATACTTTGAATGGTTTGGATGCTTTCCGTAATTTAGAACTTAATAATTCTACCTTATCACTGATTGAATATGCATAATTATCTAAAACGTGGGTATGCAAAAATTTTTATTTTTACTCATTAAAATTTTATAACTTAACCCAAATACCAATTTATCGTTTTATAGTTTCCTGTAGACCTACATTTTTGCTAACTGCAGTTAAAATATTTAGAATTTTCGTTAAAATAACACAAAATACGTATAACAGGTAACAGCCGTCGTGTGCAGTATTAATATTTAATAAATAGTAAACGTCCTCCAACACTACTGATGTACGATAAAATGTGTTTTCAATGATGTCATTTGCACTAAAGCACTATGCTCATAAAAAGTGTCGCCTTTGCAAAAACTGGATTCCCGTGCCGAATGATTTCTGATTTATATCCTACCTGAAATATTTCGAAATGTGCAGTTTGTAGTGAATGTGACCAGTAACTGTCGATGATTTAAAAATTAGCATTAAAAAAAATAAACTTCTTCAAATTTAACGAGGACAAATCATTATCATCGTGTAAGTCCTATAATGAAATTATTCAAACGGCGTGCTGAATATTGAGCAAGAATGTCATCGTTTTGAAGAGTTTTTATGATTCAATAAAATCATTCAAATTGTCTAAACTTTGAAATAATAATTCCTTTGTAATGAAAAATTTTTAAAATTGCCGCGTATAAAGCAACCAATAAAATGTAATTAAAAAAATAAAAAAGGAATAAAGTTCTCTAACGAAATTTTTTATTTAATCATAAATTTTCGTGAACTTAGTCATTTTGTGATTTCCGTGTAGGCTGTCGTAGATTTCCATTTGAATTAAAACAACGTGACTTACAGATAGAAATTGGAATTGAAAAAATATGCACCGAAACATAAATAATTTGTATCCAAAATTTTACCTCTATACACCGGTGTTATAATTAAATCTTTCTAAGGTCAAAATTAATTAGAAATAAAATTTGGCTGCGAAAGAAGCCTCATGGTCACCGATTTTCACTGTTACCTTATTGTTCAAAGTTCAGAAAACATCTAGTGAATAGCGAATTCGTTTCGACAAGTCATATTTGTCAAAGATTTTTTCACAAAAAAAAAAAAAGGGGGTTTTTCTTTCTTTCGTACGTACAAAACAAATCATCTGCTTGACCCACAATGTTTTCCTGATAATAAAAGCCTTACTTTTTTCTACTTTTCTGTTCCAATACAATTCATTCCATTCGAGTTATGCAGCACTTCGGTTGCCGAAATTCAGTCTCGTAACCCTCTGTGATAACGTGTGTGTGTATTAGTGGTTTCTGCACAAATGGAGCAGACAGCCCCGCCTAGGGTTCGCACATAAGTATACCGATACAGAATTGCGTATCGCAGCCGAAAGAAAACTGTAGAAATTGGTCGGTCTGTCAGTATATTTCGTTGTTGTTCGTTATTAGCACAATACCGGAATTTCTTTACTTAAAATTATGTCCGTAATAGTAATTTAAATTTCAGATAAAATTTTCGAAAATATTGTACGAACACCCTTAATAATAAAATTATTTAATTGAAATTTGGGTTGTTTATTGTTACGAATTTGAGGTTCTTCGTTCAGAGAGTCGATCGAGACGAGTTTGATTGAGTCCTCGTTGCGGGGAGCCAACGTTACGAATTTTTTCTCGACTTAATTAATCCGAATTCTTGCGAATATCTCGTTTCTTTTTCTTTTCCTATTACCGGCGCCAGTGACAATTACGGTGTCACTCCTTGAGCGAACCAAAAATTCGATTTTCTACATCATCTCCTCCGCACCACTAGAAGAAAAAAACAAATAAAAATTAAAACAACAAATGCGGGCGTACACGGGCGTATTCCGGCGATAAATATGCTTGAGACTAGAAAGAAAAAGTAAAAAAAAAAAAAAAAAAAAAAAACAATGACCAGAATACAAAGAACGATTAAAATCTTGCTGCAATCATTATAAGACAGCGACTGGCATTCAAAAAAAAAAAAAAAAAAACAAACAACCCGCGGTGTTGCGTTGACCCAACGATTAAACGGTAACTAATGAGCGATCATCGGCGACTAACTTATCTAGCAAGATCGGCTCCAGATCAAACTAAACAATTAACAGTAAACTTAAAATTAAGATAAGGCTATTGGCATTAACGACTGCTCACACACACGCTGCAATACCTGATTATTCTATTTTCGCGGCTCACTCTGTCGGCAGTAACCACTGATGTGCACACATCTGTTGTCGCAGACCACGCACACCAAGGCACTTATACGATTCGCTCCGAAAATCGGAATTTACAGTTTGAACTGCATAAATTTCCCGGCCGGTATTCTCCGACGACAACGAACAATACGATGATGTCGAGAAATCGAAAATTAATGATTTTACCGAAGACTAATTTCGAGTTCGACATCATCGCGAGATAGCGCCGTAAATACCGAATCCGTATCACTGCTCCATCCCTATTTTCATCGAAAGGAGAAATTTTGGATGATAACTTAGGTGTTGAAAGAGTCCCCTCGGATTCGGTCCATCCGTTGTCGAGCAACGGAGAGCGCTGTTCTGATGTTTAAATTCATCCACACATGAAAACACGACAACGAATAGGTACTAGGACATAGCAGGTCCCCAAAAAATCCAAACGGGCAAAACAAGAAAATTATTAAATATCCTTTATTTTAACAAAGGAAGAAAAAAAGGAATTGAATTCGATGATTCGACCTATAAAGACACCATAGCGCTAAAACAAATACGAGCCGTAAAACTAGGGACCTCAAATTTGTATCATTGGCGCAAAAACTAGTTTCCCCGACGAATTACCTACAGATATTTATATTACAGATTCGCGCGTGAATATCAAAACTGATGAGGCTATCAAAGTTTTCAAAATTGCGTAACAAATGCAACCTTTCCCACTATCACATTCATCAACAGTTTTCACTGCCGCTAAGCATATCGCTTCATGTAAACAGCAATATAGACTGATTTGCGAATTATTGTCATTTGGGCGAAAAATTATTATTTCTATAAATACTCGATAATAAACAGCGATTATATTCTTTACAGAACTACAGCGCGCTGTTTGCAAATTTCTTTGCACCTCTAGCTCGTGTTTACTTCGATAACGACAAAAGGATTAATTAAACAACTAGCGGACATTTATGGTTCTACAATATGCACTTAACAGAGACTCGTTACATTATAACTTTTGCCGCATAGTGTTGAATTCAATAATTTTGTCACAAATATACTTCCACTCTGATCCGGATGAAATAATTATACTCTTACATTGTTTTTACATTTCTCTTTTAATAAAACCAATACTACATACTAGATACTAGATACTCAGAAGGATTTAGTACAATCAGATGTACTCAAAAATCAGTAACACTAAACTGATAATAGAAAAAAAAAAAAAAAGTCCACAAACAGTTGCGTTGATTTAGTAGACTACAACAACAAAAAACGGCAATGTCACGGTAAGATCAGGAAAACTTTGTCGATAAATAGTATGAAAATGCTTTAAAAAACCTCAAAATCGCACATCGAAAAACATCCGTTAAGACAGTGTTTGTGAAAAGTCAAAAAGCATTCTTGAAACGAATTTACATCCATTACCACCGAAAAATTCCTATTGTAAAGAGATATGGATTAAAATTTATTTTTTGTGACCTTCGAAATTCTTCATCATCCAGGATTATCTTTAACATTTACAGCCCCCGCTTCTTATTCGTATTAAGCAGGGAAACATATGTTAGCACCCTTGTGTTTAAATATATTTGTCTTAACTCGCGAACAATTTAATAATTAAAGAACTAACGTCAGCCCCTAGAAACATGTACTGCTCAAGACAACAGGTGCCATATTAGTATGCCGAAAAAGTTGTATACGAATTAATCATCTTCTGAAACGGATTAACAATAATGCAAGGAACACAGTTGTAATTGTTTTCACATTGAAAAGCAACAAAAAATCTTTTTCGACTGGCGTTAGAGATCATGCGTCTATCGTGGGCTTCCCCAGGGTTCCTGCCTTAGCCCCACTCTTTTTAATATTTACTCTTTCGATATTGCTTCGCTTCCTATTCCCTCTTTCTCTCTCCTTTTTGCTGATGACATTTTAGTTTATTTCACCTCAGATGATCTGTCCTCCGCCACCAACGAGTTAAATCATTCATTGTCCCATCTTATCAATGCTCTATCTACTCTCCACCTCTCTCTTTCCCCTTCCAAGTCTTCCTGTATAATTTTTGCTCTCCGCCCCTTTAATCGTGCTTTTATAAACATCAGCGTATCTGGTACAACTATTCCCACTGTTAATTCCATATGTTATCTAGGTCTCTTCTTAAATAGTCGCCTTACATTTCATGAACATATTAATTATATCTATAATTCCTCGATCAAAAGACTTAATCTCCTCAAATCTTTATCTCCGCTCAGATGGGGTGAAGACCCGTGCATTCTATTAATTCTATATAAATCGGTTATTCGGTCCAAACTCGACTATTGTTCCTTCATTTGTGGCAATGCCTCCAAGTCTCTCCTTTCGAAACTTGACGCAATTCAGAATTCCTGCCTTCGCCTATGCATTGGCGCTTTAAGATCTTCTATTCCTGCGATTTTATCCGAAACTTCCACTCAACCTCTTTCCACTCGTTGTTCACTCCTCGGTTATCGATTTTTAATAAAACGTCTCCCCATTTTGTCATCCAATATTATTCCTTCCTATTTTCATATCAAAAATCACTGCCGCTTGGCGCCTCATAGAATTCAGATTTTACCGCATATAGCTGTTCGTGTTTCCAATTTTTCTTCCCACGTTTCCTCTTATAACAGTCTTCCTTACTTTTCTCTCGATTTTAATAGCATATGGCACCCCATCAATTTCTCCTCTCTTCCAGCCCGAGCTAATTCTTCCTCTCACAATGTAGTCAACTTCGAATTCCTTCAGCTGCTGAACTCTTCTTTTCCTTCCCATGCCTTAATCTTCTCGGATGGCTCCAAGAATGATGGGGGCGTAGGTGGCGCGTATACGTCTTCTACGTTCTTGCACTCTGGGTCTATCAGACTTCCTTCTCTCTGCTCTATCTTCTCGGCCGAGTCGATCTCAATTCTTCGTGCAATTCAATTCATATCCTCTACGAGTGGGGTTCACAAATTCTTGATTGTTTCTGATTCCAAAGGCGTTCTTCAAATCATCTCCTCTCCTCCTTCTCATATTTCTGACGGTATCATCCTCTCTATTCGATCTCTTGTCTCCTCTTTGTTCTCGTTCCGCTCCATTCTCATAGACTTTCTGTGGGTCCCTAGTCATTCCGATATTGAGGGCAATGACTCAGCTGACTCTTTAGCTCGCTCAGCCACCCGCATTGGTCCTTTCCTCGACTCTTTCCCTTCCGCAGACATTCTTTCTCTATCACGCTCTAATCGATCTAGACTTTGGTCTGACATGTATCCATGTTTATTCTCTAATCATTATTCATACTACTATCTTATTCAACCGGTTCCTAGTTTCCTCGCTTGGTTTCAATCTATTACTACCTGTCGTCGTTCCACTGTTGTTTCCTTAATTCCTCTTCTCGTTTTCGATTCGCATTGTCCCCTTCTCCTTTCTGCTCTCTTCACGCTTTTGAGCCTTCTTGTATTTGTGATTCAAATCACATCCTATTCGAATGTTCTGCACTCTCTAACGAACGCTCCTTTCTTTACGCCCAACTTCTAGTTTTGGCTCTTCCTACTCCCTTTAACGCTACCTATATTCTTTCCTTCCCATTGCCTTCAGTTATTCCATTGCTGCTGTCCTTTGTCTTTTCCATTTCTGACCGCCTGGCTATTTAGTTATAACTCTTAATTTTTCACGTTGTTGGGTCAAGGCCGTTGGCGCGCCCAGGGTAGGAAAAAAAAAAGATCAATTTTTCTAACATCAGTTCTTGGTATTAGGCAATGGAAGAAAAAATCAGTAAAGAAATACACTCCGCGTGTTGAATTTATGACCAGAGCACGTTCTTTCAACCGACCAATTGCCTTTTTTTCGCAGAATTCTATATTAAAGACCGTTAACACGGAAAACTCGTTCTGACTTTCCCGCCATATTTTTCACTTTAAGGGTACAAAATAATTTAACAGCTAATTTACCGAAATGCCAGAGGTTGCTCAACAACTTTTATCCGTATCGAGACTTTGTGCAGTAAAAATTGGAAATAAAATGTCTAAAAGGTGTTCCTCTTAACAGTGCTGTTCCATTTTACTTTCAGACCCGACCACTCTATAGCAACTGTTAATATTCGTGCATCATTATTTATCGACTAGCCCATAATAATTTTTGTTTCGTACTAGCGGTGAAGCAGTTTCGAAAAATACGGCTAACAAACTTCGGATATGATTTGAGCGATGCCCAAAATCTTCATTAGCAGTACAAACTTCACGGTGAATTCATTGAGCTATTTTAGGACTGTCACAATACCCAACTAAATGTAATCTTTTTGATAATAAGCAAAAATCTCGCATCATTTGACGTTATCAAGCGCAAAAAGACTAAGTTTATTGAAAAAAATTATACTATCTACAGAGCTAATAAATCGCAGTTGAGTTAATAACGGATTTTTCAGGTATCTACTTGAATAAAATACATTAAATTCCCTCCGTACGACAGAACAAACTTTTCTCCCCTCTTCTACTTGTAATTTCTCCAAAAAAAAAAAAACAAAAAAAAAAAAAACATTTTTTTTGATCCTCCACCGAAGAACTCTGTAAATTCAAACCGCATCGCACTCAGTGATTTAAAACTGTTTTACACGATACAACTAATAGTGGCTTCCGTTTGAGATCGAAGGACATGCTGGTTATCGTCACGGCATGAAGAAAATTCAATAACAATGACTCCGCCGACACCAATGCTCGCTATTATCTGATGCGGTGAGCAATATACTAGCTGTTGGGTTACATAGCGCACCTGTTATCGAAGACTTTGGCGGAGGAAAGGAAACGCTTCGTTTATTCGCGGAAAAATGTAGGAGAAATAAACTAAAATCTTTCAAAACCAGAACAATAGTTATTCCAATCTAATCCATTTATAACGCTCGGATAATAAGCTTTACTTGAGGCCTAAAATAGAAAATAAAAATTAAATAAATATCGATGATGAACCTTTCTCCGCTTAATGAAATCCCTGAGTGATTTAGCATTAATATTAATATCGTCGGAACGTTCGACAATTGACAGTTGCGCGACCGATTGCTATGGAAAAACGAAATGGCCTTTTAAAGTTCGCAATTAGTGTAGGAATTAATTCAGTAATCTTTGATCATTTTCCCGGATACAGAAATATGAAAAGTAGCAAAGCTGATCTAAACAAGAGTAACCAGCGAGTACGAATGCTTACTGAGAACTCAGTCGAATCGGGTACAGCCGACGGTTACCGACTACAGCAACAACGCGATAAAAGCATTTCCCGGAGGTGCAATGTCACTCCGTCGCAGAACACGAGGAAAATTGATTCAACTAGAGACGATGATCTAGTGAAGAGACGAAGCACGATGACTGCCGCGAAGGATCGGGACACAGCCGGATATCGAGCGAAAGAGGCGTTGAATCCAATTTTAAACTTCGACTCGAAGGCGGTCATCCAAACTGGGGGGCAACGGCGAAGACGAAGCACCATCTTGAAAAGTCAAAATCCGATGTCCTACAGTAGCGCTAACGTCGACCCGCAAATGTTGGCCATAAGAAGCCGACTGGAAGCGCAGAAGAAAAACCCCGCGATCAAGACAGCTGCTGGTTATTCGATAGCCGCGCCGGAATTAAGTTCGGACCGGAAGCGACAGACGACACTGGCCGGTTCGAATAAAAACGGCGAAGAATCACTGTACTCGAAAACTACTGTTGCTGAGAACGCAGCGTGCCGCAGGAAAGCCGCGGCCGCTTTTCAGAATAGCCGCGAACGATACGCGACAAATTTAAAGAATACTTTGGTAATTTTTCGGAAAAGTCCGGTCTCGCTCACGCTCAGTACCGACAATAGAAACGAGGACAGTCGCCGGAAAAACGAGTTGACGATACGAAATAAATTCGGCGAAAATACCATGTCGGCCGAAAGAGGGGCATTGCAGAGCGAGAAAAAGAAAATCGTACAGGAGCCAACGTATCAAGAAGTGGAGGGTAAGCGATACTTTGTAAAAGACGGAATTACAATGCGGGAAGGTTTGGTGCGGTGCAAAGTGAAAGGAACGTTAGCGCCGCTTCAAGGTGAGACTGTTGCCGGCATGATAGATGAGAGAGCTCTGGCGGACGACGGTCAGGCGGTACGGGAGTACGAGCCGCCGAAGGACGTCGAAGAAGGCGGCGACGAAGCTCTGGACGGGGAGCCGCCGGTAAAACCGGAAGATATCGTGATAGAGGATGAAACGATTTCGTACACGGATGACCCGGTCGATAGAATGCTGAGCGGCATGCACGTTCATCCGTGCTATTGCGACATTCCGCAGTCAGTTCGCGACGAGATATTCCGGAAAGAACGCAAGGAGGTAATGCGACAGAAAAGTCTGCAGAAAAGAATATACGATCGAAAGGAAGCGATCAGGCTGGCGAAAGAGGCGGCCGAACGAGAGGAGGAAGCGTCCGATCCGGATGCGTTCACCGATGTGATTGTTGCAACGCCGGAAGGTATGGTGAGGAAGAGGAAACGAAGAAAGGGACCAAAAAAGATTAAGAAGAAGCCGGTGAAAAAGCTGAGAAAGATGGGCAAGCGGGTAATTAACTGGAAAAAGCCTCCGAAGATCCCGGTAAAAATGAACAACACGGCCTCGAAACGTAAAGATAATCTGTCGTTCGCGTGCGCAACGGTTCATCCGAAAAAGGTCCCTTGGTGCGTCGACTGGAATAAAGAGCCGCGATATTGTTGGAGAACGAACGCGGCCTACAACGGTCGTGAAAGTATGAACGTTCATCTAAAGCTGGGACTGGAAGAGTTTTACGCGCGGGAAAGAAACAAAAAGCCGTTCCTTTTAACGGCGACCGTATGAATGATTACATCGCGTCGTCGATTGCTTCTGCAAAAAACAGCAATGAAATCATTACCTGAAATTATGTTTAATTTCGTGGGAATTAAAAATTGTCTGCCAAAACGTATTTTCTCGCATATTAAAAATAATTCACCTCGCATGTAACTTTAATCAGAATATGTGTGTGTGTGTGTGTGTGTGTGCGTGTATGTGCGTGCGCGCTTTTTTAAGGTTTACATTTTCGGCTTCCGACGACCCTCTTCCTATCTCTCTGACTTGAGCCATTTTGTTTCGGTAAAACTGAAACGGAAATATTAGCAGCGCGCGTCCAAATTGACGCATTATCACACATCTTTCGAACGAAACGCGATTGATTTAGACAGGAGAATTTTATCTTACAAAAAAAGGGAAAGTAGCGAAACGACTCTAGAGAATAATTTTCCTTTTTCTCAAGCCGTAATTATTCTAAAAGGTAGTTGCGCAAAAATTTAGCTAACTTTATTAAGGGCTCTTCTCTGCTACTCGCAGAATTGTACTTTTTCTCGCCTTCAGCTCCAAACTTCATTATTAATTCGATTAACTGATATGGCTAAAGTTCAGAGCGAGGAAAAATATTCATTTTCATCGTTCCCTCTTCCTGACACGGATCCACAATGGATGACGTAACATTGTTCACAAGTCCTTCAAGACTATTTTCTCGGATAGCTTTTTTTTTAACCTTACCATGGACGCCGCCGACCTTGACCCAACAACATGATAATTCAATAGAAAGAATTAAATAGCCAGGCGGTCAGAAATGAAATTCATAAAGGACAGAGCAGCAGCGGAACAACTGAAGGCAATGAGAAGAAAGGATATAGGTAAAGCGTTAAAGGGAGTAGGAAGACCGGAAGGTTAAAGTTGGCCGTAAAGAAGGGCTCCGTTCGTTACAGAGTGCAGAACATTCGAAAAGAATATGATTTGAATCACAAATACAAGGAGGCTCAGAAGCATTAAGAGAACCGAAAGGAGATGGGGACAAAGTGAATCGAAAGCACGAAGAAGAAGGGAGCAGAGAATGTGATTGATCTTGAGTCTAATTAAGGAAACAACAGTGGAACGAATACTGACAGGAATAGAATGAAACCGAGTAGTTTGTCGGAAAGAAGGAAACCAAAAAGTATGGTAAAACGATGTTAATGTTTTTTCCACAATTCGTTTGATTATGGTAATTTCGCTCGAAAATTCTTATACATCCTTGCAGCCAAAAACCTCGATTCTCGTTTTCCGACTATTCTGGAAAACGATAAACAGCACAATAGTGGTTTGTATCGAGAAATCGGACCTTTTTTTAAATATTTTTTATAGTGCGCATAGCTCTGTTAATGATCGATGACGAGCACACTTCGTTACAAACGATTACATCACAGACATGCATGTGTGTTACCAATTACACACAACACGTTTGTTTATCAATAAAAACTTTAATGTAGTAGTCAGCACGGTAGCTGAATGTCACGGTCACTTTTATAAATTTTATCACATAAGAAATAAGCAAATATATGAATGAATGAGTTTATGCACGCGCATAATCAGTAAGCAGAATTTTATAACATGATCTTTTGTTCCTCTTAGTATACTACCTGATGCACATTTATCTGGGATCGTAACCATTAGATTCTGAGCAAACTTTGTTGGGGGTTTTTAAGTAATTTAAAATGTTAGATATTACATCAAAATTAATTGTAGTATAAACTTAAGCATGTCGGACGTTTTGATGCAGGTAGTGTCCAAATGTAAAAAAGACTGAATTGCTTACAAAGTTGATGCATAGCCCCGAGGTTAAGAAATGTGCATGGATATATAGTTGGAAATTTATCAACGTAGCCTTTATCAGTCATAGGCAGGGGCCGATCGTGAATTTGTGGGGCTCTAGGCTAATTCTACTTAGAAGCCTACCTGATCACTCAACTAATTGCTATTTTATCAAAAAACTGTTTTCTATAGTGATGTAGGTATACAGTATAGGAAACAAAGAGGATAATAAAATATTTTATTTATCTAATATGACTTAGTGTCAGGGATGAATCCAGTGGGGGTTTTGGAGGGGCAATGCCCCCCCCCAGCACTCTAAAATTGCCCCCCAGAGCTTAATACAAGATGTTTAAGAATGCGGCAATTTAATAGGAAATAAAATTGTTTTTATCGGCTTTGTTTACAGTTATGTCAAAAGTTGCTGCTGAAACATTTTTAAATGGTTCGATTAGTAGTATATTTTTAAATTTCAAAATTATGAGATTTATTTTTGATGAAAAAATGAAATTTCATAAAATAACAATAAAAAAAAAATGATCTTTTAAAATTTGACTTTGACGTTTATTCTATGAAAAAAGTTGATATGCTTTCATTGCAAACGTGCGAAAGATGTAAAATACTCGAGAGCTGAAAAAATTATTCGCTGCAGTTCGTATTTTTCGTCAGCCTTAAAAGGGGAACTCTCGCGTTTCACGTCGATCCATTTATCATTAATGTCAATATAAATTGTTTTTAAAGGTTTCTCTTTTCGGTTTTCATTTATTCGCTCTTTTTTAAAGCGACATGATCTATAGACAACTTCATTTCCGTTTCTACTGTTTTTTTCTTGTTTTTCATTTCCATGAAAAGTCCATTTAAAACAGCTGAAACATCACGGCGTATTCGTTTATTATAAAATGAACCCCCAATGGCGATATTTTTACACAATATGTGTTCTTTAATGCTACAATTAGAATTAATCATTTTAAAAGCGATTGAGAAAACATTGTTGTTTATAATCGGTTAGTTTACTTGAAATTTATCGTTCACACTTGCTTTTTCATTATTTTAAAGTACATAATATGTAAATCGTGTTTTACATATTTGGTTTTATTCAGGAATATCCCAAAAAAATGTTCTCAGTAAAAATATTAAAAAAATCTTTGCCCCCCCCCCCCCAAGAACATAAATTGCCCCCTCAGAAACAAATTCCTGAATTTATCACTGCTTAGTGTTTGTGTATACAAACAGAAACTATACAACATTATTGCAAAATAAATTGACAGGTTATGTGTAGAGTTATGTTGTATAAATTATAAATCAACCTTTCTGCATTTTTGTGCTGCAAATTCCTTTATTTGCTCATCACATTGTAAGTCCTTTGTTAAATCACAATTTATGGAAAGAACTGATAAATGATTTAGTCGATAGTTCGACATTTATTTGTTTTTTATATACGACATCCTGGAGAAAGAGTGCTCCGCTTCACAGCTAGTAATTGACAACGTTAAAAAAATCTTTAAGATGGTATAGCAATTTAGGAAAACATCATCAAGTCTCTTTTCATAAATTAGCATAAAAATTTCACTGCAAGAGGTGTAACACTCTGGCTTAGACTGTAGTAAATACGATTTTAACTGAATCCACTCATTCGCGAAGTGTTCGTCTTCGTCATCTGGATAATAATCAATAACATTACGTACACTTTCCAGATGTACATATGTTTTCCATATTTTTATCTTGCAAATCCATTAAAAATTTTAATTTTTTGCTACATGTCTGATAGACTTGGCTACTTTTATTTAAATCCATAATCAGCTTATTCAACGCAACATTGAGCGTGTCTTTTTTAAATTTTTCTGCGTCCTGTATAGTGAGACTTTATTTGTAGACTTATCTGAAAATTTTGAAGTAATGCGTCTCTGGTTTATGTCACTGTAGTCTGTGAACGCACACTAGTACTTAATTTTTTAGCTTTCTCTTCATATTCCTTTAGCTTCTGATCTAATTGGTGCCGTATGTTGTTCTCGAACTCTTTTAATGACACAATTAACCTGTTGCCTTCACAAATATCTAAACCAGGGCTCAGTATTTTTTTATTAACTAAATTAAATCTCTCCGAAATTTCTTCCCGAAAAATAATCAAAACTGCGGTATCGAGTTTCGCTAGTTTATTAAATAAATTTCGTGCTTCTTTTCGGGACTCAATTTTCTCATCCTCATTTTTGCTGAAACTTTTGAAAATTTTCATAATGTCATCATAATTATTTTTTAAAGCTTTGACAGCATCATAGTGACAAGATCATCTAGTCTGGCTTAAACTTTTTAACGTAAATTTTAGTTTTGTTTCACGATTTAACAATTCCCATCTATGGGTCGAAGCAAAAAAGAAAACGTATATTTTTTGCACTACTACAAGAAAGGATCACAATTTCGGTTGCATCCTTAACGGATTCTTCACCAACTAGGTTAAGGGAATGTACAGCAGACGGCACATAATCCGCGGATATATTTTGTTTGTTTTAGTAGTGCTTGTATACCATTGTAGTGACCCGCCGTATTATCAACGTTGTCATCAGATTGCCACCTACAACTATCCAATAGTAGTCCATTTGTTTCTAAAAAAGTCTTGTAGAATATTAAATAAATGTAAGCCAGTATGACGACTACCAATTGCAATGAACGATACAAATCTTTTATACACTTTTCACCGAAAACAGTATCGTAATACAATAGCAAGTTGGTCATTGTGAGACAAATCTGGGGTTGAATCCATCACAATTGAATAATACTTTGTGTTGTCGTTATTTATTTCAGTTATAATTTGTTTAATTATCTGTTTGTCCATAATCTCAATTACTTCCTCATATACTGTTTTTGATAAGTAAGATATTATCGGTTTTGGTTGCAGCTCTCGTTGTTCAATGGGCCGAACTCTGCCAATAGCTCCAGGGCACTCATAAAATTACCATTATGTGGAGAACCAAATACTTCCTCGAAACCTCTAAATGCTAAGCCCCTTATACTCAGAAATTTTACCACTGTAATAACCCGTTTTAGGACATTGTGATAATATTCTATTTCTTTCTTTAATTGCTCTTGAAGCTGCTTGTCTAAAACGGACTTATTTTATTTTCGTGTCAACCACAGTAACATTGAATTCTTATATTTATTAGAATTTTCGTGATTTTCTAAACAAGTTCCTACGTGTTTCTAATCAGAAAAGCCCTTAAGTAGATCCGCCCCTGGTCATAGAGCAATCAAATTATTACTTGTGTTAAAGTTTTTTTAACGATACAAAAAACGTTTAAATTTTAAATGATATTAAGAATATTCAATCGCAAAAAATATTAAAAATTTTACAAAATTTGTTTTGGGAAATGAAATAGTATAGAAGTATGAAATCTGTTTTATACATGTTTGAAGAAAGAAAATTACTTTTTAGATAATCATAATTTTTGTAATTTTTTTTAATATCCTTAAATTCAAAAAAATAATATCCAACAAATTCCTTTTTTTGACTCCTGTCTTTATTTTGCTTGTTTTTTAATTTTTTACTTTGTTAATATGTTTGGTATATTTCATTTACGTCAAATTATAAATTGGTCATGGTAGGAAAATAATTTTGAACTGCTTTGAAGTAATTATATACTTCAAAATAATTTTTAAGCGTTAATTTTTTTTCGATTCATCAGTACGTCAATTTTTTTTTAACCAAACTGCTAATAAAAAAGAAAAGTGAGTAGTATTAAGTATTATTACTTTTTATCTTTTTCACTATCTTTACAACAGTAAAATTGGGTGATGATTGCGATAAAAAGTAAAATCGGAATGTATCCCAAAAAGTGAATAATCCAGTCTATAAAGTTACTATAATATATGGTAAATAAAAAACAAAATTGTTATTTTTTTCATCATTACATTTGTGAAATATGATTAAGATCACAAATTAATATATGTCGGTATAATACAAATTTTAACGTATAATACTTCTCATATATTTAAAAATAAAAACAAAAAGGAACCATACCGATTCATATAAAACCAATAAATAAAAAAAAGAGCTATACCAATCCATATAAAACCAAATAAATATCATTCATTAATTAATTATATTAGATAGTTTTAAAATTCATACTGCTAAAAAAGAAAAATAATTAATAAACAGATAAAAAACTAATATGATTTCTAAATTTTTTACATGCGCATTCAAGGATGCACATGTGCACTCATATTTTTATTTATTGTGCATATACATTAAATCTGTTCAATAATTGGAAAAATTAAAACCGTTTAATAATGACGATTTTACTTATCTCATTGTCGTTTTCATTTCAGGCGATCAACAATTTCTTTCACTATCTGTATGAAGCAAAATAGTACAATATTTACAGCGAATATATATACAATAAAACTGAATTATTTTTATACAATTTATATGTTAGAAATTAAAATAAAAGGAACCTGTGTTTAGTTTAACTTGTATAGTACATCTTAAGATAAAGTATGTGTATGAACTAGTATGAAGCTTGGAAATAGAAATCTAATATAACCGCTAGACAATTAAACGAACGGTTACAATATTATTTGATTCACTCAGTTTGTAAAAAGAGAAATTCTTAAGTAGTAACGAATATATTATTCCGGTATCGAAGAAAATTACCATTATTAGCAGGCTGTTTACTGTTTAGCTTGCCGTTTGCTGTAGGAATTATAATATTCAACATCGATTACAGGGGCCCAGGAGTGAGGTAGTCTTCCATATTGTATATCGTACAGTGTTTGCAAAAATCGTTGATGTATTGGATTAGGGTGTTCTATTGTTGGTATTTTTATTATACGATTTTTGTATAAAATTTCAGACACCGGACATACTACACACGCTGTACCCGTTCCAAACATTTCTAACAGCTAGAACAACCAATTAATATTCAAATAAATATAAATTAATTTTACAAAGCAACATATACATATCGGTGTGGCCAGATCTTTTTCAATAGGGAGATGGAATCAAATTGAAAGTAAATATGATAATTGCGAAATAGTAAAAATAATCTGCGAGAAACATATTGAGGACTTATCACCAAGAGCGTCGCCAGCTGATGAGCCACGGGGGGGGGGGCAGATGATAGAAAGAGAATATGAGTTATAGGAAAAATAAAATTTATAATTTGTAAAGGCTTAATATTTTATTAAACAAGATTAAAATTTTAATTAAAACATAATTTTCGTGGGTTTCTGGAAAATTGTTTTACTACTTTATTATAAAAGTTAAATTGCTTATGATTACGCGCCTATGAATACTCATCATGGCTAATTGATTAAGAAATTCCGAAGCTCCAGGGGGCAACGGCTCTCCCCTGCTACCCCTTGGCGACCCCCATGCTTATCAATGTAATCAATGTTGCAAACATTAAATAGTATGTAATAAAGCATAAATAGAGACGAAGCTAACTGAATATTATATATATGAATCGATAAATCAATAAAAGTCGATAATAAAATATGAATTAATATAATAAATAAAATAATATTGTACAGTTTAGAATACAAAAAAAATAATAATTTAATTTTTAATAAAGGATTATTAGTTTAAACGTTATTATTAATTATTATATCTTTATGTTTATTTATGAAATATAATTCAGCATAATTAAGTAATTTTAAGATATTAATAAATCATAAAATAGTTAAATCTTGTTGAATATTATATGTTAATTTATGTTTATATGTAATAATATGGTTCCCAATAATTAATTTATGTGTATGACTATATTTTATAGCGGTAATGTGTTCATTGTATCTTATATTAGAAGTTCAAGTTTGACCTATGTATATTTTATTACATGTAGAACAAATTATATTGTATATACCTGATTTGATGTAAATATAATAATTTATTATATATTTACTTGTATTTATTAATTCTCTGAGTAATCTATTATTAATTTTAAAGGAAATGTTAAAATAATTTTTTGATATTTTAAACATGTGGATTTGTAAATGTTATAACATGTTAGGGAGAGCGCCCACCTAAGCGATACAATTACGATACGATAGCGATAGCAACACAATTTCAATACGACATAACGCCCACTTAAGCAACACGATTTATCCGCTGGAGAAGCAACTTATAGTTCGGTCAAAATAGACATTTCAATTTACATTAATTCGCATAGAGCTGAAAATTGGTACAGGTCTTAGGCAAACTATTACAAATAAAATATCAAAAGTCCCCGCCGATTTCATGTCTGCTAAAAAAATTATTCAAGGTCAAAGGTCAAAATTATTAGTTTTTTGCATTTTTCTGGTAAAGGGTAAGTGTTATTATAGAAATGGATCAGGTAAAAATTGTAGATTATGCAATTATATGCAATTATCTACAATATTTGTTCTTATACTTTTTTCCCCTACGAATCACCATTTCTGAGATATCGCGATTCTAGAATTTGGAAAAGTCATATTTTACATAATAAGCATACATTTCCCCACCACCTGTGAAGTAGTGTGCTTGGCGTATTTTTTTTAACGTGGTTTCTCCGGGAGGAAAATTCCACGATTTATTGTGATTCAGTTTTATCAAATGATATTCTATTAATTAAAAAATGATACTACTCTAAAAGATTAAAGTGGCCTGAGTTATTGCTGATTTGGAGAAAGTGATAAATACGTTCAATATGTACGGAGAAATTTTGGTCATAGAGTAACTATAGTATTTGATGGTTATACTGATTATAAAAAGAATACTAAAGCTGCAGAATAATGTCGTCGAACTGCAAAAACATCTTCATTTTCTGATGTTGTTTTTGATCAATTTATGACAGTTCCAACAAACCAATAACGATTTCTTGCAAATACTCACAAGAAGTGCCGTTTTATTTCTATGTTATGTGAAAAATTTAGACTGCGAACATTTTAGTGAAACGAGCTGATAATGACGCCGATGTCCTCATAATTGAAACAGCAATAGAACAAGTCAATACAACAAATACAACTATCGCTGTTGGAGAAGATGATAATTTTTATTAATACTACCGACTACACGAATTCTAATTAACAAAATTATTTACTTTTTGAAACCTGAGAAGGGTCAACAACAAACAAAAATATATTCATCAAAAAGTTTTTCTGCTTATCCAAAATCATATTTTATTTTTACATGAAATAACATTAGCAAATGTTCAAAAGGGATAAAACAGCAGTATTAAAATTGTTTGAAAAACAGAATTTTATTGATTGCGCAAATGTTTTTGAAAATATTGACTCTTCACCACAAGACATCATTACAAACGGAATTCGGTTTTGTCTTGCTATACATGGAACTCCAAAAAAATTAATTGTATAAACAAGTATAGATATTTAAGTTTTGTAAAAAGGATACGGAACAATAAAAAATTACAACTATCTTGTCTTCCTCTGGCATCTGCATCTGCTTGTCAACACACTTATATCGAGTATACTGTCAAGTTCAAGTGTTGCTAGGCAATGAACTCCACCCAGAAGACTGGGGTTGGAAACTAATAGATAATACTTTGGAGCCAATCCAAACTTTACTCCCATCTGCTCCGGAAAAACTTCTTAACACCATCTTTTGCAATTGCAGAAAGGGTTGTAGTGCAAACTGTGGCTGTAAAAAAGTCGGATTATTTTGTTCACCAGTATGTACCAATTGTCGAGGCCGGTCTTGCTCAAATGTTGAATTAAATGCAACAGATGAGGAATTTTATATCAATGAGGAGCAACTGAATCATTCGTATTAGTACAATTTACAGATATCCAGCAAGAAGAAGAAGACATTATTGTTGAAGTTGCATTTGAACATTCTTCAGTCGGACTAAATTTTTCTCCAAACCTACAATAACTCAGGCCACTTTAATCGTTTAGAGTAGTATCATTTTTTAATTAATAGAATATCATTTGATAAAACTGAATCACAATAAATCGTGGAATTTTCCTCCCGGAGAAACCACGTTAAAAAAAATACGCCAAGCACACTACTTCACAGGTGGTGGGGAAATGTATGCTTATTATGTAGAATATGATTTTTCCAAATTCTAGAATCGCGATATCTCAGAAATGGTGATTCGTAGGGGAAAAAAGTATAAGAACAAATATTGTAGATAATTGCATATAATTGCATAATCTACAATTTTTACCTGATCCATTTCTATAATAACACTTACCCTTTACCAGAAAAATGCAAAAAACTAATAATTTTGACCTTTGACCTTGAATAATTTTTTTAGCAGACATGAAATCGGCGGGGACTTTTGATATTTTATTTGTAATAGTTTGCCTAAGACCTGTACCAATTTTCAGCTCTATGCGAATTAATGTAAACTCACCACTACTTTTTCGTCTATTTTGACCGGACTATTAATTTATGATGTAGTGTGATAGTACAAAAAATGTCATATTTTTCTTCGTCTTCTTGTTCTTCTAGTGAAGAAGCAATGTTATCGTTAATAAATCTTAACAATTTAAATCAAAAAAGAAAACGACATTATTGGGTACACCCATTTTTTCAAAAGAGTAACAGAACAAACGTTTATAAAGAACTGATTATGTACCCGGAAAAGTTCTAAAGTTCTTATAGAATGGATAAGAAAACGTTTAATTTGTTAGTAGAAAAAATTGGCCCAAAAATTGTAAAAAAGGGCATCCGTTTTAGAACATCTATAACACTGTAGGAACGTATTTTAATCACGTTACGGTAAATACATTTGTTAATTATGTATACCAATGTTTGGAAACACTTTCTGTACCACATATATAATGCTGTTAATTTATATTACAAAACAAAATAAGAAAATGTAAATAATAATATTTATTTTATAAATATGAATTGTTATCAAAAAAAAATCTGAAATAAATTTAAAACACCAATTTTAAATTATTATATGTGTCGATCATCCATATTACGCATAAAAATTCACAATGTAAACAAACAATCGCTAGCTCAAGCAACAAAAAATAGAACATGTAGCATTCGAACGACAGCGATACGATTGTTACTTATCGGTTGCTTGTCGCATCACATAAGTGGGCGCTAACTTATTTAATAACATGGGTTAATTTCTAAACTACATTTTGTCGTTTTCGTATCGGAATTGTATCGCTTTCTTTTTATTATTATTAGTTGGAAAAGTGATATTTTTATGGGTTCTTATTTTTATGAAATTTATACTTTAATTTATTAATTAATTATATGCAATAATTGATTGGCAATTGTTCTAATAGTATTAAATTCAAGAATCCCGTCTCATTGTTGCAATGGAATACTATTGACTGTGAATAAATACATGAAATGCAGCTTATTTTTGACAACTGGAATGGTTGGATACTACATTAATTACTATGTCTGTTAAAGTATCTTTACAGTAAATGTATAGTATTTTATTATTATATTCATGATCGCTCAAACATCGTTCTAATTTGTCGACGCTACATAGAATTGTCAAGGATGATTACTCGGCCAAAACCAAAAAACCCTGTGCACGTTCACACAATGGTTGTATCAGATAAAGACTGCGTTAGTAGTCGAGAGCCAAAACAGTGATGTGTGCTTACGGCGAAAGCACACATCCGCACAATGTGTCGAATTATGTTGAGCTGAGCGAATATTTTATAAGAATCCCGCTAAAAACAGGCAGGGCAGATTGTGCTGTGATCTATTTCGATCTGTTCTAGAAACTTCGACGTAGTCCATTGTCTTTCATGCTAATATACGTGTCTAGTCATTGCTATACCACTGGGTTAATATTTTAGTCGTCACATCATTGTTACTTATAAAATTCCGAACGCCATGCCGTTTAAAGCCGTTTTGCCACATTTTTGAGTATTTTCTATTTTGTACTAGTTGCAATGGTTTCGTCAAATACGTTTGTAATTTTTTTTGTGTGTGTCGATTGATCTTTGATCAGAAATATGCACGTTATTTATTATAATTTCTTTTTTTATTCGGTTGAACATGTGTCTTTGCACATTCTGAGATCTCCCAATTAGGAAGAAGTGTGTTTTCGCAAGGGTTGGAAAGAATTATCGACTTTTTATTTATTTATTTTGTTTATAAGAATTCGCTACAGTGCCATTGTACAGCCGGATCTATAAAAATTTATTCACTAGTCATATTTTCTTTTCCTTTTCCATGTCAGTCCATATTGAAAGTGCTAATAAATATCGAGAGAAAAAAAAAGAAAAGTCTAATGTCATTTAGCTAAGGATGTCAAATTAACTAGATTAACAAAATTAACGAAATCCATTACTAGAGAGAGAAGCTAGAACACTTGCTGCGCAAGACAGAAACACAAAAGGAATCAAAATCCACATTATTGGCTGTGAAATCGGAGGAATATATCGAAATTTGCATTAATATATAATTACAGACCCTATACGAAAACGAGAAAAAAGGTAAAATTAAATAATATTGCAAACTCCACTAAATTGCGTTATACTGAACTTCTATTTTTTTTTATGTAACAAGAAGTTATTGTTAGTAGCTCTATAGCTCTATGTTCACATTTTTGGAATTAAATCTTTTCATATATTTAATATTTTTCCATTTTTGAAATAGCCTTTCTTACAATTTCCGTTCGTATCTTGTAAGCTTATTGGAAACTAGGTATTCTTGAATTCTAGTTGTCATTTTAAGTTAAAACGTTTAATTTAGTTTTTATTAATATAAAGTATACCAAATGAAACGTTCAGTTTGGTTTATTTATATCCTTAGGGGTGTCATTTCGGCTTCGAAATCTGTGATTGAATCAATGTAATCAACTAAAAAAAGCAGTTCGTTTCTCGGTTTTCGTAATAATAATAACTCTAATCTAAAACATATCTTAAATTAGAATTATTGTTAGTATTATTGTAAAAACAGAAAACTGGAAAAACCAAACTGATTTTGTAGTCGATTATATAAATTCAGTTTACATGGCATTGCCTGCGATAATAAAATTAATTACAAGAATTATGAAACTATATAAATATAAACGATTTGTATCGCTAATTGCGGCTAGCGTGCTCTGCTGTTCATACAGCTGAATGAAAAGTTTGCTAGTGACCAAACTTGCATCTTTAGCAACGAAAAGGGTAAATCGATAAAATTATAAGAAACAAAACCACAAGAAACTTTCTCTCGCAACTCCACATTTGCGTTAATTTAAGTGTAAATATCGCAAAAACACAAAAAAAGGAAACAGTGTTCCCAACAAATCTTTCATAGCCATCACTTCTTCGGTTATCCCACCTTTTTCAACCATTTCTTCTTGCACCTTTACTACCCAGATTAACCAGTTTCTTCTACTTTCTCTCTAGCCTGTGTTCACACGCATCTCTCTTGGTTTCGATGCAAGTTAGCCCCTAGCCGGTAACTGGTTCTTATGTACATATGCACTCACACTTTCGCAGTCACTAATTTTAATTATCATTTTTAGAAATTTATTAATTTAATTGTATTTTTATTTTATATCATTGCTGTAGACTTCGATTTTTTATTATGTTTATACGTTACTCGAATGTATTTTGATTTCCAATGAAATTTAAATATATATGTTGTTACTATATAATAATGATAAATAGGTTCTCATTTCTTTTTACTTAATAGTATTTTTTGTTTTATGCGTTTCTTATTTATTTTGGGCCAATTTGATGTACATATATTCAGACGGATTTGGTACCTGTAGTGCGATCTGTTGGCAGTATTTTAAATTAGAAAAATATTCTTCGATAATAAAAACAAACTCTAATAACAAACAAATGTAAGGGTAAAAATAATTTATAACAATAAATATTATTTTTACCCTTATATTTGTTTGTTATTAGAGTTTGTTTTTATTATCAGTTTTAACAAACAGGCATGTACTCACTTACACTTAAATATTCTCTGCTTTTTAATTAATTTGTGATCTATCGGATGTCGTTTTAATTTGTTGTTGTTGCTGGCCGTATGTGTATTGAAGATGCTTATCGGCTAAAGTGAATATTCCTGTGTGCAGTCGGGCAGACGAATGTGTTCGTAGCTGCATGAGTCTGGGGCGGGTGTGCATCGTTTAAAAGCTGTGCCGAATAGTATCGGGTTGAGGATAGATTTTGTAAATCCCGTTAGAATCAGGCAGGACAGCTGGAGTGGTAATTCGAGAAAATTCAATGTACAATTATTGCTTTTATTAATTTTACAATTAATTGTTGAGTTAGTTGGTTGGCCGGTAGTCTATTGAAAACTGTTGTCGCACTGCATTAAGCTAGCCACCGTACCGCCGTTTCGTTCGTAAATTTAAATGTCATGCCAAAATAACGAATTTTTTTAAGAGTCTAATCACAAATTAATTCGTTCTCCATGGTGCACGTACATATTTAACGTTTTTTCTGTTCAATAAAACAATATATTGTTCTATTTCTGTAAAATATACCTCGTCTGGTAATTTTGATCATTTAAATTGAACATGTGCTTCGTGATCGCGATGTGGGCTCGTACAAGGGGAGAGCCATCTTGCCAATTTGTCATTTTTCCAATATGGAGAATTTGCACAATTTCGAGAAATTACACACGTTCTTTTTTTTTTTTTTAAAAATCGGTGTTTTGACTAAACACGTGGCTCGTGACAGCCGTAAGATCTCCCATGGGAGGAGAGGTGTTTCCGTGGAGTGGTGCCAAGTTTCAGGTAGTTTAATATGAAAAATACAGGCGCCCACGGTATATGTTTTTCTTTTGGTGCTGTTTTTTATTATTATTCCGGAATATCAGCCCTTACGAAAAGCTTGATGTTCTTTGGCAGCAAGCTATTTGAAGTATGACACTATAAATGTCACAGGTGCACGGGTTTTTTAGAAAAATTTAGAATTTATCGCGAAATTCTGATTTATTACAAACGTCCCCGCGAAACAAGGATTTTGGGACTTTATAAAAATATTTTAATTTAAAAGGAAATGCAAAAGTGAATTCATTTCAGCTTTCACCTTAAAATTCAAATTACGTATAAAGTTATTTCAGTTCACTTTGTTTATATTTAGTTTAGAAGCATTTTTGCACTGATCTAATTTCATAAATTCTTAACTAATTGTCTGAGATTTCCAAACAATTTTTTTTTTTTTTTCTAGTAACACATCGGTTTTTACTGTGCAATTTATATTTACCTGCTAAAACGTGCAAGATTAATTTGTAAAAAATTATTATAATTATTGACTTGAAATTTTTTTTATTTTTAATAAGTTGACTTATCATTATACTCAAATTTATAATTGTTGAACAAAATTGTTATTCATTAAGTTTTATTTCGTTTTTCTTATTTTCTATTTGTAATGTAAAATAATAACAGTGGCGTAATACAGAAAATAGTTCGAACTTTCTCCCGATATTTAAAAGGTAACAAAACGATTTTAAAAAAAGTATTAAAATAAAAAATTTTGAAATATCACATATTTTAGCAGATGAAATAACAAATACTGGTAGTAACATACAATCGAGTTGTTCTATATGTTAGATATGAATCTAATTAAGAAATAAAGTGTAAAATTGTAAAACTCTTTACACAGTTCGTACCGTTTAATAGTTTTACTTGTGTGAATGTGGCTAATAATAAATAGACCAAATAAAAATAATCAGAAATGTATTAATTATATAAAAACTATACCAATATGTTTAACAAAGCCTTCACATTCATGATAACATTTAAAAAGTGATATAATTTTAAGTACAAAATAAAATGTTTGTCCGCATATGATGGCGCTTTGTTTATAAACGGTAAATTACGTTCGAACCGTAATTACACATTATGACAAATCTGTTATATTATATTGATGGTTTTAAGTCGGTAATTATTCCTTTTTGTGATTATAATCGATTTAGAATTTATAAGGCCTGAAGTAAAAATGAATTTATTTGAAAAGCCGAAATATTAATTATTATTACTCCTACTACTAATATTGTTGTTCCTGATGTACGTTATTATTTAATAATATTTGACGTCATCCATTGGTTGAATGGCTCAGTAAGTTATATTTACTACACTTTGTGTGTTTAATGTCGAGGACTTTTCAACTTTGAACATTAACTCAGCATAAGCACTGGCATTACATAAAACAGGATATTTGAGGAGCTTTTGATAATAGACATAACTTACCGGTAATTTTTTCTATCTTGGATAAACGTATGATAAACATTCTTCCATTACTTTGATTTAAATAATCTTCTTATTTTCAGTGTGTTTTAGTATAATTGTAAACAGAATTATTGTCTATGATTTTAAAAAGAGGATGAGGAAGAGAGAGAAGGAGAAGGAATAACTATGGAAAAAGATATAAATAAAAATGCGTGCAACTATTCAAAAGATAATTGAAAAAAAAAAATGTAATCATAAGTAATGATTAAAATAAAAAGAAATATTATATGAGTAATATTGAGGGTCAGTGTTGACCTTTAGGAGAGAGGCAAACCTAGGCGTTACAGAAGAGTCTTTCGAAATATACCTAGTACAGGTTGTAACAGTTTTACAACAATTCTGTGTAGTTGCGTTCCAGTCCACTGCTCTACATTCTCGTTGAACTTTTCAGTAAATAGAATCATATTCCAAAAATGATTACTGCCACCAAATTGTGCTATCATTTTGACGCATAAAAACCCCTGTGTGAGATGCGCCAGAAAGCAAAAATAAACAATATTACGCCAGTATGATTTCAAATAACTGATATTCATGATGTATAGGGTGGGCCAAAAGAACATCCCGAATTTTAAACGCTCGTCAAAATCATACACTGTAAGTTAGCGTGGCGATTGCAACGCCATCTGGCGCTAAATAATATGCCGTTTAATATAAAGATATAGTTGGTAAGTAGTCATGATGTCGTGGACGCGTAAACAACGCTCTTCCGTTGTCGAGTACTTTGTGAAAAACGGTGAAAAAAGTGTAATCGCGGTACAACGCGCGTTTAAAAAACAATTTGATTTAAAACGTCATGACAATCCCCCCGACCGTAAAAGTATCCTCAAATGGGTAAAAAACTTCCGAGAATACGGTAGTGTGGTGGCGGTCAACCATCAAGGTCGCCGTCGATCGTCTAGAACCACGACAAACATCGAAAAAGTGCGCGCAGCATTGTCGCGAAGTCCGCGCAGATCCGTTCGTCGCCAGGCTTCCGCCTTGAAAATTCCCCGTACTTCACTCAGAAGAATAATTCGAAACGACCTCAATATGCACCCATACAAGATACAACTAACCCAAGAATTGATACCAACAGATAAGCCAAGAAGGTTAGAATTTTGTAATAAATTTTTGGATATGCTGGAGGAAGAAGACGTCGATTTGGATTATGTTTTTTGTTAGCGACGAGGCACATTTCGATTTAAATGGTAACGTTAATAAACAAAACATGCGGTATTATGCTACTGAGAACCCTCGAATCGTTCACCCGGTACCCTTGCACTCCCCTCGTATCGCGGTATGGTGCGCAGTCAGTGCGAAAGCGATAATCGGTCCCTACTTCTTCGAGGAGGACGGAGCGAATGTTACTGTGAACGGCGACCGCTACATCCAAATGTTAAACGAGTTTTTTCTACCGGAGCTCAGATGGAAGAGGATTGCATTATCTAAAACGTGGTTTCAACAAGACGGGGCCACACCACATATTCGTAACGATGTTTTGCGGTTATTAAGAGAGAAGTTTCAGGACCGCTTGATTTCGCGAAACTGTGAGCTGTTTTGGCCGCCGCGCAGTCCGGATTTAACACCGACAGATTTTTACCTATGGGGGGCTACTTGAAAAGCAAGGTGTACACGAGGGTAAACCAGCAACAACCAACGAGATGAAATTGGCCATTCAGAAGGAAATTGCGGCGATTAAAAAACCAACTCTTAAAAAAGTAATGCATAATTTTGAGGAAAGATTGCAACAATGTAAAAATCAAAATGGTGACTATTCATACGGAGTATTGTTCAAACCTAATAGTGTACAATAAATGGCGTTCTTTTTAAAGTATTTCAACGTTTGTTTCATTTCCGTAAGTATATTAGTCTTTATTTGACGAGCATTTAAAATTCGAGATGTTCTTTTGGCCCACCGTGTATTGATTGAGTTTTCACAAACTTAAAATTGTGATCCGAACGGCCATCACATTAATGGGACAATTTACGATTTCAATTTTCTAGTCTCCTTAGTCATTTGATTCGACATTCTATTTTAAATTCAAGCAGCTAGTAAATTACTTCAAATCAAAGAGATGCACATCGCCTGATGCACAAGTGTCTTAAAAACTATCGTTTATTTTCACAGAAAATTATGGAGAATATGGTTTTATTCAAGCTATAACGATAGCAAAAAAAAAACTGTCGGAAGAGTTTAATTAAAAGCGTTGTACGTACTCGAGGTTAAATCGATGAATGCGTTATTGATGAGCCTATTATTTGTTGTCAAAAAAAATTTAACACTGAATTTTTCAACCCTTGTTAGATAGGGTTTCAACATTCAATGAAAGATTTAAGCGATTAATGTTCATTCAGAATTATAGGAATTTCTTCATAGTGTAGGCAATTTACTTGAAATTCAAAATGTGACATCGGTGGGATAGATGTGAAGACCTGATAAGTATCAGAAATTTAGTCACGGAAAAACTAAAATAAATTTAGTCTCTTCTCGATTTTGAATTTCATCGAATAGTTCAGATTAGAAAATTTAAACCTATATGTATGCCAAGGACAATAGAAAGAGGATATGAGTTATAGGAAAAATAAAATTTATAAGTTGTAAAGGCTTAATATTTTATTAAACAAAAATAAAATCTTAATTAAAACATAATTTTCGTGGGTTTCTGGCAAATTGTCCATGATTACGCGCTTGTGAATACTCATCATAGCCAGTTGATTAAAAAATTCAAGGCTCCAGGGGGGGAAACTGCCTCCCTGCCCCCCGCTGGAAACGCCTATGATGTAATGCATTGCAATGAGAATAACATTCGCTAGCGGAGAAAGAAGTTTTTCGACAATTCAAAGAAATAAAAATATGACGTTTAAAGTCAACTATATTACAAGAAAATTTTGAAAAATAGCATCAGAGCTTGGCATTTCTTTATAACAAAGAAGTATGAGAAAAGTGAATTTTGGATTTTAAGTAAAACTCTTAGGGTTTGTTATTATTTTTAACTTATATTTTGAAGCAAGTAATAAATATATTACAATTATATAAATAACACGATAAATTTTCATTAAAAACTAATCCTATATAATGCCATTATCGTAACATTGTCATGTATAAACTTCAAAATAAATTACTAAAGGTGAGTTTATATATAAATTGAGCAGCTAGGATTACTAACTTTCGGAAAATTTGGGTTATTTGTATCACTTTACGTAAAAGATATAACTACGCTGAATTATATGGTTTTGGAATGATTGAATTAATAGCTCATAATGTACCAATATTTTAAATTAAACTTTAAATGTTACATTCTAGAGTGTCTGAGTTAAAAACTAAAAGATTAAAGGGACGCTCAATCGAAATTTTTCCGAGAAACACCGAAAGTACTAAGGCCAGCACTGTCGAGAGCATCTGTGCTAATTAATAATTAGAAAATTAAAAAAACGTATACATTAACAATTTACCCTTTGCTCTTCGTTTAATTTTATTAATTCTGCCATTGTAATCTTTTTTTCTACCACATTAAATTCGTTCCATTCTTTCGATAAATCTAATAACGACTTGCGTACAATACCTGGTAAAATGTATCCGCTTAAAGGAGGTGTAGCCAATTCGCGTTCTGAAAGCATAAAAAAAATACTACACTAAAATATCTAAATTTTAAAACAAAATAAATACAATTTCCTTAATTCTACAAATTATAAAACTGTCGAAATCAGCCTTAAATTTTTTTTTCTGAAGATTCGCTGTAAATAAATTCTTTATGTAGCTTGACGTGTGTAGGTAGTACTTGATTTCATCGTACAATAAAATTTGTATCCTGTAAAAACAGCGTAATGATAAAGCGAACACTATTCTGCAGTAAGATTCATTAATTTAGTTATATATACATATATATATATATATATATAAATACGGCCATTTGGCCTCACAAGGGGCTCAAAAGATTGTCATTAGTCTTAATATACGGCAAAATATATTCCAGAGCAGCTGTTTGCTGGCTGTGTACGATTTTAGTTGTAATAAGAGTAAGCCCTCTGGCTAGCAGTCCATTGGGAGCAAATAATAATACAACGCAAAAAAATAATAATTATAATTTTTGATTTTAATTTTGCAAAAGGAGAGCAATTGGCACGGTAAAAACGAACAGTGAGTGGGCATTATCTATTTCATATAGGATAATAGGATCGTTAATGATACTGTTCTTATTGCAAAAACAAATGATAAATTGGGAAACGGATTTTAAGTTTATGCACAAAATACTAATTAATGTGATAGTATTATTGTGACTTCCTGCAATCCACTATATCGGCTATCACTAGTTTAGAGACTAAGGTGCTTAAAATTTAAATGTGCACTTTTAGCATCTGTAACCGTTTATCAACTTATAACGAATTTATAATATTAACGACAATCTTTTATATGGTAGATCAGTGGTTTGGATGTTCAACAACGAATTTGATAACTTTTTTAATTAAATAAAAGAACTTTATAAATCATTAGTATATTACAATTAATTATTCTAAGAAATATAGAAAACACTGATTAGTTTCGAATTAATTCGTTTATGATTACTGCGATCCTAAACGGATTAGTTCAAAACCAGTCAGTGCTTTATACATTTCCTATTATAACTAATTGTAATATATTAATGATTTATAAAGCTTTTTTTCTTTAATTTAATAAAAAAAGCATATTACACGATTGTCTAAAGACACTTTTATTTAATAATTTTATTTCGGGTCAAAAATAGAGATATTAATTAAATTATAAAAATAAAGAAAAATCTGACCCTAAGACTATATAATTTAATTCGCGGTAAAAAAACGAAGAAAAATAAAAATTGTAAAACCACCTGAAGAGTTTTTCCTCTTTATTAACCGATTTTAAAATGAAAGCTTCTTTTTCTTGTTGTCCTCCAATGGGCTTGTCAACGGGGACACTAGCCTATGAAATGGGAAGAAGGAGAAAATAACGTTATTTTCTTCAATGTTTGAGGATAGAGAGTAAAAATATTTCAAGGGTAGGAATAACAGAAGCAAAAGGAAATGAGAGAATGTAATAAGCACTATAAGGAGTAGGGTTACCGAGTTTTAATCGAAAAGGGTTGAAGGACGATTGAGCAGCAGAGAAGACCAAACATTCAAACAAAACATGATCAAAATTACAAGGAATGTATGTGGAAGGGAAATGAAAAGGACAAAATAGAGCAGAAGTAGATGGAAACTGTGGAAATGATGCGGCAAGGAGACTGTGGTTAAAGCGAAGGCGACAAATAGCAGAGATTGTAGTGCGTTTAATAGAAGAAAAGTCAAGGACCCATGGACGAGGAGGAAAAGATAGCTGAATAGAGAGATAATAGGAGGCAGGATTAGAAAATGAAGAAGAATAGGAGTTGAGCCATAGTTTGGAATGAGCGGCTGAGGAAAGAAGAACATTATTATTAGGAGAAAAGGTGCCTAAAAATCTACCACTGGAAATGGAGGAACAGACTAAGGAATCTACCACCTTATTACCTCATTGCCCAAATAACCAGCTATGTTTAGTCGATTTTCTGTATTTTTTCTTCTTCAGTAATTCATGAAACCATTAACGAGGCAACATCATTAAAAAAAAAAACAAAAAAAAAAAACGAACTTTTCTTATGTTAAAAATGTGTTAACCCAGCTTCACTTATCTAATACTTAGAATATACATATTGTTGATAATTATATTTCCGAAGTCTGTTTCGGGAGTATATATGATTGTTTTATTCATATTTAAAGTTAAAAATTTTACTATATTATATATATATGTATATATATATTTATTTATTTATTTATTTGCATATATATATTTTTTTAGGCTTAAAATTAAACTTTTGTTCCATCAGCTGAAGATTAAAACATTATCTATTATTTAAAATTAAACGAGATTTTAATTTTTATCGCGATACAGTAATCGGGTGCTTAAATCACTGGCTGACTGTATTATTGAATATCGTACTATTTATTACCTCCTTTTTCATTAATATAATACAGAAAAGCGTTCATTGGTCCGGCTTCTGTAAGTTCGTCATCACTACCAAAAAGCCATAACACTTGATCGCAGTTTTGTTCTTTAGCTTTTCTCTGAATAATAATTAAAGTTGCCACTATTAAAAATAAATCATTATAATAGAAAATCTAATTAGTAACATGAAGCATCTTTTACGTTCAAGAAATAAAAAAAAAAAAAAAAATGTTAAGTAGAAACTGCATAATATGATTGTAATTCCGTTTTAAATCTCTACAATTTGTAATTTCGATAAATTACTGAAACATCTAACTTTTACGGGCTAATTTTCTATTTTTACCAAACTTTCTTCTAGCTCAAAATACATGATTTTCTTATTTGTTACTAATAAATTAGCAAAAAAGACAATTTTAGTCGTGTAGTTCGTGAACTCGGCTGATTTTTCACCGATGCTGAATTATGCTCTTTTTAAAATCGCAATGTCCATTTTTTTTTTATATCTGTTAGAGATTTTCATTACTTGCTACACTAAGACCAGAAATTGTGAATAGTTCATATGTTTAATATCAACTCTGCCACTCAACGCGACGTACTGCGTTATCCCATTAAACTTTTTCGGTAATGTCTCAATTTAACTTGGTTTGTCATTCTATCTGTCTGGGGGGAATCTTGCGAACGAATTTTTAACCAACTTCCCGATGAATTAAAAAAGTATCCTTTTGCACAAATGCTTGTTATAGATGACAATGCAGTATTATGCAACATCTTTGTTTCCAGCTTTAAAATTAGACCCTCGGAGCGCCGAAAGCTCGAAATTTTGGAATTTTTTTTTTTTTTTTTTTTCGGTCATGTGATATATTGTTGGAAAGATTGTTATTTGCCGAGCACAAAACCATATTTTATTTCTTTAATGAAACTTTCGAAGTTTACTAAAAGTTCAAAAAGCACGAGATCTAATATGAAAATTTTGGACAGGATTGAAAATATGCACATGCATGTATGTTTCTTTGGATTGGAACATCAAGGTTTCCAACTTTAAAATTAGCCCCTCGGGACTTCGGAAACTCTAACTTTTGGGGGAAATTTTTTTTTTTCCGGGCATATGATATACTGTTGGAAAGAGCGCTATTTATCGGGAGCAAACTCTTATTTCATTTTATTAACGGAACATTGGAATTTTACTAAAAGTTTAAAAAAGCACAAAAAACAACGTGTAGCCCCCGCTTGTGGTCTGGTTTATAGCTAAAAATTTTGAACAATGTTAAAAAAATGCACATCCGTGTGTACTTCTTTACTTTGGAACATTTGAGTTTCCAACTTTAAAATCGGATCCTAGGGTCGTCGAAAACTCGAAAGTTTCAAAAAAGTATATATTTTTCGGTCATGCGATATATCAATGGAAAAAAACCCCTTGTCAAATATTGTGTTTCATGTGCTGAGGATTCCGTATGTATTGTATGGAAAACAAAAGACAATATAATTGAAAGAATGCGATCCATTATTTAATAAAATGTAACACAAATTTCTGTAAATGTCCTATAATCAAGATATTGAATAAAATAAAGCGAAATAAAATAAAATTTTAAATTTATTGTTTTTTATTGAAATACATAGTAAAAAGTCTAGACTAAAAAAAATTTTCTGTTTTTGTTTTTTCTTATAATAACTGCTAATTTATAACTAGCCAAATAGTGAGGCTATCTAATAAATATTCTCATATAGAAAAATCGCATGTATAAGGTGCATCCATTGATGCTTCCCCGTCAAAAGATTATAAAACTAGATCTCTTATTTGAACTCGTTTAAGTCGCGGTGTAGATGACGCATCTGAGTGTAAAAGCGCGGATGCCAGCTGATTTGGGTGGTTTTGTAATCGTGTCAGGTGCTTTTGTGCGATCCTCTTGACAGTTTCTTCCACCGCGTCTATTTTTAAGTCCCGATGGATGACTTCATTGGACATGTACCACGGCATTAGATAAATTAAGCGCAACACCTTGTTCGGATATTGTTGGATAACTAATTTATTAGACTTCTTTACATATCCCCACATTTGAGCTGCATAAGTCCATACTGGTCGCAATACAGTTTTGTATATTAGCAAATGATTATTTAACGACAATTTAGAACTGTATCCTATTAGCCAGTAAAGTTGTTTCGTTCTGATATTAAGTTCTTTTCTTTTCTTTTGAATGTGACTCCTCCATGTTAGTCTTTGATCTAAATAGACTCCTAGGCATCTCACTTGGTTTCTTTTTTGGAAGCTCTTTATTATCAATTACAACACGTTTGTTATGTGGTCTCCTGTTGGAGAATGAAATATGTGTAGACTTCTCTGGGTTTATGGCTAGTTTCCACATCTGCGCCCACTGGCAAAACTGGTCTACACTGTTTTGCAATTTAGCAATAGCAACATCAGGATTTATAATATCGGATGCGATTATCGCGGTGTCATCGGCAAACGTTGCTACTTGAATAGTTTCATTTGTCGGCAAGTCTGCTGTATACAGATTATAGAGCAGCGGTCCCAGGACGCTCCCCCTTAGGAACTCGAGCTAGTATGGAATATACATCTGAACGATCGTCATCGTATCTAACCTAGAACTGTATGTTGCTTAAGTACGACTGCATTAGTGAGTAGTAATTTTCTGGCAGAAAAGATTTTAGTTTGTACAACAATCCGTCGTGCCAGATTTTATCGAAGGCCTTAGTGATGTCAATAAATACTGCTCCGTTATATTTTTTATGCTCGATGCCATCTTCAATAAGGTTTACTACTCGGCGTAATTGCTGCTCAGTAGAGTGTCTAAAATCCGAATTGGTGTTGAGGAATGATCGACTGTTCTTGAATTAATCTATTAATCCGTACAAAGATTAATTTGTCAAGTAGTTTAGCGAGTGTAGATAATAGGGAGATTGGTCTGTAGGAAGTTAATTTGGTACCATCTTTTCCCGGTTTTAATATCAACAATATCTGAGAGAATTTCCATTGGTTTGGAAAATATGAAGTTCGTAGTATAGCGTTGAATATGTACGTTACCAACATTATTGCATTACTGGGTAATTCTTTTAACATCCTTGCTGTGATCATATCAAATCCAGGAGATTTCTTGACATTTAAAAGTTTTATGTGTTTTTTAACTTCTGCCGGAGAGATAATTTTTATTCCATTTGAAGTTGATCTAGAGCAGTTACTATCATCCTTTAGGTTGTTGACTATCTTTGTTGCGTTAGGTTGAAATGTGTCGTATAAGTACCTGACAAATGCGTCAGCTTTTTGTTTGCCGCTTCTTGCCCAACATGCATCATTCTGTCTTATTGGTGAATTTCATATGGCTGGCCTTTTTATTCTTTTAGCGGCTTTCCATAAATTGTAGCCTGTGTGTTGAGTAGGGGATAAGTTTTCCACATACATGCTGAAATTTTTGTTTTTTAGGTTATTTAGTAATCTATGCACTTTTTTGGTTGTCGCGTTTAACTGGCGTTTAATTATTAGTGTTCTACAAGTTTGACACAGCCTACGTAGTCGTCTTTTCTCAGCTATAGATTCCCGTATGTATTTAGGACAGTTATTGCCATATACACGTTTTTCTGATGGAGTTGAGTTCCATACCGCTATTTGCATTTGTTCAGTGAAGTTGCGTACACTATGCTCGATTTGTTCATGCGTCTTTAGCGGTATTGATAGAATAATACTTTAGTGAAGGAGTGATCTAAACTAGTCCCAGTCAGTGTTTCTGTTGTGTAACAACTTGTCTTGTTGTTTCATTGATATTTCGGTACATATGGTAGCTATTATTGATGTATGATCGCTAAATGTATTACCAAAATCTGATTCAACCCTCATATGACTCAGGGATATGCCTTTAACAATAAACAAGTCTAGTAGATCAGGAATACGGTTGGTATCAGTAGGCCAGTATGTAGGTTCACCCGTGGACAGAAAGGTGCTTCTCGTGTCATGAACGGTTCTATATAAATTTCTGCCTCTGGTTTTTGTTAATCTAGATCCATAGTAAGCGTGTTTTGCATTAAAGTCTCCGCCTACAATATATTTCGTTCGCAGTTGTGTAAGCAGATCTTTAAACTGGTTTGAACCTATGATTGATCGCGCAGGACAATACGCTGCTGCTACAGTCAGAGGATTTATTGTGTGCTCAATAACCACTGATGTAGCTTGTATTTCCGAGGTTTGGGCACTAATATATTTGTAGTGTTTTATGCTCTCTTTGATAATCACGGAGGATCCAACTTGGGGTCTGCCAGAAGGATGTAATGTGTGATAATATTTATAACCAGGAATATTAGCAAAACTTCTGTTGGTGAAGTGCGAGTCTGATACAAGTAGTATGTCGATCTTTTCCTCTTTGGGAAAATAAATAATTTCTTGAACGTGATTTATTAACTCATTGCCGTTCCATTGTGCTATTCGTAGAAAGGTTGGCTTCATTTTACCAATTTAGTAATGATCTGCGTCAGCATGTTGACAATAGCATTGTTTTGAGTTATTAACTGGCTGAACAGCCCTTCGAAACGAGATAGGAAAGAATTTAATAGGTTCCCTATGTTCGTGTCATCGCTTACAGATTTGAGTTCTGATGTCACTTGTGCGTATGACTTTTTGAATGTGGGAAAAGTTTTCTGCATACAAGCTGGTGCCTCATGTAGAACAATGCCACTGTTCAAGTTTTTATATTCTTCTATTTGTTTTTTAGATTGCTCCTTCCTATCTACTCTTGTATATGTATATTTTTTTTAATAAGATTCTTGTACACCTCGCACCCTTTATAATTTGCTGGGTGTTTGTCGTCGCATAGCGCACACGTAGCTGGAATTTTCCGTTTTCTAGAGCAATATTTGGAATCATGTCCTTCACCACACTCGACACATGCAAATGGTCTGTAGCAGTAATTCTTGGTATGACCATATTGCTGGCAACGTGTTCACTGAGGTATCGTATTTGTTTTTCTAGGCGGTTCAACTTGAATTCTTATATTACACAGAGTTTGCAATTGATAAATATCCATGTTGTTGTCAGCTGGTTCTAAATCAATATAAAATAACGACAAGGGATTTTTTTGTGATTCTGTGTCTAATGTTTAGTGCGTGTCTAACATGATGGCCTACTTCAGCCAATTCTTGTATTATATCTGCGACATCTATCGAATGATGAAGACCTCTAATGACAATTTTAAATGCTCTTTCATTTTTTTGGTTGGTGAGTGTACTGAAAAATATTTTTGTCTCTAAGATGATTGCATAGTATTTTATACGCATCTATAGTTTTGGTCATTATCTTAACTTTATTATTTGCTAGTGATTTTGTTACGAACTCCTCTTTGGAGATTGCAGTAGTTATCTCTGCGATCATATTATTATTGTCCACTACACGCTCGATGTAAATAGGAGGAGGTTTAGGAGTGGCGTCACGATTATTTTTGTCGTTTGGAGCGTCACAATTGGAAATGGCGGTAAGAGGTCAGAACCTGTTCGTATTGTTAGCTTTAATTTCTGGTGACTATACGGGTGTGTGAAGTCGTTTCCTCGTTCCTGTTTGCCAGGAGTTGGTTGAATCTTTTATAATTTTTAGCGGCTCGATGGAGCTAACAACTAGCATTTCTTTGACATTCTGCAGTGTTTTACTGCGTGAGGGTGAATCATGTATATCATGTTGAATAGAAGATGAAGCAAAAGACTCACCAGTGATTTGTTTGCTACCTGCATTATCGCTTGCCGTAGAGTTAGCAGTGGAAGCAGCAGCAGCAGAGGCTCCGGCATTTACGGGTATTATTTTCGGTGTGCTATGCGAGGAATCGCTGCCAGTAGAGGAACGTTGATCTTTCTGAATAGTAGCGCTCTTCACATTAGACGAGGCCGATAAGTTTACCGCACGCGGTAACGAATGAGCACGCGCGCGGCGTGCGCAGTGCTAACCCGCGGAGGATAAGAAATTCCAAAAGATAAAGTACGCTTACCAACGAAGTCTCGTACAGAAGTACAAAATGCGTGCCTATAATTTCACTGATAAAATGAACGCACGAAAACAAAAGTTAACGAAACTTCGCATCACAAGAAATTTGTTTTTAAAAATAGCCTTTTATTTATGCACTAAAAAGAAGCATAAATTAACTCTTTATTGGTGTGCGACTACCAGATAATCTTAACATTAAAATCTGAAACTAAAAAATACTATTTTGAAAAATAGAAGCGGGGGCCGCAGTTACAAAAATATTCGGTGTGTGCGATATTGTCAATAGAAGGGAACAACATTAAATAGTGATTGTAGTTTTGTCTTAGGATCTGTTATAATATTAATATTTAATTATTAATCTGCGGCCCCCCTTTTATTTTTCAGAATAGTATTTTCCAGTTTCAGATTTTAATGTTGCGTATCTGGTAATCGCACACTAATAAACGTTATTTTGTACTTTTTAGTGTGCATAAATAAAAGGCTATTTTAAAAAAAAAAAAATATTTTTTTTTTATTTTTAGTAGGCTCCGAAGTGTCCGTGGTTAGTGAGGAGTTGGGTAATGTAAACGTCAGGTGATAATAACTGTAAGCCTGTTCTAATATTTGGGATTAGTCTGTGGGTATGCCAACCTGCTGTATCTCTTTCCCAGGAGTTCGGCTATACGAACATGAAATAGTTTTTAATGTGTCTTTTGAGTTGTTTTAGTGACATTTTTATATGTAAGTCATGGTGGATTAGCATGTAGGAACTGTTCTGAAAAGGATTTATTGGAAGTAGAAAGTTCATTATTTGATAGACATGATCGTTAATATATTCAAAATTTGTATGGTTTTATATGGTAAAAATGATTGATCTATAGTTAATTTTTAGGTCTAGTGAAAGGACAATCGTAAGGCAACAACGGCGCTGTGAAAAATTGTTCTATAGGCTCTGCAGGCGTTTATTAAGTATTTACGTTGTGTAGAGTAGATTTTTTGCTTTAGGGTTTTCTTTTTTAGGTGTTGGAAAAATACAGAGCTACACAGTAACACACTGTATTTTCAACAAGTGACTTGTGCAATACAAGTCTGTATCTGTAATCAAAGCCCCATGTATTTCTGTACACTTTTAGTAACTGATAGTATTTAGCGTCTAACTTAGATGTAATGTAGTCTATGTGTTGTTTAAAGGAGAGTTTATTGCCTAATATAACTCCTAGATATTTAAAATGTTCGGCTTCTTTTAAAGTGATCTCCCTGTAAAGTACTTTAATATTTTTCTTTTTTATTTTCAGGGAGTTTGTGAAAAGGGACGCAAAGCATTTTTCAACTGAAAGATTAAGCTTTACTTCATTTTGCCGGGCTCCGAGTAACTCAAGCGTTTTGTTAGCTGTTCTTTCGAGATTAACTTTTGTACCGGCCGTTATTATGAATAGTAAGTTATCTGCATATACGTTCTTGTCGTATGGTAGAGCTTGGTTGAATAATATATTCACAAAAAAATGGACCTAAAACGCTACCCTGTGAGCAGCCTTTATTGGTTTCAGTGTTTGCACTATGATTACCTATTTGAAGAGTTACAGATCTGTTTTTAAGGTAGCAATATATTGTACTTAGCAATGGTATGTCTTCGATAAGAATAGATTTTAAAATGTCAAACAAAGCAGGATGCCAACAGTTATCAAATGCTCTTTTGATATCCACTCCTATGACGAGAACGTTCGATTTTTTCTTAAGGCTATTGCTAATCTTACTGATCGCATAATTCGCAGCATGTTCTGTGGACCTTGTCTGAATCCAAATTGTCTTTTATCTAAACAGTTTGTTGAGTTCAGATAGTAAGTTATCCTATTTTTAATAGTTTTTTCGAAAAATTTTACTTACAATATTTAAAAGACATGTTGGGCGATAGGAGCTTATGAGATTTGCATCTTTGTTCGATTTATGAAGTAGGATTACATTTGTTCGTGCCAGGGTTTAGGGAAATAGTTTAAGGAGAAGATTTTTTTTTGTATAGGAGTGGAAGGAGTTTTGGATAGACCTTTTGGATTAACTTTAGTGTCTTATTTATAATATTGTCAGGCCAAGCAGCTTTATTTTGTTTTTTAAATTTTCTATAATACTATTTAGTGCGGAAGTATCAAGAGGAGTCCGTTGTGAGTGAGTAACGTTTTCCTGTATGAGAAGTTTAAAGTTTTCTCTTAGTATTTTCTGTTTGTTGCTGTCTCTTTGTCAGTGCTGTCTAACGGAAAAAGAGAGAATAGGGAATAGTTTAGATTCTCTGTCACATTGGTGATTTTGTCGCCGTTATTTTTTGTGAAAAGTGGAATATTGTTTGGTTTGTTTGATTTCAGAAATGTTAATTTGTAGCTTAAGCCTCGTGGTTTGACATTTTCAGGGCAAATTGGGGGAGGGAGAGTTATATAATTACGTAATATCTTTTATGGTAGGCAGTAGATTTGAGAAATACGTTGTTTCATAAAGAAAATCAAATAACGACCACTTTAGAAATTTAAAAATGTTCTGAAAATACATAATTATTACAATTTTTAATTTAACTTTTGCCTTATATTTGGGGATAAAAAATAAAACGAAATTATAAAATTATACCTTAAATATAGTAGTTTAGAAATATTAAAGAATGTTTTATCATCCTGTTTGTTAGTAACTATAGTATAAAAAATAAATGCTAAAATAACAAACTAATACGTAAGTAACAAAATTAATATAAGAATATCAAACTTGTTATCTTAGGAACGTTTTCGGGCATAACCCATCATCAGCTAAAATATAATCGAACTAAATTAAAAACATAGTGTAACAGTGAACACAATTTAAAACTTCACTTTGATGCTAAAATGAAATTAAATTAAAAATAAATTAAAATGAAAATAACATGAAACATAGCACACATGTGAATTGAACTACAGTCTAACACATGTTAGACTGTAGTTCAATTCACATGTGTGCTATGTTTCATGTTATTTTCATTTTAATTTATTTTTAATTTAATTTCATTTTAGCATCAAAGTGAAGTTTTAAATTGTGTTCACTGTTACACTATGTTTTTAATTTAGTTCGATTATATTTTAGCTGATGATGGGTTATGCCCGAAAACGTTCCTAAGATAACAAGTTTGATATTCTTATATTAATTTTGTTACTTACGTATTAGTTTGTTATTTTAGCATTTATTTTTTATACTATAGTTTAGAAATAGTAAGAAAGATAGGTATTTTTATTAGACTTTACTTCTTTTTTATTTTTGTTAGTAATCCGATCCTAATTCTTTGTGAGCAAGTACAAAATATATGTATATTTATCTTTATTCTATTTTCATTTACATTACAAAATAAAAATTTAAAATAAATAAGAAAAGCAAAAGATCGATGGCAGTTGAGTTTAAACTAAAATAAAAACGTAACATTTTAATAGTTTTACTAGATAACAGTATTAAATATTAGTTATAATTAAATCCATAGGTAACATTTGTACAAATATTTTATTGTATAAATTAAGTTTCTCTATTATAACAAATTTTTTCATAGAAGATTTGGTTTTTTGGAGGAGGAAATGTCCCCTATTCCTCCCCGCTCATGGATCCGTCACTAATATGTAAATATATGTAATATGTTGTCTATCGATAATATGATATAGGCATATAGTTTAAGTGTTAGATTAATTAGAATGCGTTGCGTTTCGATGGCGATGTATTTAAGAATATCGCGATAAATGTAAGCTGTTAAGTATATTAGATAGTTGCGTTATTCAAGAGAGCACTATGAACAACTCCGTGTAATGATTATGGTGTGTGTAATTGTGATTCCTCTTTATCTCTTTATCTCGAACTGTTTATTCACATGTGCAGAAACGTTGGCAAGTGTTCCTCTCAAATATGACTCCACCCATGCAGTACGGGAATAGGATTACTTGTACAAACTACAGTGATATTAAAAAATGGACGGATAATATAAACCGGGTACACTAAATCCAGATAATACGTTAAAAATAAACGCCGAATTGTTTCATGTGTTGCACCTGAACATAAAAACTGTCCGGCGTAACTGGGATGAATTTTTAAATTCACGTGACACCTTTAAGCGTCATTATACTAACAGAAATAAATATAAGCGAGTTTGAATTAAATTTATATAATATAGCGGGCTTCACAAAGATTGCATTACAAAGACCAAAGAGGTATAACGGAGGAATATTTGTGTTCGTAAATGATAATTTTAGATGTAATATCCTGGAGGTTAAAAATATGTCAAGCATGGATCTGGTGACGCTAGATATAGATATGTGCGTTAACAATTTTTTACGTTTAATTACTATTTATCGATCACCAAGTAAAAATATAGGCGAATTCATAAAAGAAACCGCAACGCTTTTAAAAAACCTAAATAATAAGGATAATTTTTTGATACGTGGGGATTTCAGTATTAATTTACTTCTTTATAATGGTCAGACGGAGAACTTACTAAACGTAATTTACGGGTCAGGAGGGATACAGCTAATAAGTGGAATTACAAGAGAGGAAGATCAGACGGATAGAAGTACTCAGTCATGCATAGATAATATGTTTACGAAGTTTAAAACTAACGAAATTACTTCGGGAATAGTCAATACGAAAATATCTGACCATTATATCATCTACGGTACTTTTCGTATCGCGAACCGAAAGATAACTCATTATAAAAATCCTCTGAAATTTGTTTTTGAGGAAGAAAGATTGCAGAACCAAATTAGCAATTATAACTGGAGCGAAGTAGGTAGAGATGTATATCATCGTTTTCGTTCAGTTTTCTAAAACATATGTATATAGAAATTGCAAAGTGGGGGTGAGTGAGGGGAAAAGGAAATGTAAATATAATCCTAAAAACGAATGGATGAGTCAGAAAATAATCAATTTTATGAAAATCAGAGATTAATACTTTAAACTCAGTAAAGGAAATAGAACTAGCGTGAGATATAAAAAAATCTGTTCAAAAAATATCGAAATTTAGTTAAAACATAAATAAGGAATGCCAAGCAGAAGTATTATCAAAGACAAATAGTGATGGCAAACAATGATAGCAAAAAAACATGGGGTATAATCAATAATATTGTTACTAAAAAAAAAAAAAAAAAAAACGGCAGTAGATGATTTTATTACTAAACATTTTGGGGATAGTTCAATAGTAGCTGAACAATTTAGCGAAAACTTCGTACGTTCGGTAGAAGACCATAGACACACATGTGACATTCAGTTACTGAATACTAACGTTGACAAGTTAAATATGACCTCATTCTTCATTCCACTTGTAAATGTTTCTCAAATAGAAGAAATAATCAACGATCTAAAAATTCACAAGGCACAAGGATGGGACGAGATTTGGGCTAAAGATATTAAACAAAACCCAAAGTTGTTTACTCCTATTTCAACCTGTATGGTCAATCGCTCAATAAAGAAAGCGTGCATTCCTGATGGGGTCAAAAGAGTATTACAAGACCGATATATAGGGTGAATTTTTAAGAGTTAAGTTTTTCAGGTTGGCAGCACTGGTTGGTATTGGCGTCCAAACGTCATCTGTCAAAGTGAAAAGTTTTCAGTATACTCTGCCATTTCATCATGGAAAGACTTATAAATAAGCAACGATTGCAAATTGTTGAAATTTATTATCAAAATTTGTGTTCTGTGAAAAATGTGCATCGTTTGACCTATGGTCGTCATAATCGACCTGGTGAATCAACAATTCGTGCTGTTATCACCAAATTTACTTTGTTGGACATTAAACCGTCGACTAATGTCCAAAAAAGTAAATTTGGTGCGAAATTTGGTGATAACAGCACGAATTGTTGATTCACCAGGTCGATTATGACGACCATAGTATGGTCGATACAAACGATGCACATTTTTCGCAGAGCACTGGTTTTTGATAATAAATTTCAACAATTTGAAATCGTTGCTCGTTTGTAAGTCTTTCCATGATGAAATGGCAGAGTATACTGAAAACTTTTCACTTTGACAGATGACGTTTGGACGCCGATACCAACCAGTGCTGCCAACCTGAAAAACTTAACTCTTAAAAAATCACCCTATATTAGAAAGAGGCTCAAAATCAATTCGAAAACCATCGCACAATAACAATAATGCCTGTGATAGCTAAAATACTACAACAGTACATCGGCAAACACTTAAGAAATTATGTGGAAAAAAACAATCTGCTCTATGAAAACCAACACGGATTTAGAGAAAAAAGATCCATCTTAACTTTACTAAGACCGTTTGTAAATGAGATAAATACAAGACTATCGAGGGGGAACCAATTCATAATTACCTTTATAGACCTAACTAAACCGTTTAATCTAGTTGACCGTGACCTGCTTATTAAAGATTTAGAAGATATGGGCATTTCAAATAATCAACTATAGTGGTTTAAGAATTATTTACAAAACAGGAGAAGCATAGCAAAAATTGCAGGTAACAAAAGTAATGAAAAGGTGAATCAATATGAAGTAGGTCAGGGTACAATACTGGCTCCTATTCTATTTCTTATATACACGAACTCATTATAGAGGCATATCAAAAATGTAAAGGTTTATGTATTTGCCGATGACATCGCATTATTAATAGAACATAGAAATCTAGAGATAACGGAAACATTACTGCAACAGGATGCCGATAATCTCAGTAAATGGGCGCATGACAGAAGGTTATGTATAAATGTAAATAAATCATACTCCATATTCGTAATATTTCTAAACATAAGAGTCATCACCCGCGAATCAGCATAGATAATAATGAATGCTTACATAAACGCTACGGAAATAAAATCATTCACCCATGTTCACGTCCACCTCTAGTGAATATAACAGATTTTAAATATTTAGGAATATCTATCGCTAAATCATTGAACTGGAAAGATCGCATACAAAACTTAAATTCGAAAATAAGACCGTTAATTCCAGCGTTATATAAACTGAAGACGGTTCTTTCATACGGAACATTACGGATATACTTTAATACATTAACAATGTCTAGAATTTTTGTATGGGATCCAAATATAGGGTGAGGTTAAAAAAACGGAAATCAATAAAAAGGGTAAAATTCAGAAAAGTTGTTTGAAACATACCCCATTGGAAACGGAGTGACACTACATCAACTTGGTGGAAGAAAAATAATGAAATGTCACCCACGATGCACTACTATTATTACAGACTACTTGAATTTAAACGCAATAATGTAAAGTTACCTTCTAGATCAAAAACTCGACTAACAAGGAATCAAGGTAATACCTATTACATTCATCCTAGAGGGGTAAATCGACGAATCGACAATACAGATAATTCGGTTCTAATTAAATTAATGAGTACTATGCCCAGTTACATAAAAGACGAAAAAAAAATTGGTGTATGGAAGAGAGAAGTAAGGAAGTGGTTGAAAGAATGGTGCAAAGATTAAGAAATTTTGCTGCATCCCTTTTCCCTTTATTATCATTGCTGCATTTTTAGGGCTCTTTTAGACCATCTATTTACCTGTTTCCTTCCTTTTCTTTCCTGTACATTAATGTATGCGACGTCTAATATGTAAGTGGCCCTTATGTATAGGTGTATTATTATACTATTTACATATATGTATATATATCCGTTGATTGATATATTTATTTTTGGCTTAATAAGTTAGATTTAGGTAGTAAGAATGATTCACTGTAATTTTGTTTACTAGAATAAACAATAATAAGAGTGTTGAGCACTCAGGCAACGGACATATTTACCCAGTGAGACCCACAGCTTATTTATTTATAAAAAAAAAAAAAACAAAAAAAAACAAAACGGTATACAGTACAGGACCAACTATCGAAAGTCCTGGGGACTCATATATAACAAACTATAAAACGGTGTGAGTCCTAAAAATGGCATACTTATACTAAACTATCCGCAATCTAGGAGTCTATTGACGAAGAAAATAATAAATATCTCATACAGTCAATAAGCTTTTCTTATCGTGATTATGTTGCGGTAGCTAGAGATGAATATGTAGTGTTGAAAAAATAAAGTAACATTTTGCGAGCAGCTGTGTCGTCGTTTTTTTTTTTGCAATACTTGTTTTGTAAAATGCGTTAAATAACCGTAGTTCTGTATTTCAAATATTTTTATCCTCCTCAAAGATACTGAAGTTAGCTCAACAGTCACTCTTACCATCACTCAAAACCGGAAATAACACAAACTGTTACGAGTATTATAGCATTCTTATTGCTAATATTAAGAATGAAAAATATCGACTTATAAATAATCTTCCCTACTCAACACTAGAGGCTACATCCGCTTGAATTTTTGAATGAATTACATTTCAACCTAGACTGAAAAGTAAGTTTTTGCTAAGAGAATTCAGTGCGATCAGGCATCCTGGAATTACAAATAAGCTTAAAACAGAGAATTAACAAATAAAAATATAATAAATTTGCTAACAGTAAAATTCACAAAAAATGAAAAAAATCCCATGCCTCTCACAGTCATTCCACAACCGTAACTATTGCGACTGATGTTGGTTAAAAATTTTTAGTCGATTAAAACTACTAACGACGATTGTTATATTAATATATTTACTTTTTGTGAATTTCAATTCTCGCAAATTTATTTTTTATCGATTTTTTATTTAAATTTATTTTTTACGGAAAATTAACTATTTCGATACTAATGTTAAGCGCTATATATTGTACCTCGACGTAGGTTGCTGGTGCGTAATTAGAACCCATTTTCTTGTCACCGCATCCACCGGGCCAAGCTCTTACGTACTTCGGATCCACTAGTAATCGGATGGACTTTTGATCTGGAGGAAAGTACGCCGCCGCTGCCGGAGTAAGGATTATACACAGAAGTGCTTCTTCCGGCGTGAGAAGACTCAAACTTGGCTATTTCAACAAAAACAATAATTAAACACGGCCTCTATTTTTCATCTTCCGATGAATTTTAATTGTTGTCAGTAAAAATAAAAACTTTCAAACGGATACAGAATTTCGAGTTTAGTCTCCAATTTTTTAACAATTTTGATAGCGTTCTGTATCAGCATGATATGTTTTTTTTTTAATGTATCCAGCATACTATCTGAAGTGCTATTTTTAGCTGTCAAGGCTATTTCAGCACGCAAATGTACGATTAGTATTTAATTCATTTGCTTTACTAAATTAAAGGACAGATGCCGTTGCTGTCGATGAGTTAACAAGAATAGTAGTGACATTATTGGTGCTGTTCCATGAGACTCGGTGATCTGAAAAAGCTGGGCACATACATAGTATATGCGAGATAGTAGGGGCGCTGTTTTGTATGCAGAATCTAGAGGACGGAACTCCCCGGGACATTAAGTCGTGGAACAGGACTATATGTCCTGTTCGCAGTTGGCTTAGAGCGCAAAACCCTGCACGAGACATGTTTACTACTGGCCATCGTGGCTCAGTTGTGGCTTTAATGGGTCTTAGAAACGTCTGGTAGGAGACCCAGTACTCTTTTTATGCGGACACGAGCATTTGGTGAAGAACAAAGCTGAAATACACGATATTGCGAAGGCGTTTTCAGGCATGGAAAAAGCATTGCTGACTGAGCAGATAAGTCGAACCGCTCATTTCCGGGTTTCCCAACATGGCTAAACACCCATAATTACGTTTTTGAGCAGTACCTTTTGGACAGTCTATACAACATCTGGTGAATCTTAATCGCTACCGGCTGTTTGGTGCAAAAGTTTGATATTGCAACTATGTTGATAGATTTCATTTGACGTTACTACTGTCAGTAATTTTTTTTTTTGTTTCGAAATACTTAGAAACGATGGAATTCCTGAAATTGAAATTATTTTCCGTATAATCTGACTTTTATTAAATAATACGAAAGTAAATGTAATGTAAAAAGGGATGCCATCTTTCCATAACAACAGCCCAGATGGCTCAAAAATCGCAGCGCAGCTTTTTTTCCACTGCTCTGACAAATGAACAGTTGCGATTCGAAATAGAATAAATCTCTTCCGTTCGTAACTTCTCCTTCTTCAGCTAATGCTTTATCTGATACTTTTTTTTTTTTTTTTTTTTTTTTTTATGGCCTGGTGGCTAAGTAGCTTACCATTTGGCTACCTGCTACTTCTAATAATAACATTTCTGTAGAAATTAATAATATCCGCACAAACTAACTCGCCTAATTTAAACAATCCCGACAATGTAAACGAATCAATATTACTTCCACTTTCCCTAATAATTGTGAAGGCCAAATTGTGGTACTAGTCGAAAGCCTAGAAAATAAAAACATCGCTAATTTTCATCCCATGTTGTTGGCTAGATTGCTTTACAAGAAAGTTACTACTGGACTTTCTTCGATTACTCGATCAGGGAAAAATTTAATCAAATTAAATTTCACATCTATTCTTCTTCTTAATGTGCCGTACTCTTTCTAGAGCGTTGGCGATCAGATGGCAACTAAAACTTGCGTTCTCTTGCTCCTTCGATGAGATCATGGATTGAGCTGATGCCAGTCCAGTTCTTAATGTTTTGTATCCAGTTTCAGTTTAACCTTTTTGATATTCCTAATTCCTCCGGTATTTCCGACTGTTTTCAATGATATCGTCGATTAATTTATTAATTTTATTAATATTTATTTTTATCGTTTGCATTCTCTAATTTGTATACTATTATCAGTGTTCCTCTATTATTTTTCCCTGACTGGTCTATGTTTGTTATGGACGTGTGAACATTTACTCTTTTGTTTTCCCAGTTAGTTTTTATGTATAATAAAAGACATTAGGACTGAGTCAATATTAATTAAAAAGAAAGATATTTTTTTCTCCTTCTATTTAATTGATATCGAAATTCTACTTAAAAATAATTACTTACGTCGGTGGCAAACATGAACGGCCTAATGTAGAGGCTACTTAGCTCGTTATAAGGAACGCAGTCTTGGTCTATGCTAATTAATTGTTCGATACATCGCAGTAAAAGTTCGGAATCGATTTGCGGAAGACAGGCTCTTTCAGCGGTTATATTAAATCTAGTCATGTTTAACAGCGGTCGGAACAAACGTATTTTTTCGTCTATTCCTCTGTACGCTTTCATACCTTCAAACATCTGAAAATGCAGAAAAAAAAATTAAAAGCGCTAATTCGTAAAGTGACCAGGTTTGCGATAATGTTACAAATAAAAATGTGTTGTTTTTTTCCGGTTAAAATAAAAATTTAGAATTACCGACACAGTATGTAAGATATTTATCTCGTATAAACTTATTTCGAACAAATAATTTATAATGTAATAAGGACTATCCTATTCTTTACTACTAGATTCCTGAAAATGATAACTTCGCATCTTGCTTAAAATGCGATATGAAATATCACGAAATTAAAGACACGAGCTCGTTTAACTTTTTACGAACTCGTGAATCAGAGAAAAGTTTTGCCGGCATCGCATTCACCATCCCTATGTGATCATGTGTTATTAAAAACGACCGGCTGAATGTAAAAGTCTGATTCGAAGCGTATTAAAAAAATTCTTTAACGAATTAAAAACCTTTTACATATTAATTTGATTTATTATTGTTATCCATTATTACGCTGTGTTTCGTGTATTTATAACAACGTCAGCATTACAACACTAAAGTACCGAATCGTGTTTTAACGAAATTTATAAAACGACTAATTTTATACGATCTCAATCTTCTATCACCGTCGTGAATGATTGATGAAAATTTATCAATATTTTATTGCTGAAACCACTTTGCCAATTTTAAAATAACTATTACAATAGTTCAAATTATTTTAATTTTTTATTTTAATTATTAAACAAATATAACGAATTCAATTAATACATTAATGAACTTTTCAAATAATAATCAATAACTGATTGTAAAAAAAAAAAAAAACCTATTATTTCTTAAAAGTAAAATATTAATGTATAACTTGTATAATAATGAATACTAAACGGATTCGGTGGAATACCACCAGAGTCGAATAAAGTTTTATTCGCTTATTCTACGTACTACCACGGTCTAGCCAGAAATTATCTAAAATAGTAATTAGCTAGAAACTTATTTAATAATTCATATATATACAAACTTATTTTTTACCGTTATTACTATTATTATTACAATTACATATTACAAGTCCTCTCTTTTCTCATACTCAGAGAATTTCTTGAGCTTCTAAGATAGACTTATTACCTTATCATATTTATAAATTCCTATTATACCCTGCTATGGCTAAAACGCCATAATAGTTATCAGGGTCGGCAGAAAATTCAAATAGCGGTAATAATTAAAAATCGCATTAAATATTCCTGATTTTTCCAATACTTGCCTTATAGAACACGAATGATCGTGTTGTCATACTCATTTAATACGTTTTTTTACTTCCTTGTATGAAGTACAAGAAGTATTGTAATCGCGAAAAATGTTTAATGCCATATTTCAGTTCATGGCGAGGTCCGAAGGATAGAGTTCATGCATGTACACGTATACACACATATATGCATAAATATTTATGTATGTACAGCGCCAAATATTCTGTTTAAGTCAATTTTTCCTTAACGCATTTTAATAACTCTAGGTTAAAAAAAGAATATATTAAAATTAAAATATATTTTACAGCGTAAAGCAGTATTGTAATTCGCATTTTCGTCGTGAATTAAAATAAAAAACAGAAAAAACGTACTGTTTGAGCATAGTGGAATACTTTGGAAGCTGGATGCAAGGATATCTCTTCGAATGGACTGATTACGGGCTTCTGCCAGCCTCCATTGTTCTCATCATATTTCATCTTTAGCATGTGATTCGTGTATATCGTGCTGAACTTCATGTCTTTCGGCATAAAAAATTTTGTTTTACTCGGCTGCGTAGTCAATTTCCTTGAATCAGCAAATGTAATGTCTATATCAGCATCCTGTTAAATAATGAATCGATTATACACATTTAAACAATTGTACCTAATGCAGTTCTGCTACTATACTATACTATATATATATATATATATATATATATATATATATATATATATATATACATATATATATATATATATATATATATATATATACATATATATATATATATATATATATACATATATAGCGTTCCCTTTTTATGTTCACCGGGAAAGTAGCTCGTTGAGGAGAAATTCTCTTTTTTCGAATCCGTTTAGAGCGCATGTTACAGAGTATGGTGCGATTTAAATACAAAAATAAAGTTATGTTTACAAATGTGACATACAACTCTAGGTACCCAAAATGGCTAACGATTTGATCACTTGCAAAATTCTATTTATTAATTTTTTTCTTTTCGGTCTTTAGTAACACCATGATTCGTGGAACACACTTAAGTGATGATATTCCGATTAATAGTGAAGTTGTGTTGTACGTGGTATGCACCCGCTATAGTACTCGAAGGAGACGAAGAAAACGGCGAAAAATAACCAAGGGCATTAAATTCCGAAGAAAATTAGTTCGCTATGTTACATACAGGCTGCAGGTAAAGAACATATGACTGAAGGATATGTTAATGTCCCGCTTCTTTTCTTAAGAAAAATCCCATCAGGGAATCTCCTTTTTTTTTCTTTTTTTTTTTTTTTCTGGACTCGCTGACAAAGAGCATTGACCCATGTTAGGGAATCTCCTTGCGTTGTGTAAAAGTTTTCATCTCAGATTATGGTATCGGGTATATACGTTTCCTCTTTCTCAAACAACTGTTCTTTTATCTGTCGGTTCAACCTAGTCTTCCTGCCAACCCATTGTTCTCTTTGTTTCCTTCACTTCATCGTTCTGTTGTTGTCTCCGTTATTCGTCTGCGTTCGTAAGCCATAGTCTATTATCTTCTTTCCGTTTTCATATTTCCTTAGTTTCCTATATATTTTATCCTTTCCACTCGAACGAATAGTGTGTTTGCGATGTTGATCATGTGTTTATTAAGTGTTTATTTTTTTTTTGCTGCGTGTTCTACTGCCTACTCCATATTGAAACGATTTAATTGATTTCCAGGTTCTTGCTTCCGGAAGCCAATGAAACGATTTAATGATTTTCCCGTTAGTGAAATGATTTCGTTGTTTTCCCGGTTCCTGTTTCCAGAAGCCAGTGAAATGATTCGTCTTGATTGCCGTTTTATAGTTTCTTTTTATACGAGCACGGGGATTTTTTTTTTTTTTTTTTTTTTTTGATTTTCTGTTGTTTAACTTATTGGCAAAAAAATTAAATAAACGAAAATAGCAGTAAAATCACAAAATAAATTCGGTTACGATACTGACCCGGAACGGCGGTGATCTCTCCACCGGAGATATCACGAAGCTGATACCACGTGTTCAATAACAATTACCAAAGAAAAAGCATATATTTTGACGGAAAATTCACAAAAAAAAACTAATAGGACGGCGATCCTGATGCACATACTCGGCCACAATTAGAGAAATAACAGAAAATTTAACTTTTACCGAAAAAATTAACAAAACACAGTAAATTATGCGGGATTGCGCGTAAATATTTTGATACACGGTAGCACGGATCAGACAAAAGTTCAATTTTAACGAGGATTTGCTGCGACAGCCACCAGATATAACGAGCACCGAACGATCGAACACTGTTTTGTTCCACGGTAACAAAAGGCTACGCAGAAGTGTTCTTATAGAAACTTCACGTAGATCCTCGCACATACTCCTCTGGTTAACTTTTGGCGGGATTTTTACAATCTGCCTGCAGTTCAACGTTACTCGACACATCTTATTCAGCGCTTCTTGCCGCACACGCATATCATTGTCTTCGCTACCGATCACTACCACTCGGACCCTATTACGTCTCTACTCCAGCGTGACCACGTACTCGACGATCACGCCACCGATCTCGGGGAATTTTGGTATCGGCCATATAAGCTACCAAGCCAAGACGAAGCGACGATGTAAAATAAATCGACATTCGCGAAATCGAGAATTAATGAATAAATCGAAGAATGATTTCTAGCTCGAACGGGACGGAATTCAATATGATGCCAAAACTGAACTCCATATATATCAACGACCGTCGGTAAACATTCATTTTCACATTACTGACATTCTCCAGACCCATATCGTGCCATTTGCACCATTTGTGGGTGGAGAGTTCCTCCTACAGCAAGACAACGCCCGCCCTCATATTTCTAAAGCTACAAAACCATTTTTGCAGTAAGTTGGAATTCCCTAACGGATGGTAATATGCGATTACAAACCAACCCCACACCTATATACCAATGGCGGATCCGCGAGGGGAGGGATAAGGGGCTCCCCCCCCCCCCCCCCAAGAACCAAAGCCTATATGAAAAAATTTGTTATAGCAGAGAAACTTAATTTATGATATAAAAGTTTTGTATGAATTTTACCTACAGATTTAATTATAACTAATATTTAATACTGTTATCTAGTAAAACTATTAATGTTACGTTTCTATTCTATTTTAAACACAACTGCCATCGATCTCTTGCCATTTTTATTTATTTTTAATTTTTATTTTATAGTGCAAATGAAAATAGTACAATGAGAAATATATATATTTAAACTTTCTCACGAACAATGAATTCGGATCGGATTATTAACAAAAATAAAAAAGAAGTAAAGTCTGATAATAAAAAATACTATCTTTCTTACTATTCAAATTCTAAACTACGATTTTAGCTAGAATTTTATAATTTCGTTTTATTTTTCACCCCTAAATATAAGACAAAAGTTAAATTAAAAATTGTAATAATTATGTATTTTTAGAACATTTTTAAATTTCTAAAGAGGTCGCTATTTGAGTTTCTTTATGAAGCAAGGAATTTCTCAAATCTACTGCCTATCGTAGAAGATATGACGTAATTGTATCACTTCCCTCCCCCAAAAATGACTTTCTGGATCCGCCCCTATATATACACGTCATCTCTAATCAGATAATTCCACAGTTTTTCTGTTAATAGTAAAAATTTTCGTATATATTTTTAAATTTTTTCAGGTTAAAAATCAAACAGTTCATTTTAAATGAAGATAAAAAGTGTTTAGCTCTTCTCCCTATTCCAAATGTACAGTACTAAATTTATTATTTGAAATAACATATGTACTAAATAGCAAATATAGTGATATAAATAGAAATATATTTATATACAGAGAAGTTATCGATCAAAGCTCCAATATTCTCTGCAGACAAAATCTAATGTAAGCGGTTACTATTGCAAAAAAAAACCCAGGAAATAATGAACTAGCTAAACTTAAAAATTCAGCCTTGATACTATAAATCCCACTGAGGCGCAAAGAAATTTGACCAAGAACAGAGCTGTTTAATAAATTAAAAGATTTGTGGCAGCGTTAAAGCAAAACTCTTGTATACTGGTCATAATTATGCTAGCAGTAGTAAAACCCTATCCGGTTATTTCCTCTTCTTGATCGCGCTGTTTTGCTCCGTTTGGTCAATTACAGCTTCACTAAAAACTACAATATTTACATATTGAGTAAGTAATTTAACCGAATCGTAAGTCGTCAAGTGTACAAGTTTTGAAAAAAAAACAAAACAATACCTATACCGAAGAGAATCATAGGCTGATGAAAACCTGGAAGAGCATGTAAAATAGTATTAAAGGTAAAATGACGGAAACTCACCTTTCCAGATTGGTAATTCTGACTAGGCGGTGTTGAAGACGTGTGTTTTTTTCTCGATAAAATGTGTTGAACTTTCCGGACCTTATTGCATTCATCCTGAAATTCAAAAAGACAAATCAATTATACGAAGCGCTAGAAGAAAATCAAACTAGTGTAATTATGCGAATCATCACGTGATTTTCTTTTGTATTTTTCCACCTGCCCGTTCTTCGTTAATGCTAATAACAAACGCGCACTTTTTCTACTGCTGACATGAATACGTTTCGATGCGACAATTTTACAGATCTTTTTGACATGGATATGTCTTACCGCTGGGGATCAGCCAAATTGTGCGTCACGCTTTTTTTAAAAGCAAAAACTGTAACGCTATTTAATTAAAACAAATGAGTTATGTCAACTGAACCGTGTGATATTAATTATATGGGTGATCAAAATAACTGCCGCTACCATAGTAAGTACATAGTAGTAACGACTACTTTGCCGACGCTGTTATCATAAGAGTGTTAGTTACAATGTCTTCCACCGAGCGTGTTAAAAGTCTTCGTCACCATCAACGTGAAGAGAGAAATTCAGGAGAATTTAATGAATTTTTAATCAATACGCCTTTTTCCTCGAGTACAACTGTAGAGGAGAAGTTTCAGGCATTTCAGAGGGAAAAAAAGAAAAAAAGAAGAGAAAGATCGCTGAACAAAATAAGAAATATCACCAGAGTAAAAAGCTCAAGAGGGAACAAGATGAACCTGCCGTGTCGACAGAAGACCAAAAGAAGAAAGCAGCCGCAGAACGTAGTAGGCAATAACGTTTACGTAAGCAGGAAGAAAAAAGAACGCTGGTAGTTGAAGGAAAGCCAGAAGATGAACCTAAACGTGGACCAGTACCAAAGAAATTAATTTCCGAGAGTATCGTTGCCGATGTGGAATTCACTAAACGTTTTCATGAATATCATTTCGGTGTTGCTTGTACAGTTTGTGATCTTTTGTGGTTTGAAAGAGATGTAGTACGTTCTGCGCCGCAAGAAAGTATAACCCTTCTTACTGCCGAGTTTCCGGAAGAACACGTAACTACATTCAAAGTCTGTCAAACGTGTTACAGATCATTATGTGAAAATAAAATTCCGTGTTTCTCTCGTTCAAACAGATTCTCGTACCCTCCTTATCCGACTCACTTGCCACCCCTCGATCCAGTCTCGGAATGGTTAGTGTCCCCACGTCTTCCGTTCATGAAAATTCGTCGTCTGCGTTGTGTGCATGGTTCTAAGGGCATTGTTGGTCAAGTGATTAACATTCCTGTGGAAGTGAACACGATGGTTTCACAACTGCGTTCAATGTTCACATTAAACGGCATTTAATTCACAAATCAACCTACTTGAAGGGATACATAAAGAAGTCTGTGGTAAAAGCGTGGTTACGTTTTCTTGTTACTAAACCACTGTACCGCATGAACGGCATTCGCGTTGATGATTCACTGTATCGTGAGTATGATAATTCGTCTGCTTTGGCCTCTGTTCCCGAACAACAAGCAGATTCATCTGCTGAACCATTGATAGAACCTATTCATGAAGATCCATCACACGTTAATGATCTCCTACTCGCGAAGCAGCATACGTTAATGTGGAGCGAAGAAAAATACCTCGAGCTCGTGCCTGGGATGACAAACGTCAATTGTCGCTTCTCTTTGATGAGTACGCTGAAAAGCTCTCGTTCGTCTCCATTTACCTAGGCGAACCACATAAGTTTACAGTCGAAGGCGTGACGCCTTACATGATGACTAATAACGAGATTCGCTGTTTTGATCGCCGTGGAGTAAACCGAAACCGACTGGCCCCGCTGCATTCGACTTGGGTTCCAACGGTAATTATACTTTCGGAGGAAAACGTTTACTACATGTTGTTGGTGCGGTAGTGACTGACGCTGAGACAATGGACGACAAAGGGGTAATTGGCAAACGGTTGCGAGAGTCCCTTGCTCCTACCAGACTAAAAGGAACGATAGAGGAGGTGCTTAAAGATATCCTTACTGTACAGGGTAGCTATGTATAAGTGCTGGGCAGACATCTAGTAAAAGTCTCAGACGTGATCGAACCAAAGGACGCTCTTACCAAGCATCAGCATGATAGCCATGTTGAAGATATCAAACGGGTCCTTGAGAAACGGGCGACCGAAGGCAAAGCCCGGCTCGATGTGTTAGACCAGGCGCTCAAAGCTGTAATCGATTCGACCAGTAAATTCCATAGTCAAATGGAGACCGCGATTGAGGAACTTAATATGTTGTACAGCCGCAGCAATCGCTGAGCTGGAGATGCAAATAGCTGGGGCGGAGAGTTTGAACAGAAAAGTAGAGAAGGTTATTGCGAACGAAAATCGACATAGTAAAGAGTTGAAAGAAAAATTACAACCGGTTATCGTGCAGAAAGATAGATATCCAAAGAAGTATGAAGAAAAACTGCAAAAGGTTATCGCTGATGAGACTGCTCATTATAAAGCACTCTCGGATGCCTTGCGCACTATGCAAGAGACTTCTATCCTCGGCTTAAAGACAAAGCTACGAATTCTTTATATTGGATAAGGCATACAAAAAAAAAAAAAAAAAATCTTCTCCACTGCTCATGTCTCACTTTAAATCTGACACTAATGTGTAATTTAACAGTGCTTGTGATGCTGGTGACGTATGTGATAGAATGTAGATAAGCGACCACAAAATACACCCCATCAGGGGCGGGAGCGTCTGGTAATTGCACCATTGTGTGATAAACACACATACCTGGCTGATGATGGAATTTCCACAAGAATCCCAGCCTTGAGTGCTGTGGTCGAAATGACTGGGGAGTGCAGGGGGTATCTACGATACAATCGGACGGATGAACGATCGCACAAACATAAAAATGGCTGAATAGTGGTGTGGGCATAGATGCCATCATAGGACGGCTCGGTGGCATGGTGTTGATAGCACTTCCATCTCCGTCCTCTGACATTACCCCATCGCGCCAGAATTCCTATTTTACTTCTACTTGTGAATACGAATTGAATTTTTCAAACTAAAAAAGTTACACATATTTATAAATGTTGTACATATCCCACCATGTTATAAATATTCAATATTTCATTAATTTGAAAAAAATACTTCTATCGTTGAGATGGTAAGTTGTTTTTTTTTTGTTTTTTTTTTTTGTGTAATCTACTCGTTGGCCATGTATAACTGCCAGGGTCATTACGGTACAACGAGTATCGGATTTATTACAATTTGTTTATTAAATTATTTCTGTTAAGGAAGATTAGCATTGTCTGAACCTGTTCTGGACGGTTATCTAAAAGAAGGTGTAGTGGTTCGTCCTTGATTCTTGTTAAGTTTTGACATTGTTTCAGGATGTGCTCCACCGAAGGTAGCACTGCTGCATTACAGAATGGGCAGGAAATCGGTGGAGGGGCTCCCTGGAGGACATGGTTGTGAGATATCGATGTGTGTTCCAGTCTCAACCTGTTAAGTGCAGAGAATTCTTTTTTGGACATTTGGATCGGTGGCCACCAAGGATCAACATTTGGTTTAATATTCCTTAGGAAAGTTGCATGTTGGGACCAGGATGAGATCCAATGTTCTTTCATATTTTTGTGGAAGAAGGGAGTGATTTCTGGTGATGGGACATTGGGTGGCATAGGGACAGACAACATTGACTTGGCGGCCCGGTCTACACATTCGTTTCCGGGTATTCCAACATGTGCCGGCACCCACAAGAAGCCTACTTGTATCCCATCTTGGGTAAGGCGATGTGCTGTAGATCTTATTTTATAGACCAATGAACTGGTTATAGTAAGTGACTGAATAGTTTGAAGGGAGGCCAGTGAATCTGTGATAATTATGTATTGTTTGTTCTCAGATTTACAACACGCACATGCTTCCAATCCAAAGAGAATTCCGTATAGCTCGGCTTCTAATGCGGAGCTGTCATCATGTAGCATCACTGCTTCGGCTTCACCTAAGATTAGGTAGGCACATGCTGTGGGAGTGGACAGTGTGCCAGCGACATTTGCTTTAGCTCCATCTGTATAAACGTGTGTATCATGTGTGTAAGTTTGTATTTTTTCGATACTTTTTTGGCGAGCTGTATATTGGTCTCCGTTAGATGTACCGTGGATAAAGAGTGATAAGTCTACCATCAATGGGAGGTATTCCCATGGTGGTTCTTTTGGGAACAGGAGGAGATCCGGATTGTATTTGATGTTTTTCTCAGTCAAAAAATTTAGAATATTAGGTATTGGATCATTTTGAAAGGCTGGAGGAGGAATGACAGTGCTCCTCGAAGAGAAGTGATATTGTTGGTACCAGTATAGATGATCACGGGAGGTGTAGAAGTCAAATATATAGGATAATGGCGGAATTCCTGATAGCACACAGACACCCTGCGTGGGAGATGTTCGATGCGCCCCAAGGATGGACCTTAAGGCAGCGTGATGGATTGATTCAAGTGATTTTATGAGCTGCTTACTAGCCGAATAGAACACCTGGCAGCCGTAGGTTAATCTGCTTAGAATAAGTGATCTGTATACAGATAGAAGTAGTTTTGGATTGTTGTTATATTTATGATGTGATAAACATTTTAGGATAGCTATGATTTTATTACATTTGCGTTTGAGTTCTTTAATATGAGGAGACCATGTCAGATGGGAGTCAAATGTTAGACCCAAGAATTTAGCTGAGGATGTGACTGGAAGAGGAAGTCCATTTAGGGTAAGGGAAAAATCATGGTTTGGGTTTACTCGACGACTTTTCTGGAATTTTACACAAGAAGTTTTATTTAAGGAGAAACTAAGACCGTTACTTTCGGTCCACGAATATAACCTATTGATTGTGGATTGTAGTATAGATTTGGCGTTGGAAGGAAAGTTTGATGCTAAGGATATATTGAGGTCGTCTATAAACAATCGGGATGTTACCGGCGGCTGTATGCAGTCCGCCACATCATTTATGTATAGGATAAAGAGTGTTACACATAGGGGAGAGCCTTGAGGAATACCATTCTCTATTAGGACAGGAGAGGATACCGTTGAGCCAATTTTTACTTGAATGTGTCTGTTTGACAAATAATTCATTATATAGTTGCCCATATTGCCTTTTATATTGGCGTTCTTCAGCTTTGTAAGCACTTTATATCGCCATATCCGGTCGAATGCTTTCTCTATGTCAAAAAAGACAGTATAGAGAGCTTGTGACCTCTTTTGGGCTTCAAGTATTTGTCTTTTTAGGCTCAGAAGATGTAACGTTGGGGATTTTGATTTGCGACCTCCAATTTGTATTGGGGAGAGAACGTTTGAAGATTCTAGGAAAGAGGATAGTCGTCTGTTCACCATTTTTTCCATGATTTTGGAGAGTGAAGATAGTAAGGAGATAGGTCTGTAATTTTGAGAAATGAAGGTTTCTTTATTAGGTTTGAGGATAGGAATAATTAAAGCTGCTTTCCAGGATTTTGGGATGGAGGAAGTTGTCCAAATTTTGTTGTATACGTCAAGGAGTAGTTGTTTAGCAAGATTAGGTAGGTATCTGATCATGAATGGATGAATGGAGTCGGCTCCAGGTGCACTGTTTTTTAGCTTTTTATCGAGCTGGTAATTTAGTTCAGACATTGAAAAAGGATCATTGTATTTTTCTTTTTGATCTGGAGGAAAGGATATTTTTTGCTCCTCTAGTCTCGATTTGTGTTCTAGGAAGGAATCGGTGTAGGATGCTGAGGAAGATACTTTAGCGAAATGTTGCGCAAAGGCATCTGCCACTTCTTTGGTGTCTGTGAGCAAGACATTGTTAATGAGTAAGGAAGGGGTAGTTGGAGGACGATAGTTACCACACAACGACTTGATTCTTCTCCAAACCACCGTCGCAGGCATATCTTTCGAGATAGATGATACAAATGCTGTCCAGCACTCCTGTTTTCTCATTTTGATGAGTAGCCTGGCTCGAGCTCTAAATCTTCTGAATTCAATCAGGTCTGTAAGCGACTTCGTTGTTTTATACTTCCTCAATGCTCGTTTCCGTTGTACGATCGCCATTTTGATTTCGGGGCACCACCATGGTACTCGATTTTTCCGAGGAGCTGTTGTTGTTTTCGGTATTGTTGCTGTCGCTGCTTCATTCATCGCGTTGATGAGAATTTTCAGATTTTCCTCTACCGATTCCGTTTGAATTTTAGGGATAGTAACCTTTGTTTTGTAACCCTTCCAATCTGCTTTATGGAATGCAAATTTTTTTGTTACCTGGGCTGAGTGCAATTTTTGCGACTGGTGGGGAAAGTGTATGAAAATAGGGAAAGTTATGTTTTAACCATTACTTCTTACTGCTCAAATATTAATGGAACTGGCGGTCTATAAAATCTTTTTTTGGTTCATTCTACTCAGTTATTCATGGTTTGATTACTTGTAAGGAATTAGGTTCTAAAATTATAGAGGTAATGAATAAGTTATTTATGATGATATATCTGATAACCGTTGCAAAAGAAAGTAAGATCCGTAACACCATCGACCCGAATGAACTAAAATATATATATATGTATATATTAAAAAAAATTAAAAATAGAACGGAAGATAGGAGATTAAAATATAAGCTACGGAAAACAAAAATAAAATATAGAGAACAAACAAAGAGATAAGCTGAACAAAATCCTCGTTGAAGTAGTATACGAAGAAAAGAAAGAGAAAGAACAGGAAGGGAAATTGATAAGGTGGTTGTAAGATAAAAAAAAGTTAAAATAGTAAATTAAACAAAAATATCGATGAGAATGTGCGTATGTATCAGTAGGAACAATAGTTATAAAACTTTTAAGTAGTAAATAAATTATAGCTATCTCTAGTAACAATGTGGAATTAAATTTTAATTCAAACGTAAAATTGCCGTCGATAAGTATGAGTTTCACGCAGTATAAATGTTGTATATTATAAATGGTAATTTAAAAAAAAATTTAAATATACAATTTGCACAAAAAAGGGAAAAGTCAGTTGACCAATTTTCCAGATTAAAAAAAAATGAATCAAACAAGAAAAACTTAGTAGTTGGACGGAACATTGTTATTGCTCGTACTGTTGGTTTAACTCTGTTAAGTAAATTCGCAAAAAAACGCGGGTCCATGATCACACTTACGCTAAAAAAATTTTAAATTTTCAACCACGCTACTAACAACTGATTACGACTTCTCCCTGAAAACACTATTGACCACGAATGTAAGGGCATAATTTCGATATCTAAAGCTTCGAAGAATCAGAGTTATCTTTAAAATATACTCTCGTAGGGGAGTATACAAAATGTAGTAAAATAGTATTATGTAAGGAAATATAAAAAAAAAAATAAGTAAAAAAATAAAGGTTATAAAATTAAACGAAATAAATAGTAGACTAGTCATTATAAACTAACTAAATGATTTCATCCGACCGCCTCCAAGAAAAAAAAATATATATGCATAAAAACCATTCTAGATTACTCTTTTATTTTTATTTTCTATAATAAAAATGAAAATTCCGCTTTTATAATATTTTTAACATGGTATTTACTTTTAGCTGAATATTGTTCTCTATATGTAAAAGCAATTCTTTTTACGCGTGATGTCGTGAAGACCGTCAGTCACTGAGTGTAGAGGGCAATTCGGAACCCGGCAAATTTTATAAAGAGTTCACAAATTAAGATTATTAAAAAAAGGAACGTCTGAATTATATGAAAATTACAAATTTAGGAATTTCTGCTATTAAAAGTTTCACCTAAATTATACATAAGGAGCTTGATTAACAGATAAGCAATAATTTAATTAATCATCGAAGGACCATCAAAATTTAAATATAGAGAAACCGGTTAATGAAGTTGAAAGGCATATCAACCGGAGAAGGAAAATTCGTATTGTTGTGCTGTTTTTTTTGTTTTTTTTACTTGGATACAAATATCTCGTGGAATTGGATGAGTCGACCTGAATAAATAAAGCGTTCATTTTTTTGGGAGAAAGGGCAACTCGATAACTGTAATTTTCAAGATGTACAATTCGCAAAAACTCTAATAATTGCACACGATACTCATGCTCTTTCAAACACGCTATATTAAAAAAAGTTTACGTTTTATTATTATCATGTAAATTTTTCAGTAAAAAATTTCATTACTATTTTTTTTACTTTTAAACAAGCTTTAATATAATATTCAGTTTCAAATAAAAATGAAATGGTTTTAGGCCCTGAAAATAATACCGCCATTGAGAACCAAATATTATATAATTAGTGAATAATTAAAGAAAAAATCTAGAAACAACAGATCGAATCGGAAATTTTACTTATCATTAAATATACACAATACCAGATGTTTAATTATCAACAATTTTATATATTTACCTTTATGGAATGAAGAACGGAATTTATCCAAAACGATTCGCGAGCCATACGCGCGTCGAACTTTGCCAAAAAAAAAAAAAAAACAAATAATAAATAACTGAAAATTATATATATATATATAAAGCAAAACAAAAGCTAACGAAATAACTTATTTATAGAAAAATATATCGGAAAATAATTTCTTTCAACAAATAAAGGAATATTTCGACCACACTGAACGGTTCTTTTAAAGTTCGTTTCACCGAGCTAACTAATTACTGAATGAAGAACTAATGATAATAAACGTTGCTGATAATAATTCACAACTCTTTCATTCTTTACTGATGATATTCTTATCTACTCCTCGTCGGATAATATCTTATCGGTAAACGCAGAGCTTAATAATTCTCTTGCCATTATGGAAAATACGAGTTCCTCTCTTCATATATCTATCTCACCTGAAAAATCTGCCTCTATGATTTTCACATACTGTCCTTATAACTGTTCTTTAGTTAATCTTTCCTTGCGCCACCTTCTTATCCCTTTAGTTAATTCCTTCTCTTATCTCGGCACATACTTAATACCATCTTATCCTTTCTGGAACGTATCAATTATCTTCGTACGTCCGCTCTCAAGAAGCTCAATTTACTAAAAGCCCTCTCGCCCCCTAAATGGGACGGGGCTCCTTATATTTTATTTATGTTTTATAGAGCGATCTTATTTCGTTCTGGATCTGAATTGCTCCCGGGTTACCCAGCCTGAAATAATTGGGTACCGGAGAAATCTGGGAAAGTAAAGGCGGCCGACAGAAAGGAACTGGCCCCCCTACTCGCATTAGTTCCGTTGGGCTTATTACATTGTGAACCTTAACTTCATAATCCTCGACGCCCTATCAAGGGTATGAGACTCACTTTACTTTATAGAGCGATAATCGTTTCCAAACTTGTCTACGGCGCATCCCTGTACGCAAGTGCTCCCAAACAATTTCTTCGTAAACATGATCGTATCCAAAACTCATGGCAGAAGGTGAAAGATTTCTGATTAAACGCCTCCCTATTACTAATTCTAAACTCAAAAGTTCTTATCAATTCATTTCCAGTAACTGGAGTTTCTCTCCTTTCAAAATTCCTATATTATCCTCGATCTCTTCTCGCCTTTTGTCCTCCCTTTTCCCAAACCACCTTACTTCACTTATAATTTCTTTGAATTCATGCACTCTCCGAAGTTTTTTGTTCTCCCCTCGGACATTAAATCTCTTCTTCATCCTGCCGTTCAAAATTAATTCAATCACGTGTTATCCTTACGCTTCCCTTCCCATACAATTATCCACACAGATGGTTCGAAGTCTGATGCTGGCGTTGGGGCTGCATTCATTACCCCCGCGCTTACCTATTCCGAATCCTTTCGGTTGCCTTCCTTTTTCTTTATTTTCCTTGCTGAATCTATGGCTATCTTTCAGGCAGTCCTTTATATATCCTCGACAAACAACATGTCCAAATTCCTCCTATCCTCAGACTCGAACTCTCCCTTTCCTACTAAAGTTACTGATCCCATTATTCTCCAAATTCGCTCCTTAATTTCTAATTTATTTGCATCCCGTTCTATCGTAATCGATCTATTATGGATTCACGGTCATTGGTGCATTCCTGGCAACGAGTTGGTTGACTAGTTGGGACGTTCGGCGGCAATAGTAGATTTCCTGCTCAAACTCTACTGTCTCTCTTATGGTTCCCATCACGATTTCTGGACCAAATTCTATCCCTCATTTATTACCAATTCTCGATCTTTTTAACTTTCTTGCTCTCTTCCCTGGTTTAATCTTTTCCCCTACCTTAGCCGTTCGATTATTCCCTCTATAGTTATAGTTCGCCTGCGGTTCAATCACAGACTGCTTCCAGCTTCTATTTTCCGGTTTTCTCTTGTTCAATCACCTTTGTGTCCCTATGACCCTCCAGAGCTCAATTATACCTACGATGCGAATCACGTCTTATTCGAAAGCCCCTTTATTTCCTCCAAACGTGCTACCCTGTATTCTAATATTCTGCGCCTTGGCCTCCCTGCTCCTTATAGTGCCCACGCCATTCTTGCAATCCCTCTCTCAATGTAGTTCCTTTGTTAGCCTCCTTTATCTCCTCAATTTCTAATCTTTTCATTATGTAATGTACAGTTCTCTGCGTTAGGTAAGTTCCACTGTTGACGCGCTCTAAAAATTAAATTAAAAAAAAAAGTCACGATTCTTTCTTTTTCCGCCGTGATTTTTCCACACACATTAATCTTGCTCTCGTTTTGATGGTTACAAAATAATAATTAAAAGATTCTCATTACTGTCCCTTTCTCACTTGCTGCATTTTAACAACAACCAACCGATCCCATAAAGATAAATACGCGTTTTTTTACGTTTTAAAGATGAGTTTTTATTGTAAAAAAAAAAAAAAAACGAGAACAGAAATAAATAAATGAACAGAGAAAAATAACCGATTAAAAATCTGATCTGTAAAACACGGAGAAGATAATAACAGTCATTTGTTTGAGGGCCGTAATGCGACTAATTATAGACGGAAATTTTTCTTAAATATTATCTTTAGTTACAACGTACGTTTTATCTGTAGGTATCGGAAAATTGCTGACAGACAGATTTATCCGGATGTTAATGTGTGAATTGCTGAAAACTACGTAATTAGACAAAATCTATTATAAAAGGTCTACTAAATATTATGTGTTAACCTTTAAAGAATCGATAATTATAGTAAAAATGTGACAAAAAGAGAACATTCTTTGTAAATAAACAAATCACAAATTCCGATTACTTTCAGATAATACAACATATAAAACCTGGCACCCTACTTTGTACCTTTAATATAGTATTATCGCGGTATGGTTGTAGATTTTAATGTCGAAAACTAGTCGACATTTGGACCTTATTCATTAATCAGTAGTCCGTTGTGTTTATTTTGTGTGGCCATTTAGTACTTAAACAACGCCTTGTGTAAAGACAACGGTGAATCCGCGGGAAGAAAAGAGGCAAAAAACCAAAACCTCAATGAAAAAATTCATTATGGCAGAAAGACTTAATTCATGCTCAGCCTTTTGTGTTTTTATTTATTTTTAACTTTCAAGTCATTTTCGTGTAATATCCTTCACTTCTGCAACTATCCTATGCGTGTACTTGTCGATGTGAACATGATTCCATGATATTAGGTAAAGCCTTAGAAATTTTGATCGCTCTACCGTGCACAACGTGTACTGTTGAGCGATCCTTTAGCAACTTGAGGCGAATAAAAGCATGGTTGCGAAACACGATGACAGAAAATCGCCTCAGTGGCCTTATCATGATGAGTATTCCATAGGCGTGTAATCATGAACAATTTTGGAAGACTTTTATAACAAAGTATTCTAAATTTGCCAGTGTTTTAATTAAGATTTTATTCTTGTTAAATAAAATATTAAGCCTTTACAAATTATACATTTCATTTTTCCTATAACTCATATCCTCTTTCTATCATCCCCACCCTGACTCATCAGCTGGCGACGTTCAAAGAAGAAAATTGTTAAACTAAAAGAACTACTTTCGTAAGAAGATCACAATAATAGCTGATAAGTTTAATGTAGAGTAATGACGCAATTTGCGCAATTCGACCAGTTAATCAACGCGTCGTCGTCTACTACTACGCAAGAGATAAAAAGACAAGATCAAGAAGTAGCTGATAAGGTCAAGTGGTTCGATATAGATACTAGTTCAGTAACGACTATAGGAAACCGGCAATGTCAACAGAAACCGTCATCAGTTGATCAATTCGCTAACCGTATTAATACACGCCAGCGTAAAAACGTGTAGCATGAACAGCTGAAATCGCCTTGCCCAGTAACAGTCGGTCCGCGAGGGCAAGTACGACCATTCCTTTCACCTCTTATTCAAAATCAACCAATAAAACATCGGGTAATAAATGAAAGAGGATGACGCCTCTGTGTTGAACAGGAATTAAAAATATTAAATACTTTATTTAAGAAAAAGAAGAAAAGATGATGGACATGGATGTCACCAATCGTTTTTTTTTTTTAAATTTTTTGACCGTTAATACACAACGAGGTCTAAGTAAATTTTCAAAACCTAGATGTTCCAAACCAAAGAAATATACGTGCATGTGCATATTTTCAACCTTGTTCAAAATTTTTAACGATTAAGATTCGCGCCGCAGAGAGAGAGCTGCATATTAGATCTCGCGTATTTTAAACTTTTCGTAAACTTCGAAAGTTTCATTGAAAAAATAAAATATGGTTTTAGTCTCGACAAATAGCGATCTTTCCAACGATATATTGCATGCCCGAAAAACAAAATATTTTTTCCAAAATTTCGAGCTTTTGGCCCCCCGAGGGTCTAATTTTGAAGTTGGAAACCCGGATGTTGCGTAATATTGTATCGTCATCTATAACAAGCATTTCTGCAAAAGGGCACTTTTTTAATTCATCAGAAAGTAGGTGAAAAATCATTCGCAATATTCCCCCCGGACAGACAGAATGACTAAATAAAAGCCTATAAAAAAGATAATTTTGCAAAAAATGAATAATTATATTGTAAAATGATAAACTGCAATATATAAAATAATACTAAATTTTCTGTTTAGACTGATAAGTGTACTATAACTAAATACTAGTGCAATCTAATAGCATATAATTGACAATAATTAATTCGTCAGTTACGGCCTAGATGGCAGTGGTGAAGCGTATAAGTAAATTCTTTTCAGTTTTTCTTTCAAAATATAGGCTTTAGAATTACTATTTAAAGAGATACGGAATCAGATAGAGTTTTGATATATCTCTGTGCACGCACGGACTAGACTACAAAGATATTTTCTCACAACTGACAATCTTGATCTGAGATCCGCATAATCAGGTCTCCACTGTATATTTCTGTGTTTGTGTGTTCTTAACATTTTTATAAAGAATATACAGAGACGGTAGGAATTAACAATATTACCTTTAAAAAGTATATATATTTATCTCTAAGAACGTTTTCCATGGTTTATCATCAGCTGAAAATTAAAACCTACTCCCGGGTTCATCGAAAGGAACAAATAGATTATGTATAGAGAAAACAGATTGCTTAATTTAGGAATTCTTAATATATGTTGTTAATAAACGGAATTTTAATAATAAAAACAATTAATTAAAGGAAAAATGTTATTATTCAAACTAAATAAAACTGTTAATAAATCAGATTTTAATAGGGTGGTGGTGTTGTTACTTGAATTAACACGATAAAAAATGGAAAATAATTTTCTTAAATAATAAAATTAACATACAAATAAAAATTAAAAATGGTAATACAAATAAAATCTAAAAAGAAATTGGCTCATTTTTAAAACATATCAGAAATCTTCTACTCTTTTTCAACCCGTCTTCTTTTAATTCGCCCTGAAAATTCTGTTTATTAACAAATCCGTTTTTACGTTATATGATCAACTCGTTTCATTCAATATATACCTTAGTAGGCTTTCACTTTCAGCTAAAGATGGGCTAGACCTAAAAAATTTCTTTTAAAGATAAGTATATTGTTGTATACCGTTTTTATTTGCTGTTTTCTTCTTCTTTTTCTTCGATTAACGTGCCGTGTACTGCCGCCTAGGCCAGAGGCACGGATAAGATAGGAGTTATATGAAGTGGAATAAGTTAGTGATTTTGAGGAAACGTAGAAGAGATTCAATTTTGTCGTGACGATCTGACGGGATTTCGGAAAGTTTAGATGACTGAAGAATTCGCGCTCGGTATGAATTATAGGTAAGACAGCTGACGAGTAAATGCTGGAATGTGGCGGGAGAATTACAATTAGAACACAGTGGGACAGGTTGTCTGAACCGGAGGTGGCTATGAGTGATTTTGGAGTGACCTAAGCGGAGTCTTGTGACAACGATTTCATTCCTTCGATTGGGGTGAATAATGAGGTTTTCCATTCTTAAATAGTACTTCGAACTGAGCGAAGCTTGTTCGTGTTTGGGATGTTGATCCACTATTTTTGCCATGTTTTCAGTGATTTTCGCACTACATGAGCTTTATGATCCATTGGTGATATTTCAATGTTTGGGAAACCTGAAAGAACAATGAGTATCCTTTGGCCACAGTATCCGCGAATGAATTTATTTGGATTCCAACGTGTGATAATGGGGCCCATGCAAACGAGACACGGATACTTGTACAACAAAGAGTACGAGTAATATCTTTGGCCATCGGGTGTTGGTGAGGAGAGTTGTATTTTTGAACAGATGTGATCGCATTAATGGATCTGTACATATGAGGTGTGAGGAGTGAGAATCAGAAATTATTATATTTTCTATCGAAAGTTTTATAGAAAATAGTTCCGCTTTAAGTATAATGAATAGCGCCGGAAGGGCGGAGCGGAGAATCATTTTTTTCTCAGATGCTATTCCACAACCTGTTCCTTGAGGTGTTCTGGAGCCGTCAGTAAGAACTATACATATTTTGAAGCTATCATATTCGCTGATCATACAGTGATATGTGGAACGATAAATGCTGGGATATGTTTCTTTTTTTGAGAATTGCTGGAGCTGAAGATCTATGCTGAGATGCAGGTATACTCATGGAGGTGTTGGTGCTATAGTTAGTTGATATGTCGGCGGTAAAGTGAATTACATCGAATCTAAGATTTCAGTGACTTGCTTATGGAGAATGGGCACCGATATATGAGGTGATGGTCAAAGCGAGTTCAGCGAAAAGGAAGATTGACCGACGATTTAAGACAAATCCACGTGTTTAAAATACTCCGGTTTCTATAAATATTGAAAGGAGGAATACCAGCTTCACAAAGGATGCTAACAGATGGCGAAGTAGGAAAAACGCCAATAGCGAGTCCCGCAGCAGTATGATGTATTGTATTGAACGAGTTGATAATATTTTGATTAGCTGAAGAGTAGATTACAGCGCCGTAGTCGAGCCTCGATTTAATCAGTGCTTGGTAGATTCTCAATAAGAGGGAACGATCTAAGCCATACAATGTGCTATCCAGTTCACGAATTAAATTTAGTTTTTTGATGCAGCCTGCTTTTATACGGTTTCCATGTAAGTTTCTCATCCAAAATGATTCCTAAATATTTTACGGTATCTGATGATGGAATGGTTACGTTATTATTTAGTTGGACTGAAATTTCATGACTAAAGCGATGAACTCTGCATAAATGTATAGCGGGAGTTTCCGTGTTGGAAAAATTGAAGCCGTTGTGAACTGACTAAGCTTGTAATTTATCGATTGCTTCCTGTAGTATTGACATTCCGAGAGACACATCCGAGCATGAGATGAAATTAGTTAGGTCGTCTGCAAATAATGAACATTGGACGGGTGGATAAATTTGTTCCGGAAACTCGTTTATGACTATGTTGAAGAGCGTAGGGCTGAGAACGGAGCTCTGAGGGACACCATTCTGTAAACCATGGGGAGTTGATTTAATTGAGCCTAGTCGGATATAAAATTTGCGACTCGATAGGAAGTTTTCGACAAAATATGCTAGGTGACTGCGAACTCTCCAGCCATGATGAGTTTTTAGAATTTTTTCATTCCAAGTATTGTCGAAGGCTTTGGATATGTCGAAGAATATTGCCAATAGATGATTTTTACGAATAAATAATGTTTGAATGGACAGTTTGAGAAAAAACAGTTGGTCGATCGTTAATCTGCTCACTAGAAATCCGCATTGTGATTCGGACAGGAAGTTGTTAGATTCGATTAGTTATTGCGATCGCGCGTTTATGATCCACTCCAGGAGTTTTCGCAGATCACTCGTGAGCGAAATAGGTCGGTAGCTATCTAATAACATTGGATTTTTATTTGGTTTCAGGATCAGAATGATTTCCGCAGTTTTCCATGAATCAGGAAATGTGTTCGTTGTCCAAATATGATTAAAAATTGACAGTAAGAGGAGAATAGCTGGCTCAGGGGGCATTTTGGAATATGTAAACATGAATTCCGATTGCAGTTGGTTTCAATTGTTTGATACCTCGTTGTAATTCTTCGAGCGTAATAAGACAGTTATAAGGTTTTTTATTGCTAAAATGGAAACAAAATCTCACGGAGGATAGATTTTTTTTGCGATTAAGCGCTTCTGGTGAGAAATTCAAGTTGCTGGATTGAAAAGCTATAAATTTCGCGAACGATGAAGCTATAAGTTTGTGCTGATATGGTTATCCAATTTGATATTGGTGGGAATTGGTGAAAAACGTTTTCTACCGAGCCCTCGAATTTTTTTCCAGACTGTAGTAGCAGAGGTTAAACAGTTTATAGTTTGTACGAATTTCTGCCATGAAATTCGTTTGGCCGGTTTTAAAATATGCCGTGCTTTAGCGCGGAGTTTTTGGTAGGTAACATGATTTTCCAGAGATGGAGCGGCTTTTAGTTTTTTCAGTGCTCTTCTTCTATTACGTACAGCGGCAGAGTATTCTAGAGTCCACCACAGGACAGCGTTTTTACATAAGTGTCGAATTTAGTCAAGAATTTCGTGTGGTTTACAGTAGTACTTATGAACGATTGGACGAGATTTTCGGTGTCTGAAGTTAGATCGACTTCGAAGTTGGCAACTGATGGAAAGGATGAGCCATATGTTTTCCAATCTGTTCTGCGGTAGTTGTATTTTATGTCTTGAGGCGGGGATATAGCTTTGATGTGCTTATGGCGGACAATTACGGGAACATTATCGTTTCCAGCGAGATCATCATGGTTAAAGACTTCAACAGCAGTAAGAATAGCTGGGCTGGTAACAATTAAGTCCAACATTAACCTATTTTTATTTATTATATTTAAATATTTTATAATAACGAATTAATTCTTCATCTCAATTTTCTCTAATACCATTTATGCTACTTAAAATACGCATGTCTTAATATGTTGCACCATCTCGTGATTATAATTAAGAAATGATCACCGTTTCAAAGATCGGGAAAATATTACAGATAATATTGGTTAACGCAAAATCCAAGTTTGTAACTAAAAATTCCCCGCCGTTTAAATCTTACAAGCTTATAATTATTTTAAATTATTAACGGGCTTCTTATTATTTAAGATTTATTAACCGTATCGGATTCTTATCAAAATTTATAACATTTCTACTTTGATTTGTTGTATGTGATTCGCAGCAAAGACTGCGTACATAAAAATTACCAACAGTAATTAAAGGTTTATTTATATATCCTATTATTGATTTGAATTCACGGTAATGTTTTCATTAGGAGGACAGATATTTACTATTTCTCTCAGTAATTCTGCCAAAATCGTTGAAATTATTATGTTCTGGTTGTATGCTGATAAACTGTGATATTGACTTTATTATTGCTAATTTGTATACTGCAGCAACCACTTCATGTGATAAATCCTTTAGTCACTTATTATTTTACAATTAGATTCACCGAGTGATTTGGAAACGAGTTTCTCATAAATAATCAGCTGTTATAGTTTATTGCAATTTCTATTGGAATAAGAATACTGCCTATATTAAATGATGTTTTTATATTTGGAGGTGTAGAGATTAATAGAATAAGGATTTTTTCTTTTTTTTTTTTTAACAATAATTAATTTTCAATAACGATAGTATGCTAAAAGTTTGGCTTTCGATTTCTTTTTGAATTTTTTCTGCTAACTTTCCTGTGCAAACCTCGGTACTTCTATCGTTTATTGCGGTATGTATAGATTTTAAAGTATTAAAATTTAGTTGATCAGAAGATTCAGATTTATAATTTCAATTAACAATATTATTAGATATAAACTGTTGTGGCATCTGTCGGCGCTGATTTAAAAACTTTACTTTTTTTATCTTTTTTATAGATTCTGTATTTCTATAATTAGTTCCTCCAGATATTACATTGATTTCTCGTAAATGTTATCGTGTGCTCACTCTCAATATCTCAAGATTAAGAGGCGTTTGAGCTATTATCAAGCTATCTCACGGTGGCTCGGACCGCCGTGTCCATTCCGATTATCTAATTTGCCCAGGGTCTCGCGTATTCACAAATAAAATATGATAGTTAATCAAATAGCATATGCTTATATGTACTCTAGTGACTTTGAAACACTTAACTTCTCCTCGGTGGCTAGTTTGTAACTTTTATTATATTATCGAACACAAAAATAATATACACGAGTAATCCACGACAAACAACAATTAATAAATATACGTATAAAATTCTTCCGGCAAAATAAATCTAATTAAAAAGTTCACGCGAGTGCGCCGATCATGCACACGCTTCGACAACGGTAACTCTTTCAGAGCCAAAACGGAGACTAATTAATTGACGAACGAGCGCAAGACTCGCGAAAACCCAGGTAGTCGGTCAGCCGTCGGTACTGCCCGACCAGTCGCAACGACATATCATACTTATCATACGCGTAATTTTTGGCAAGATTACGTCGCTTTAGTCGGGCAGTACGTCTAGCCTTAGTTAATTTTACGTTATTATAATTGTGTTGGTACGGCATCGGAATTATATTCCAACTTCCCAACCGTTCGAACCATTTAATCAACTACTTTACTTTACTCGGTCCGAACATTACTAGAGAAATATATACGAAATACTATGCTGTGTTGATCGATAATAAATAAAATAAGGAATATAAAATTTAATCTATGTTTTTCATTTCCCACAGCATAGTAAAGCCAGAATTCCAAACACAAAATCAATATTTTATTCACGTTACTCACCATAGGCTCATGACAATGTTATATCCATTAAAGTGATTTCATCCACATTCCTTCTACTGGTCTTGAAGATATTGGAAAAACTGATTTGTTGATAGAATGTTCATGCGGTTTTGAACATTCTCCCATGAATAAGGCAGACAACATCTTGCATTACCATTTTCTATTCTACCTTTTATTACTTAACTGCTGTTGTAATACTTAAGAGTTTATAACTGAAATTCAATTGGATTTGTTATGCGTTAATCAACACTAATACGCAATTCTCTGAAGTATCTGTAATTGTATTTATGGGTTTATTGCTTTCAGTGGAAAAAAAATCTAGATTCATCTGCTAAAAATATTCTGTTAACTATAGTTTTGTGAATTACATGAATGAATGTTGGAATCTTTGCAACGTCCTCAAGATATATAAAAGTGTATCTGCAGTCACTTATTAAAACTAGCTCTTATGGGCAATGTTTGTATAACTCTTATTTTTGTAAATTATAAGTTTTGATTATGTGATGAAGAATACTAAGGCACACATTAAAAATAGTTGGATGTGTGCTCTTACCAATTAGTTTCCTAATTACTGTTGTTTTGTTCTTTAAAGTGAATAAATCCTCTGGTTTATGTACAATAGTTTGTGACGGGGTCAATAATAATGAAGTTAGAAAAAAAACAGGGGCTATAATTTTGTGAGCATTAGCACAAAACTTTAGTGAAGCGAATATTTTTAATATCACCCTACAGTCAAAATGAAAATAACACATTTTCATAACTTCTGTTTGTATTCTTTACTTCCTAGAGTATTTAGAGCCCCTTCTTCTACATATTTTTTACCTCAATATTTAGCACATCTTCTCCACTGTTGCCATTCGTTCCCATAAATGCTCTCCATATTTATATTATCTGTCACTTTTGGAGAGTGATCTTTCTCATATTTTTTAGTATATCATTTATCTATTTTCAGTCAGCCTCTGATCATGTCCTACTTTGACTTCTCTCCATTTATTTTTTGGAACCCTAGCTTTATTGTTGAATATTACAATTTTCTTGCAATTTTATTTTGTACGCTGTCCTTTAATTCAATACTTATTAAGCGTTACATTTTTTTTTTTTTTCGTTCCCTCTATTCTGTATTATTAACTTTCTGAAGATAGTTATTTAACACGAAAATGACAATTGATAATTTTATAACATACTTCTATTTTTGAAGATCGGAATCGAAAAGAGAACTAAACATATATAAGAGTGTAGTGGAATCACAATCATTAGATTCTGAGCAAACTTTGTTGGGAGTTTTTAATAATTTAAAATGTTAGATATTACATAAAAATTAATTGTAGTATAAACTTAAGCATGTCGGACATTTTGATGCAGGTAGTGTTCAAATGTAAAAAACTGAATTGCTTAAAAAGTTGATGCATAGCCGAGGTTAAGAAACATGCATAATAGTGGATATATAGTTGGAAATTTATCAACGTAGCCTTTATCGGTCATAAAGCATTCTTATTGCTTGTGTTAAAGTTTTCTTAACAATACAAAAAAAAATTTAAATCGTAAATGATATTAAGCATATTCAATTGCAAAAAATATTAAAAATTTTACAAAATTTGTTTCAGGAACTTAAATAGTGTAGAAGTATGAAATATGTTTTATACATGTTTGGGAAAAGAAAATTACATTTTAGATAATGATAATTTTTAAAATTTTTTTTAATATTCTTAAATTCAAGAAAATAATATCCAACACATTCTTTTTTTGAGTCTGTCAACTTCACACTGGTAAAAATACTTTCTAATCGATATTATGTCCTAATTTTGCTTTTTCAAATCGTTATTTTGCTTATTTTAAATTTTTTACTCCTTTAATATGTTTGATATATTTCATTTACATCAATTTATAAATTGGTCATAGTACGAAAATAATTTTTAATTTCTTTGAAGTAATTATCTATTTCAAAATCATTTTTAAGCGTTAATTTTTTTTCGATTCATCAGTACGTCAATTTTTTTAACCGAACCCTAATAAAAAAAAAAAAAAATAATAATATTGAGTATTACTACTTTTTATCCTTTTCACTATTTTTAGAACAGTAAGATTGGGTGATGATTGCGATAAAAAGGAAAACCAGAGTAAAGAGATGTATCCCAAAAAGTGAATAATCTAGTCCATAAAGTTACTATAATGTATGGTAAATAAAAAACAAATTGTTATTTTTTTATCATTATATTTGTGAAATATGATTAAGATCGCAAATTATTATATACCTGTATAATACAAATTTTAATGTATAATACTTCTCATATATTTAAAAATAAATAAAAAAAGGAACCATACCAATCCATATAGAACCAATAAATAAAAATAGGAACCATACCAATCCATATAAAACTAATAAATAAAAAAAGGAACTATACCAATCCATGTAAAACAAAATAAATATCATTCATTAATTAATTATATTAGGTAGTTTTTAAATTCATACTGCTAAAAAAGATAAATACAGATATGTAAATTTTTACACATTAATAAACAGATAAAAAACTAATGTGATTTCTAAATTTTTTACATACACATTCATGGATACACATGTGTAGTCATATTTTTATTTATTGTGCATATACATTAAATCTGTCTAATAATTGGAAAAGTTAAAACCGTTTAAAAATGGCGACTTTGCTTATCTAACTGTCGTTTTAATTTTACAGTGAACAATTTCAGACGATCAATAATTTCTTTCCCTATCTGTATGAAGAAAAATAGTACAATATTTACAGCGAATATAAATACAATAAGACTGAATTATTTTTATACAGTTTATATGTCAGAAATTAAAATAAAAGGAACCTGTATTTAATTTAAATTATATAGTACGTCTTAAGATAAAGTATGTGTATGAAGCTTGGAAATAGAGATTAAACGAACGGTTACAATATTATTTGATTTACTCAGTTTGGAAAAAAGAGAAATTCTTAAGTAGTAACGAAAATATTATTCCGGTATCAAAGAAAATTACCATTATTAGCAGGCTGTTTATTGTTTAGCTTGCAGTTTGCTGTAGGAATTATAATATTCAACATCGATTACAGGAGTCCAGGAGTGAGATAGTCTTCCATATTGTATATCGTACAGTGTTTGTAAAAATCTTTGATATATTGGATTAGAGTGTTCTATTGTTGGTATTTTTATTATACGATCTCTGTATAAAATTTCGGATACCGGACACACTACACACGCTGTACCCGTTCCAAACATTTCTAACAGCTAGAACAACCAATTAATATTCAAATAAATACAAATTAATTTTACAAAACAACATATACACAAAGGAGTACTTAGATTTTTGTGAATAGGAAGATGGAATCAAATTGAAAGTAAATTTGATAATTGCGAAATAATAAAAATAATCTGTGAAAAAATATTAAGGGTTTTTCATTTTAATCAACGTTGCAAACATTAAATAGTACGCAATAAAGTGTAAATAGAGACGAAGCTAACTGAATATTACCAGCAGCGAATCCATGGGAGAAGGTCAGAACCAAAGCCTCTATGAAAAAATTTGTTATAACAGAGAAACTTAATTTATACTATAAAAGATTTGTACAAATGTTACCTATGGATTTAATTATAACTAATATTTAATACTGCTTTCTAGTAAAACTATTAATATTACGTTTTTTATTCTGTTTTAAACTCAACTGTCATCGATATTTTGCCTTTCTTATTTGTTTATAATTTTCATTTTGTAATTTTAATTAAAAATAGTTCATTGAGAAATATATATATTTAAACTTGCTCCTGAACAAAGAGAATTCGGATTGTATTACTAACAAAAATAAGAATGAAGTAAAGTCTAATAAAATACTATCTTTCTTACTATTTCTAAACTACCATTTTAGCTAGAATTTTATAATTTTTTTATTTTTTACCTAAAAATAAAACAAAATTTAAATTAAATTGTAATAATTATGTATTTTTAAAACATTTTTAAATTTCAAAAGAGGTCGCTATTTGTTTTTCTTTATGAAACAAGGTTTTTCTCAAATCTACTGCCTACTGTAGAAGATTTTATGTAATTACATAATCCCCCCCCCCCCAACTGTCATTCTGGATTCGCCGCTAATATTATATATATATATATATATATATATATATATATATATATATATATATATATATATATATATATATATTATTATTATTATTATTATTCTATCTCCCTCGTTGCCGAGTATGAGTGCTGCTTTACTGCTATTGATGTTTGTGTCGAAGATGGGACACTAAGCCAATACGATGACTTGCCCGGAAGCCACATATATGACAGACTGTCTGATGTTGGCTACTTGTGGACGCTCCATGATTAATTGACGTTGCTTTTTTCTTCTTGTTTTTACGTGCCATTTCTAGCTCCTGTATTATATTCTCCGCAATGGATCTCCATTCGTTCCTGTTTTGTGCAATTGTTTCCCACTCAGTTTTCCTTGGGTTTATTTTCATAGTTTTTAAATCATTTGCCAGTACATCCTTATAGCGCAACTTAGGTCTACCAACTTGTCGCTTTCCAGCTTCTAATACGCCATATAGCACTTTCTTTGGTATGCGGTCATCTTTCATTCGTATTACATGTCCAACCCATCTCAGGCGCCTTACAGCCAGGATTTGTTCAATAGACTGAACTGTTGCTAGGTTTAGCACCTTTTCATTTGAGACATGGTGTTTCCAGCTTATTTTCAGTATTCTTCTTATTACACTTTGATGGAAGACCTCCAACTTTTTGATGTGTCTTTTCATGATCGGCCATGTTTCGCTTCCATATAATAATGTTGGCAGTATTATAGCTTTGTATACTGCAACCTTAGTTGTTGTACTTAAGTCTTTATTTTTGAAAACCCTCTGCGAAAGCTTGCCATACGCCGAATTTGCATTTCTAATTCGATAAGAAATTTCGTCATCTAAGTTCGCGTCTTTGCTTACATAACTTCCAAGATACTTGAAGGTATTTACATTTCTCAGCTTTTTGTCTTCTATATATAAGTCAGCTATGTCGTTAGCGTTTATGTTTACTTGCAGAATCTCAGTTATATAAATCGATAAATCAGTAAAAGTCGATAATGAAAAATAAATTAGTATAATAAATAAAATAATATTGTAAAGTTTAGAATATAAAAAATTATAATTTAATTTTTAGTAAAGGATTATTAGTCTGAACGTTATTATTAATTACATATAATATCTTTATGTTTATTTATGAAATATAATTTAGCACGATTGAGTAATTTTATATTATTAATAAATCTTAAAATAGTTAAATCTTGTTGAAATATGTTAATTTTATTTATGTTTAGATGTAATAATATTTACAGCAATAATTTATTTATGTATATGACCATATTTTATAGCGGCAATGTGTTCATTGTATCTTATATTAAAAGTTCAAGTGTGACCTATGTATGTATATTTTATTACATGTAGAATAAAAGTATTTTGTATATACCTGATTTGGTGTAAATATTATTATTTATTATGTATTTACTTGTATTTATTAATTCTTTGAGTAATCTATTATTAATTTTAAAGAAAATGTTAAAATAACTTTTAAATCATTTTTTTATATTTTAAACATGTGAATTTGCAAATGTTATTAGGGTTTCTTTTTATTATTATTAGTTGAAAAAGTGATATTTTTATGAGTTTTTATTTTTATGAAATTTATACTTGAATTTATTAATTAACTGTATGCAATAATTATTATTATTGGCAATTGTTCTAATAGTATTGAATTCAAGAATTCTATCTTTTTGTTGGGGTGGAATATTATTGCTTCTGTGAATAAATATGTGAAATGCAGCATATTTTTGACAGTTGGAATGGTTGGATGCTGCATTAATTACTATGTTTGTTACAAGTATTTTTACAGTAAATGTATAGAATTTTATTATTATTAATAGTAAAAGTTAAGTAGTTCGTTTTATATTTTCTGTTTTTATGATATATTGTATATCATTATGTACTAAATTAATGAATTTTTTCGTTTTATATTATATAAAAATATTGTTTTATACTGACCTTTACATATGTTTTTAATGGAATTATTAAATACGACCGAATTTTAATTTAGAATCCATTAAAATTAATACATTTAACGAACTGTTATGTACAGCAGACGTAATATTCAAAATATTGAGACGAATTCGGTATTTATAACGCTAAGTTCTGACGATGTTCAAGTTAGAAAATATTTTTTGATGTTGCATTAATTCATGATCTCTCAAACATCGTTCTAATTTGTCAACGATCAAGGATGACTACTGGGCCAAAACCAAAAAACCCTGTGCACGTGCACACAACGGTTGTAGCAGATAAAGACTGCATTAGTAGTCGAGAGCTAAAGCAGTGATATGTGCTTGCGGTGAAAGCACACATCCGCACAATGTGTCGAATTATGTTGAGCTGAGGGAATATTTTATAAGAATCCCGCTAAAAACAGACAGGGCAGATTGTGCTGTGATCTATTTCGATCTATTCTAGAAATTTCGACGTAGTCCTTTGTCTTTCATGCTAATATACGTGTCTAGTCATTGCTGTACCACTGGGTTAATATTTCAGTCGAAAATTTCGAACGCCATGCCGTTTAAAGCCGTTTTGCCACATTTTTGAGTATTTTCTATTTTGTACTAGTAGCAATGGTTTCGTTAAATACGTTTGTAATTTTTAGAGACACAAAAGGAATCAAAATCCACATTATTGGCTGTGAAATCAGAGGAATATATCGAAATTTGCATTAATATATAATTACAGACCCTATACGAAAACGAGAAAAAAGGTAAAATTAAATAATATTGCAAACTCCACTAAATTGCGTTATACTGAACTTCTATTTTTTTTTACGTAACAAGAAGTTATTGTTAGTAGCTCTATAGCTCTATGTTCACATTTTTGGAATTAAATCTTTTCATATATTTAATATTTTTCCATTTTTGAAATAGCCTTTCTTACAATTTCCGTTCGTATCTTGTAAGCTTATTGGAAACTAGGTATTCTTGAAATCTAGTTGTCATTTTAAGTTAAAACGTTTAATTTAGTTTTTATTAATATAAAGTATACCAAATGAAACGTTCAGTTTGGTTTATTTATATCCTTAGGGGTGTCATTTCGGCTTCGAAATCTGTGATTGAATCAATGTAATCAACTAAAAAAAGCAGTTCGTTTCTCGGTTTTCGTAATAATAATAACTCTAATCTAAAACATATCTTAAATTAGAATTATTGTTAGTATTATTGTAAAAACAGAAAACTGGAAAAACCAAACTGATTTTGTAGTCGATTATATAGATTCAATCTGCATCTATGCTTCTATGTCAGTCATGACTGTGATAATAAAATTAATTATGAGAATTATAAAACTAGATAAATATAAACGATATATATCGCTAATTGCAGCTAGAGTTCTCTGAGGTTCGTACAGCTGAATGAATGAAGAGTTCGCTAGTGACCAAAATTGCATTTTTAGCAACGAAAAGGGGAAATCGACAAAATTATAAGGAACAAAACCACAAAAAACCTTTTTTCGTAACTTAACATTTGCGTTAATTTAAGTAAATATCGCAAAAACACAAAAAAAGTAAAAAGTGCTCTTAGCGATTCTTTCATGGGGCTTTAAACGACTAACTTTTAAAGACTTGGAAAAATGCTGCCCTTAATGGGACGCTCAATCGAAATTTGCCAAGGAACACCAAAAGTACTAAGGCCAGCACTGTCGAGAGCATGCGTGCTAATTAATAATTGGAAAATTAAAAAAATATATACATTAACAATTTACCCTTTGCTCTTCGTTTAATTTTATTAATTCTGCCATTGTAATCGTTTTCTCTACCACATTAAATTCGTTCCATTCTTTCGATAAATCTAATAACGACTTGCGTACAACACCTGGTAAAATGCATCCGCTTAAAGGAGGTGTAGCTAATTCGCGTTCTGAAAACGTAAAAAAATATTACACTAAAATATCTAAATTTTAAAACAAAATAAATACAATTTCCTTAATTCTATAAATTATAAAACTGTCGAAATTGACCAGCCTTAAATTTTTTTTTCTGAAGATTCGCTGTACATAAATTCTTTACGTAACGTGATGTGAGTAAATAGTAGAAGTATCAGATTTCACTGTACAACAAAATTTATAACCTGTAAAAGCAGTGTAATGGTAAAGCGAATCCTATTATGCAATGAGATTCGTTAGTTTGGTTTATACACATATATATAAACTCGGCCATTTTGCCCTCACAAAGGGCTCTGTCCCTTATCCATTTTCTCTTTCTCTTCTATACTTTGTATGAAATGATCAAAATTGACGTCATTCTTACTGGCATAATACATTTTTTTGTTACAAAATCTAATGGGTTCATGATTAAGAATGACGTTTTCATTTAACGTTTAACTTTCATTACATAAAATTGGGAAATTTTTCGGAACATTTTATAGGACATTTTTTGGTTATCTAACACTGGAACTTTTTTCCATTAGAAAAATTAAGACATTTTTTCTAATGGGAGCCAGCCTAAGAATTACGCTGTGATTTATGTATATATATATATATATATATATATAAACTCGGCCACTTTGGCCTCGCAAGGGGCTGTGCCCCTTGACCCCTCCTGCTTTCATTCCTGTCTCTTTCTCTTCTATACTTTGTATCAAATGATCAAAATTTACAACGTAATTCTTACTGGCATCAACACACACAAAAAATAACATAACCACAAAAATCCTATTCTAACATTTACCTTCCATTATATAAAATTAAGACATTTTTTCGTTACATTTTTCGTTACATATTTCATTACATAAAATTGTGACATTTTTTAAATAACAATAACAAAAATCCTACAAAATATAACAAACGTTACATAAAATTAGGACATTTTTTTGGGACATATTTTTGGGACATTTTTTCGAATGAGGGGTAGCCTAAGATTTACATTGCAATTAATATTAATTACAACGTAATTCTTAGGCTACTCCTCATTCGAAAAAATGTCCCAAAAAAATGTCCCAATTTTATGTAACGTTTGTTATATTTTGTAGGATTTTTGTTATTGTTATTTAAAAAATGTCACAATTTTATGTAATGAAATATGTAACGAAAAATGTAACGAAAAGATGTCTTAATTTTATATAATGGAAGTTAAATGTTAGAATAGGATTTTTGTGGTTATGTTATTTTTTGTGTGTGTTGATGCCAATAAGAATTACGTTGTAAATTTTGATCATTTTATACAAAGTATAGAAGAGAAAGAGACAGAAATGAAAGCAAGAGGGGTCAAGGGGCACAGCCCCTTGCGAGGCCAAAATGGCCGAGTTATATATATATATATATATATTTAAATATATAATAAAACAAAAAAATCAGCAACAAAAAGACGGCAAAAAATATCCCAGAGCAGCTGTTTGCTGACTGTGTACGATTTTAGCTGTAACAAAAATGTGTTTACAAATAAATCTTTCATATGTTAGGAAAGTATTTTTTACGTAATTTTTCTGTGGGAATCTGACATCAGGATGCCCACTGGCTGATTCATTGGAAAAAAATAATAATATAACGCAAAAACAAATAATTTTAATTTTTGATTTCACTTTTGTGGCAGAAGAGCAATTGAAAACGAACAGTGAGCGGGTATCAGTTATTTCATATAGGATAATAGGATATCGCCGTCGCGATAGCTCAGTTGCTAGAGCGCTTGACTTTCATTACAGAGGTCACGGGTTCGATCCGGGGCGACGACAGAACTTATTACAAAGAATTAAAATTAAAAATATTCGCTAAAACATATTACACGATTGTCTAAAGACACTTTTATTTAATAATTTTATTTCGGGTCAAAAATAGAGATATTAATTAAATTATAAAAATAAAGAAAAAACTGACCCTAAGACTATATAATTTAATTCGCGGTAAAAAAAAACGAAGAAAAATAAAAATTGTAAAACCACCTGAAGAGTTTTTCCTCTTTATTAACCGATTTTAAGATGAAAGCTTCTTTTTCTTGTTGTCCTCCAATGGGCTTGTCAACGGGGACATTAGCCTATGAAATGGGAAGAAGGAGAAAATAACGTTATTTTCTTCAATGTTTGAGGATAGAGAGTAAAAATATTTCAAGGGCAGGAATAACAGAAGCAAAAGGAAATGAGAGAATGTAATAAGCACTATAAGGAGTAGGGTTACCGAGTTTTAATCGAAAAGGGTTGAAGGACGATTGAGCAGCAGAGAAGACCAAACATTCAAACAAAACATGATCAAAATTACAAGGAATGTATGTGGAAGGGAAATGAAAAGGACAAAATAGAGCAGAAGTAGATGGAAACTGTGAAAATGATGCGGCAAGGAGACTGTGGTTAAAGCGAAGGCGACAAATAGCAGAGATTGTAGTGCGTTTAATAGAAGAAAAGTCAAGGACCCATGGACGAGGAGGAAGAGATAGCTGAATAGAGAGACAATAGGAGGCAGGATTAGAAAATGAAGAAGAATAGGAGTTGAGCCATAATTTGGAATGAGCGGCTGAGGAAAGAAGAACATTATTATTTTTTTTTTTTTTTTTTATTTGGGCGCGTTAACACAGGACATTTACCCAACACAAAGGACTAACAAATAATGAAACGTAGGGACTTGAAAGTTATATCAGGAAGTGATTAGAAACAGAAGAAATGAAGTTAGCCAATACAGGAACAACAGAAGGAGAAGGAAGAGCAAGAATGTAGAGGTCACAGTAAGGGGTCGGGAGTCCAAGGCCAAGCAAATTAGAATAAAGAACTGCGCGTTCTGAGGAGATAGATGAACATTCGAATAGGAGGTGATTTGCATCACAGATCAAATTTAAAATAGGAGGATGGAAGGGACACAAGGGAGACTGAAGAATATTAAAATGAAAAAGGGCAGCAGGAAGCAGACTGTGATTAAAGCGGAGGCGAATTATGGAAGAAATAACAAAACGGCTGATGCAGGGAAAATTATTAAACCAGGAAGAAGTGGGTGGAGAGGGTTGTACACAGTGGCGGCTCGTGCATATGTTCACATTCGCACGTGAACACCCTGTATTCAACTTTAAAAAAGTAGAATCCAATATTTTTATTTATATTTATTATTTATATATCACTATTAGTAAAATTAATGTTAAAAATAAATTTATTTTACATTTTTAAAATTTTTAAAAAGTAATTAAGTTTTGTCCGGAATTCTTTTAGTGTGGAGGCTACTTGTCGCACGTGCGATCGAAAACTGTGTAAGTACAATGTAATAGTGTGTAAGAAAGATAAAAATGATGTTGTGTTAGTGCATGTGTTACATAGGCTTGATGGAGCACACTCGAATTGTAAACCAAACGATAGGCGTTGTTCTTGCAAGATTATATTTTGTAGGTGAGCAGTACTTTAATGAAGTGAATTTGATTATAAACAGAATTAATCGATAAATTTTCATAAAACGATTATATGTTTATGTTTTTTTACTGTTTATAACCATATTTGAATTTTGAAGGAAATAAAGTTTGATTGGAGCATATTTATGTGCTTATTTTTACTTTTATTTTATAAGAAAAGTATATAATTGCATCTATATTATATCGATTGTGTTATTGTGTTGCATACATATACAAGTTAGTACAATATTGTACATTTAAAAACAGTTATGTGTTTAAAATTGCCGTGATTCTATTTGTCAACATTATAATTTCCAAATATTGAAATACAGTAAAAATTGGTTATAACGGCATACCAATTAGCTTTTAGCTTTGAAAGATTTATGCAGATGAATTTAACAAAAACATCATCCTTAATCTTTTTCAATGAAGAAATGAAATTTATATAAACAGAACAGATATACCGTTATTTTTTGTTCTCTTTATTTTGTTAGTGTCAACATGTAAAATGCTTATTATAAATATAACATTGATGAAAACCTGTGGTAAGACCATTGTAAAAAATATTTAAAAAAGATTACTATGGTTATTTTATTATAATAAAAAATCGAAAAATTACAAATTTCTTCAAAAGTAAGAAAATATCAAACCACTTCCATTTTGGTACAGTTTCTTTTCCCTTACTCTTGCTGTATACTGATTTAAGTTTTTTTATTATCATACTTTTATGCACAAAAAAGAAAGTATGTTGTTTGTGTTTTTGACTAAGAAATATGTGTAGTTATAATTATAAATAAATGATTGCTTATTTAGCGTAATTTATGCCATAAAATATTTCGTGTCATTTTCATAACGAACTGTTCATTAGTAGTAAATTTTGAACATTAAAAAATTATAATGCTTTATTTGATATGGGATATAACGACCAGATTATTCAGCTTTTTGAATGTTTTTATAACTAATTTCTACTGTATCTTATAATTTGTCATTTTATTATACTCTTGTTGGTGAGACATGCATTATGTAAAACTGATACTGTTCAAGATGTTGGCTGGATATTTTAGCATAAAAATTTAATTGTTTTTCTTTTTAAGCAAATTCAAAATAATTGTAATAATTGATAAATTAAAATAATAATAAAATATAAATATTACATAGACTTAAAAAACAATAACAACCAACATTTTGCAAAATTTTAACTTTTGTTTCTTTTTAATGTACTTAAATAAAAATATGTAACGAGTTTTCACAGTTCATATTATTAAAATTAAAATTTTTGTTAGAAACCACATCACTATTAAAAATACTACTAACGTTTTGAATATGTATACACAGTCGATCATTGGGAACAGAGTTTAGTTTTTAATGATGGACCGCATATATTCATTTGAATATTTTTAATATTATTATTATTATTATTATTATTATTATTATTATTATTATTATTTATTACATTAAACGGTACAGGCGCCGGCTGCACAAACGGGCCATATGCGCCCGGGGAACGGAAGGGATACTAAATTGAATTTAGGAGGTTAAGGGAATGAAGGAATTGGAACGCACTGTGGATATGACACGGAGAATCAGCTAGGAATTGTGATAAGGAAGAGGGGAGGCCATGCTGGGCTCTAAGTGCTATAAGGGAATGACAAGATGTTAGTAAATGGGGAATGGAAAACTGGGTTCTTTGGCAAAAAGGACAAAGAGGGGAATCGGTGTGCTGTAGGAGATACAAATGGGTCAGGCGGGAGTGGGAAATCCTAAGTCTGGTAAGAATAATATTTTTCTTCCTTGAACGGAATGGAAGGGGGATCTGAGATAGAGGATCAGGTTTAACAAGGAAAAGGTTTTTTTGTTGACTAGAACTCCATACTTGTTCCCAGGATTTAATTATAAGGGATTTCAAGAAGGATTTCATATCGCTGGTAGAAGAGAAGTACGAGGATATGGCTGGAAGCCGGGATGCCTCCCTAGCAGCTCGGTCGATGGCCTCGTTATCAGGGAAACCAATATGGCTGAGGATCCACATGAAAGATATAGAAATTTTGGATCGAATAAGGAGATCGTGAAGGAGAAGGATGCGTTGTACAATTGCATTATCTGTGTAAAAGTTGTAGAGGGACATTAGAACACTAAGTGAATCAGTAAGCATGAGGTATTTAGAAAGAGGTGGAGCGGAGGAGAGGAACTCAAGACACTTGAAGATGGCGAAAGATTCAGCCGAAAATACAGAGCAGGATTTTGGAAGCCGGAAGCGATGGGTGGTAGGAGGAACAAAAAAGGCTGATCCAACATGGCTAGTGGATTTTGAGCCATCAATATTTTTAATAGTGACGTAGTTTCTACCTAAAATTGTAATTTTACTTAAGGATAAAAAGTGCTAATTATATTCTTACTGAAGTATTTTAAAATAATATGTAGCTATTGTGGTGAGAAACTAAATATAATTAAACAAAATCGTGTAAAACCTATTGGTTTATTTATAATTTAATTATAAGTCATTAGCTGGTAAAATAATCATAGGAAATTTTCAAGGTAAAATAAAGAATAGTGGTACATCATAAGCGTTTGTTGTATTGTTTAATACAATTAAGTGCCTTATAAAAAACATTAATTCTACTTCTCACTTCTTATCTTCTAGCTTTAGTCTTAATGAACTTCGTGCTTCTTTAAGTAATTCCTCTTCCAAATCCTACCCTGATATTGATAGTATATCTTTCCTCGTCACAAAAAACCTCTCTATTCAATCTCTTGAGACTCTTTTTTTTCTTTTTTTTGGGGGGGGGGGGATATGCAAGACAACCCATCGGCCATTATATTAAAGCAGGGTTAAATTGCAATTTTTGAAGACATTATAAATGAATATAGAATCCAATATAAGGCGATATTATTTGTAGCCAAGAGCGAACTTATTTTACATGGAAGGTCTACTCTAAAATTAATCAATGAATTATATGATATTTTTTGAGTGTTTTTGTACTGCATTCGAAAAAGAAATGGTCCGCGTCTGCCAACTTATCTCGATCATCCGGGTGTGGACAAAAAGGGGACTGACTAAGCCCCTGCTTATGCATAGAATATGTTAATATGTTAACTCCAAATCGTAACCGACATATCGTCACTATAAATTTCCGAGGATTGTTAACCCCTCTATCCGAAATCAGAACACACCACGGTGATCTTGGAATATACGGTTGAATATATTTATATAATTTTGATTTATATGAATTGTACCAAATGGAATTCCAATATTCTTTGTGGACAAACTTAATGAAATACAAAAGATCTTTGCTAGGGAATTTTGGAATTAATGAAGCAACCTCATCAGTCGCTAATTTTGCTGCTTTATCCACTATTTCATTACCATTTATCCATACATGCGCTGGAATTCACGCCAGTTTTATATTAACCCCCTTTTCCGCCAAATCAATCAAGTATTATCTTATATTAAGAGTAAACAGGGGTGACTTAAAGTTAAAGGAAAGATCTTGCAAAGACATTAAGCAGCTTTTGGAGTCATTTAGAATAAGTAAATTTCCTGACAAATTATGCCTAATGGGGCGAATAATAAAAATTTAATAATAGAATGGAAAACCTAATCTCCAATGGTAATATATTAGTTTCAACCTCAATGGCCTCTACTGAGGTAGAAGTACACGCACCAACTAAGACAAATGTTTTAAAGGACGTTCAGCTTATTTTGATAATTAATGGAGCAATTGCTAAACAAAAAGGAACATAGTAAAGTACACTTCTAATATATCCCTTATCTGGACATGGTAGATTTCAAAGTTATCTGCACCGTTTCCATCTAGCAGACACCAATTTGTGTTCCTGTGGAGATGCTCCTGAAACTGTCACCCATATCGTTAATGAGTGCGCCAAATGGAAATTCTTGTTTAAAGACGTAAATTGTTTTCCATTAAACAACGATAATTTATCAAAATTCCTGCACGCGGCGAATTTTATCATGGCTTCCAAATATTTGGATGTTGAAGATTTTTCATTTAATGTATAATTTTATTTTAATTTTTATATTGGTTAATTTTTGTCCCTTTCATTTTCTTTTTATTGTTTCCAATCCATGAGGTGTTCATTCAACTGAGATACTCATGGCTATGTTTTAATTACTATGTATTTATGTTATTATTCACCAAATAAATAAATAAATAAATAAATAAAAAAATATATATATATCCCTTATATATAATGCTTAAAACTCGTGGAACACTACCCCGAATGATATTGCCTAATGTTTTAAACAAGGCAATTCGTTTAGAAATTTTTATATTAATATAATCAATATGCTTGTTCTAGGTAAGCCACGAATCCAGTACACACCCTAAGTACTTATATTCTGAACGTAAAGGAATAACCACTCTATCTATTACAATATTACATTTTTTTTTTTTTTTTATTGTTTTTTTATTAAAAAAAACCCCACTTAAGTGGTTTTTATTACAATCTGTTCGGTTCACGAACATTCAGTAATACTCTAAATTAATTGTATTATTATATATGCACTAGGATTCCCAGTGGACGATCCTGCATTTTCTTGTATTATATTTTTTCTTCGGTTAATTCATGAGGTTTAGTTCTTTTCAACCGTCTGACTTCATCCTGATCAGACAGAAGCTGCCTCGCCTCTGTGTTTACATGCTTTTGCAGCCTTAAACAGTGCGTTCTTGCCAGTTCCTTTATCACCTGTGAAACTTCTGGCACATGAAGATCCCGATGAATATCATCGTTTCTTTCATATTGCCTGGCATTAGTGATAGTCCTAAGCACTTTGTTCTGGAACATCTGGATTTTTTTTACGTTGGCTACTTTAGCACAACCCCAAAGCTGACAACCATAACTCCACGCTGGTTTTAGTATTTGATTATAAACCAACAATTTATTGCTCAGCGACAGAATACTCTGTCTTCCAATAAGCCATTTCATCTGCAACATTTTCAACTTTAGTTGTTCTACTTTTTTATTAATATGCATAGACCAGTTCAATCCCGAATCCAAATGCATACCTAGATATTTCACGCATTTTATATTGGGTACAATTTTTGAGTTAATTTCAATCGGACAGTACTGGATTCTTCGATTTGTAAAGTTAATATGTACTGATTTTTCTTCATTAAGGTTTATTTTCCATTTTCTTGTCCACTTCCAAATGTTTTTGATGTGGGACTGCACGTTCATAGTTGATTCTTCTATATTATTTCCCATAGCCATCACAGCTGTGTCGTCTGCAAACATGGCCGTTGTAACATGCTCGTTAACAGGAATATCAGCGGTATATAATAAATATAAAATTAGTCCGAGGACACTTCCTTGCGGTACTCCTGCTTGTATGTCTTGCAATTCCGAGTATTCATCATTATGCTTTATTCTAAAATATCTGTCAGTTAGGTACGATTCAATAATTCTGCAAACTTTAATTGGTAATATCTTCTTAAGTTTAATTACCAATCCCTTGTGCCATACCTTATCAAACGCTCGCTCCACGTCAAGGAACACCGCTGTACAGATCTTCTTTTCTTCTAGACTTTTTTCAATTATTTTTGTTATTCTATGGATCTGATCTATTGTAGAGTGTACTTTTCGAAATCCGAACTGGTGATTAGGTATATAATTCTCTATTATTGGATTCAATCGTTTCAATAATAATTTTTCAAACAACTTAGAAATAACGGGTAGCAAGCTAATTGGTCTATATGATTTAATATTTGTCTGTACTTTCCCGGGTTTAGGTAGCATAATTATTTGAGCTACTTTCCATAGTTGGGGAAAATATCCAATTCTTATTATAGCATTAAATATTTGAGTTAGTGCCATTATGCCTCTTTTTGAAAATTCCTTTAGTATTTGTACCGAAATTAAATCAAAACCGGGAGATTTCTTTACATTCATATTTATTTTTATTTCATTATATATCTCTCTAGGTCTAAGATGTCTCAGAGATCCATCTTTCCCTTGCTGATACACAATGTTTTTATCATCATCTGTTGTATCAAGTGTAAATACTTGTTTTAAATAATTCGCAAATTCATTAGCTTTGTCTTTGTCACTTCTTATCCATTCGTTATTGCCTCTTTTAATAGGGAAATTTTGCTGTTGTGGTCTATTAATGCATTTTGTAGCTTTCCATAAAGAATAGTTCGTCTCTTGTGTAGGGGAGAGATTCTCTATATAGGTTTTAAACGTGTTTTGTTTGAATTTAATTACCAATCTTTTAATTTCCTGACTTAGTTTGTTCAGCTTGGCTTTATCTGTTTTTTCCTGTGTTCTATGAAAAAATTTTCTAAACTTTCTCCTTTCCTTGATTTTTTCTAAAATATATAACGGTAAATTTTGTTTTTTACTACTATAATTTTTTACGGGTGTAGAATTCCATGCAGCCTGCTGTATTGCATCATTAAGCTGCATGACAGCTATATCAATCTCGTCCTTAGATTTCAGCGATAATTTTAAATCAATGTTTTCGTCCAACAGCTTCCTGAACAGATCCCAATCGGTTTTTTTATTGGTAAGTGTAGCATATGGTTGCTTTAGGATTATCGATTTACTTACGGCCATGATCACTGGAGAATGATCAGACGCAAAATCATCATTGTCGTCAATATCTATGTTTCCTTCAGTAATTCCCTTAACAATAAAGAAGTCTATCAAATCAGGTAACTTTTTCTGATCAGTCGGCCAATAAGTTGGTTTCCCTGTTGAATAACATTTGCATCCCAACTTTTTTATTGCCTGTAACAACTGTTTTCCTCTTCCTGTGGTAACTCTTGAACCCCAATATGTGTGCTTTGAATTAAAATCACCTCCTATGATAAATCGAGGGCCAAGTATGTTAAAATAATCAGCCCATACGTCAAATTTTATCTGGTTACCAGGAGGACAGTAAACCGCTGATACTACTAAACCTCCATTCTTAGTATCTATTTTAATATTTGTAGCTTGAATTTGATTTGTACTAATTTCTCCTAGTACATGGTGCTTTATGCTATTCTTAATTAGTATTGCTGCACCTCTGCGCCCACCTCCATCAGGATGCATAGTATTATACAAACAATAACCATTAAATTTGATAAAAGTATTTTGCGCAATATTCGGTTCAGATATTAATAATACATCGATTTTTTCTTTTACTAAGAATATTTCAACTTCGTGGCGTCTATGTTTGAGCCCATTTACATTAAATGTTGCTATCTTTATCAAGTTCATTTATTGTTAGATTTATTCAACTTCCTTTCTATTGAATTTAATCTATCAAAAATTCTATTTATTCTCTTTTCCTGTTTTTCTAAAAACATTTCTAATTTTTTAATAAGGTTTTCTGACGATTTTTCTTTTTCATCATTATCATCAGCGTTAATTATCTGATGATTCATGTGCTCTTTTTGATTGTCTTTATTAGAACGATCTCTAATCACATCACTATTTTTTTGATCATTTTCCTTATTTCTTTGTGGTAAGGTATTTTGCTCTTTATTACCAATGGGCAGTTTATTTCTCTTTTGGAGAGCAACTGCTACTTCGCATCCTCTATAACTAGCAGGATGTTGTTTCCCACACAATGCACATCTGCACTCCTCACCTGGCTTTTTTGTACATTCTCCTGTTAAATGGGAGCCTGCACATTTGACGCATCTAGGTTTACGACAACATCTATTTTTTACATGGCCATAGGCTTGACATCTCTTACATTGTGGCATGCCTTTGGGATTTCTCCATGGTTCGTTTTGAACAAGCATATGACATATATTTTTAATATTTTTAATTTTTTCAACGTCACACTTGGCATCAAAATCAATCACAAACATCGGTGTTGGTACTCTAGTTTTTATCCTTGTTTCAGCATCACTTACTGTTTTCCATATATTGCTGATTTTTAACACATTAAATCCTTGATTTAATAAGTCTTCTCTTATAGTGTTTTCTTCCATATTTGATGGCAATCCTTTAATTACCACTTTGATTGGTTTCACACTATCTAATAAGTAAGTATGGTATTCAAAGTTATTTTCAGATAAATGTTTTTCTAATTTTTTATAATTTTCTACCGTTTCAACGTTTACTCTAACTTGATTTGCCGGCTGTTGTTTACACACAAATTCATCACCTACAACTTGCGTGATTACATTTGCTAGTTTTTTAAAATCCGAAACATTAGCCACAAAAAATGGTTTTGGTTTACCTTGATAGCGAAAATGAGGAACATCGGTTTGTATATTTTCCGGTGTTCTTATACCTCTTTTTTTATCCTTTCTCTGCGGAGGTGTAATTTCACTTCCCTTCCTATTATTATTAGTTTTATTTTTTTTGACTAACCATTCAGTCTCTTTGACTATTTCATCTTCATCAGTATAATACTGTTTGTCAACTTCAGACTTCTCTGAATTTATTTTACTAACCGACAGTAATTCTATCGTTTTCTGCATTTTCTCTATTTCATTCAGCAGCTTGCTAATTTGTATCTGTAACTCCTCATTCTGCTTTTGAAACTTTTTATTCTGTTGGAGTAATTGTTCATTCTGTGTCACATTTGTAGGTGACTACACTGCAGATGCAGGTGCAGCACTTGATGTACTTTTCATAATTATATTACCGCGTCAATTAAATGTTAGTAACATAATATTCTTAATCTAATTGTTAATTTGGCTCGGCTAATGCCGTATACCAAAGTAATAAACGGAATAATCTCACCGATGCGATCGTAAATTAAATATATTCTCTCTTGTTTAATAATACCGTCAGCGTTTCTCACTCGGAAGTTTCATCGGGCGAGCATGTTACACAATTACATTCCACTACGAACTTTGTTCCGTTATATCAAAACAATTTAAACGAACGCGTGTTGTCAAACCTTGTTGACGATACTGACAATATTACATAAACCTGGATCAGTAGTTCTGAAAGCGAAAACCATATTGACACATTTTTCTGCCGAGATAGTAAGATTCAACTTTGTTAAGATATCATGAACTCCCGCCAAACCATCGTTTAGCATCTGAGAAGCCTCTCTTAAATTCTGGTGACAACTAAACAGCACCATATCATCTGCAAATAACAATATTCGGATATTACCCGTATTAACTTTTATAAGTTTCAATACATAAATATTAAAAAGCACCGGACTCAGTAAGAAACCTTGGCACAACCTTGAGAAAATCGTTCGGGACATATCTCCTTGTACAAGATGGGAAAATATGATTTTCCTATCGAAGAACAAATTAAAAATTAATCTGGCAAATAATATAGAAATCCCCAATTCCACTGAAGTATCATATAAAGTCGGTAGGTGAACACTATCAAAAGCATTAGAAATATTCAGAAAGCAAGAAACCAGATATTTCTTCTGAATAAACGATAGATAAATATCGCCTACTAATGTAACTACGCAGTCCATACTGCCTATCCTGTTCCTGAACCCAAACATATTGGGCGGAAAGACATTGCGATGTTCCAACCACCAGGTGAGTCTATTCTTTATAATCCTTTCAAATGGAAGACTTTCTGTTTTTCTTTCTCTAGGAATACCCCTCTTTCTCATATACCTGGAAAATGGCTAGAGCCTTCAAGTCCCAATCCTCTGAACATCCATCCAATCACAACCTTTCTAAAGATAGCCTAGAATCCTTAATTGATTCCGTTGCTCCTGCTTATGTTCCTAACGTTGACAAACTGTATCTAACTCCACCTTCGCATAATTCCCCGACACATTCCCTAACTTCCGCTTTCAATATGTATGAGTTAAAATCTGTCCTTTCCAAATCGTCTAGTCCCGCTCCTGGTCTTAACAATATTTTATTACTATTATTTCTTTCTTTAACTTTACTAATTAGTCTTTTTTTTTTTGAATTTATATTATATTGATTATTTTATTAACCTGTAATTTTCGTAGTTTATATTTATTTTATTTTTTTATTTTTTTTATGATATTTTTATAATTTTAATTACGATTGGAGTGAGTGTGATTTTTGTTAGTATTCGATATTAATAATTTTATGGAGGCTGCTGTCGATGCCCGTGGAGGCTTGGATGTGTTCACCGTTAGAACAGTGTTTTTTTCTTTCTGTTGATGCACCTGGGCTGGATTATTCTGCTCCGATGTTTTCGATGTGACAGGAATAGAACTCTCCTCTGTTTGTAAAAATTCTGCAGACTCCTTTAATTTAAGATATGCTAGTCCGTTGGGTTCCGATGCTGGTTTCCCGGAAGGAAATGAAAGAAGATGCGAATAATCAGGAAATTGTTTTTTACGGGTTCCGGTTGAGTATACGAATTAATAGGGTAAGTTTTGTACGAAGCTCGCCTTTTTACAGGCACACTATGAAGTACACTGTTTATCGAATTGACTACTTCTGCATACGAGAATGCCTCGGAACGAGCGGCGCTTTTAACTTTATTAATTTCTTCCGCGAGCGATATATTATCGAATGCTTTTACCTTATTGATTTTCAGTTGTAAAGCGTAATGCGAACAGCATTTATCGTTTGACCAACCTTCACAGTTAACACATTTTTTCCTAATCTTATCCCCTTTTCTTTGTTTTTGCTGGTGCAGTTTGACGCTTGATGATCGCCATGACAAGATAAGCACCGAGGTTTAGACCTACACTGAGCTGCAACATGCGAATATCTTAGGCAGTTGCACATTGTCGGGGTGGTCTTACGCTGGGCTGTACGGGAAACCACAGTTTGTAAATATAGGCATAATTGGGAAGCGAGTTTCCAATAAATTGCAATTTACCACTGTAGTTGGAATCAGTTCTGAATCTGGAATGATTAGAGCGTGATAGAGAAAGAATGTCTGAGGAAGGGAAAAAGTCGAGGAAAGGACCAATGCGGGCGGCTGAGTCATTGCCCTCAATATTGGAATGACTAGGGACCCATAGAAAGTCTATGAAAATGGAACCGGACAAGAACAAAGAGGAGACAAGAGATCGAATAGAGAGGATGATATCGTCAGAAGTATGAGAAGGAGGAGAGGAGATGGCTTGAAGAACGCCTTTGGAATCAGAAACGATCAGGAATTTGTGAACCCCACTTGTAGAGGATATGAAATGAATTGCACGAAGAATCGAGATCGACTCGACCGAGAAGATGGAGCAGAAAAAAGGAAGTCTGAAAGATTCAGAGTGCAGGAACGTAGGAGACGTATACGCACAACCCACGCCCCCATCACTCTTGGAGCCATCCGAGAAGATTAAGGCATAAGAAGGAAAAAAAGAGTTCAGCAGCTGAAGGAATTCGAAGTTGACTACATTGTGAGAGAGGAAAAATTAGCTCGGACTGGAAGGGAGGAGAAATTGATGGGGTGCCATATGCTATTAAAATCAAAAGAAAAGTAAGGAAGACTGTTATAAGAGGAAACGTAGGGAGAAAAATTGGAAACACGAGCAGCTATATGCGATAAAATCGGAATTCTGTGAGGCGCCAAGCGCCAGTGACTTTTGATATGAAGATAGGAAGGAATAATATTGGATGACAAAATGGGGAGGCGTTTTATTAAAAAACGATAACCGAGGAGTGAACGACGAATGGATAGAGGTTGTGTGGAAGATTCGGATAGAATCGCAGGAATAGGAGAAGATTTTAAAGCGAAGCTTTAACTTTATTTGTGTTGTGACAATTACTATAACCGATATTATTACTATTATTTGCCGATGTAAGAGACGAATTAATATTATACTGCGAATTGATACTTATTTCGGAACATGATGACGGAGCTAACGCTCACATTGTCTTATCAGTATGCACTAACTGAATATAACTGATAATTTAGGAGTTGAAAATTACATAAAATAACTCGGCAGCACTATGAAAAATGAACGCGAAACAACTTCTAACATACAATAGTTCTCGTAAATAAACCAATCTTGGTATATATAATTCTTTTCTTCTCTTTTTCACCACTCCTCCTTCTTGGAATGCTTTTATCGTTATACCCATACTAAAGAAAAACTCCTCTTCTTTTCGTCCTATCTCACTTGCTCCTTATTTAAGGAAGCTCTTTGAGAGCATGTTAAATAAACGACTAGTCTGGTTTCTCGAACACAATAACTTAATTTCTAACATGTTCGGTTTCCATCCCTGTCTTGGTCCTCCCGATTGCATTAGTGTTTTCCTTTCTGGCATTTATAATTCCTATATAAACAAAAATTTTACTATCGCAGCCTTTATCGATGTTTCCAGTGCATTTGACAATGTTCACCTTCCTACTCTCAGAAATATAATGTTGTCATTTCATATTCCGGTCCATGTTGTTTCCCTTATTATTAGTCTCTTTCAAAACCGGACTGTACATCTATCCACTTCTTGTTATTTCACTTCAAGAAAAGTTGTTCATGGTCTTCCTCCGGGTTCCTGTCTTAGTCCCACTCTCTTCAACATCTATACTTTTCAAATTGCGTCCCTTCCATTAAATTCGTCGTCTCTATTCTATGCTGATGATATCCTTATTTATTCTTCTCCTCACAACGTAACAGACGCTGTTTTAGAATTAAATAGGTCATTAGCCACTATAGCAAATGCTCTTTCCAATATTCGTCTCTCCTCTTAAATCCACGGTCATAGTTTTTACTTTCCGTTGATATTATCCTGTCCCGCTGGTAGAGTGCTTCTGTTACTTGGACGTGCTGTTTAACGGCCATCTGTCCTTTCAGAAACATATTAGTCGCCTTCTTGTCTTAAAAGGACTAATCTTTTAAAATCACTCTTATCACCGTACAGGTGGCATGGTGACCCTCACATTCTTTCTTTATTGTTTAAGTCCCTCATTCTTTCTAAGTTGGACTACTGTTCCTATATATACGGCAACTCTTCTAAGTCTCTTCTGTTTAAGCTTGACCCGCATAGAGAGCAACAGATATTGCTACATATTAGCCTTACACGGCGAGGACGGATGAATTATGACTCTATTTCTTGCTACCTTTTTAATTTCCATGATATCGTTGTTTTTCTTTAAAATCTCTGCTACTTTTAGTGCACTAATACTAGATTAAATTCTGTGTTTTAGAGTTATCTTTTTCCATGTAAACTTTGAAACTTTTATAATTTTGGTAATTATCAGTAATTGGATATTTATTTTTATATTTGATTTACATACTATTTCTTCTTCATTATTTTGATTTGTGTTATCGATATTTAATTTACTGTTATTATTATTGATATTATTTTTACCATTATTATTACTAATATAATTTTTATTTTTATTTTTGTTGTTTATATTATTATTTTTATTATTATTATTGTTTATCTCATTATAGTTATTCTGATCTAATTGATTATGTTCATTATTATCTATCATCATTGAATTTTCAGAGTTGTCTTGTATAAATGAAGAGGATCAAGAGTTTGTATTACTATTATTAACATTTATACTATATTCGCTATTGCAATCATCGTTATCGGTGGCAGGGGGACGACTAATATTGCCCCCATCGTTATACATGATAATATAGATAGATAATATTGACGGTTATACCACTACCGTCTTTGAGTGTGTTTATGTTTGTGTTATGCTGTGTGTTAAATTGTGTAAATGTAGTTACAAATGTATGTGTATATATAAGCTTCTCGATTGTTTATAACGAACGAACTTAGACGAATCTTTGTACTTATCAACCGAGAATTGATACGAGACAAAAGTTTAACGACACACGTATAAACCAACCTTATCACTGACCGATTTAATGCAAACTGTAATCATAAACATATTCAATACTGTTTCTCGATCTAAATGTCACGACATACATTCCGATAGCGATATGCAGAGCAATGTGGGTTTATTAATCTTCTAGACTAAATAATAGGTTATAATTCTCTAATTTCTCAAAATCGAACAAATCGATATAACAACAATAATCGAAAATACGAATATTCTTTTATTTACCGATGCTTTTTCATTTTTTCATTAAAAAATCGTCTATTTCAGTTAGATGTAAACTTTTCTGCGACATTTTGTTAAGCAACGAATGGAAATAACGTCAAACTAGCCCCCCCCCTCGTGATGGAATTAAATTATGTTTGATTTGTATCGAATTGAGCTGGGAGCTAAGTTAACGATAGCTCCCCACAAAAAGATTTTTAAAAAACGATTACATCCCAAATGTAAATAACCGACGACAAAATTTAAAAATTTTTGAAAAATCTATTACACACCGAAAAACAATAGTTAAGTGCCGAAGTGTGCTGATAATAAAAAATTTTGATCTTCACTGTAGACAAAAGCTTCCCCTAATATTTTAAAATTTCCAAAAAAACTATAATATCTGCATAATCTTTTGTTTCACTTTATCTATTTTAATTTCTCTTATTTTGTTTATAATAATATATTCATACTCGTTCCGCTCGTAAACTAAAACGTCATCAGTAATAAGGATTAAGAGTAATAAATAGATGAAATGAAAAGAAAACAGAGAGAAATAAAAAACATTGTTTGAAAAATAATTTTGTTTTTCATTTTAAACTAATTGAGATCCCCTGTTACGTTCTTAATTTTAACTATTTCCGCTTCTATACATCACGCTATCAACTATATTTTTAGTTAATTCTTTCGGATGGTCATATTTTACTTTGGTTTGGATTTCATCGGTATCTTTTTTCTAGTAATTTTATAAGTACTGCTTCTTCTTCCCTATCTGTTACTTACACATTTAGGCCGTATGTAACACATTTTGTTTATTAGTAATCTTTTGCATGATCTATTTTAATCCACAACAACTATTGTAGTAGAATGGCATTTCTGATGATATTTCATTACTTTTTATTGCAACGCATGCTATTTATTGTATTGCTCGTTTCAATACAGTTGATTGTATTGTTTTTAAGTATCTTTTTTGTGACTTTCTTAATTTTTCTTATTTTTTATGATTAAAACGAGCACCGTATCATTTGAGGGAGGGTGAGTTTTTAAACTTTTTTTTTGCATTTTTTTTTTTTTTTTTATTAACTTATCTGGATGTACAACATCTCAAGATTATTGTGTCAAAATTTGAAGCCAATCGCAGTAAAACTAACGAAGCTATAGGTTTTAAGTGAGTGGTGCTCCGCTCCGGTTTTGAACACCTGCTGGGCAGCTACGCAGCGTGGGCTACCTGATGGTTGTTTCGTGCTCTTTTGTAATTCGTATGTTCTGGTTTCGCTGCGATTGGGTATTTATTATTAGTAAAATGCCGAAAAAAATTAGCAGAGAAGATCGCAAGAGTACCGTTCCAGATTGGATCGATTAAAAAAAGTAATACTTCCGCAGAAACGCAAAAAAGACAAGGTCAAAGCAAAAAGTACATTGTCCAAAAAAATAGAACTAAATACTTCTGTAGACGTAGAGGAGGATCTTCAAAAACATTATAGAATCATAGATTTTGTTCTCATATTTTCGACCATTTCTATGTTAGTAAAATGTGTCAAGTGCGATGGAAAAGTTGCTTTTCAAACATTCAAAAATGAAGGTCATGGATGGATCTGTCTAAACCAAGCTATAATTCGTATATTAAAAAAGTGTGCATGGGAAGTCGTTTTCATGAGTTAGTAAAATCAACTGTAGTCGATGCAGAAACTAAGACCGAAAAAACAGTGATAAGAGAAAGTCCTGGTGGCAAAGGCAAGCTTACCATAAATCTGATAGATAAACTAACTGTATACTATGGTCTGGCAATTCGACGCAATCATGATTCTGTGGAGAAAATGAAAAATGCCATTCGGGCTACTTACTACCATTACTGCTTGATGGACGAGAAACCACAACACGACAAATATCCGAGCGGCCAAGACCCGTGATAAGAATGACAGAAAGCTGCAGCTGCAAATGCCCTGAAGTCATTCAAACACAGTTACACTGCACTTCCAAGTGACGTTTCTGAAGCAATTAAACCGATATATGAAGACTTGAGTAAGGGGGCACTTCTACAGCAATGTCTTGGAAGATTCACTCAAAACAACAGTGAGAGTTTGAATCAACTTATTTGGAAAATTACCTCAAAATTAGTGAGTGGTACCTCAACTGTTGTTGAAATCGCAGCTCACGTAGCTTCATGTACATTCAATGAAGGTTGTTTTTCTTTGCTGTCATTTATTCAAGAAATAAACATTAGTACAGGGTCAAGTACTCATGAGTGGACGCGCGCAGTAGATTGAACGCGCATAAACAGAGTAGAGCAAACAAGCTGCACTTGAAAGTAAAGAAGGCAGAATTCTACATTGACAAGAGCAAAAAGCTGCCTTAGATTTTACAGCTGAAAGCTGTGAGCTTTAAGGGCTTGGCTTCAATGACTCTGTATAAGTATATTAGAAAAAATACTCGCGTACTAATGTTGCAAGTCCAATTTTTTTGTTCACAAAACTTTAAAGCGTTTTCTAGCATTTGACATTTTTAAGGTCCGTGTGACACTGTAACTCGAAAACTAATGCACCGATTCTTTTGAAATTTTGTAGTGCTTCAACACATCAATTACAAGATAACGCTGGGAGGGTTTTTTTTTTTTAATTATTATTTATTTTACAATAAAAAGTTTGTCGATTTTGTTAGGCGAAAATCGCGTTTTTGACTTTCAAGTGTTAACAAAAATTAAAAAATCAAAAAAAAAAAATTCTCCCAGCGTTACCTCAAGACAATGATTAACTAACAGTAGCATTTTGATTTTTTTGATTTCAGATGAACACTGGTGAGATATAGTGTCCACCACAAAACAACTTTTTTTTGAGGTTTCTTCAGAGATTTGCTGCCAACAGCTTATTTTTTTATATTACTTAATAAAATATATTTGCATTCACTGGAGCATAAAGACAAATTACTGAGAATGCGCCTTTTTTCACCGACCCCCCCCCCCCCCCTTAACTTTAGGTTCTTTTCCTGATCTAAATAAATCAACTACGAGTCCTTCAGAGTAATGATTTCGATTACTGGTAGACCGTTCCAATTTACAATTGTCTTTTACATTTTATAGAATGCCATTTTTCAGGAATTTTAATCATGAATGCTGTTCTTAATATAAAAAAAAAGATAATAAACGGTGTAGAAGCTCGTCATGAAAAAAAAAAAAAGAAATAGGCAGCGTCGAAAGAGTAAGAATAAAACAACAAGATGATTTGAAAAATATTGTAAAAACATGCCAAAAGTTGGACGCATTTCTGAGAGATTTTTTTTTTTTTTTAGATGAGAATGAGAATTTTATAATTGATGACTAAAATTTGATAATACCGGAAAAATTTTAAACTCTTGTAAAGTGTGCTGGTTGTAAATATAACTCTAAAAAAAAGTCGTCGAAGGTTGTACTATTGCAAAAATCTGATAACTGTTGCTGATAATGAAATAGTATCAGCAAATAATAGAAAAAAAATCAACTGTAAACACCAGCAAACTTTCTTTTTTTTTTTCTGGCCCGGCTTAAAACCATTTGACCATCAACCAACCAGCGAACTTTCTGGGGTGAATTGTGACTATTTCAAAAAACTAACTTTGGAAAATTTCTTACTTTTCTTGAGGTACCACCCGTAGCAACAGCAATCTCCCACTGCACCAACCAGGAAGAAATTACCTCACAAGAAAAAACTAAGAAAATAGTTAACATATTCAAAAGAAAAGCAGGTTCCGTTTTGTTTCGTGTGCGCATATATAGCGAGAAACCCGATAATCCTCTAACTTCCATTGCTGGACTAATTGATTTTTGTCTTCGTTATACTCAAATAAAAGAACACGAGAGAAGTAATGAGCATAGGTGTAGTCCAAATGTTTTTTTATGGATGAGAATAATGCAAATATACACCTTATTTTGCTACAAATGCAAAAAAACAGCAATCGAATTTAAGCGAAATGGTGTGAAAAGAATAACAGATGTAGTGAAGCTGATTGCAAATGTGGTCTATCTTATGAAAGGAACAAATATGAAGCTGCGTATACATTAGATGATCCTCATCCGGAGCATGGAAATTTCTTAAAACTGCTTTTGCTACTCGGAAAACGTAATGTTACTCTAAATTCGCACCTTATAGAAATTATAGCCATCATTAAGAAAGCCAAAAAAAAAAGTAGATATAAAAAACGCACCGGGCAGATTTTGGTACTTTCATTTCCAAAACATCCGTTAATCACGTAATTTCGAACATGAAGAAATTAACGCAAAAGTGACTAGTGAAAAAGTTAAAGCAGGTTGGTTTTTAATACAGTTACATAACTTTGACAAGCTGTTTCCTCTGCCTTTCTAATGAAACTATTTTAGCACTATTGGGGATGATCCAACTCCAGTCCAACATATAAGCTATTATAGAGCAATTTAAAATGATGTGGACAAATACTGATTTCTCGTCATGTTCAATTGGACAAATCTGGATCAGTACTTAAGATGTGTCTGGCGTTATTAAGTTACGGTATGTAAAAAATTATAACGTGCCCACAATTGCTGCACGCACTATTCGGAAAAAGGTCGTCCCTTGAACTTAACATAAAGAGGCAAATATTTATCACTGTAGTAATTACGCGAATTTGAAAATGTCAAAAATTCTGTGTACAATAACACGAAAAGTTGTCAAACGAAACACTGCATATAATTCCATACATTGAAGAGGTACATAGGAAAAGCAGTTAAAACGTTTTTGAACAATTAAAACTGCATCGAAACCCAAAAATAGGTTGACAAGATATATACAAGATTAGTTTCAGGCAATTTTGATAGAAGATTAAAAAGAAGATGATGAATGTTGTGTTTGTAATAACAGTTCGATGATTATTAATGATGTATATTCCATAATTACATTTGTAAACATGTAAAAAGTACTATTAATTATATATCGGAACATTTAAGAACCGGCATGACATTACGTAATATCTAACCTACAAATATATGTAAACAAATCATAGCATATATGCCAAATTGAATCAGTGTGACCATAACAATGAAGTAGATGAATAAGGATATATGTCGTAGAGAAAACTCTCCTCATCTGACTTGTATATTGTGAGGGAGGCTCTCATGATGCTGTCAATGTGTTGACGTTGATAAATAAAAATGTCATTAATAGTTTAATAGTTATGTTGCGATAGATGTTGCCCATACAAATTATAAATTTAACCGCTGTACTGGTTTCCTTGGTCTTGATGATCGGCGGAGAATCGTTTGTTGCTGTTGTGCTGGTACTACTGGAGAGCTTACCAAATTTGCCGATTGGTGTGCGGGTTGTATAGCTACAGGATCACTGTGTGCCTGCTGAGATGTACTGATATTATTAAATCTAACTGATGGTAGTGTAAATTGAACTGTTTTTTCTGTATGTTTTGTTGGAACTGGATCACTTACAACAGGAGCACATTTAGTTGGTCGCAACTGATTTACATGACGTTTAATAATGTACTTATTGTCAAGTCGTATATGGTAGTGTAGACGACCTAATTTTTCAATTACAGTCCCTACACACCATTTCTCTGACCCAAAGTAATTTCGTGATAGTACTCTTGTGCCCACTCTGAACTGTGGCACCATTGTCTTTACTACTGTTGACTTCAACTTAGGACGATCCACCGGTTTTAATAAATGTAATCGCGTACGCAACTGTCGTCCATAATGTAACTCTGCTGGCGACTTCTCATTTGCAAGAGGAGTCACTCGATATTGGAATAATATCTGCTGCACTTTTTCTTCTATATTAGATGGGGTTCCTGCAAGCAATGCCTTAAGTTTCTTCTTAACAATCTGTACAGCTCGTTCAACTTGGCCATTGGTCGCTGGGTGGTATGGTGCTGCTGTACGATGTGAAATTCCAAGCGATGTACAAAATTCTTCAAATTCACCTGAGCGAAAATAAGTTGCGTTATCTGTTACCAAGATGTGTGGAAGTCCTTGATTTGTGAAAATATGTTTTAAAACCTTAATTGTTGCCATGGATGTTGGTGCAGATTCAAATACTTCAATATCCATCCATTTGGAGAATGCATCTATTATAATAAAAATATGCTTGCCATTAATAGGTCCAGCAAAATCTGCATGTATGCGCTGCCATGCTGCTGTAGGTGTTTCCCACGGATGCAATGGTGCTTTTGAAGGCATGTTTTGTACAGTTGCACAGGCAGGACATGATTTCACCATTGATTCTATGTCTTTATCAATGTTTTGCCAGTAACAAATTGAGCGTGCCAATGCTTTCATCTTAACAATACCACAGTAGGTACTATGGAGTTCCTGAAGTACATATTTCTGTAATGACTCAGGAATAAGGACACGATTACCTCGCATAATGATACCATTATGTAAAGTGTATTCAGCATTTCTTGTTTTGGATGATTGTAATTCTGCATACAATTTACTGAGCATTTCATCTTTGGCGGTTTCCCTTTGAAGTTCTTTATGTGTTACTGTTTTCTTCTATATTGTACTCAAAAAACGAATAGTGAGTTCATTGAGACTGTATGGTTCATCTACTGCATCAGGATTTTGTACTTGAAGTGGTGCTCGCGATAGATAATCTGCTGCTTGATGTTCTTTCCCTGCTCGATGTTGAATTGTGTACTGTAACTGCCTTAAAAACAGTGCATATCTGGTCAAGCGAACTGCTGAAATTTCTGGTGAAGCTTTGCATGGATTAAAAATTGACTGTAACGGCCGATTATCTGTTATTAGTGTAAACTGTCTTCCAAATAAATATTGGTAAAACTTCTTTGCAGCCCAGTAGATTGCAGTGGCTTCTTTGTCTAAATGACTGTAATTTTGCTCTGCTTTGGTTAGCGCCCTCGAAATAAAAGCAATTGGCTTTAAATCTTCATTTATTTTATGTGCTAAAATAGCACCTAGGCCATAAGGGCTAGCATCTGTTTCAAGCACCAATGGTAATGAAGGTGAGTATGTCACCAGGACCTGGTCACTTGCTATTGCTTCTTTCACTACTTTAAATGCTTGCTTGCACTGTGGTGTCCAGAGAAACTTTACATCTTTTTGCAACAATCTGTAGAGGGGATGTAAGATGGATGCTGCATTTTGAATAAATTTTGTGTAATACATTGCTAATCCCAAAAATGATCGCAATTCGTCTATGTTTTGAGGTTCAGGAGCACTAACTATGGCTTGAACCTTCTCCTTATCTTTTTCAAGGCCTTTCTCTGAAATTGTATGGCCCAGATACCGAACACGCCGGGCAAAAAATTTACATTTGTCTTTGTTTAAATGAATATCAAATTGTCGGAGACGTTGTAGACAAACAGTGAGATTATTATGGCACTCTTGTTTAGTTTTTCCATGTATCAAAATATCATCGAAATAAGCAATGCACCCCTGGACTCCATTTAAAATTGGTGCCATTACTGAATGGAAAATACTTGGTGCTGTGGCCAGTCCAAAGAAAAGACGTGTTGCCAAATAAGTGCCTTTATGTGTACTAAGTGCCGCAATTTTGGAACTTTCTTCATCTAAAGCTATATGAAGATATGCTTTATAGATATCTAGTAAGCAAAAATATGTACTGCCATGTACTTTCTGAAATAGTTCCTCCACTCATGGAATTGGATAATGTGCTGGTTCCAGTTGGCTGTTAACTGTAATTTTGTAATCAGCACAAATTCGAATTAATCCATTGACTTTTGGTACAATTACAATAGGAGTTCCCCACTGGCTGTAGTCAGTTTTTTTAATAAATCCCTGTTTTTCCAATAATTCAAGTTCTGCTTCTACTTGCGGAAGTAAAGCATATGGCACTGGTCGTGGGGGACGATACACTGGTGATGCATCTTCTTTTAACTTTAACACGCATGTAACATCTGGAATTTTCCCTACACGCATTTCGAAAACATCAGCGAATTTTTCCTGTATTGGCTCACCAATATCAGTATGTTGAATTACGAATTCATGATCATCGTCATTTGATTTAGGTAATTTTATAATTTCAAGTTTATGAATCCAAATACAGCCTAAAATAGGTGAAAAATTTTCTGACACAATGAACAGTATTTCATGTGATGTTTTATTTTGGTATGTCACAGGTATTAATACATATCCTTCAGGAATAATTAATTGTTTATTATATGCGTGGAAACGAATTTGGGGACACTTTTTAATTTCAACATTACATTTTAATTTATCAAAATCCGTACGCGATAATATTGTTACAGGACTACCTGTATCCAGTTTAAACCTTTGTACTTTATTACTTAATTTAACATCAACAAAAATTTTACGCGCGAACCGATTATTTTGATTTAAAGATAGTTCATTAATTTTTATTTGACCTGCATTTACTGCAAGCGTGTTTATCGCGAAATTTTCATCAGCACTGTCATCATAATAAACTATTTTAATGTCTTTTTTATTTTTAGATGAAATACACCCATTTCTGCGATATGTCCATTTTTACCACAACTTGTACATTTTAAATTATTACGTATACGACACTGACGCGCAGTATGATTAGGCTTACCGCAAGCTAAACATACATCTTGTAAGCCTAATTTCGAAAGTTTTTCTCGATCGTACGGTCGGTTTTTCGGCGAGTAACGATTAACATTAAAATTACGATCGCGACTGTTATTCTCATTTCTGTACGGCGTTTGCGATCTGTTTCTAGAATAGGAGCGAGAACGTCCTCTAACGTTTAAATTATTCATTCCAGTTTTACTAACTTTGTTAACAGACGCTTGAACGTTGGAGTTTTCACCATTATATTCCTCGAGGTTTTGTTTATGCGCTGCTTCCAGTGCTAGCGCCGCTTCTAATGCTTTATCTAAAGTTGTATCAGGTTGCATGACCAAAATTTTTTCTCGTATGTGATTATTACGAACGCCTCGAATCAATTGCGCTTGGAAAATTGAATCGATTTGGCATTTGCAATTAACGTTCGGACAAACCCAGTTACATTTTTGTGCTATTACTTTTAAAGCCGAAATGTACGACGTTAACGATTCGGTCTTGTACTCGCGATAAAAATTTATGACGCTCTGTATGCACGTACGTTATCGGATCGAAACGTTTTTCAAGAATGTTAACAAGTTCATCATACGGTTTTTCAGAAGGCTTTTGCGGAGCCGTTAAAGCAGATAATTGTTTAAATTGTGTTCGTTTTAAACAACCTAATAAGACGACACTAGGTTTGCTTTTTTCCCTTTCTGCATTTGTACTGCTACTAGCATCTTTATTTAATCCAATACCACGCATCGATAAAAACATTTTCTAAGCGCTCTTTATAGGAGGAAAAATCTTCCTCTTCAGGATCGAACGGTTCTAAAGTAATATTGTGACTTACCACCGCCGGTAATATTTGTGATGATGTAGGTACGGCATCCGCTCCTGTATTAGACGATGGTAGGCGTTGTAGTATATTTTGAATGGCTTCACTCTGTGTACGTAGAGACGCCATCAGCTGCATTAACACTTCTTCTCCGGCCATAGCACTATTTTTGGCTGATCACTTGTACGAACGAAACGAACGAATGTAACGAACTAATTTTAGACGATAACGAAAAATAGTTGTTGGAAAAATTTTCTTTATACACTATTTTCATTATAATAAATGTAACAACTTACTGAATTAAACAAAAAAAAACAAAACAAACTAACTATGTTTACCGCGTATTTCCATTGTATACTATTTAGATGTAATATTAATTTAAGTCAGTTTATCCTCGTCGCCAAATAACTGTTGTGTTTGTAATAACAGTTCGATGATTATTAATGATGTATATTCCATAATTACATTTGTAAACATGTAAAAAGTACTATTAATTATATATCGGAACATTTAAGAGCCGGCATGACATTATGTAATATCTAACCTACAAATATATGTAAACAAATCATAGCATATATGCCAAATTGAATCAGTGTGACCATAACAATGAAGTAGATGAATAAGGATATATGTCGTAGAGAAAACTCTCCTCATCTGACTTGTATATTGTGAGGGAGGCTCTCATGATGCTGTCAATGTGTTGACGTTGATAAATAAAAATGCCATTAATAGTTTAATAGTTATGTTGCGATAGATGTTGCCCACATTTCTATTGGGAAAGGGGGCAATAGTGTTCGTGTAATAAAATTTATGTGATGCATATTATCTAGGCGAAGTCAATATAATGATCAATTAGAACGGCATGATATTAAAAAAAAAAACAAGTTGTAAACAAAATTAGTGTAGAAAATTGTATCGGAAAAGAAACGTATGTGTTGCATATTTGGTGCTATATACATGTTCTGGATGTATTTATTCCAGATATTATTAAAAATGTCACGCCAGTGACGGACTTTTTAATGGAATTTTTAATTTCTTGCATTAATTATACTAAAGAATGAATATTTGGCGTAAATATAACAGAAAAAAGACTTTATTAAAAATAAACGAAACCCGTTGCAACTGCAACCATGTATATCATTGGATAAAATTATTGGGAAGTTTAACAGCAAAACTCTCGCTAAACATTTCTCTAGTCCAAACACCTTCCTAGCAATTGGAAAAATAATCATTTCTCGATCGATGGACGTTTTAAAAAAAAATTATCAAAATTTAAAATTATTCTAACTAGCCCCTCTTGAAATTTCAACTCCGTTATCCAAATATCTTAAAAATCCAGAGTTGATTTTATAAAATATATTTGAATTGAAAATAGTTTTGAAATTCATACTCGTTTGCTAGAATGATTAATAATTTAAAAAAAATAAATTAACTAATAGCAAACTAACTATAATTTACTTATCTTTAGTAACGTTTTCAGGCACAGCTCATCTAATTATTTTATGCTTTTACATTCAGTAAAATATAATTCAAGCTACAAGTCTACAAAAAAAAAGTAATAATTCAATTGGCCGCCGTGCCCTTATTTAACACACTCGCGATTAAAATTCCTTCTTTAAAGCTTTGCAATTGGCAAGCACAATATGAAAAAACTACTAGTGGGAATGTTGGCAAGAAATACTTCGAAATACAAAAAACCATACAGAAGAAAACATGGTTTACAAATAAAATGAGTGGAGGATATATACTTTATATATGCCGAATACATACGGGTCACACAAGAACTCTGGAAATATTACATAAGCTGGATATAATAACGAATAATTTGTGCGAATGCGGAGAGATTGGCTCAATTGAACACGTTATTTGGCAATGTGAAATATATGATGATCATAGAACAGATTTTTTAAAAAAAATCATTACCATTCTGTAAGACCATGCCAATAACCTTATTACAGATGGTGCGAGAACCAGATCAGGAACCTGCCTACATTTTGTACCAAACATAAAACTTAGTAACATAATCGTATAAAATGTAATTTATTTTAATAATTTATAAATAATAATAAAAATTTAAAAAAAATAAATAAATAATAAAAAAAAAAGTTGAATGACCTAATGGCGAAATCTAGGCACGGAAGGGAGGGGGGCGATACAAATAACGCAAACAACAAAAAAGAATAAGGAGTAAAGTAATATTCTACAGATTTAAAAAAAGTAAAAGATGCGACTCATTATTATGAATTACATCTTGGAAATGAGAAATATTAACGTTGTCGTAGGAAAATTTCCAGGTCAAACGTATTACAGAATGAAAAATAAATAACGGTAAAATATACATTCATAATTTGATAACGAGAAAGTTTTGTTGACATCAAAAGACGATCATGAAACGTTCAAAAACGATGTTAAAAATGCGCCACACTAGGTACCCCCATAATTAGCATTAATGAATGAAAGCGTGTATTGCGTATTTTCTTTTTTGAATGCCGAAAAGTTTAGTGTAATCAAATTTTTTATCTATACAAATCGTTCGGCCGCTTAATGACCTTTCACAAAAGTTCGATACAGCAAAATTTAAAAACCGAACAATTTCATTGAAAGATGGAATTAATTTAAGAAAATGTCGCTACAATCGGCAATTGATGATTCGGTGTCAGATTTTAAAAATCATTTTAACGACAAGAAAGGAGATTCCAATTCGGAATCAGATTGATTTCGGAAAAATGTAATTGAAAAACTTTTTTCAGAATTGTACCATGTGTGGAACGAAAAATCCTAAATTATTTAAAAAGTAATTATTATAGTGGCGTTAATGTTATCTTTATACATATGGTCAAATGTCCTGAAGTTACTTTTATGTCATTTTTGTTCACTATTGCTGTCGTTAAATTTTCTGGGGTAAGTAAATACTGTCCTTTTCTTTTTGTTTACTACCGATTATTTTTAATGTTCCGAAGCAGAAAATTTCGAAAAATTTTTATAATTTCATTTTAATCCGCTAAAAAATAAGAAAAATATACTTTGTTAGAAAAAAAAAAGCAAAACAAATTATGCCCGCAAAAAATGTATCAAATATTGGCGTCGTAGTATTGTAAAAAGCCAAGTTAACTTAAAAACACCCATCCGCTCCTGACATGAGTATTTAGTTTTTTTCTTTTCTGAAGTGAATTCTTCACTAATGATTAATGATTCTTCCAGGTTTTCTTCCTATTGGTTGCATTATTAAAGTGTAATAATTAAAATAGGAATTTTAAGTATAGTCCATGACAGCAAATCGCATTAGTTAATCAGGATTTAAGATTTAAAAGTAAATTGGTATTTTCATTAGCAACTACCGAGAAAATTTTCTTGCAGGACTCCTTTAAAATTTCTCTTTGTTTTCAAAATATTCTAATAAAATAAACCTTTGATTTGCGCATCATTACTAATACACGGAGTAGTTCATAAATTGCCTATTCAAATATTTAAAAAAAATTAAGAAATATTATAATAAAGAATTATTTACAATGTAACATTTTTACTTAATACTTACGATTATGCAGCAATTCAATGCTACCTTACAAAGCTGTTTCCGGCATCTTGAACCATAAATTTTGTACCCTTCTTACCGAAATACTTACCTTTTCGGTTTTCATATCACTACAATCATACCTGTTTATCATTCCATTTTCACTATTCTATATTTTATCGAATCATTCGTTTATAATCTACCTATATATACTTATTTCAATGTAAATAATTTTTATTACTTTTTGTTTTTTAATTAACAAATCTTATGTAAATATTCTTTTTCTCTCTGGGAAACAATGCCTGTCACGGTTATTTTTTTTAACAGCTACTTTCGAGCAATTTTAACTGTCACAGTTAATCTTTTCCTTAAAATCCGATTTCGTTATGATGTAATCATTAGAAAAATGATACGCAATTGCAACGTGCCGTACTTCATTCGAGAAAATAATGCTGCACAGCGAGAACAATAAAAGCACGCTATAAAATTGCGCATGCGTCCTGTCATCTATCCGATGCCTAATTTCATAGAAGCTAACGAACACTGTAAAATGTTGCGCATGCGCTTTAGACGTTTAGAGCATTCTCGCTAAAGGCCTCGCGGTACGATACAATGCGGTAGAATGGTGAAATTGTATTACACAGTACCAGACGGCGGTAATAACATACAAAGACCGGTTTATCGCAGCGGTAAAATTATATTACAACGTGACAGACGTACAATTTTTATATTTTCCTTAGCGATGTTGGGTTGAAAATAGTGAATTGTAGTACTTCTATAGCAGAAATTCAAAAAATTTTACAGCATTACAATTTTAGTTTAGCAATTGCTTGTTTATTATATTTAATAATGTCAAATAAAGTAGAACAGTTAATTGAGGGGGTAGAAAGACGCGAATTAATTTATAATGTTAGAAATTCATAAAAAAGGCTGAATAATTCTGCTGTAAACAAACAAAAGTGTACACACTAACAATGAATGAAAGTAACATAAAATTAATTAATATACATATATTCCTTTTTTCTTAAAAACACATATAGACATTATACACAACACGATGTACCGGATCGTGTGTATGAATGCATCAATTCGATTACCGTTGCGGTATTTTACCGCAGTACCGCATTGTGTACGCGTTCTGTGTGCAGAAGCCTTAAACGCTTTTGTTTTTGTCTTAATTTTTTTTTTGTCTTTCAGTTAAGGTATGTCCGGGTTCAAAATTTATCGGCAATAAAATTAAAATTAAGAACTAACTGGTGAGTGAATTTTGGTTTTCCTAAAGTAACCAGGGAAAAAAAAAAAAAGTACATTTAATAATAAACAAGTTTACGATTCTCCGTTGTTTTTTGTTTTTTTTTTAATGCAGAATGTTTACACTGTAGAAACAAGATGGCCGCTATTTAATTTTTCACCACTGACTATTGAAGTAAAAATGATGCATCGAAAGTTTTTTTGTTTTTTTTCGGTAAAAAACTTTCTCTAAAAGATAGCTAAATGAAGCAATGACGGAAAACAGCTGAAGTAAAACAACGGTTTTATAAAAAAGGATATTGAATTTAGACTACGAATAATTGCAATTTCGTTTGTTTTTTGTTCAGTACAGCGAGAAAAACGAAAAAAAACTACCATTTTTTACGTTATTCGCAGAGATATTGGATCATGGTTGTTTTTCGAGGATTATAATTCTTTATATTTAGAATATTGCACTATATTTTCGATAATTATTTTAAAATATATAGTTGGAAAAAAAATCAGGGGCGGATTCAACGAGACATTTTGAGGGGGAAATTGTATAATTACGTAATACCTTCTCTATGGTAGGCAGTAGATTTAAAATATACCTAGTTTTATAAAGAAAATAAAATAGCGACTTTTATAAAAATTGTAAAATGTTTTAAAAATACATAATTATTACAATTTTTAATTTAACTTTTGTCTTATATTTAGGGGTGAAAAATAAAGCGAAATTATAAAATTATACCTTAAATATGGTAGTTTAGAATTTGAATAGTAAGAAAGACCATATTCCTTATTAGACACTTTACTTCCTTTTTATTTTTGTTAGTAATCCGATCCGAATTATCTTTGTTCATGAGCAAGTTTAAATATATATATATACTTCTCATAGATTTAATTAAAATTACCAAATAAAAATTAGAAATAAATAAAAATGGCGAAAGATCGATGACAGTTGAGTTTAAAATAGAATAAAAAACGTAACATTAATAGTTTTACACTAGAAAACAGTATTAAATATTAATTATTAAAATCCATAGGTAACATTTATACAAATCTTTTATGGTTTAAATTAAGTTTCTCTGATATAACAAATTTTTTCATAGAGGCTTTGGTTTTATGGGCGGGGGAGGCGTGTCCCCTATCACCCCTCCGTGGATCCGCTACTGCATAAAATAAAACTATCAAATCGATTTTTACAACGGTTGTTCAATAAAAGTTTCATAAATTTTTTTTGTTTATAATTTCCTTTTTTTTTTACAATAATAAAATAAATGTAATAAAAATTGTAAACGGAATAAAGATTTTTAAATTAAACGAGTACTCTATTTTTCAAGAGAACTCTACATTAATGAACAGCGACGGTCTATGATATGAGAAATATAAAACATATTATTGTATAATTAAATAATGTACATGTCTGTTAAATACGGTCAATATAGTAGTGTTATCTTCGATGGCAGATAATGCTTGCTTATTGTTTAATTCTAAGAAAAATGATTCTTCCATAAATTCTATAAATTCAACTCTACTACACGATTTAAGATCGATATTGAGATCACTACAAAATGCGTATAGAATTAAGTTGTAGTTCATCTAAATCCTTAAAAGTTCCAATAAGTTTTGGACTGTATGTCATTTTTAATTTGAAATCTTTCAAAGGTGTACCCGATGTAATATAAATAGAAACTATTAATGCTCTTTTATCATGAGTTCCAGTTTGTGTAACGAAAAAAAAAAAAAATGCCCAACATTCTGCGTTGCTGCTATGCATTTAATTTGAACATTTTCCGAAATTAAATTTAAATAATTCACGTTCATTAGAGGAAAACTGGGCGCTTTCTTTTTGAAATATTCCGCCGCCGACTCTAACAGGTTTTTTAAAACGCGATACACTATTATAGTCTGGTATTTCGTAATTTTTCTCGGTTTCACATAATTTCATTATTTTAAACTTTGACAACACGAAACCAGCAGTTAAAGCAGGTGAACACCAAGAGACTGAACATTAAATGTAGCCAAGGACCGCGAATTCGGAAAAATGTTTGAGCTTTGGCTACGCAGTCATAACTGTTAAAACTATTTGTTTTGAACTCGTCCGAGCGTAAAAGTTTGAATTCAGCGTGTAGTTTTTTTATTTTCTCTACCGCAAAAATGGTAGAAATTACGAGCTTTGTTCCCTTGTTCGATATAAATAATCTATCTAATGACGTAGCTTTAAACTACTCTCAGTGACATTTGTAACACGAACAATTATCGAACGTTGACCACGCCTACCAATTCATACTTTTACCATCGAACAGTTGTATCGCTCTACGTTAATTTTTAAAAAAGGCGAAATAAGGTAAACATTTTTTACTTCCCATAAAATTTCTATACAATTTTTATTACATGAACCTTTTTTTTTTTTTTTTATTACTATTTTTCGCCCAAAGATAAAAGGATAAATTATTTTTTATCTGTTGTCTTTTTTATTTCATGATCTACGTTCTGTTTTATATTTTGAATTTCATTTTAAAAGGATTATCTGGTGTGATAAGCTAAGAATTTGTTAAGTGATTTTTGAGGTCCTTTTTAATTCTACATTATATATTCTTAAAACCTTTTTGCGTTTCTTGCCGTCCAGGGGAATCTATTATCTTAAAGTTATAAATTATCTTAAAGAAACTTTCAATTTTTATTTATATTCTAATTTTGAAACGCGCGTGTCAAATCGTTCCTGAACTATTGCATATTTTGATATTTTTTTGTCGCTTCTAAATCACCTTATTAGGATTCCGTACATTACACGGAATCCTAAAAATAAATCATTTAGTCTAATTTATGTTTTCACAAAAATCAAATACTCGCATTAACGTAATAAGTTTTTATTAGATGTATCGACTGAAAGACGTAAAATAATATAAAGATAATGTACAAAAGGAAAACAAAAATAAAACAAAAAGCGATATAAGTAATAGTCAGTTTTACTTAATAATAATAAAGTAGAATAACAATAATAATAATAATAATAATAATAATAATAATAATAGTAATAATAATAAAGACGATATATACACATTATTTATATACATAGGGATATTCTGATAAACAGCACAAAGATCACAAATCCTGGCACATAACGAAATATATTTGTACTACATAATTAAACGATACGGATATTTAATTCAGTCACAAAAAAAAAAAAAAATTAAATGTCGATGTGTTTCTTTTTATTTATCCGAAAGCAAAGCTAACCTTAGAACTATAGTTTTCTAATAAAAACAAAGAGTAAGCGAAAATAAATGAAAAGTGTAACAATTTGCACATAAAAACACCATTGACGCTGAAATAGCATATTTCTCGTATTCTACATAGTTATTAAAAACTATGCTAATTAATAAAAAAATTAACTTTTAACGATTAGAAAAATTCTACCCTGAATAAAACTAAATCGATATAACCGATTCCACATATTTTACTGACCCAATTTTATGATTTATCCGCATTCACGATATCTATTTTTCACGTTCATCTTATACTCTTTCGTAAGTGTAATAAAAGAAAAATTTCAGTTCAGTCAATGATAGTTTGCTTCCCTATATGCTAAAATCGATCGAAGTACCAAATTATTCAGTTCATTTCGAATCAGTACTAAAACTATTAATGATAAAAAATATAAACTCGAAATTCTTAAAATACTTTAGGGTCAAGCGCCTTGCGAAAAATTGAACTGCTTCTTACATTTAAGATTGACGATTATTCAACGACAAGTATAGTCAATATATCTGTTATTACACTTATTGTTCAATTGTCCAGTGAGTAAATTTAAATACACCGATATAAAATAACTATTTAATTTTTCATTAAATACTCGACACCGCGTTTCGAAGAGAACGTTTCACGATCACGGGAGTTATATACTCCCGTGATCGTGAAACTCTTTGTCTTCGAAACGCGGCATCAGGTATTTAATGGAAAATTAATAATTGTTTTATATCGTAGTATCTAAATTTACTCACTGGACAAGTATAGTATATTACGATTATAATAATAACTGAAATAAAGGAACGAAGAAATTACTTAAAATATATTATAGCTAAATATCGTGTCTGTGCAGGAAAGTGTTGATATTTTCCGCAACAACACAGATGTCACAGTGAGATCTCATTTACGATTCTACTCGTATACTTTTCTTAAACAAATTTCAATTTTACACGTAAATTAAATAATTTCCTCTGTCGAATATTCTCGGAGAAATTTCACTTGAATCGATCAAAATATTTAACAATAGGAAAAAGTTCCAATTAGATAATAACTTAACTACTTAATTTTATAATAAATAAAATAAAATAAAAAAATAAAATAAAATAAAAATATATACGTATATAAATAACATTCAAAATAGACATTTACAATATTTACAGACAACGCGTAAAATAACAGATAGAAATTAAACTAAAAAAACAATGATAGCGTATGTAACTTTTATTTCGCATCGGTATATTATGAAATATTAATTCTGAAGATTTTACAGAAATATGTTCAATCGATGCCATGAAAAAATGATATGCGATTATTAACTCATGAGTAATATATACTAAAACTAAGAATAACACATGTTGAAGATGACGGCAAAAAAGGAAAACAAGTAAGTTGAGATACTTACTTGAAATTAACTTTTTTATAGAACGCTTCCAACGGCGAGGTTACTTCATCTTGCAATGACAAATTTTGTTTAGCCCCTTTAGCGCTGTCTTCCGCAATACTGGTCGACGTCGACGTTATTGCGGCGGTCGTCTTCAGAGTTGGTGGTAAAATGTCTTTTAATTGGGTTGTCCTATTAGCTAAGGCAATAGCGCCGGTATCGGCTGCAATAAAATGAGATCGACGGTCTACCGAGGTATTCACTAAAGCGGGTAACAGTTTTGAAGTTGACTGCGGCAAATTACTCTTAGACGTAATGCTGGCAGTTGATCCGTACGTATTTTGCAAAGATGTTCCTGACGGACGACCACGACGACGATATAAAGCTTCAGGAATCAAACTATTGTTCGCTTTCAGATTGTTGCATGATGATGATTGTGTTTCGGTGCAATTTTTCTTAAATCTATGATCAACATCGATAACGTCATCAGGGTTTTTATTGAGATTTTTACGCTGATGAACAACGTTGGCAGGCTTTGAGCTACTGCCGTCACTGGTAATGTCAACTGTAAGTTTATTCGCACATTTAACTTTCTGCTGTTGCAGCTGAATCGAGTCCAGAGTGAAATTGCGTCGTATGTGTTCAGCACTGTCGGTCGATTTCTGATGCTTCAGCAACTGAATTTGGCTATTCTTATTGAACGGAAAGGTCGTCATTACAACCGGATGACTAACGGATTTAACAGCGGTATCCGGAAGATTGTTGTTACTTTTTTTCTGTTGTCCTGTCGCTTCCGCACTGCAACTATTTCGTTTCTTAGCAGCGCTATTGATAGTGCCAGACGTTAATTCGCCTCTGGAAGATTGTCCGGCATTCGCAGTTAACGCATTCATTTCCAGTCTAGGTTTAATAGTACTCGTACCATTAACGCAACCGATTGTGCCGTTACACAAGCTCCGAAATCCTTTCTTCAATCGATTACCAGTGGTACCAGGTAGCCTTTCATACTGAAAGCAGTAACTATGATCTTCAAGAACGGTATTCCAACGTGGGCCGCCATTCATATCCGACGCATCTGCCCAAAAAATAAAAAACAAATGAAAATCTGAAGCTGAATATTATACAACTAAAATATTGCGAATTTTATTGTCACGTAAGTATACAGTAACAATGTTGAACAAAATTCGTTTTCAGAATTAATATGCGCCTAAACTATTAGTTCGGTTAATCAAAATGCATACCGACCGATAAATATTTTACTCTCTACTAAGTGAAGACATTTTTGTAAGTTTTTATTACCTCTTTCGAAACCGTCCAATTATTAATTGTGAAAATATTAAAATTTAGAAATCGAAATTTTTCCAAATAAATTTTCGAAAACACAATTATACCAGTACACCCACGTACATGAAAAAATAAGAAGAAAAGGGGCGATCAAACTCGTATCCGCTTTCTTCGGTGTTCGTGTTTTAAACGTGAACGAAAAAAAAAAAATAATAATATAAATTAACTATTAGCCTAATAATATATGACTCTCACACTTAATAGTCGTCATCGACAGAAAAAATTACTGCCAACTTTATTAATTTTTTGGTTCTTTTGAAAATCGGTGAAGTTAATGTGACATTGGCGCTATTGCGAGCATGATTAGATCTCACATGGCTAGAATACAAAAGTGCTCCGACGAACAAAGGTTTTTATATTATAAATTATCAAATTAGTACAGGACTTTTTTAGAAATTTTCGTAAAAATGTTAATATTTATAAGGGTTTTCACCGTGAATGTGGTAGTTTTTTAGTTAAGCGGTAAAAGTAAGTCCCATACCCTTTAACAGAGCATCGGGTATTGTGAAATTAAGCTTTTCATAATGGTACTTAAGGTTCTAATAGATCTGATGAAAATACCGGGGCCAGTTCCTTTCTCTCGGCCGCCTTTACCACCCCAGATTTCTCTGGTAAGCGGTAACAGTTGAAATAGAACTGGCAAATCGATTTAATTAATATAACATCAAAACACTTGACGACTGCTATTGAACTGACTAATTAAGCATAAAGTAGGTCTATACCTTTTTTTCTGTAGATCTTAAATTTAAGTAAAAGTATAAATATTATGAAACTTTTTTGAAGAAGCAGCTAGAACAGAAGTCGCTGGAGACAACTAGTACTTGGTAAATTAAAATGGAGCTCACGATGAGCAGTTATTGCGCAAACGACTATGAAGAATATTTCAAAAATATCTAAATTATGAGCACGTTTCTTATATTTGCGAAGCACGCTCGGACGTACAAAGGAAAAAAAAATAAAGATTAAAGAATGAAATATATAGCAAGGATGATAATAATTATTGCAATGATTTAGTCCGATTTATATGTGCGGATGTACGTCAATAATAACCGAGTTAATCAAGTACTCCGAACGGCTACTATTAAGATAATGTTAGCTTTGAAGTTCTAAGGTGATATTTACTGATAATAAATCACGGACAATGTTTCACTTCTTCGGTAATTATCTATTACGTATCAACTTTACCTGCTCACTCCAGCCACTAATAAAGGAATAGGTTTTAGCGTAAGGTTCAGTTCATTCAAGAAATGAAACGTTATCATAATAAGGTGTTTATTGTGAATTTTAAATAAACAGTAGATAAAGCAAGCAAGCTCGATGATCAAAATGCTGAATGAACTAAAAAACTAAAAAAATTTTATGCGGTAATACGGGAAGAAGGAGCTGATAACTAATAATCGAAGAATAATAACAATAACAAGTTCTAGTCAAGCAAAGAAGATTCCGTAAATGCATCTGTCAATCGGATTTATCTTTATCAAGGAAGTACAATTTCAGATCGATTCATTTGATTTTATCAATTTTTTTTTTTTGTGTAGAAATATTTCCCGTTTTATCCGTATAAATAGATTGCTGAAATGTGATAAGTATAATTATGCTTGTGAGCAAACCTGCTTGAATTTTAATCATTTATAGTGTTGGTTAAGTCAAGCATTTTCTTCTTTCATAATTGCACTACATATTATTTGTTTAAAAAAAAAAAATAAAAAAAACTGAAACAAGTCTTTTATTTAGAGGGTATTATTAATTAACATTTAATGAAAAACAAATAGGAAGGGGAACATTTTGAATTGTTTAAAAATTACTGTCGAGATTCCATTATTCGTATAAAAAAAGTAATAATAATAAAAATGCAACTCGTTTCTACATCACGATGTAATTATCATGCATAGTTACCGAAAATATTTAGACTACAGCATTTACATATTCTAATTTTAACTATAAGGGACGAAAAAAAATGTTTAACTGTAAAAGAAATATACACATATATATATATATATATATATATATATATATATATATATATATATATATATGATACATAAATAAATACGTACCAATAATTAACGAGTTATTCGTTCTCATCGGATTATCGGACGAGTAAAATCTGGAATAAAAATAAAACCAAAGTCAACACTTCATTGAAAATGTTATAATATATTGTCAAGATTTTTACGAAACGCATATATTAAACAAGTGGAATTTAATATTAAATAGTTTTCGCTAGATTTTACATTGAAGAACAAGGTACTAGTAATATCGGCTTTTAAATGTAAAACTTTTGCCTTTTAATTCGTGCAAAAATCCATCGTTCAACCGTTTATTTTTTTATTGTAATTCAAAATTGAGCAATAAAATATTTTTCTAATTAACTTTAATTATTTTAAGACTGAAATGTGTTAGCAGAATTTACTGAATTTTTTAGCTTATTATTTTCTGCTTTTGCTCATTTCCTTTACTCCTTTTTTTTTTTTTTTTTTTCATTTGCGCAATAAGCATAAAACACTACAACGCAAATTTGATTAGATCCGTTACAGTTAAAAAAAAAAAAAGAAAAACAATAAATTAAATAAAATTACCCATTTTTATTATCCTGTACGTTTTCACGGTTGTTATTCAATGCAAATGACGACAGTTTTCTAGTACCGTCATTTAGAAGATTTAGATCCAAGATAGCGGAGGTAGAAGACCTTTTTAGAAATGAATCCGACTTAGTAGGCGTAGAAGATTTTCTTCGAGGTAAACTCAGCGATTTGTGTGAGACAAAAGAAGGTTTCTGTTTTTTTTTATGTTTTTCGGGTCCTATTATGGTCACCGGACATTCACCGACATCGACGGCTACCGAACATGTCGACTTCTTGGACGGAATCGATTTTTTCGTATTATCCAATATTTCCTTATCTTGGATATAATCCGGGACATCGATATAATCTTTCAATCGCTTCGAACTCTGTCTCTTTCTTTTCAATCTGCCGCCGCTGTCAGCTGTTATGCAACTTTCCGTTTCCCTAACTCCATCATTCGACGGAGTGCAATAATCCATACTATTCGTTTCAGAAGTTACACTACCGACGGACGGCATTGTACCATTAGAAAGCATTTCTGTATCGGTAAATGAGTAGTCTGTGTCATCATCGGACGAGACGCTAATAACTTCACTGTTAACAGCGTTTGATACATTAACCGGTAATGATGATGACTTTGGTATCGGTATTGGCGCTGGTGTCGCCATTGTCGCGATATCTTTATTAACAGGTACTGTTCGCATCATTTTCGCTAAAACACCATCTTCAGCAACGGTTATCGAATACTCGTCATGACTCCATTCTATGTCCAACTGACCGTAAATTTCTTTCGCTTTCTGATAATCTAATGCCTTTTTATTTACGATTTTACCTATACACATAGACAAGAAATAAATGCAACCGATTAAAATTGGTAGATATTATAAAATTTTTTACTTGTTTTAACGTGAATGAACAATGCAATTTAAAGATATACGAAACAATCATTTCCTCGCCTAGATACATAAATCGATATTTTATAATTTTGTGCTTTCACAGTTTTCGCAGATTATTTTATATACATTACTAAAAACGTATCATAATTTTTGTCACGACACTAATGTGCTTCAATCAACAGATGATTTTTTCTATTTTTAATACATATAAAATTTTGATTGCCGGCGGAGTAGTTCATAGTTTCGAGATCAAATGATGAAATTATTTTAATAGGGTGTTTAAATTAAATCAGTTCTAACTCATCAACAATGATCTACACCTGTAAATAGTTCACAATTTCCAATACAGTGTACCTGTCGTGAAATTAATCGAAAAAACGTAAGCGATATATCTTCCCTCAAGCTTTAGAGTTCTTTTTTTCTTTAAAAATAAAAGAAATCGGCTATGTTATTAATACACGATGAATAAAAGGATCTTCTTCTTGCGCTGCTGTACTTCCTGAGCGTTGGCGATTACCATAACGTGAATACCATACGACATAGCGGAGAGAACGCGTCTCTGTCGCTCGACGCAGCTTTTCACCCTTGTCCAATTACAGATGTTTTAACACTATGACATACGTTTGCGACCAATTCCACACCTTCCTCCTTCCATTTTTCCCTCCAATATCAAACGCAGTAATGAACATTTTCATCGCGTAGAATGTGTCCAAGATAATTTGTCTTTCGCTTCTTTATATTAAAAAATAGCTGTCTTTCAACATCAGCCATTTCGAGAACTGTTAAATTTCTCAGCTTCTGTACCCATGATACCTTCAACATTCTACCAATGGTCGACATTTCAAATGCCTCTAAGCGTTTTATTAATTTTAATATGCATATGCCTCTACACCATAGAAAAGAACAGACCATACGTAACACTTGACCACTCTATATTGGATCTGAAAAGATAGATGCTGATGACAGAGTAGCCGTTCGTACTTCGTGAAAGCCTGTCCCGCCTGTTCAATCCTAAGCTTAATTTCCAAAACTGGATTCCGCTTTTCCTTTATCAAAGTATCGAGATACCTGAACTGAGGTAATTTCTCTACGGCACTGCCACCAACGTGCAATGTACTAGATTCTGGATCTTCTTTACAAACGACAAGCAACTTAGTTTTATCTACATTTATTTTTAGTCCAGCTTCTCTGCCATGTGCGTTAACCAAATCTAAAATTGTCTGCAAGTTACGAGGATTTCCAGCAATTAATGCAGTATCGACCGCGTATCGAATATTGTTCACTATCCGTCTATTTGCTTTGATATCAGTCTCTATGCCTTGAAGAGTTTTCGAGAAAACGTTTTCACGTATAAGTTAAAGAGCGTCGAGGGAGTATACATCCTTGGCGTACCCCTTTTCTAATCTCAAAGTCATCCGTTATAGCTTGTTACTTCTTAGCTTGACACATGCAGATTGGTGTTAACATAAATTACTAACGATTTTTTGGTCTTTCCCGTCGACTCGCACATTCTGTAGATATTTCATAAACCCTTCAACGCCGACTTCAGCCAGTCATGTAGAATTTCCCCAGTATCATAAATACAGTTCAACAATCTTGGCAGATAATTTAAGCTTTCATCATCCAGTAGTTTCAAATATTCTGCATAGACCTCTTCAGGGAGCTTTATTATTCTTAGTTATCTTAATTGCGTACTCTATCTCATTATTGATTACAGAAAGGGTCTTTCTAGATGTTGTAGCACCAAAAGAACTTCTGATCTGTGAGCATCAAATAACGAACAGGTATAATTTCTTCTTGTTTCCGCGACTTTACTTTTTTCAACAATTATCTCGCTGTTGTCATCAGTTATTTTAGAGTAATTATTTTTCTTATGAGCACCTGTTAATTTCTTAACTTTACAGTATACACCACTCGAGTCTCCCTTTTCCGGCAATTTTTCCAGTTTCATGTATGTTCGTTCCATCGATTTTTCTTTAGCTTCGCGGTTTTTTGATTGAATCTCTCGATAAACACATTTATATTCCGCTAACTTGTTTCGAACTTTTAGTATTCTACGTTGTTCGATTAATTAAAGCATATCATCTGTCATGCACTCATTTCTTTTGATTATTTTCTTATAGCCAACTATTTGGTCCGCAGCATTTGTTGTAACGCTTTTAAACGATAAACATAGCTCTTCAATATCTTGTGTTTGTTCAACATGTTTTAGTTTATTATTGACGTATGCCAAAAACGCATTTTCAATGTTTCTATTTGAAAGTAATGATTGAGTATCAATTTTCTGTTTACTGGCTGCTCGTTTTATTTTAACAATCCGTAATACCATGTTCACTATTATCGGATTGTGGTACAACTGGGCGTCAGCACCTGAATAAACAGTGGAGCCTATTATAAAATTATGAAATCGTTTTTTAATCAAGATATAGTCAATCTGATTTCTGGCTAGTTCAGAGGTATGTTGCGGCGATTTACAAATGTACAGCTTTCTTGGTGGTAGTTGGAACCACGAGTTCGCAATAATGATATCCGTTTTTTGACAGAAGTTAACCAAAGCGTCTCCGCGGTCATTCCTCACTCCCAAACCATGGGTGTCAACGACATCACCATTTGCACTGAAACCATCCACGGCAATAGTAATATCCTATTTTTTGGTTAATTGCGTGAGTTTATTGATATCTTTGTAAAGACTTAACGCTTTATCCTCTGGTTTGTCCGCAATGGGGGTATAGATCTAGATTACGTTCAGTCTAACAGGTCTGGTGTTTAATGACTCTCTTGAATAATGGGTAGGATCCGGAAATTGTTTTTTTTTTACTCCTGCATTAACAACTATGCCGATTCCGTACATCGAATAATTATTTGAGTCGTATGTACCTACTGATGTCCACTTTACATCGCTTATGTCCATCATATCCACATCCAGACTCTTCATTTTTTAAATTAAGTTCTGAAGTTTTCTCGGCATACACAAACTTCTAACTTTACAAGTTCCTATTCGTTTGATACTATCACGAAGCCGGGGTATTCTTCGCGCACACTGTGACCGCTGAAAGTCTGCTTGGAACTGAGAGTCATTTTTCGTACTTTCTTCGTCATGATAATATCCTGGGGAAGGTACTGCAGTAGTTTTCTATTACCTACTAGAGGATTTTCTATTAGGGTTTACTCTCTTAGCCGAAAAGACCCGGTTTTAAGACGCCAGATTCTCGCCTAATCGCTCTAGATCGATGTGCATCAATCCGACTGGGGCATATTGTCACGAGCGAGTTGCTGATAGTCTGCCAGTTGTAAATGCAATAAAATTCTTAACGGTATTTAATGGCAGGAACAGCTTCGGCAAACGGACCTTTCTCCGTTTCTCTATCAGCAGTATGTTGTGAGTTCTGATTTAGCTTTTCTAATCAACGCTAAGCCCGTCGAATAGAAAATTACTACACTGCGCGACGTGGACGTATAGAACTCACTTGGTTGTTGTTTCGTTTCTCCGTCAGTGAGACTAGCACCATATGACGGTCGAGTGACTACTTACTAGACAAAGTAGCTCTAGTTACAACAACCTATGCCCCACAGGGCAATAAAAGGGTGTCATCAAGAAATTAATAATAAGATCTTCCAAAATAAATCTTCTCTGTTTACGTTATTATTATGCATTCTTTTGTTATTTGATTTTTTTTTTGATTTTTTTTGTATTTTGATAAGACATTGTTATGATAATTATTTCCTTTAACTGAAATGTTACGACTATTAAATGGGGCTGATGATTTTAACGGGTATACGGACAACCTGGTTAAGCAGTATCGGTTTAAACCGATTATTCGGATGAAAACTGGGTTTGCGGTTTTTACAGATACGGTTAACTGTATGAAACGATTATCCGTATTAATCACGATTTCGGTTAACTGTATAAATCAGTTAATCGTTTTAACAGTTATATAATAAAATAAAAAATAAAAAATTATAAATATATAGTTAAAACTATAATTTTTTAATTGTTCGTACAGGCGATTATTTAATAAACTATAAAATTTTAGTTCAACATGTAAATTTGATGTATATTTCTGAATTTTATGTATTCAAGACTTATGTAACATTGTGTATTATTAATTACAGTTGTCGAAATATTACCAAAGATAACACGTATTATAAATAAACAAATAAATAAACAAATCTGTTTTTAAATTGTAAATAAAAATTACTCATTAACAAAGTAAAAACATTATAACTGTAATAAAATGTACAAACAAAAACAATGTACAACTAAAAGACGAAATTTGAGCAGCTGATACAAGCTTTTCTTCGGCTCGCTCGATTTCAAATCTTCGTTGAATTGAAGACAATCCCCTGGTTTTGAAAATTTTTATATTTCCATAATCGAATGCTGTAATGACCATATGCTTTTGCATGATGCTACAAATTATCGATCTCACCGTTCAAAAAGTGACTTGCTTTTCGCTGCACAACACTGTCGTTGTTACTTGAAATGGTTTAAGTAAATTAACCATTTCTTCCATAGTTGACCAATCTACTGCTGACATTTCTAACCTTTATGCAACATTTTTCGGCATAACAACTGCATCAGCAAGGACTCTAGGGTAATGGCTTGCCTATTTCTCAAAAAACTTCCACATATATATATAATTTGGAATCCCATCGGGTCTCACAACTTTGCACAAGTCGTTCTTCTTTAATATTCAACTGACTTTGTCTGTGAGATAATGCCAGACTAGCAACATTCGATTTGTGGAAATGGATTCCGATGACGCGGCCTTTTGTACAAAGTTCTTCGTAATATGGAACTTTTTTAAGAGCATTCTTTACGCATAAATGCAAAAAATGAGTACTGCATTTTAAATTATATAATATTTCTGCCATTAAATGTCCAGCTGAATTCATGACGCTTGCGTTGTCACGTACAAGTGCTTCGATTTTTTTATCTAAATTCTAGTACTTTGTATCAACTCTGCGGCAACCTCATCCGTTCCAGTAGCTTTATGCACTTTTGATTGAACTATCGCTTTCTTCATTTCATCTTCCAAGATTTCCAAGCAGTCATTTACGGCAGTTTTATTGAACCCTTCAGTGATACTACGATTGTTTGTTTTAAATAAATTAAAGAGTACGTTTTCCATGTTTTACGGAAATCATCTTCTTCAATAATTGGTTTACCTTCTGAATTAAGTATGACCATTGGTTTTTTCGGCTTATATAGTCCAGCTATTCCCTTCAATTCTTTATGTATTTGAAATGCGTCTTGAAGAATTACAGAAAGTCCATGACGCATTTCAAATACACAAAGAATTGAAGGGAAAGCTGGACTATGTAAGCCGAAAAAACCAATGGTCATACTTAATTCAGAAGGTAAACCAATTATTGAAGAAGATGATTTCCGTAAAACATGAGAAACGTACGTCTTTAATTTATTTAAAACAAACAATCGTAGTATCACTGAAGGGTTCAATAAAACTGCCGTAAATGACTGCTTGGAAATCTTGGAAGATGAAGTGAAGAAAGCGATAGTTCAATTAAAAGTGCATAAAGCTACTGGAACGGATGAGGTTGCCGCAGAGTTGATAAAAGTATTCGGCGATAATAGAATTTGTATCCTTACAAAGTTGTTTAATAAGATTTATGCTACTGGTCAATTACCCGAGGAATGGTTAACATCAAGACTTATAATGATACCGAAAAATCCGCATCCAAAATCATGCTCTGAATACAGATTGATTAGTTTAATCAGTCACGCCTTGAAAATGTTTCTTAGGATAATACATAACAGGATACGAACTAAATGTGAAGAAAACATTGGAAGAAAACAGTATGGCTTCCGGGGTGGCCTGGGAACTCGAGAGCCATTACTCTGCATGAACATCTTGATTCAGAAAATGAAGGAGTTCCAACGTCCAGTATTTCTCAGTTTCCTGGACTTTGAAAAGGCTTTTGGCCGAATAACTCATGACAAATTGTTCCAAATACTCGATACTATTGGCCTAGATGAAGCGGATAAACGTATAATAAAAAATCTTTACTTACACCAAAACGCAGCAATCTCATTAGAAAACAACAAAATATCAGATTCAATTAGTATTGAACAGGAAGTAAGGCAAGGATGTATATTGTCTTCTTTGCTGTTTAATATATACGCGGAACAGGCCTTCAAAGAAGCCCTTGATGACAGAGAAGGCGTTAAAATCGGCGGTGAAAATATCAATAACATCAGATATGCGGACGAAACAGTTTTGATGGCTGAAATTGCAGAAGACCTAACTATATTAACAAAAGCGGTGGAAAAAGTATGCAATAAATATGGACTGATAATTAACGTGAAGAAAACGAAGGTAATGGCCATCTCAAACGACCCACACCCTATCGACATAGTGATAAACAATGGCAGACCAGAACACGTCGATAAATACAAATACCTCGGCGGTGCCTGGATTAATAAGTATGGTGACCCAGACGGAGAAATTAGACGTCGCATTGAGTAAGCGGGTTCTGTCTTTATGAAAATGAAGAAGACACTCACGGCTCATGACTTGGACCTTGATTTAAGATTCAGAATTCTGAAATACTATGTCTGGTCGGTATTACTATATGGTGTCGAAACGTGGACATTGACGTCCAGAACACTCCACCGATTAGAACCCTTCGAGTTTTGGTGTTATAAACGCTTACTCAGGATTCCGTGGACCAAAAAGAAGACAAACGCTGAGGTATTACAGACGATGAGAAAAGAAAAGTAGCTGATTGACACTGTCAAAAGAAGAAAAATAGAATACTTCGGTCATGTGATACGTGGGCCGAAGTACACATTACTGCAGAATATATTAATGGGAAAGGTGGAAGGAAAAAGAAGAGTTGGACGAACAAGATTATCTTGGTTCAAGAACCTACAGACATGGACAGGTTGCAGTGTTGAAGAACTGTTCCACACAGCAAAGGATAGAGGTCCCTACAAAGGGAATTAGCCAAGCTTGCCATCAGATGAGCCTAAGATCGAGAACGGTCATGGCGCCGAAAGAAGGAGAAGAAGTCCTTTAAAATTGATCGAACAGTTTCTGAAATGTTCGTAGCAGCAAGTCTTCCTTCCGGTAACTCATTACAAAGCATAATATGCTTCAATTCGCAGTCTTTGTTGATGTAATGGGCCTCTACTGAAATGTACGGATCTTGAGCTATCATTCATCGATGCTTAATAATACGCTTGAAACTTCCTTTAGATCTGCCTTGATTTTATTTTTGACCAAGTCCTTCATCAAACGTAATCGAGAACGTATAACCTACGTACAAGGTACTTTGAATTTTGGTTCCACCAAAGCCATAAATTCTCGAAATCCATCGAAAAAAACGCAAAAAAAAGTAGCAGTCAAGCGTACGATACCTTCACATATCACCTCTTGTCTTTCAGAACTGCAACCAACGTCATCATTCGTTCGTTTTCGTTATTGTAGATTAACCGATGTTTGACTAGACACTGAATAATCCAAACCACTAATTGAATCTCCGCTGTAATATTTAACATTATATACTTACAGAAATTCGCGTTTAATTTAATTTTTGTTTAAAAGCAAGAAAAAGAATCTAGTAATTATAAAAGATTCGATTCAGTAAAATTTGAAATCAACTAATGCGTTTAAGTATGTGATATTTAAAGATAAAGAGTATAAACAAAACTACAAAGAAAAGTATACACAGAAAAAATTTGAACTGAAGCTAAGTAGATAATGTAAATTACAATAGCAAGTAAAATAAAATAAAAGCTAAAATTACATACGTGTTCATAAATTAGTCCATTAAAATATTAGGCATTCTGTTATGAATGTTTTTCAAGTGATTTGCTATTGCGGAAGGAGAACCATTGTAACTTAAGACGGCTTTGCAATAATTACATATTGCGTTTTTACCGTCTACGAATTTTTCAGCATGATTCCATACCCAACTATTTTTTTTTTTTTTTTGGCATCTTGAATTGAAAACGATATTAGAATAAAACGATAGTTTAAAAAATAAATCGTCAAAACTCACTTTCAACCATTTAATACAACTTTTTTTTCCAATGCGTTAGGAATAAATCGCGCTGGTTGGAGCGTATGTGTCTTTTGTAGCATAACACCTGTTGTATTGCTATTGATATCTGCGTCTGCAAGTGCGTGCGTTTAGAGGCATCGTGGCCACAGTGACTCACGCCCGTGAGCAGTGCGCGTACGCGAGTGATTATGAAGTAAGGTTTTATCTCACCGAGCTACGGTTTTCTCGTAAATAAATAATTTTATGAAACTACGATTGATTGTTATTAAATGACGAAGCGATAACAACAAAACACGAGCTAGTACAACTAAGTCCCGCATTGATATTAATTACACAATAATCCAAAAAGAAACGAAAAAAAGATTATTATTATTGTTATTATTATTGTTATTATTATTATTATTTAATCAACATCGCGATTAATACGAATAACCGTTTCTTACAATTAACCCCGTATCCATGAAAACCGTAAAACCAATTTTCACCCGTATCATCGGTTTTTAACCGAAACTGCGTTTATCCGGCTATCCGGTTTTTAACAGTCCTACTATTAAAGTCCTAATCGTCACCGATATAAAACTTATAACTTATCTAAAAAAAACTGTAGTTTTCGTGATCGTTGAGGGTATTCATAGGTACATTTTCGGTATAAACCATTTCAAAACAATTCGAGCGCAGGTTAATATATAAAAAAAAAAAACAGTTTCAATAGTAATAATGAAGCGATAATTACCGTTTAATAGAGATCGCAGCCTTGAATGTAAACTCAGTAACGAATTTATTGATTGCAATTTTTGGCTCATTAAAATATTTTCTTCCTCACGTAGTTGAATACACTTTTTTCTGCTCTAAACGACGATAATTTTACATTATTAAAAGAAAATACGAAATAAGATCATAAAATAAAATTTCAAATTATTTTTTTTTTTCTGGACGACTTAAGTAATAAATTTTATACGCGCGATTAAATTTACAAATCAGTGTAGAGACATTAAAATTACCTTCTCTAAAATTAATAAAAATTTCATGTGTAAATTAACATCTATAAGCACGATTACAAAAACGGGTTATATTTTCTATTTTCTAACAGTATTCTTTCTCTAAAGCATTTATCTCATATTATTGGCCAAATATTCTTTAGTAAAATTTGTTTATTAACTGTCCTCTTCACGCAATATTCAAATGATCTTTTACTCACAGTTATTAAAACTGTCACATACTGTTGTTTGTTCGGCTAATTTTATTAATTTTCTTAATTGTGACGTTAAAATATCTGCGCAAGGAATTAAATCCAACCAAAAATACGCGTACTGAAAAACGAAATATGTAATCAATTTACAATGAGAAGTAGCATAAAATGAATAAAAAAATACTATTCACATAAAATTTGATCGATCGCAGATAATGACACGCTCCGTTTGGCAGACTAAAAAGTAACCCATATGTGCCCATCTTAAAACAGATCACTTGTATCACTAAGTTTCGTTCATTCAGAAAGCTAACTGAAAATGTGGATATACAGTTTTAAAGAGGTAAGTTATAACTAGTTTTTCGGGAACCCTCGGCACAGAAAAATACAAACTATCAATAGCGAAGGGGAGAGTATCGCACGAGTGTTTAATTGTGCAAATTATCAGTTACAAATAATTTATTAAACAAGCTGAAAAAAATATCAAAATAAATAAATTCTTACTGCGTGCAAAACATCCTTCGTAACGTAATTCGGTACTTTCTCATTTGAAACCAGACTCCCTAATTTCGCAACTCTTTTAGATAGATCTTTTCTGTAAACTTGGCTCTGACGAAGTTTATACAGATTTCTACTGTACGGTCTACGTTCCTTCTTAATATTCAAACTGGGATCTGATGATTTTTTAGTGCTAATTTCAACGTTCAATACATCGTCCAATGGGTACACAGTTTTTGAACCGCTGTCTGGCAATATTTCCGAATCGACACTTTTAGTATTCTACAACAAATACAAGTTTTACTATATTAAACGACTGAATTAATCCGTTTATCGAAAAATTTATTTCCGTTTAAATTTTACACTAAATTCATAATGTACCCGAGATTTTTTTCTTTTTCACATCTAAAAAATATTCCATTTTAGGTACACATTTTCGGTAGGTTTTAAAAGTTGAATCACGCTTAAAACATACTTAGATTATTTTAAAGCGGACAAAAACGGATCTGTTAACTTCGACATTCCAGAAACGCAACTATATTGAAATAACTAAAAGAATATATACTCCGTTTTAAAATTAATATTATTAAAATACTCGATTTTCATAGCTACCGGGAGCATTAATTACAATTCAAGACTGTATTAGAATAATATCGATCACAAATCACTCTTTACCCATTTTTTATTATCCACTGAATTGATTCACTCACAAAATGAGTAATGCAATACTTTCGCGTGAAGCGTAGATTTTATAAAACGATAAATACGTGGATGTTATTTATTATCTCGAATTTAATATCATTCGAAAAATTTATTCCAATCGCTGACAAAAATAAAATAAATAAATACTGTAAAATTTCGTAATCTTTTTTGAACCATCGCAGTATCACTGTTCATACATATTTTTAGGTAAGAACTTTAAATGTTCAATAAAATTAACTTGTATCGTGGTTCTTGTAATAAGCAAAGCATGCAGTAAGTTAAACTTTTAATAAATTTATAGTTAATACTTAGCTTTAGAACTTTTTGGAAATACATTATTACTATATAGCTAAAAACATATGAACTTAGCGAAGAAGTTCTAGAACAAAGGAGGCATTCGCTTCATATCCTTTAATTGATGAAGGAATATTCCCGAAATACTAATTCTGAGCTAACTGCATATATGTATATATCAATAGCTTGTTATTAAATGTTGTAATAATTATTTTATTATTTAATTAACAATCGGGATATTCAAAAATTTGATGTTAAAGTAAAATTTTTTAATTTTTAAATTTATATATTTACAACCTACCTTTAAATTATCTTCATATAATAACAAAGAACTGGACTCGATAGAATCGGTACCATTTGCTTCGTCTTCCACAGATTCAATCTTTAATGGATCATCCTGATAATCTTGTTCAGCTTCGAAATCAAATGCCATATCATTTCCACTTTCAACGATATACAGTTCAACTGTGGTAGGTTCTTCGCGATCTTGTTCATTGACCCCTTCAAAAATTTTAAAACTCGGAAAAATTTCATCCGATTTTTCATCTTCAACATTCTCAGTCGGCTGTTTCTGCCCCGAAGAGGCACTCGTATTATCGCTACTGTATTCTCCGACTGTTCTTTTTCCTTCATCATGTTCGGTAACTTCGTTATCATCTAAATCGGCTTCTACTGGAGACTCTTTGTACTTTCGCTTACGACTTCTTTCTTTCTTGGGAGTATTCACTTTTTTCTTACTTGTTAATTCATCTTTCGAATCGTTCACTTCTGCATCATTGCAACATTCTTGTATCAAAAATTTATCCTCCTTTCGTTGAAATATTTCTTTCACTTGCGACGTTTCAGCGTTTCCATTTTCACACTTTGGATTGAAGTATTTTGAACAGTTCACGTTATTGTTACGTCTTTTTAAAAGCCAGTCGCAGTTTTTCGTATTTTTATGCGGGCTGACGACATCTGTGAACGATAAATTTCTTTGCAAGGTCTCGGAAAATTCAGTCTTACTTTTCTTGCCGTAATCGACGATGTCATCGTGAATAGTGGTGACGACATCGGCTTTATGTTCGTCTAGGTCTCGTTTTAGATTTTTACCAACTTTACATGTCTGAAAGAAAAAAACAAAAATAAATAAGCATGATGTGAATCACTATACAAAAACGGTATTTTAAGTTGTGATTATTCAGTATATCAAACATTTCTCTGTATTCATGTATAATAAAACGAAAAACAATGCAATCAACAGAAATTATTATTTATAAATGTTAAAAACACCAACATGTTTCGTAATAACAAACTACATATATTCAAGATGTAACAATTTATGTAGTTTGTTACTACGACATTGGTGTTATAATATTTGAACATTTATAAATAATAATTTCTATCAACTGCATTGTTTTTCGTTTCATTATAAATATTATTTTATCAGAATGAGAATGCAATAACAGATTGATGAAATAGTAGATAATTTTTTCAATAAAATAATAAATCAGAATTACATTATTCATTTTTTAGCATTGAAAAAACAAACAAAACTTGCATTTAGTACTTTTTCCCTTAAGATAAATTAATTGCTGTATACATATATATATATATATATGTAGTATTACTTTTTTTTAAATTTGGATTTACTTAAAATTAAAAAAATATTTACACAAACGAAGAATTAAAAAAACAATAATAATGCATGAATTAATATATTTATTAAAAGACTATAATAACGAAAAAAAGTAATAATAATAATTAAAATGCGTCTTTGACTAAATTAATGAGTGAAAGGAAGGGGAAGAAACCGCTATCATGAAGATATTTCACATGGTCCATAATTGGCCAATTTCAAGAATAAGAAGAAGAAGAAGCGAAAATGTAATTGTTAAAGTTATTACCAAAGCTTTTTTTTTTTTAAATACAGCAAATAAATACCTATTTAAATCTTTGATTTTTTTCCTACTTTTATATTCACTCGAATTCATCTCCTCAACAAAGAATGGTTGGTTAGTGCTACCCAATCGTACGTTTTTGTTGTACACACATTGGTAGCACACTCGTGAAAATTCTATTTGGAATACAGTTACACGCAAGACTTAACTAAGAACTGATGGTAAACGAATTTTATCGCGATATGCAACGTCAACACCTACTCGCGCGCATACATGGTATGTATGACAGTTTGCTACTGCTTTCAACACGACAATTAACGACTTTATTATTTTTATTAGTCACCCTGTGACCCCAATGTGGTAGTCCAATCGTTTTAGCTGCTTAATCATCGCGGCCAGGAGATTTATTTCCTCTATTCAGTTTCTCTTTCTGTTAAACAATTATTAACGTACAAAAATAAACCTTAAGTAAAGTCCAAAACAGCATAACGAAATAGTTGATAAAGATTTGAGATTTAAATGTTCATAAAATTTCAGTAATTGTTATTATTAAAACTCTTGTCGCAAGATTCTTTAATAATCTCGTGAGTTTCTAAAATATTCTAATGAAATTTATTTTTTTATGAAGCATTTTCAATACGTGTTATAGTTACTAAACTGCGTATTCAAATGTTTTCTTAAAAAATTAATAAATAATCTGTGCCTTATTAGTTTGACAAAAAAATTTATTAAATAGTTATATTAATAACTTTACAGGTAATAAATTTGTTTTTTTTTTAATGCTGAACATAGAGGTCGAAAGAACCAGAACAAAACGAGCATGTCGGTGGAAAAAACGTTCTCTTACAATATATAATTATGAGAGATTACTACCGTATGACCAACTCGCAACCGATTTATAACGAAGTATTCTATGTGCGTAAGCTAAAGAGGGAGAAACTATATGTCAGCTGTTGATTTATTATATTTTTATAATGATAGCTCTGTGTACTTTAGATCGCGACAGACACAAATTATAGAAAGACTGGGAATCTTCAGTTGAATGTGAGGACCGTTTTTTGTTGGACAGTAACGGACATGCTTTCCGGATTGAAAAAAATCTTTACATACAACGTTATCTATAAAAAAAAAAAAAAAAAAAAAAAAAAAAGCTAAAATTATTCACATTTAAACTCCGATGAAATAAGCGGGTAAGTAGATTGATAGTTTATAGAATAATTAAATTATGAGGAAAATGAAATAGTCAAAAGGGAATAAAAAAAACTGATGAGTACAATAATAAAAGAGCAGTGTGATTTTCAGAAATGAAGCTCAGTTGACTCTAATATGCATGTCAGCGAAAAAGGTGAAGTCGCGAGAAGCAGCTTATGACATAGACATACACTATTGAATTATCGTATAATCGCGAGTATTAATTGCGCAAAAACGTTACATTATAAATAATTCTTTATAATCATATTTTTTAATTTTTTTAATGTTCTATAAAAAAAAAAATATATATTTTATTAGAATATTTTAGAAATTAAAATTACAGAGAAATTATAAAAGTTTGTTTTAATTATTATATTAGTAATAAACCCAGAAGAAAAGAAATCTAAAAAGAGGAAATAAGTCTTTAGTGGAAATATACAGTTCATTTACTCGTAAAATTAGCGAAAATGAAAGATTTAAACACATATTAATATGCGGACAAAGCCGCGAACAACACTTAGTATATATATAGCTATATTTCAGATGAATAGCATTTTTATGTTTTTCTGTTAAGCTAATTAAAATATAATTTGCGAAAACCCAATTTACATGCGGAGTCATTTTTTAATAGCTTTATATATTTAAAGGGCTGATTGTAAAAAGACAGAAATTAAATGATGCCTTAACCGATACTTAATTATTAAGATGCTATCTTTTAATTTTTCTAAAAAAAGTGCGAACCGCTTTTTTAAACATTGCGCAAAACAAGAACTACTGGTTCCGTTAAGGTTCTTTGGAACCATTTCATAAGTTGTTTTTTTTTCTCTTCCTTTTAGACGCGCCAGCGACTTTAACCCAACAACTACAGAAATTAAGGAAAGGGTTAAATAGAAAGACGATTAGAAATAGAACTTAGGAAAGATTGAAGTACAGGGATTATTATATGTGGAGATGGAAAGGAAAGGATAAAGGAAGATTTATAAGGAGCAGGAAGACCCAGTGCTAAGATTTTAGAGTACAAAACAGAGCGTAAGTGACAGGGTGAAGAAAAACTATTACATGCATATAGTGTACAAAAATACCGACTAAATTCTATATAAAAAATGAACCGCAATAATAATAAAAAATGTAAAAACAAAGAAAATAGACAAACTAACAGCGGCATAACGTCCGTTTTTTTTTGAGACATTTTAAAATTCAATATTTCTATTTAAGCTTAACCCTCTGTAAACATTATTTCGTTTATTATTACGAATGCTTTTTCATTTTAATTGAATGTATTTGTCAGTTTTATAAATAAAGCCCCTAACATTTTTGAAACAAAAACAATGACACAAAATAATAATAATATAAAAAAAGAATACACCAGCAAAAACAAATTGATCTGAATCTGTCTGAGATTTAAATTAAATTATACTGAATTTGTTTTTGCTGCGTCTATAAATTTATATTTTAAAGTTACCCCTATATACTTCGTTCAGAAAAAAAAGTTAAAACAAGTTACATTTTTCAGTAATTTGCAAAGCTAACCTATTGTTTACTGTTCACGATAAGCTGTATCATTTTTTTTTGTATTTGATTATTTCGGATTATTATTTATATACAATTTTGAGACACGTATTGTTTCTCTTCGCGTCGTTAACTGAAAAACTGATCGAATAACAGAACCAATAGTACTTATTTTCGAAAAAATTATCTCGAAAACCCTGTTCAGTATCGGAAAAATCTTATGTGGTAATTTAATTTATTGCACTTTGTCTTTAAAATGGCTCTTTTAAATATATAATGCGGCTATTAAAAGGTCACCCGATGTATAATGCGTTTCTCTCTACTTAAAAAAAAAAAATAAATCTTCGCATGACTGAGACAACAGGAAACGTGTGTGTGAAGAGAGATATGGAAAAACGTCGAACGATAAATACAAAATTCGGCACAAACCAGAAATAATCATTTTGATTTCTCTATTTACTATTCTTCCAGATACTGCTTTGGAATTATCAATTTTAAATTATTTCCGACTAAATAAAATTCTGCGCAAAATAATTCTATCTTGAATTTTAATTGTTGGATATTAAAAATAATAAAACGACCCTCGATGCGAATAAGCAGGTTTTTATCTTACTCGTCGTGATACTCTTTTCGATTGTTAAACGGGAGAAGATAAATAACTCTTATGCCTCAGCTCGGATAGTAAATAAATCAATTAGTAATAGTTGCTTTTTGTTTTTTAATTCGTGGACACACTTATATATACTTTCATGCTATTACTCTCCGAGCAAAAATGCGATAAAGTAAAATGGACTTATAATATAACAGTTAGATCCGCAAAAATAACAAAATATCACTGGTTTAACGAACAAGTTTAAAATATTTCGTTAACTTCTATTTTTCTTTCATGTAATTTTTAACAGAAAAAATCGCTAAAACCCTGAGAATTTAACGAAAAAAACTAATTAACAACAAAAGTCCGAAATTATCTTGTTCTCTTGTAAAAAAGATTTCATTGTTCGACTTGAATTCTTAGCAAGCCCAATTATGTCTAAATGTGACAAGATAATTTTACACCTATTATATTCATTCACTTACCTCTTAGAAAAATTAGAGAAGATCTTCTAAATAGTTAACAGTATTAGAAGAGACCATTTAGAAATGTATAAAAATCTTTTTTTATTAGAATAGTAAACAGTTTTCCTAATTTGATAAAACACTAAACGCCTAAAAAAAACGTTTCGCCTAAAATACGAGTATAGTACTTAATTTTTATCGAAGCCGAATAATATACAACAAACATCGGATATAACGAAAGTTTTTCGCTGCTACTTATTTCGCATTTAATCATCAGCGCTGTTGTGGGTTGCATATTTTCAACAGGAATACATAAAAAAATATTCGCATTTTCATTAAGTTTAATTAATTAAAATTCGCACAATTCCTAAGACAATAAAATAGAATAAGTTAGTAGGTCGATTAAGAAAATTACGTTTCACCGCGCGTTTTTTCGTTTAACATTTATATATTTAATATTATAACAGCTTCGCCGACGTCAGAGAGGATAGTCATTTTCTCCATTTCGATCATCATAATCGGGGAAAAAGCTATAGCACACCTTAATTTGTTAACGTAGCAAGAAAACCAGTTTTGAATTGAAATTTAATTTTGCAATATCTGTAAAATTTTTCAAACTGTTCTACTGTTTATCTAAGTATTATTTTAAAATCGAATACGTTCTATAGTGTGTCAGTAAGTGCGAAGCATTTGTTTACATAATGCATATAGCGGACAGTATAATTTTGTGCACTCCGCTTTCCGTATCATGTTTTCGACAGCGCCGATGTCCGCGACAACAGAAACATATTACAAATAAATTAATTTTTCATCGAAGAAACTAAGCAGATCGAAATTGGAATAGGCGAAGCATAGTGTGTTAAAGGAACTTCATATATTGATAACAAACGACTCCGATACGAATTTCAACATTATTAGAGTCAGCGGGTGTAAGATGTAGAAAGTTCGTTGAAAAAAAGACATTTTTTAGACAACAGAAAATGTTAACAATCCACGTAGAACCCGGTTTAGCACTTGTACAATTATATGTACACTTCAAGGAATCCCTGACACAGCACAAAATACACTTAATATTTAATATCAACTTTAATTCGTTTATATTATTTTCGCATGTACAACTAACAAATAATATATCAATTTCTTTGCATTAGTCACCTACACAATTTCACAGTACATAAAGAAATTTTAATAATCGTTTATTTTTTTTGAGAGAGGTGGATAATGGCTCAACACAAATACAATAGTAAACCATATTTAATATCTCTTCACTTCTTCACAAATTTGAAATATAAAGAGAACTAAACTCGTAATTTTATATATCCTAATTAACTCTTCATCATATATACATATTTTTATTTAGTAGTTTGTAGAGCGCCATTATAACCCCCTTTTATCATTACCTTTAGATGCGATACAAACTTCATTTCGAAACAAAAGGCGATCTACTTATACATATTACTCATTATCAGAATTATTTATCAGTTATCGTATTAGCCAAGCAGCACGGTAGACCGGTAGTTACAGTATATGAATACCGAAGAGTTCACGGGTTATCGGAAATTACCTCGTTCTGGACTCAAGTTACTCTAAGGCAGTGGTCGGCAAAGTGCGGCTCCAGAGCCGCATGTGGCTCTTTGGCTCCTTAAGTGCGGCTCTGGCACAAATATCCACGAAAGGCGCAATAATATTTTCATTTAAAAAAAACTTGGTAAGAAAAAAATTACATCTTATTTTGATAAATTAAAATTCTTCTATAAATCGAGAACATGTATAATTTTTTGTTTAAGTTAAAAGATAGATAGGTAATTAAAATTTTATATTGTTGTAAAAATACGTAACGAACATCGAGTTTAATTTTATTAGTTTTCGTAAACGTAAACACAAATCATGTACAAGCTACCGGCTGAAATTCTTTTTCTAAAGTAGTGGGGGTGCAAATTGGCATCACAGACCAACAGTTGCAGTGTGAACAGTTTTGTCTCATCTCCCGTGTCTGCCGTTGTCCTGTCTTATTAAAAAGTTGTTGTACTTTTCAATCTAGCTGCACATCTTACAGGTATTTTTATACGATTTTATTACACCTGCTATGTGTATGTTTGTGGTTCCGGTACAAAATTTGTAATCGATTTTTCGATAACTTATATTTGTCCAAATGTTGGAAGTTTTCTTCCATTTTTGGTCATATTAAAAGTTTTTTTATTCTGATGATGGAAAAAATTATTTTTTTCTTTTTAGTGCAGTTACATATATTAATAAAATTGTATTTTTTAAAAAGATTTTTTTTTAATTTTTATTTTCATCAATTTAATAATGATAATAATTTTGTACTGGTGGCTTTAGAAAAAAAAAATATTTGGAATACTTTTATAGGCACCCCAATTAACATGACTACTAAAAAAAAGCAAAGAAAAACGGAAGATGAAAATTGCGAATTTAAAGTTGAATGGACCGAGAATTTTGCATTTATTCAAAACTTGAATGGACTTCCGACTTGTCTTATTTGTAAGGAGAAATTCGCGCATAATAAGAAGTCAAATTTAGAGAGACACTTTACAAAAAGCACGCGTCATTTAGCACTAAATATCCTACCGGTGATGCAAGGAAGAAAGCAGTTGAGGAACTTCAGAAGAGTCAAGAGTCGTCAACTTCTGTGTTTAATAACTGGATGCAATCTTCCAGCAATATCAATATGATAACTTTTGTTTTTAGCCAAGAGATTGCTAAGAGAGGGAAACCGTACACAGACGACGAATACATAAAAAATCGTTCTATAAATGCATCCGAAGAGCTAAGAACAAAGCAGATATAAGCAGATATTCTGAAAAGAATTAAAGAGTTACCATTGTCTGCCAAAACCATTAAAGGTAGAACAATCAAAATGTGTTCGAATATAACCACCCAGCATATCGAAGATCTGAAATTGGTTTCGGATTTATCAATAGCAGTTAACGAGTCTTGTGACATAAATGATACAGCGCAACTTTCACTTTTGTAAGATTTATGTTTCATTCAGGCCCTAAAGAAGAACTTTTAGGATTATTGCTATTCAAAGGTCAGACGCGTGGAGAAGATATAGCAAATGCTGTAATTGAGTGTATGGATAAACATCATATTCCCCTCGATAAAATTGTGTCGATTTCAACAGATGGGGCCAAAAGTATGACCGGCGTAAGAAAAGGGTTTGTTGCTATTTTGAAAGAAAAAATTAATCACGAGATATTTGTTCACCATCGCATCATTCACCAAGAAGCGCCTTGTACCCAAACATTTCCGGATGAAATTTGTAAAGTTATGGAATTAGTGATTACCATTATCAACTCCATTTTAGCTAAAGCTCTTAATCATCGCCAATTCAAAAAATTTTTATTTGAAATGGAGAGTGAGTACGCTGATCTTCTGCTTCATAACAGGGTATGTTGGTGTTATCAAGAGGGAACGTTTTAAAACGTTTCGCGTCCCTTTTTCCGGAAATTAAAGCATTTCTCCTTGAGAAGGGCATTCACTATTCAGAACTAACAGACGATCAGTGGATCCAAAACTTTTATTTCATGGTAGACGTTACGTCTCATCTAAATCAGCTTAATCGTAAACTACAAGGGAAAGGAAACTTAATTTTTTCGATATTAGAAGAAGTAATAACATTTGAAAACAAATTATCCATTGTTGCTCAGGATTTTGAAAGGGAAACATTGTTTCACTTTCCAAGCCTGCTGAAGCATCGCCGAGAAAATAATTCCTCTATTGATAAACACCATTTTAAAACAATAATTTTAATTATGAGGGAAGCATTTGTCAGCAGGCTTCAGGAATTTAAAAACAGCAGAGCAACTTTAGCATTTGTCAAAAATCCTCTTAATGCTACGATAACCGAGTTGAAATTTTCTCCTTTTGAAATTGACATTGGTAGCTTTGAAATACAATTGCTGGATTTAGAAAACAAGGAGATATGGCGCTCTAAATTCGAACGTCTTTGTGTTGAATTGGAAATATTGGAGAGGAAAAAATGTGATCTTAGTTCACAACACAAGTGGTCTGCTTTGAATGACCTGGAGAAGGAAGACATGATCATTTTCAACGCTTGGAATAGTATTTCTGACTCTTACAATCAGCTGAAAAAGCTCGCGTTTGCTGTTCTTTCCCTTTTCGGTTCTACATATATATGCGAACAATCTTTTTCAAGCATGAACATTATCAAGAGTAAATTGAGAAGTCGTCTTATTGATGAGAACTTGGAATCATGCCTAAAATTAAAAACAATAACATACAAACCTGACTTACTCAAACTTTCCAAGGAGATGCAAGCACATTGTTCGCATTAATAAATATTTATTAAGTATGAAATTTAGTTTTATTTAGTGTAATAAAAGTTTACTAAACAAGCAGATTTGACTCCCAATTTTTTTAAAAATTATTGTAATGTTCATATTTGGCTCTTTGACTAATAAGTTTGCCGACCACTGCTCTAAGATATATAGTTGAACTCGAATATTGGTGATAACAGGGAAATATCTGGGAACGTATAGCAGTCGAAAAAAAGGAACTAGTCCAAAAAATCTAAAATTCTCTTCAGATATTAGATTATGAAAAGCTTGATTTCGCAAGACTTACTTTATATTATATTATTTTAAAAAGGTTTAGATGTACGTTAAACAAAATACACCTACGCTACTAATAATTTTATCATATGATTTATTTTTTATATATATATTTGTTTATTAATTACAACGTAATTCTTAGGCTACTCAGCATTATAAAAATGTCCCAATTTTGTGTAACGAAAAATGTCCTAATTATTATGTAACGTTTGTTATATTTCATAGGATTTTTGTGATTATGTTACTATATTCATATGGACCGATTTACAATAATGTTGTAAATTTTGATCATTTTATACAAAGTATAGAAGAGAAACATAAATGTAAGCAAGAGGGGTCAAGGGGCACAGCCCTTTGCGAGGCCAAAATGACCGAGTTATATAAATATATATATATGGTGGAAGCAATTAACACATTTCTTATTTATAATTTATGTCTTATTTATCATCTTGCGGAAAACTATTCCTTATTTATTTATTAATTTTCTATTTATCCAAAAGTACCTTAACATAGAATAGATTCATAATTTTTTAAATTATTTACAAGATAAACGTAAATTCGCAATATAGAACTGAGAATATTCCTATGTAAAATATCAATCGGTATAGGAAGGGAAAATTCTCTATCAGAAAAAATGAGTACAACTAGCTGCTGAATTAGAAAATGTTTAGAAGGAGGAGATGGAATTATAATTTTTAGCGGAATTATGCAAAACGAGAAAGAAAATAATAAAACTTAATAAAGGGGGAACAGCGCGATGTATTAGAAGATTAGAGAACCAACGTTCACGGATCACTACGATCAAACAGAAAATGAAATATGATAAAACTGCACACATATGAGAATTCCTAAAATGAAACGAACACGCGTGTTGATGATAAAAGAAATATTCTGCAGACTTACAGCAATGTATTATATTGATTTTAGGCAATTAAGAAAGACCACTGAATAACAATTCGGTAGAAAAAAACAGTAATAATAAATGATACGAACCTGCTCAAGTTCGCTGCTTGTAACCTCTTCATTAATCAGATCGTAGTTGTAAACGCAGTCAGTAAGCCGAAAGAACGAATTAAGGTGCAATTCATTAACGGTCGCATCCGATCTCTGCACAAACGGAGTCCACCAGGTGAAGTCGATTTCCTGTTTGTTACCCTTCTGTTTAGTGAACAGGAAATGTCTTTCGTTGAAATGAAACGTTTTAAACGGTATCGTGGACGGTTTTCTACCGTCTACTTTTAAGACGGCCGACAGACGATGCCGTTCGTTCTCGTTGTACGGTCCGAGCAGAATAAGCTTACACAAGCCGGGAAACGCGTACGCGCCAAATTCCCGTTTATTATCACGGCAGTACTTACTCTGGAAACTGACCGTCCGATATCGATGTACAGCTTTCGTCAGCTCCGCTTTGTACAAAATCTCTAGGAATTCGCTGTGATAGATCGCCTCCCGGACGTCGAAGACAATCGACGTAAAACACGTTTCAACTCGGAACAACAGCCACCGTACGGTACTCGGAAACTTCAGCGGAGACGGTACATCGCTGATGTGATGCCTGGCACCGGTCTCTTTATTTATGCTAAAGATACGTTCGAAGTAGTGTTTTATCGCAGCCATACGCATGTTGTAATCGCTCGACGGCGATCGGAACCTTAATTTCGCTTCGTTACTGCCGCATTCGTTACCGTTATCATTATTCTGCAGTTGTTGTTGCTGCGACGATGATTCTTCCTTACGCACCTGGACGTACTCGCAAACGCCGAAAAATTGGATATTCTTGCGCTGTTTCTCAAAAATCGCGTTCAATTTATACTTGTACATTTCATCGCTGTTCCGGTGCAGATAGTTCAACCTTTGGCCGTACGTTCGAGAACAGTATACGCTACAGTCGAAACTCGTGCCGCCGCCAACTAAATTCTGGCCACCGTTGGTGGTAATGCTTTCCGTCGCATCGGATATAGACGGATTTTCGGGAATTTTACTTTTCTCATCGTTCGCAACTGAGCCGACGAATGAGCGTAAAAACATCGGCGACGAATTTTTTTCGTTTTTAACGGCTGATGACAGCGGAACCGGGGACTTCTCGACAACGGCGGATGCCGAAATCGGTTCGGACACGCATTCCTTCTTTATCACGACCGGATGATCCGGTTGCTGATGCTGTCGCGACGCGACACTTCTTTTCTTCGGTCTTCCGCGACGTTTCTTTTCCGCACTCGAGACGGCTGCACCGTCGATAGCGTCTAGCTGCGATTCTTCTTCGGACGAATAGTCGATGGCGTACAAGCGGCCATTTTCGATCTGACAGTACGGTTCGCTCAGTTTACAGTGAACTACCGGGAAAGCTATTTTTCGCACAGCCGTAATATCCGGCTTTTCAATGACTAGAACAGAGGTGGCGAAATTGGCCCATAATTTAGTGATGGTCGTATCATGTTCGGCGACGGTCCCGACCTCGTTGTCTTCTTTATTATACAGCGTCTTTGCCAGTATCAAGTTTTCGTAGACCACCGGATACAGTGGTCTTCCGACGCCCAAATAGAGGATCAAATAAAATAGCGTTTTCGGCGCGCGTAGTTTCAGCATCGAATTTAACTCGTCGAAATTAATCTCGTAGGTACGTCGGCGAAATGGATTATCGGAACGACGTTTCCGCCGACCGACTTCCAAACAATCGAGATCGGTTCTCGTTTCGGCAATGTCGTACGAACAGGACGGTTCAATTTTTACCCGCGGCGACGTTTCTTCGTCACCGTTGTCTGACAATTCGGTCGAATCGTTAGCTTTTCTGTCGTCTGCTGTTGCCCGTCGTCGCTGTTCAATAGACAGACTATTTTCGTCGGAGGAACTTTCGAGATCGTCGCGTCCTTTTTTAAAGTAAAACTTCACGGACGCACCACCGGTCGCACCAAGGCCCGCTTCACTATTCAATCGTACTTGCAAGCAGTCCATTTCGTCATCATCTTCTTCTTCTTCTTCTTCTTCTCCTGCTTGCTCCTTAAAGCATTGCTGGATTTCCGCTTGTCGGTGACGATGCGCTTCCTCTTGCTTTACGAGAAAGCTGCTACCGCCGGCTACCTCTTTCTTAATTTTACTGCACATGGCCGTTCCTGCTCCCTTATTCCTGTCAGTACTGTAACAAGCTGCTACCGGACTATTACTTTTCCGTATATTACGCGGTTTACTTAAAACGTTCGCACCGATGCAATTCTTCGAATACTCCGTGTAATCGTTTAAACCGTCCTCGGTTTCGAAGCAAAAAAACGGAATCTTTTCCACCTCGTCGACGAAGCAATTGAACGCGTTTAGTTTTAAGAAAGTTCGAAATCCCTCCATCAGTCGATCGCAGCTCTTTTCCTTCTCCTCGTCATCATTCCGGAATTCGATTTGTTTGAGTTCTTCGTCGTCGCAAATGATGTTAACGAAACTCGGCTGCTTTCCTGCGGATCTATCGATACTAGTATTAACGCGGTTCTTTCCGATGCAGACCTCTTTGTCGCGATTACTGCTACTCTCTGTTTTCTTAGCCTCCGATATATCGGTACCTACGGCGACGTCTTTTCTACCATTTAAAAAGTTCATAATGCGATTATTTACCGTAACTCCAATACCGCAAGCGGTATCATCGTCCGACTTTATATCGATACCTTTCGTATCGATACTATTATTAACGACTACGTTACGATTACTTTTCGTGTTACAAACACCGCTATCGACACTGTTACCAGCGCCGTTAGCAGACTTCCTGTTTTTGTTACGGTAAACATGATGCGTTTGATTGTAGTTAAAAACCAAATCGGTGCCGAATTTGTCTGTCTCGAAATACAAGTTACTGACACCGGTGAAATCGTGAAAGAATTCTTCGTAAGTTTTCGGTTTGGTGATTTTTCTTTTCGGTCGCGTCCGGCAATTACCGTCTAAATTAACACTGCTATTGTGAATACCATGACCGTTGCTATTTACATTATATATCACCGGCGGTTTATACTCCGGATCATCTTCCAGCTCATCGGTTTTTTTCAAGTTACCGATTTCTTGACTTTCCGGCATTTTCTGAAAATATAGAAGAACTCTTCTTATTTAAACATAATGTAAAATTATGAATTACAAACAGCTAAACGTGAACGGCGGGGAGAACTCGTTTAAATTCGTCAACATTACCCGTGTGGAATCGGATGAAGTTCGATAAAAAATTGTAACACTAGAATCAAAATGAAGCAGAAACCATCCCTCTTTTTAAGCGCTATTTGTTTTAACCAAATAATTTTCATGAATTACAAAAGTTCATAAGAATTATAACTTCTATAAATTTTTATTTAACCAAGGCATCCTCACAATTTACAACCGAGTAATCATATCAAATTTTCCAAAAAATTCTGAGCTCATTTTCGAATTTATAATTTCCCTTCGCGTCCATTACTAATAATACACGTCTAATTACGCAGGTAGGTTTTAAATCAGAATTTATTTTTTTCTTTACTACGCAGTAAACAACATGATTTTTCGTTCTCTTTCGACAACCACGATTGATTGAACAACACTTACAATAAAATGAATAAATCTCTACACAATTCATTGGTTTTAGTAATAAAAATTTATGAAATCAAGACAGGAATATTTAGGAAAAGAAAGAAGACGGCCAGCCGCCGTAATGCAACGGTTAGGCTGTGCTGTTTCGTTCCAATAGGATATGATATACCGCTGGTGCGTATTGCTACTTCGAAAAATTTCACTTATGCTGGGTTAAGGTCCCCATAGTTGAAAAAAAAAAAACTCCCTAATTTTCAATGGACTAGGTTGTTAGTGATCTCCAAAACCAAGTAATTTATTTTGGTTTTTTAACACAAAATTATCCGAACGCCGACATATGAACAACACCACTTTGATTTAAATTATTATTACGTCATCGCAGTTAATAATTTTCAAAGATTCTATCCTGCTTCTCTTCGTTCTATGCCGCGTTTATTCATTAATGTAAATAAAAATCAATATAACCGACCAGTGAGCGGTCTAATAATTAATCAGTCAAACAAGGCAAACAAAAAACCTAAATAAATTATTATTAAAAAATGAAACGCAAAAATTCACGTATAAACGAAAAAGGAAAAATTAAGGAAGATAACAAAAACGAAGACAATAAGGAAAGAACAGGCTTAAAATAAAAAATGACTTTTTATCGTAGTATGTTATATTTAAGTACGTACTAATAATTATAAGTTAATTTTTTTTTCAAATAATAATTACACAAATTGAAAAATAATTTTATTACCTTTACTTAATAACAGATTTATAATTGAAAACCAGCAACAAAGAGGTGAGTAAAGCTCATCATCAGATATATAACTCTATATTCCATAACACAAGAGTACTCTAGGTTCACACCATATTTCGCTGCTGTTTAGTATTCATCATCAGCTGATTTCGGTATCTCATTTTGTAAATTAAATTTCGCAAAGTGACTTCATAAATATTTCAATAAATGTTTCGTGTACCGAAAAACTGAAAGAAATATTAATGTCGAAAATTAATTTTTCAGCAGATTTTCTATTAATATAAAGTAAGTTACTGAAAATTAAATGTTAAACAGCGGAAACAATAACCGGCGAAATGCTCCCAAAAAAAGATCGTATCAAATTCTTCACACTTTATCCAGATATTAATTCGAGCACCAAAGATTTTGTTTTATTTTTTTTTACAGTCAACAATTATAAAAAGAAAAAAATTTATTTAACTAAAATGCAGGTATTACACACACGCACACATAAATATATTATATCAATTCATTTTGAATATCATTTAAAATAATTAAAAGATATTATTAAACAGATATTTTCCCCCGAAATTTTTACTAAACGTATTATAGCATTTAGTAATACAGAGCTAGTCTACTTAATCTACCGTTTTGGCAACCTTTCTAAAACGTGCAATATTTAAAAATATGTAGATTTTAAATGTTCGCAATGAACACTTCCAAACAATACCTTATTTAAATAAGACGAAAAGATTAATTAATTCTGACCCTCTTTTAAATTTCAAATAATTAATTAAACTCGCAAAATTATCGTTGCAATCTTTACTAAAAATGTTCCATTGTCAAAAAAATCTTTACAGATACAACATTATGGTGATACAGAAGACACAGTTTACATGCTACTTTCACGATATCTGAATAAAAAAAACATGTAAGCATTTTATAGTTCGCGGTATACTACGCCGAATGATTATTTTTTTAAACTGCTAAAATTCAATAAGAAGAACATAAATGTGATTTAATTACTCGACCGAAATGAATAATATAATGTAATCTGCAACGTCCGACTGTCCAAGACATATAATATCGAATTCGTTTTAACTACTTGATTTTAGTTGTACGCACACCTAATTCGCAGTATAAAGAAATATTCCGTAACTGTTAAACATGACGTAAATTATGCACTCATAAAAACGTAATTCAACAAATACAATCCAAAAATTAAACATTTTACCGACATCAGGTACAAATAAAAAAGAACATTTATATTACTACAAAAATCTGCTGAATAAATTATTTATGCAAAACCTACGTCGTAAACTGTTTTAATAATAGTTAGAGTTTATATTCGTTTGTTATCTACATTTTATCTTCCTATTATCATTTGTTTTTTGTTATTGTTTAAATTTCTGTTTAAACTATTGTTGAAAAATTTTCTTTTTTTTTTTGTACATCAAATTTAAAATAAACTCTTTAAACAATAAAAATTATTTGAAAACAAGCAAAGCTGCTGATTTCTATGAACACGTAATAATTGAATTAAATTTTACTTAACGGAATCATTTGATTTGTACAAATTTTAGCTATTTAAATACACAAACACTTTAAAATGTATCTAATTTTAATCAGACTAAATATCTTTGATTTATTCATTGTGAAACTATAACATAGAAAGAAAAGAAGAAGAAAAAAAGGTATATCACCGTCCATCAATGAACAAAAATCGAGAATAAAGTAATTTAAATAAAAATGTAGGAAATTCGAAACAAAAAATAAACTACTGCAAGTTACTTATTTTAATTCGTGAAGAATGGTTATAAATGTCAAATTAACTTAAAAAAACAATACCAATATTTTTGGCAGTTACCAATCATATTAAAAATTAGATGTTACGCTACTAATTATATATTTTTTTTATTATAATCTAATACGAAGTCCTACAAATGAACGCTACCGCAGGTTATTTGCAGAAAATTTACAAATAATTATTAACCTTCAAACTAATAAATTAGTATTTTTGTAACTAAATTCTCAATACAATTTTTAGAATAATTCTAAAATAGAGTCTTAAATTAATCTAACATTTAATGTGGGAAATTTTTAAAAAATCGAAAATTCATTTAGAAGATAAAAATATTTGAAAAATTATCATCAAAAGCCTGTAAATAAGTATTGTTTTAGTAAAGCTAGTCTATAATTTAAAAAAAACAAAAAACTCTATACAGTAGTAATTTATATTCGATATTAAACATATTATTACAGCAAAGGTTAAAATAATGTAAAATTTTATTAATATATACTATCATCGCTTAATATATCGGTAATTTAAATAATTTTTTACTAGAAGTTATTAAAAGGAATATGTTTAGTTTGTGTATTAATAACTTACTCGAACAAATAAAGATTATCAAATAAGCTAAGTGTACACTGAAGAATTGCTAATTCAAGACACGCATAAATATTGTCAACATAAGGAGTTGAAAATTAAATCATCCGCTTTTTTATTACATGATGTTAATGTTAATGTTTTAATTTATCGTTTTAAAATGTAAAATTAAAAACAAAAGGAAAAGAAAGAAAAAATAATAGCAAGCAGTAGAAGTCAAATACAACGATTTAACATATAATAGGAAGAAGAAAGCGGCGAATTAATTTAGATTTCATTATGACTCGCATTTATTTGACGGAAAATCCTGCATCGTTTTGTTTTTGTTTTTTTTACTAATTAGATATTAACTACTTAAACCTTACATTTCAAAGCCTATAAGTTTAAAAATTATTAATTAAAATTCAGCGCATCAAAATTGAAAATGCATGTTAAGTCACAGTAACAATGTTTTCAACATTCATTTTTGTTGTAATTAAAAATTAAACATATTTTCTACTGATATTTTCCACGCATGCATAAGATTATACCGACTTGCTAAATTAAAGTTTTTAATATTTTCAAAATTATGTCTACAGTTTGAAACATGAATATTTTCTCTACACACATTATCGTACGCAGTAAACAGTTAATATATCTTAAATTGCGGTTATTTTTCGTATTTCGATTTTTTCATATAATTCAAACAATTTAACCATGTTGTATTTCGTTAAAGAATTTTCCAATAAAAAATAAAATACACAACAACCTAAACATAAACGGGATAAAAAATATCATGTGTAACATTTTTTAATAAATCGACCAATAAAAAGGTACTGCATTCAATAAATTCTATAAAGGTAAAGAATGGAAACACCCAAATATTCAAAAATCATTTCAATCACTATGTAAACCAGTATAACCTTTTATTTTTATTTTTCTATCGTTTTTTTTCTTTTTTTATTTTTGTTATTAATCAAAGCCCTGCTTGCTTGTATAACATTTATTTCAGGGTATACAAATATTATCTTTCTTGTAATTTAATACTCTTTATATATCTGCTAAATTTGTAAATTATTTATTAAGCATACACTTACTACTTATCCTACACTAATTCTAACTGCATTTTTTACTCTTTAATGGATATCTTGCCTATTTTAATTTTATATTTCAACACCTTTTACTACATATTTTCGAAATCCGTTTTATTGTTCACGTTCGTTTTACTTCATTTTTAATATTATTATTTTTTTTCTCTGAAAATTAAGACAGTATTTTATTCAGTGAATTAACTTTATTTTAACTATTTCCGTGATTTTCACAGAACATGATTTTATTAAAGCATGAATGTGTGGAAACGTGGTTTCAAACTACAAAACTCTTTTTTGTTTTTGTTTCTTTTTTTGTGCTTAACATTTTAAATTTTATTACACCGAAGTGCAAACCGACAACTGTAAGAGTGATATTGATAATTTAATAACACATTCAAAAAAATATATGAAACAAATAATTTATTCATCGCAAGGTAATTCTCGGCTATACGCAGAGAATAATATGATTTAAAATTAATTTGCATTACATTATGTACTATAATATATGGATTTTATTATTAATCATAACACCTTAATATTTTATATATTTTTCGAAATGTTTTGAAGTGGATTTCCAAGAATACAAACCAATTTTTCAATGTTACAAAACTATTAACCTTTCTCACATCATTATATAAACGCGTACGCAAGCGCGCATAAAAAGCTAACGAAATATTTTAATAATTTTTATATCAGTGCACATAATCAAAGGATTGAAATAAGTTAAAATCAAATAATAAAGACACTTATCATTCTACTTAAAAACAGTGTATTAGAAATGGTTTATACTTAACCCTACAACAGTTTTAAAGAAAATAGATCTCATACAAGGGATTTCTTTAGACCACTGAATTGCTTTATTTTAATATAATCTATTACTTCTTTAAAAATGATATATTTATATATATGGGTATTTTATTTATTCATTATTCTATTCAAAACGAGAAATACCAATCTAGTTGCATTGATAATGCGATTTTTAAACCCGTTTTAGTGTTTTATTTTTTCTATTATACTAATACTTTTTTTTAGATTACTAAATTAAAGTATAAATTATCGTAGGAAATTATTTTTTAAAATTAAAATATATGCTTAATACTAACCAGCCTTAATAAACGCAATTACTTTTTACCAAAGTAATCTCGTCGCCAAAAGAGTCGAAATTAGAATCATGATCATAGTGCTTATATTGTTTCATCATTTATATCTCAAAGAGTTACTTGCACTGTACTTCAAGTTTAATCATGACCAAGGTTCTTAAAATTTTTTCTTGCTTTTATTCGTTTAATAATTAAAAATAGCAATAATAAAAAATCCAATTTCAAGATTTACTTTAAAAATTGAATAAAAACAAACTAAAAAGTAAAAAATAATTGATAAAAAATAATGCATTTTAGAATAATATGTATTCGAATATTGTAACAACATTAACTTTTTGAGTCGGCATTATATTCAAATTGCAACAATAATTAGAAACAATTTAATGAGCATAACAATACAATCGTTCGTTTTCTATAAGGTAAGTAATAAACAGATCGGAAATATTTAATACGTTTTTTAATAATATTGCAATTTAAATTTCGTGTCGACTACAAAAAATTTATGTTGTTTAAGAATAATCATAGCACCCTTATGTATATTATCCTGAAATATATTGTTCTTTATTAAATAATTGTTTTTTACTTTTTATTGCACTTTTATTTTGTAATTTTTAGTGTGAACATTTTTAAATGATAATGTAGATAGACTAATCTAAAATGTTACTATTTATATACTTTACAAAGCTGAATATTCGATCAAGAATAATGTTAAAATCCCGTCAATGATGAGGTTGTAAATCACGATTTAGGAGTTTCAAATTCATTATCGTTAACTTCGTATTCATCGCTGTTTTAATTTTAAAAATTTTTGGTTTTCTTTTTTCCCTATTTTGTCTGACTACATTAAAGGGTAATATCACTAATATCACCTTGTGACCTTTTTTTAGGTTTTTTTTTTTTCTTTGTTGGTTTAAACACTCCCTAAAGTATTCAAGAGTGATGTAAAAAGTTGATTATGAATGGGGGAGGACTTGTAATTGAGTCAAGAAGTCGTTTTTCCGAATGTGGTCGTGAAGCAAAATTAGCGGGTTTTCAAGTGTGCAGAGAAGCATGCGTTTGAGATCCTTATTCTTCTTTATATGAATTATACCGACACTTCTCAACTTCCAATTTTCAATTTTGATTAATAGACGCTTTTTCTACCCCAATTTTGAGGCTGAGAAATCAGCTGTTTGTAGAAAGTCCGGTAGAACGTACAACAGTTAGTGTTTGGCTTCTTCGCGCGATGGTTACAATGGATTAATGCAAGTTATGGATCTATTGGACTTAACAATCGGATTAAATTGTTACCATTTCTGTACCAAAGTCGATGTGGCGCGCATGCCCCTTTCCGAGCGATCGCTCGCGAAGAGGCTAAAACTGTCTGCAGGGACGTAATTTCGACAAGGTAGAATGAGGAGGAGTAAAACCTCAAATTAAAAGGCTAATTATATGCAGCAGGCAAAGCAGGTTAGAGGTAAAACGAAAATTTCAACAAAATTCCACTACTCAAAACTTTAAATAGCAATATCTAGAAACTGTGTTTTTCAAACTGGGCGTAGCTCCTTCAGTTTTTATCCGATTGACTTAAAAATTTGACTGCAGCTTTAAAATAAAATTTTCTAGTGAATATCGTACGATTTTTTTGATAAATTGATATTTACAGATTTTATATGCGGTTTTCGACCAACTTTTTTAAAAAAGAAAAAAAATTCAAATCACCACCATTTTTTTTTGAAATTATTTTTTGAAAAAAATTCTACGATGTTCACTTTATTTTGTACTATATTTTAAGAAACTTTTTGGTTTTTTGTTCCAGATTAAAAATTGTGACCTGCAGTGGTACGCCTGTATGGACCGACCGAATTTTTTTTTTGCGTGCGCTACTGTGCCGCCATTTTGTATTGTACAAATTAAAATTAAACATCATATTTTAAATTTTTTGCTTGACTATATTAAAAATGAATTATTTTTTAATTTACGTTTCAATGGTAAATAACACTGATAACATTCTAGTGTCGGTGCGCTTGCTTTGTTAATGAAAATTTCATTAAAGAGACCTCCAGTTTTCACAACATTTGATGACTACAATGAATCACCAAAATCGTTTCAAATAGGCTATGCGTAAGCAAATATAAGAAAAAAAAACAAATCTTACAAACATACAACTTCTTTTCTTTGAAGTCGGGAAAAATTATGTATTTATTAAGATATTATTTACAAAATAAACAAACATCGAATAGCCTTCACAAAAAAAAAAAATAGATAAAATAAAATAAAATAAAAAAATTTTAAAAAACAAATTTTTACAGTGTTTTGAATTTTACTCTTGATATTTCACATATTAATCACCTTGCATTCATTTTTCGATATTTTCTTTGAATGAACATATTGAGGGAAGATTTATGGGTCTGCGCCTCGTTTTAGAAAAACACGTGCTTGTAAAATTGAAATTTTTTGAAAATTGTACTGAGTTTTATAAAGGGTAGTAGTACGACAATGCTGCTAATATTTCAGGAAAATACATTGTACTACAAAATCGTATTAAAGAACAACATTCTGTGTTCGAATCATTGATTAAACCTTACTGGTAAATTTGCAGCGGAATGTTGTAGGATTATCAGCTAATATTTTGCACTCGTACAAAATTTATTTTCCTTTTTCAATGCTTCAACTCACCGATAAAATGTTTCATACAAAAAAATTTTAAATTGCCGGTAAAAAATTGTTTAATATAAGGCAATTGCAAAGGGAAGATGCAGTTTTTGCTTTTAAACATAGATACCATAAAATTAAAGAAGCATTAATTGATTTCACTATTTCAGAAAATTAAAAAAATTTACTATAATTGAATCAAGAACTTTATTAAAAAAATGAATAAATATGATGTTGTTCCTATGACAATTATCTGGAATAAAATCACGTGAAGAATGAATTGTATTATAGTAAAAAAAGCTATATATTTTGAGGCGTTCCATTGTTAAATGCACTTGAAAATTTTATTCGAGAATTCAGGGATGGTTTCGAAATTATTGAAGAAGGTGCCAATTTTTTTTTTACAATAATTACAAAGAAAGAAGAATAAAAAAGGAAAAATGTTCTTCTTAAAAAAGAAATGATTGTTCAATTTCTGCTAGCGAAAATTTAGTTTACAATACCTTTTAACAAATTTGTTATCACTTAATAAATAAAATTAACCGAATAAAAGATGGGTATTTCTTTACGTTTTCTATAAAAGGCTAAAGGAAAATTGTAAAAACAACATAAATAAATATCAGTTTAAAAACAAAGTTGCACAATTTTTGTTACTTCTAAAGAAGAAAAAGAAAAATATTCGGCTGATAATGCTTATAAGGTATGTAGTATAAAACATGACACAAACATTTTCAAATGTAGAAATTATTTTAAAATTATTTTAAACATTACCCATTTCGAATGGTTCAGTAGAACGAACTTTTTCACATTTAAAGAAAATTAAGAATTATATAAGAAACAAAATGAATATAGAAAGGTTAAATTCAATGGTAACTCTATATATCAAACGTACGTTATTAAATAGCTCGACAGTGATAAAATTATTAAAAAATGTATGAAAAAAGATCTCCAGAAAACATTTTTAAACCTATTTTTATGGGTCATTTTAAACGTATTAGTTTACTGTATACTTTTTTTTTTATTTTTTAAAACATTTATTTTTTTGCACATTACCAAATAATCAAAATATAAAACCTATAAAATTTTTATTATTATCGATATTTTTCATTAAATATTTTGTTTGACTAAAAAACTAAAATCAACAAATAGTTTATACTTTATGGACCTTACAAATCGTACGAGTAAATTTATTAAATTAAAAACGTCCTTTTTAGTTTTACCGTCGGTGGTCTACAAATCCTAAAATCTACCACTTCCAAAAAATCTTTTAAATTATTCACTAAAACCTTGAAAAATGAGTATATGTAGTAGTGAAAACCGGAATAAAATTGATTTAGTAGCTTTTGTCATTAGCGTACTCAGACAGACAGACAACGAGAAAAACGGCTTTATTTTATATACAGTATGCCCTAAAATGACATTAATAGTTTTATGTAATTATAAGTTTCGATCTCTTTCCGCCAGCAGTTGATTTTAGGACTGGAGTTTAAATCTAAAAAATCGCTACCATTTTAAAAAATCAGTATTACCAATTTTGTAACTTGTTTTTTATTTTTTTTAAACCTCTTGGACTGGTCAACCAAGGACGTTTATCCAGAAACAAATAGAAAGGAAAGAAGTCGGTTATATTTTAATGCGATCAGAAATCTTTGATAAAAAGGAACAAATAGCAGGAATAACTAGTGGGAAAGGAAAAGATAGAATATAAGAAGCACAATAAGGAGTAGGAGCCCAAGCTTTAAAAAATAAGAATAGAAAGCAGACTACTCCACAGAAAGAGATGAAGAACACATAATCGTCGCCGCAAATAAATACTTCATCAAGACGGAGAGAACAGCGTGGGGAGGAAATCAGGGAAAAGCGAAATCTGGAGAAAAGCAGCAGAGAATAGCCAAAACGTATACGAACAATGGAAACAACATCAGAACATCGAAGAGAGAGATGCAAAAGAAATCACTGAACAGACAGATAAAAGGAACAACTGTTGGGGAAAGAGGAAGCGTAGGTGTCCGACCAATACTTGATATAGAAGCTTTTAAATATCGATAAGAGGTTAACGGATGGATTTTTTTTTTAAAAAGGCGGGAAGAAGCAGTAATCCGAGCCAAGGAATCAGCCGCTTCATTACCAAATATGTTTGTAAGTTAGATTACGGTTATTTTACATACTGGGTTGAACTGAATGGACTGTAATTTGAGTTACAGAAGTAGAAACATTGATTTCTTGGCGAGCAATGATTAAAAATAAAATAGGGAAAACTTATAGAGCAAAAAATGGTATTAATTTTCGGATAATAACGCAACAATTAAAACTGACTCTTCTACATAGATTGTAGGACTATCATCTAAGGGTTCAGAGATGTCCCAGTGGAGAAGTGGGAAGGATCGGTTTATAATATATGCAGTGAAAATCGATTACAACACATTAAAAGAGTTGAATAATCTAATCGTTAAAAACGGTTCGTCATTATATCCGATAGCAAACGAAGTATTATAATTTTTTAATATACAAAATGTACTGTTACTGCACAATTATTCTATTATAAAGCTCCCATGAAATTTTAGAATATAATTTTTAACTGATTAAACAAATAATAATTTATTTATAATTAAAACTATTCATATTTTTTATTAAATTAAAAGGTACAAACTATTTTTTTTTTAATGACAATGTAATGATGAAAAAATAAAAACTTAAAGCAATATAAAAATAAAAAAGACGAAAAAATTACTGTTCAAAACAGGTTAAAAAATTGCTTCTGTGCTTTCCTTTTTATAATTTTCAACTTGCTCGTTCCTATATATTCTAAAAAATTAAACTAGAACATCTGATAAAGCACGTTCATAAATAGAAAGAATTGTGATAAAAAAAAACAGGAACTGACATTTTCTCTTTTATTGTTACGTTCTTTTTAAAAGTTACATTTGTTTGTTAAAATTTTAATTATTAAAATGTTATTTGTTAAACTAATATTCTAAAATATCAGTAAAGTTATTTTTCATTATCAAACATTTCTAAATACAATGTAGCTTTTTTCTTTAGAACATATCCCAACCTAAAGATCTATTTTGAGACTTTTCTTTTTTTTCCCTTGCTTAAGAGCAACAAAACCATTTTCAATCACTTTAATGAACCTTTTTAAGTTATCTTTACTATTTAAAAACAAAGGAGTATGATAAAAAAAAAAATTATTGCTCTCATTTGCTTGTAACCATGCCACAACTGTTGCATTATGTTGCGCTACATAATGCAACCAGTTCTACAATGTAAATTAAATATTTCTTTCAGAATTTATGACAATATTAAACGAAATAAAACAATACAAAAAAAAGTTAAAGAAAGCTTCTATTTATTAATGCGTTAAAAATAAGGAAAATAATTTTTGAAGGTTCATTAAACTGGGATATTTCAAAAAAATGAGATAAAAGCATTGGCCAATACTGATATGAAATATTATTTAAACCAATGCTTCTATTTCATTTTCTTTAAATACCCCACTTTGATAACGTGCAAAAATTATTTTCTTTATTTTTACTTTGTATATTATTTGATTTTACAATTTTTAGTTACACTTGCGGTGTAAACGGTTTTTCCTCCTTTTCAGAATATTTATTGCAATTTTCATACATGATAGATTATTTGTTTCATTATTCACAAACACTTTATCAGAATGGTACAAATGTTATACGAATAAGAGTGTAAAAGAGAATGAAATTTTTCATCTAACGATTTTAGTTTTAAATATCATGAATTTTCCCAACTAATAGATTCGGGCTGCAATTAAAACTATGAACCACAAAAAAGCGCCTGGTTATGATTTAATAACCGCTAAGGTCCTAAAGGAATTACCACGCAAAAGGTTACTGCTACTAACATATATATTCAACGCTATGCTGAGATTAATCTACTATACTGCGCAGTTACAATTTTCGCAAACAATAATAATACCGAAGCATAATAAATCACCTACAGATGTTGCCTCATACAGACCTATTTCAATAAAACCAGTGATATCGAAATTATATGAAACCCTGTTATTAAAAAGAGTGCTTTTTTTAGTTAATGAATATACCAAATAATACCACTTCATCAGTACGGATTTAGAGATAGCAACTTAGCGCCAATACTGTTTATTATATACACAAATGGTCTATATAAGGAATTAAGTAACAGTGAGGTAGTCTCTTACGCGGATGATATAGCAATAGTTACGTTACATAAAGCTGTTAAAGAGGCAGAAATAAGGATGCAAAAAGATCTAATAATAATAGGTAAATGGGCACGCGATAAAAGTCTAAGAATAAATGTAAAAAAGACTAATGGTACTGCGGAAAAAAAGAGACAGCTCTGATTTGTATTGTCCAAATATAATAATGCACTCAAATGAATATGTACACTCAATGGGGGAAAGACGCGAATGCGAAATGAAAAACTGTCAAAAATTAAACATAGTAACGCAGTATAAATATTTGGGAGTAATGATGGATCAACACTTAATGGAATACATTGCAAAGAAAATAAGAGCAGTTTTACCAGCTTTATATACATTAAAGAAATATGTAACAAATGAAACATTAAAAGTAGTTTATTATGCGCTAGTAGAGTCGAGGATCAGATATGGAATTCAGGCATGGGGAATGGCGAGAAAAGCATACTTGGGGAAAACAAATAAACTGCAAATTAAATGCTTGAAATTAATAGGAAATCATAAAGGAGAAACCGATAGTAAAATAATTAAAAAAGAAAACGTAATGAGCATGAGAGGAATGTACTTATTACTGAAGATATGGGAGTACATATCAGCAGAAAAGAAAATTGAATTGGAGGAAAGAATAAAAACGGAATACGAATTGAGGGAAAAACGTTCGTTCCAACTGCCGTTAGCAAGAACGAAGATGGGGGAGCACACGGATAAATATATTATAACTCAGATGTTGAATAAAATACCCAAAAGAAATAATAGAAAAGGAAAAAATAGGGGAAAGAAAAAGAAAAATAAAGGAATGGCTTCAGGAAGGAGAAAATATAAAAAAAATAATAAACATAAAATAAAATGACAAAGCGCAACAAAAAAACTAGAAAAAAAAACTTTGAATATAAAAGATAGAAATAGATTATTAATTATTGATAAGTAAAATTGATAGATTAAGACTAGTAATTATTGCACGATTATGTATACGTATATGTATAAGTTAATTTAAGATGGTAAAATGTTCAATAGGATACTTCGTCGACAAGCGTTTTAGCTTGACGAAAGTTTTGTATGTAAAAAATAATAAATACATATTTTTCAAAAAAAAAAAAAAAAAACACTCTACAGTCCAACAGGTACATAGGGAGGTACAAAAAATTGAATCTGACTTAGAACAGAAAAGGATTTCCGATGCTGTATTTCTGGATGTAAGCCAGGCTTTCGACAAAGAATGGCATGACGGCTTATTGTATAAAAAAAAAAAAAAATTCCAAGGCATATTTAGATGTAAGAAAACTTGTCGACAAGTATATAGCTTGACGAAAGAATGTATAAATATTAATAAATATATATATATTTAAAAAAAAAAAAAAAAATCACTATTACGAGTTATTTTTGTTGTAGCAGGATGAAAGGTATTACCAAATCAAATATGGAGATGAATTATCTAACATACATCCAATTAAGTCGGGAGTCGCACAGGGAAGTCTTTTGGGGCCGTTATTGCATCTTATTTTTACAGTAGATATGCCAGTTGAAGACAATTCTTTAATGGCAACTTTTGCAGATGACAACGCACTATTGTGCTCTGATTTAAATCAAACAAAAGCAAATAGTAAATTGCGAAGAGCACTGAATAAAATTATGGCATGGTGCAAGAAATGGCGAATTGAAATAAATGAAAATAAATCAGCACATATAGTATTTACAAATCGTCATAAAGAGCCAAAAAATATAAAAATCGATAACAAGATAATGCCAATCAAAAAAGAAGTTAAATACCTAGGCTTGTACCTAGACCAGAAGCAAACGTGGCGTAAGCACATTGACACAAAAAAGGTTGAACTCAGAATCAAAACCAACAAACTACATTGGCTGTTAGGAAAACAGTCCCAACTGTCCTTAAAAAATAAACTGCTATTATACAACTAACTACTCGTTCCGACATGGAAGTATGGGTGCGAATTGTAAGGCTGCAGTGCAAAGAGCAATATTATGAAGATTCAAAAGTACCAAAATATTACTCTAAGGTCAATCGTTGGTGCCCCATGGTACGTAAGAAACAAAACCATATATGATGGCCTTTGCATAGAGCATGTCGCTGATGTTTTAAAAATGATGAGCGGTTATATAATCGTACGAACTGAACTGCAATTAGCCTATTAGACATTCACCACAAACGCAAGTGTGCAGAATAAGAAGAACAAAACCTTTAGGCCTGGCTTAGCAAAAAAAAAACAAAAAACACCTTTGTGAGAACCATTCAAACATAAGGGACTAGTCACTGGACTACGAACCCTCCACGTCACAATCATTTGCAATACCAGCTACTGATAGCCAATAGGCTGGGAATGGCTTCCAAAAAAGAGAGAAAAAAAATAGCCTGAAATAATTTGTTAGATTTTTATTTTTATTTGCACTTTTTTATCAGTATTTCCAACTTAAAATCTTGTATATCTCAACAAAATGATTAGAAGCAGCGTCTTCCCAAAAATTTTCACTTCATTAAAATTGACCTTACCGATTTCCAAATATTAGTTTTAGTGATTCAACACTAATGCACTCAAATGACGTTTAAAAAAAATTTTTTGGTAAGTGTAGCTTTCTGAAGGTGTTAATTTTCATAAAAATTGGCCTTGATTTTTTTGGGATCAAACAAACAAGATACACCCCATAAATGTTTCAAAGAAAATTAAAATAATGGTTTCAAGTTCTTGAATCACATTTGTATTTTTACATAACTTTAATAAATATTTTTTTTTTTTGAAATTCAATAAATTATGCCGTAATTTTAAAAATACTTTTCTTTATTTTACTAACAACATATCATGAAATAATTTATTGTTAAATATAAAACAGAAAATTTTTATCCGTAAGTATATGTTCTTATTTGGGTTACAGGACTTCAGTATAAGTGCTGCGCTCTACTCCATATTAACTTAACTAACAATTGATTTGTGAGAAAAATTTAGAAATTTGGTTACATATTATCCAAAAAATAATATTTTGTAAACATCAGAATTCAATATAAATATTACACATCAAAAGGAATTTAAAAAATAAATATTTTATACATAAAACAAACAATAAAAAAACATCATTTGTTAAGTTTAAACTTATTAAACAAAACTTAACAAAATCAAATAATTTATGTTCTCCTAAACAAGATAAGCAATGTTACTAAAAGTAGTGTGGAGTAAAAAAGGATGACCGCCCTCTAAAATTTTAAAAGGAAATCTTGAAAGCAGATAACGTTTCTTTTAATACCATTTTTTATTAACAATTTTTATCTGATTGATATATATTCATACTTTATAATAAAAACTCATTAAATAAAAGAATTAATAAATTTATTAGTAGAGCTTAATTGCAGAATCTATATTAAAACTAGTTTAATTTATTAATAAGTGAGAATTACTTTTAAAACAAGATTTACTTAACCTCCTTTAACTAGACTATAATAGTTGGTTCATCAGATTTCAGGTATTTGATTAATTTTGATTATAATAAACTTTAAAATATTATTCATTAAACATTCTTTTAACGCTACTCCGTTTGAGGTTATTACTATTTCACTTTGTTTTTAAAATGTGTTACCGAATTTTTAAAAAATTTTTTACTTAGTTCTAAGTTTTTATGATATCAACTCTAATAAAATAAATAAAGTATTTTTCTTTTTACCGACTTCAAAAAAGGAAAGTTGCTTTATGTTACATTTTTTTATATTTGTCACGTGTAACTTTTGTTCATATAGACCAATTCTAATAATTCTTTGTTGTTCCAAAGTGTTTGTGATCAGTGGTGGTAACACGTGACCACCAACATTAACATCAGAATTTAGGGAAAATAAGAAACCCAAAAGATTTTTAAATTAAAACATCAATGAGCAGGAAGTATTACTGCCATTAATTTCCTACGGAAATGTAAATTCAAATAAAGATAATGAATCTGAAACTCCAAATCATGATTTGCAAACTCATCACTGACAGAATTAGAATATTATCCCCAAACCAAGTATAGAACTAGCATTATTTTAGGTTGGTCTATTCATATTATCACTTAGAACTGTGAAATAAAGTTGTTTAATTAAAAATAAATTGAAAAAATATATATTTCAGAGTAATATGTATAAGAATATTGATTATTCTTAAACAATGGTAATACTTATTAGAAACAGCACCAAATTCCAATGGCAATAATAATTAAACACTATATTAAATATTCCTGTTTTTTTTTCATATCTGGCTAATAGAAGACAAACAATTGTATTTTCATGCTGATTAAATTATTTTTTGTTATTGCTGCAATTTGAATTTGGTGCCAACTTCAAAAAATTAATATAGTTTATGAATAAACATAATATTCTTATCAGCATTACTTTATGATATATTATTTTTTTATCAGACATTTTTTATTTACTTTTTAGTATATTATTATTAAATTTTCAGTCAATATTTTTTTAAAAACGATTTTACTTGTTTATTTGTATTTTAATGTTATTTATTTTTTTCTAGTAATGTAATATTGGAAACTATATCCCACAATGCTTCACTTCTAATATTTTAAACTAATTTAGAATCAGTAGGCAAATAATGCTTCAATAATACACATTGCCATTATTTTTCAATTATCTGCGTACTGACTTATCACAAATGCCGATGTTCAGTTTTCTAACTTACAATATCATTTTAAAAAATTATAAAAACACCACATTTACTTGTTTTTTACTTACTAAGCATTTTAAGATCTTTTATTCACATAAAAAATGCTTGCAAATAAAATACTTTCCCCATTTTCAAACATATAAAAGACAATAAAAAGTAAAATAAAACGAGTTGACACTAAAAAGGAACCACATTTTTGATATAAATTTTAGAAAACATGGTTAAGTACTCAAATATTTGGGGTTTTTGAATTTTACTGGCTTCATTTCAATAAAAAGAAATCATTTTTTTTAAAAAGTAATATATTAATGCATTAATATTATTAGCAATTTTTAAAAGATGGTAATTTTACAAAAATGTTAAATAATTTTTTACAAAAAATATTTTCTAAATTGTAATGAAAATTTTTTTATAAAATTACAAATGCACAAATTTACAATTTAATTAAAAAGGTTACCGATATAATATTAAATTACAATAAATTTCTTCAATTGATATCACTTATAAATAAATGTGCGGCATCATACTTATTTTATATGCTGACGCAACTTAAATGATTCATATAACTCAGTGACATGAATCATATGGAAAAAATTACAGTATGTAAAAACTAGACAATTTTTAAACAATCCATGCGCATGCACACTACATTAATATTTTGATTATTGCACTGCAGAAAAACAAACAAATTGCATATTTAACTTTTTTACTTTTAAAAAAAAAAAACAAAAAAAAACTATTAAAAATAATTTAATACTCACTTTTATACTTATTGGAAAAACTAAAATCCCTATTTTCTTCGCTGTAATTGAATAAGTAAAATTATACTTTTCCTATAAGAATTAAAAAATATTAATAACACGCGCGATAGAAAAAAAAAAAAAAAAAATTAAAATTGGTTTATTCACCGCGTGATATAATTACAAAATCACAAATACGCACGTATTTCTTTATTTTGTATGAACATAATACACTATACCGAAATCCACTAAAATTAACGATAGAATCGAATAAATGTAATTTTCGATTTAAATGTTTCCGGGTAATCTAATCTAATCCTCATTATATTAGTATTAATATCATATTATAAACAATATGAACTGTAATTACTTCTTTTGGAAATAAACAAAAAATAAAACATCAACTAATCATTTTTTTTCGATCGTAAACCGCGTATAAAACACGATACCACCCGTTCACTTACGAACCTGCGATACAGCAGGAACCAGCGTAACTAATAATGATTCCTCGAACATCCTGTTCTTGCACAAATACTTTGATTACAAATTGTTACTAGTAACAGTTGTTCTTTATACTAGTATTATACTTATGTTATTGGTTTACTATGAAGTACGTAACTCAAACAAATGAGAATTAACGGGACAAAATAATGTTTTATATACTATTTATTGTGTTAGAGTTTTATTCACTTTATTAATTAAAAATGAAAAATCTACATTTGTCAATACATTAAACTAATTTTAATGTTGAAAACAATACTCATACAATAATGCTAATAATTATAATAACCATTATTGGTTTACCGCTTTCATTTATTTTCATAAGGAAGTAATATAAAAATGTAACAAACAAATACCAAAAAATCGCAATTTTTTTTACTGTATTCACTAATTAGAAATAACAATTGATTATAACTGATTTCCGACAATAAAGTAAATTATTACGCATTAGAGGACTTCTAACGTTCAAATTTATTATGTATCAATTATGCGCGTGAAATTTACATGTTGAATTATAGAATTAATATTATCATGTTACTGGCGGCAAAAGGGAAGGAAATTGATAAAATTTAAGCTGATCTTTACGTAAGTTGAATAAATTCGAAAGACATAAAGTAAAAATTTAAACCCAAAATTTTTATTTTCATTCAAACAAACTGTATACATAAATAAGTTTATTTTTTTACGCATAAATAGACGTCTTCGTAAACGTGGTATACATCTATTAAAATGGAGAAAAAAAAAATAGACGTTTTTATTACATATTATATATATGTGTATAGTTTTTAAATTTTTATAAGTTTCTCTTTTTTTACTTCAATTTTCTCCTGTTGTTTTTTTACATTAAAATGATGTAATAAATTATAAAAAAATTATTTGATTTGAATTTTTAATTAAAATGTTTCGTATAAGCCCAGATCAATAAAAAAGAATATACGAAGAACAAAAAATGAGGATGTTTTTAGGATTATTGGCTGATAAAATAATTCGGATTTTTTGAAATTCGGCTCTGTATGGACAGACGAGATTATTAAGAAACTGAAAATTTTTTCAAACTGCCGGTGTAATTGCTAAATAAGAGTCAACAAGAATTTCGTTGTGTGCTAACGAATTGTATTTTTTCAAAAAAAAAATGACTATTTTTAAATATTTTTGCAAATGATTTATTTATAAATAAAATTTATTCTACTGTGGTTGTTAAAGTGATAATAACTCATCTTGTGTTAATTTTCCACACTAACTGTATTAAGTTCATTTGCTTTCCAATTAAACATTTTGCTTCATTTAATAAAAGTATAGCGTTACCGCTGTTTTGTTTTTATCACAAAAAGTTTATTAAAAAAAAAATATACATATATATATATAACTTAGAACTTACTGAAAACTTTTGTGCAGATTTCAAGCGACTAATATGAGTTTGCATTTTTTTCCTAAGCCAATGTTTGACGGTTACGCAGTGCACACTGCACACGCCAACACGCCAAGTTTACAAACTTCGAAGGAAGGTGCTTTGTAGAAATTAAATGTATTACCACTTTATATTGGAAGATCGTCATTTTTTTATCTAACCGATAATTTGTGCACAGTAATTTTTAATATATTAAAGTACAACTAAAAAAGAAACAATCTGTTGTTCAATTAATGTAATGTTTTAACAAGAAATTAAGACTGTTCTATTTTCCGCCTTGCGCATTTAATATTTTTTCTTTGCCGTATCAACTGGATAGATCAGTTAATCGAAAAGTTATATATTTTAGCGACATATTTATTTAAATTTCATAAACTCTCTTTGCTGATTGTCAAAAGTTTCCTGAGTAACAAATTTATCGGGCTTTGTTTAAAAAAAAAATGACTATACCTATGACATTTCACTGATAAAATTTTATTTTTATTACGAAAAGTATACCACTTGGATTTATAATTTGAAATACTTATGGCCTGTCTTCTGTCCTTACTTGTTACATAGATGTATAACGTGATTTTAGACTTACGTACGTAGTGCCCGCATCGAACATAACCAGCTATAAAAGTAAAGCTAGTAAAGTAAAAGGGTGAAGACATTAAGATTATAAGACAACTGTAATTGGTTCGTAATCTAAAGATTAAAAACAATAGGTTTTATATACTGCTTAATTAATAATATCATTAGAAAAATATATATTATTAAATTAAAAGCCTAAAATCATTTTATTTAAATTCAGCGTGTTTTTTTTTTTTTCACTAATTTTAGGATCTCAATTAAACACACATCAACATTGCATTAACTAAAAAGCAGATTAAGTAAAATTATACGGCAAAAAACATAATATGAAAATTAAAATAAAGGAAAACAGAATAAAAATATATTTAAATCAATTTGATTAGAGTAACTAAAAATATAATTACACCAGTACAAACTACATAAAACTAGTTTGACAATTTAGAGTAAAAAAGTGAGTATACTCCATATTGAATCTTATAAAACTAGGAATGCAACAGATTTATTCTCCACAACTCCAGTTAACTGTTGATATTCATTCTTCGTGGATATTTTTACAAAAAAATTTAATTGTATTTTTAGCATCGGTCTTTTGTTTTTAATGAATAATAGTTGATGGTAGCATATAAAATTTAATTTATCCTAAGGTATTTCTGAAGTACATCTCTATTCACTCGTAAGATAAAAGCATGTGTAGCCTTGAGAGGGGGGGGGGGGAATTTATGACACTGCTTAAGAGTGGCCTTCGTATTGGGGTGGCAAAGCCTTCTAATTTTTAATTATTTTCTTACAGCGCTTGAATTTTCTGTATCAATTATTTTTTACATGTGCACTTTTTTTTAGTGATTTATATTCACGTCAGCGTAGCGTGGGATAAAAAATATGATTATTGACCAATTCATGGAAACGTTACATTTTCTCTGCAGACGTTGATCGACTGCTTAATTTTTAGTAAGAAGCAGGGCGACAATTGTAGTTTGCTGCCTATTTCGATTTTTTGTGGAGTTAGTCCCATGCCTGCATTATGAATGGCTAACGCAAGCAAAATATATACAAGTTTAAATACAGGTCTAATTTTTGTAATATTTAGTTGATTTTTATCTTTTCTTCTTAGGTAGATATTACAATGTTTATATCATGTACTGAAACATTTTTTTTTTTTTTAACTTTTAAATTACCTTGTTTTACCGTTGTTGTATTTTTAAATACGGAATTTTCGAGTAAAAGTACCGTGATAATAGTGATAAAAGTGAATTATAGGTAAAAGTTGTACTTGAAATATGAATTTTATCAAAACACAACACCGGAACAAAGAATTTCCCAAAACAGATGACAATTTAAGATTTTATATCATACAAATGTTGAAAATAATTACTTTTACAACAGTTACATATATGTGAAAAAGATTCTAGTGACGTAATATTTACTATCGAAGTTAAATGCCTGGGGCTATTCTTAGTCGATACTAAAAGTTATAAAACCGTTGGGAAATACAGACGTTGCTGCTAATGATTGATTTTCGAGTATTGAATTAATTCTTCAACTGAAAAAGAAAAGGATTAATATATATTGGAAACGCTGAACTAAAATGAAAAGAAATTCTTGGAAAAAATTAGTATAGGCAGCGCTAATTATGGTTTCAAGGAAATAATTGCACTAGTCAGCTTCGTTTCTAAAAACGAGATGGTTATTCTCGTTTCATCTGGATTTGAATTCAAATAAACTAAAAACTTGTTAAAACATATGGCGGAGCTCATTTACTCGATTGAAAATGTGAAATTTACTTAAAAAACAGCGAAGTAGAAAGTGTCCAAAGACCATATTTTTTAAAACAATAAACATGTAAGCACTGCTTATGTTTTTATTCTTTTCCAGGTTTATAAAATCACACGTAATACTAGCCGAATAGAATTTCTGAAGAAATTAATTAGTTCCGAAATTGTATTAAATTCTCCTATAAAATTAAAAACAACAATTAGTCCTATTCTAGCGGCAAAAAAATGTCTTCTTTCAAAAATAAAAAGCAATTTAAATGAATAATTGAAAATTAAAAAACATCATAGGAATTTCAAAAATATCATAAAAAGAACCATTCTACACTTATATTGTTTTGATCCTGTTTGTCTGTAGTGCAGTAAGAAAATGTATGATTCATTTAAAATGTCAAATTACGATAGAAAACTTTTCTTAACATCATAAATATAATTTTTTTTAATATTGTATTTTGGTTTTTGCTATGGTCGTATACTTTATAATTAAAATATGTTATGGCCAGTTATATAGCAAAATGCAAGTACAATAAAGAAAATTCCCACAATTTTTTTTAGACATTTGGAAATTACAATATTTTTAGTTAAATTTTTATGTTTTGTACGTATTATTATTATTTTTATTACGAATGCTCTTTCATTTTAGTCGTAAAAGTTCATCACTTTTTTAATTAAACTCGTATTTTCATGAAATAATAATAATGTAAAACAGGGATGCGCAGTAGCGACGTTTTACTAAGCAGCTATTCTAGGGGCCCAGCTTCAAAAGAGGCCCTAGACAAATGATGCAACTGTTAACATATTAAGTAGATAAGAAACGGAAAATATTGGCAATTTTTTTAAACGCAGTAAAGGATAATTAAATATAGTTAAATTTTCGACAATTCAGCTAACAATATGGTCAGCTAACGAGCTTGTTTCTCGTGCAGTAAGAGATAATTTTCACCGACCGTGAAATTACAACTATTTAAAATACATAAAAAAGAAAAAATGATAGTAGCAATTGTTGTCCCCGTCTTAAATGAATTCCGTTTTAAAATATTGCGATGTGGATTTTTCCCCATATTTGAAGCGATATAAAATTTCTCTTGTTTTCTTTACCGGTTTTATTTTTTAGAAATAATTTAGAAAAATAAAGTTGGCTATTTTTTTTTACATATACATATATACATATATTTATCGTACCATTCCCAAGACTGTGTACACAGATGCACGCGGTCAGTATTTAGAGATAATTAATTAACTTGGTTACTTTAATTAACTAAAGGATAGACGCCGTTGCTGTCGATGAGTTAGCAAGGATTCTAGTGACATTATCGGTGCTATTCCATAAGACTCGACGATCTGAAAAGACTGGCGCATACATAGTATGTGCGATACGGTAGGAACACTGTTGTGTAGGTAGAATGGGCAGAATGTGAGGGTTGGAGCTCCTCGGAACATAAAGTTGTAGAACAGGGTTATATGTCTGTTCGCAGTTGGCTCAGACCGCAAAACTCTGCACAAGACATGCTTTCCACTAGCCGCCATGACTCAGTTGTAGTTTTAATGGATCTTAGAAACGTCTGTTAAAAGACCCAGTGCTTTTCTGTGCGAACGAGCATTTGACTAAGAGCAAAGCTGAAGCACATAGTGTTGCGAAGGCGTTTTCAGGTATGGGAAAAAGCATTGCTGATCGAGCAGATTGAATCGCTCATTTCCAGGAATCCCAGCATGGCTGAGCACCCATAACCATGCTATTGAGCATTCTTGGACAATCTAATTTGAATCACTACGGGATGTTTGGTGCAAAGGTTTTATATTGCAGCTAAAACACCCGACGAGTCTGTTACCATTAGCCCTTTTTTGAACTATAGGCTCCAGAGAGAGAAAGTACTGACAATAGAAGAATATCCCATAGATCTCCGCGTCCACGACCGCACAGCTGTCACTGAGTCTCACTGCTAGTGATACATCGCATGCCTCAAAAGTACAGGCAGGGGCTTTAGCTGCATTTGTGTAGAGTATTAAATACTCTGTAAATTTCTGCATTATAGGTCGTGCTATTTGCGCGATATCAGGGTGCCGAGCCCCGTTATATTTCATTACGGAGAGATCAACACAAATAGCTGGAAGGTCCCATGATGGTTTCAACGTGTTGAGCGATTGTTGGGGGAAATTAATTACGCTTATTCTCCGGTCTGAGAAGAGTTCCAGAATCTCAGGTACTGAGTCGTTACAGAAATTTCGGCCGTCAGTAAGATTCTTTGTGTGGCTAGGGAGAAGCAGATTACACAAAATGCAGATAGGTTTCTCGGTAAGTGGCTCTGTGAAATATTTCAATTGGGAGAATGTTTAGAAAGGCGCACAAACTAGCGGGCGTAAAAGACCTATGTGCGTACAAAATTATGCAAACGGCAGCGTAGTGTACTGCATCAAAGAATTTTAACAAAGAATGGATGGCTGATAAATAGTATTGTGACCCGTGGTTGACTCGAGAAAGGAACAAACATTTGTAGATGAAAAGAAGGATTTTAGGAGGGAAGTAGTATTTTACAAATGCCAAGTATTTGAGGGTTGATAAAAATTTGTAACATTTAACTCGGAGATTAACTATGTAAGGATGCCGCGTTAGTTTATCAAACAGTAGGCCAAGAAACTTAGCAGTAGGCTGGAAGAAGATTGGATAGTTTGATTTTCAGATAAATATACCGTTTCATGCAGCTATGAATATAAGCAATACGAAGAAAAAACGTAAGCGAGGAATGCAACTCGACAAAAATATAAAACTCGTTGATCAGGATCGATTCAGAGTTACTATCTTTAACGTCGTTAGTGATAGATTGATTATGGAATTACAAAGACATGGCTCTGCTTATGAGAAGTTAAGCAAAAAGTTTGATTTTTTCATAAAACCACATATCTTGGAATCTCTAGCCATACGCAGCAAAGCATAAAACCAGAATTATTTCTATTCGGGGATTTTGACAGTTCTTTAGATCACGAATATTTGCACCTGTAGGCTTATTTATTATCTCTTGAGGCTTCAGAACGAAATAAGTTTTCGACGATCAAATTGTATAAATACACTCCGAAAATATTTTTTTTTCAGATATTTACCCAAATGTGTGATTCTGAATATTGTTATATGTATCGGGGTTAAACTGTTCGGAAAAACGGTAGTTTTCAATGCAAAAAAAAAAAAACGAAATAAAATAAAGAATTATACAAGATCAGCCACAGCGCAGAATGATAACTTCACTTTTTGTGGGGTATACAGGGCTACAGCTAATTCAGTAAGCGGACTATGATAATGTCATCCGGGGATCTTCGCAGAGATGAAGGTTCATTGTGTGGCAGTGAAATTTTATAAATACAAATGTAAAAATTGCAACATCTAAAAATGGCAGAATTCATGTTAGTCTGTTTTGTTTCTCTCTGTCTGTCTATTGTCTCAAGTCAAGCTACCTTCAATAAGTAAAAAATAATATTGATTTCATGCTGAATTACCAAAAAAAAAGGCCGTGCTCGACTGTCTGATTAGGGGTACTACTGGGTATCTTTAAGTTCGGACGTAGAGATATATTGAAAAAATAAACTATCTGAATTTGTTTAAGATTTAAATTAAAGATGATAGTTTCTTCTACCTCTCAATTCAACCTAACCTTCCTACTAATTCTTGGCCCACGTTCTGTTATTGTCCCTATTATTCGCCTACGCTTCAATCACACTCTATTGCCCGCTTCCCGTTTTTGTCTCTCTTTGGTTTCCTCTCCTTTTATTGTCATCTACATCCGAATGAGGAACTTATCTATGATGCTAATCACATTTTCTTTGAGTGTTCTGCTCTTTCTGCGGAACGTTCTTCCCTTTATTTACTCTTTTTAAAGTCAAGACTTCCTGCTCCCTACTGTGCTTCCTATATTCTGTTCATTTCGTCTCAGTCTGTTCTTCCTGCCATTAGTTCCTTTATTTCTGTCATTTCCGATCGAATCAAGTTTTAATTAGTTAACTCTTCTTTCTATTGTTTCTGGGTGAGGTCCCTAGTCGATGAGCCAAAAAAAAAAAAAAAAAAAAAAAGAAACAATTCACCGAATCTTGACAAATATAGTTTAATAGTTTCATTTACTAAAACCATACATGGCTAATGAATTTATTTTTTGTTAGACATGACGTTACTTGTTTTACATTTTTATTTACAAAACTGATTTTTACTCCATTTTGAAGTCAGATTATTTAAGTAAATTACATTTTAACTAAAAAAAAAATGTATTAAATACGTGATAAATAACAGATATATGTTTACTTCGTTGTTCTATAGAAGCCTGCTTATGTGAAACCGGTGTCAACACTGGTGTTTCAGATGGGATATTTTTTCCACACTGTATATATGTTGCAAGAATACAAAATCAACCAATTACACTTCAGAAAATGTACTGAATTAAATGAATCAATATATACACCGGAGTTTGTAAAATGAACGGTTATTTTTATTAGCCATTTATAATATTCGATTTTACAAAGAATTTTTGTATGGTTTTACTTTTTTTGTTCTTCGCAAAACGATAAAATTAGCTTTCTATATTTCCTATTCGCCAAAAATATGAATTCACTATTTAAAAAAAAAAAAAAGTATCAATCCGTAGGAAAAATCTTGCAGATTTTATTACATCACGTACTACATACATAGAGTAATTCGATATTTCTATAAAACCTCTAAATCATCTGAATTATTTCTGTTTCGTAAAAAAAAACCTTTTATTTATTCGTTTTTTACGTTTTAGTCTTGTTTTACGGGATTTTCTTTCACTTTCTAAAATAAATGTTACTATTAATAAAAACTGTGCTGTGCTCATCAGATTAATTTGACATTTTAATATTTCTCGGGCAATATTATCAAGTAATTTTTTCTGTGTTATTTTGGCGCAAACATTTTCTTTTTTATTGCAATAAAGTAAACCACGTGCCAGCAGTAAAATTCATTCTCATAATTACTAATTTTCAAAAATTACTTCACATTTTGGTTTAATAAAAATTTGGATTCATTGAACAGATGTTCAGTATAAGCGCTTTGCATTCTTGCTGGTAATTCTGTTTGTAATGAGTGAACCTTAGGTTTCAGTTAACATTTATATTGCGTTTTTACTTAGAAACGGGATCGAATCCCGATAAATATCATTTAAATAAAAAGCAGTCGGTATTTTCGCATTTCAGAATTGTAAGAATAACTTTCCATAACAAAAGTTCATATAACTTTTACAGTAATACTAAATAGCAATCACATATTTCCTATTTAGACGTGCTTCATTTTGCGAGGACTTTAATTTCTAATTCCGGTAGGACTGTTTTAATTTTACACAACACTTTTAAAGTGTATTATTTCACTTAAGCATCATATAATTACTTATTTCTATTACTTTTAATAATAACAAAAATAAGTATTTGTTTATAACGATTCTACTTAAATTATCGGAAATTTATGAATGCTTACCTGTTTCTAAGTGGATTGTAGTACCGCGATGTGTATAATACAGAAAAAAAACTTCTCGTTGGCTAAACTAAAAAAAAAATGCGTATTTGAAATAGTGAATTCGTGAAAAAAGCGCACAGCGTTGCTGGAAACTGTTCTGCTGCGACTGTGATTACAGCGCCCCAGCTGTTGGATTTAAAAGTTATATATGTTAAATTGTAATATTTAAATAAAGAGCAAGTTTTTTGGGGTTTTTTTTTGGAGGGGGGGCTAAATGTACGTTGTCCAGTATTTAGGAATACAAAAGTTTGGTAAGATAATTATTGTAGCTTAATGAATGAGAGAGACAATTAATAATGATACATCTTTAGATTTCATTAACATATGTTTAGTCTCAAATTTATTTTTATTATGAAAGTTACCATGTACCGTTCGTATTAACAATCGTAAAAAAACATTAAAAACTAATAGTCACCAACGATATATTGCATTTAAAAACCGGCGGCCAATAACGACATATTGTATTTTAATAAAAGAAATCGTGCGCTTTTTTTGTTCTAGACAAAAATTAAAAAATATAAATAAATATGTAAGTAACATACGACAAGACTGCCTACGATGTTTAATTAATTAGGACAATGCAACATAGTTTAAACGTAATTGCAAATAGAATTTTCACGAGTAAAGGAATTTTTTAAATTTTGAATAATTTTAACATTAACCAAAATGCACTTCAGTTTTTGTTTACATTCGATATATGATGTTGTGCGTGATAACATTTATTTTAAAAACAAATTTTTATTCAAAATATGTAAAGTATTCAATTCGCGCAGTATAATTGTAAATAAACTAATAATTGTTTCATATACATGAAAGTGTTGGATATGCGAATGTTAAGAACGTAACATGAGAGCAAGTGAAAGAAATTAGAGGAATGTTTGAAATTAGAAGCTAATTAAAAATAAGTTGTTCAAATTTTTTAAATAACCTATTTTATGTTCATTTGTTTTGAAAATAATGTGGCGAAATAATAATTATTAAGGTGCATAATATAATTCAGCAAGGGCGTCACCAGCTGATAAGCCAAGGGGGACGAGATGATAGAAAGAGGATATGAGTTATAGGAAAAATAAAATGTATAATTTGTAAAGGCTCAATATTTTATTAAACAAGAATAAAATCTTAATTGAAACATAATTTTCATGGGTTTCTGGCAAATTGTTCTACTACTTTATTATAAAAGTCTTCCAAATTGTCCATGATTACGCGCCGATGAATACTCATCATGGCCAGTGGATTAAAAAGTTTCAAGGCTCAATAACAACAACAACAAACGTATATTTATACACTTCTATATAATAATATAAAACATTTAAATTTTGTTTTATCCGTACCAAAAACGAGTGTTTCTTACCGGATAGGAGCATGTCTGTTATAAATTTTCTTATTATTAGTCGTACATATTAAATTTAGTTTGCGGGAAAAACAATAAAAAAAAACCCTGCATATATGCGTAAATCCTTCCAGAAAATAAAGGAAGGTCTATACTAATTTACTCGATAACGAATATTACGTGCGCGTCGAGAAGTCGAAATTCGCAACTTGCTTAACATTAATACGAAATACAAATAATTTAGGCATTATGCAATCGCAAGACACAAAAGTTTCGTAGAATTATTCCTTTAAGTTAATAGTATGTGCTTTATCCTTCTATGTTTATATTTTTTGTATCTGAGCTTTAGGATAATCATAAGAACAACCTATATCATTTATTAATATTAAGTCAGATGCACTGCACGTTTCAAAAAATTTCCGCGTGTTCTCTGTAATTACTATTTCCTGCATGTACGGTATTTTTACATATTTGTGCATATAGTGGTTGATGTTAGTGTATCGTGGTTTATTTAGTACTATTCGTAGGCAATGATTTTGAATTCTTTGGAGTTCTTGAATATTACTTTTATGGGTAGACGACCAAACTGGTACTGCATATAATATTTTGGGAAAAATGATTTGTTTGTAGATAATAAGTTTGTTTTCAGGTGTTAAAAGGGATTTTCTATTAAATTATGAGTATAGACAACAAATCTCTTTCTGAGCTTTTATAACTTTATTTTTGATTAGTTTCGTGAAGGTTAATCTTTTATCAAACTGGATTTCATCCTTCCATTTCACCTGTCTGTCTTGGATGTTTACTTCTTTTCGTATACATGGTCGTCTTCTAGTAAATAAAATGGCTTCCATTTTATTGTTGTTTATTTTAACCTGTCACTTTTTAAAATATTTGATTAGCGTGTCAGCTGCTTTTTGCAGTCTATTTGCTATTGTGTCTGTTCTATAGGATGATACTACTATTGTAGTATCATCTACATATAGGTATATTTCAGATTCTTTGATTTTCGAAATGTCGTTTAAAAATATTACAAATAAATACGGTCCTAAAATGCTCCCTTGTGGTACATCAGCAGTTATATGCTCTTCGGGTGACTCATAATTATTCAGTTTAACATAAAATTTTCTGTTTAAAAGATATGATTTCACTATACATATTAAAGAATAAGGATACTTAAGTTGAATTAGTTTAAATATTGTACCTTCCATGGGCGTCTCCAGCGGGGGGCAGGGAGGGGCAGCTGCCCCCCCCCCTGGAGCATTGAAACTTTTTAATCAACTGGCATTGATGAGTATTCCTAGGCGCGTAATCATGGACAATTTGGAAAACATATGTTTTAATTAGGATTTTATTCTTGTGTAGTAAAATATTCAGCCTTTACAACTTACAAATTTTATTTTTCCTATAACTCATATTCTCTTTCTATCATCTTGCCCCTCCTTGTCTCATCGGCTGGCGACGCCCTTGGTACCTTCTATCCATGTGGTGTCAAAAGCTTTTTCGATATCTATTAGTAATACTTCTGCATGTTTGTTCAGATTGAAATTGTCGGTAATTTTATCACAGATTTTAGTTAATTGTATGGTTGTACTAAGTTTAGGTCGGAAACCAAATTGATTATCGCATATTATATTATTTTCATCATTGTGCTTTCTTAATCTTGTAAGTATAATCTTTTCAAATAATTTACTTATGTTACTTAGTAAGCTGATGGGACGTATGTTTTCGGCCAAGGAAGCATCCTTACCGGGCTTAGGTATAGGTACTGTCTGCGAGACTTTCCATTGTAACGGAAAATAGCATAATCTAAAACATGCGTTGAATAAGCACACAAGAGCCATTTTTGCTTTTGTTGGTAAGTTCTTTATCATTTTAATGCTAATTTTATCGTGTCCTGCAGAATTTTTGTTTTTTAGGCTTTTTATAAGTGTATTTACTTCCCTGGGGATAGTTATGTAATTATTTGTTGCGTTATTTGCTTTTGTCACGAAGTACTTATTTATAGTTCTTCGGATGTTCATTAAATGATTATGAGTAGATAAACCTTGATTTTGTTTTTGTATTTTGCTAAAGGTTCTACTAAAATGTTTGCCTTATTTTTGGGATCATACGCATATTCATTGTTTGTATTTGGTATTTTGATCGGCGACAGTTCCGCATAATTTCTACGAAAATATTTATTCTGTTTCCACAAAGAGTTATCCTTCGGCGTTAGTCTTTTTAAAAATGTATTCCATTGGTTCTCTATGATTAATTTATTTCGAACTAGTCTACGTAAATGATTGTATATTGTTTTATATATTACTGATATGTTATTTCCTTTTTTGACTTTTCTTTCTAATAAAATTTTTAATTTTAATTAAGGTTGCTGTATTGCTCGATATTTCTCTTGTTACTTTATTCGGAGATTTTAACGGTATGTAATTTTTTGCCGCGGACAGTATTATGCAATTGAAATATTTAATATATTTATCTATTTCGATTGCAGTGTTTAGTGCTAAAGGTATTTTTATTTGCGTTTGTACCTGCTTTTTGTAGTCCTTCCATTTTGCTTTCAATAAGCGTACTGTAGCATATAACGGAACATTAGTCATCAATAATTTATACTCATTTTACCGTTATGAAATATCCGATATATAGTTATACAAGTAATAATAGATTTATTTAAACATTATACCCTTAATTTGTAGTTCTTTTGATGCAGTAAATTTTTTACATTTCGTAATAATTCGCATTTGAAGTATCACGAAACTGTGATAATAACGTAAACAGTAATATTTCCCTAAAACCAATGATGGCACAACTATTAAATTACAGTAGTAGTTACGTATAGGTTTATTTTTCTTTAAATTATATAAGTTATAAAAAAATAAAGCTCTTAAAAATAAAAATAAAACCTTTCTTAACGTTTACTATATTTTTTATTTTATTTGTTTGTTATATTAAGCGTGTATTAATTTTTTTTTTTGCTATTATACTGGGTATATTCGATATCAACAAAATTAATGTTCCATTTAGAGAAATTATATATAATTTTAAATTTTTATTTGTTTATGCCGAGCTAAATGTACCGCATATTTATTTATTTTTTTTTTAATGTTACAATATCTCGTATTAAACGAGGTATCATATTAGTTCAAAGTAAATTAGTCATCTTATAACAGAAACGTATTATGTGGCGATAATTTTTTTATGTTCCTCTGTTCACGATTGAAACAAAAGCAAAAAAAGAAAACAGATTTAACACTAAGAATTATTATTTTTTTGTTGACTTAACATACAGACCGTAATATTTCAGTTATTATTAAACAAAAAGAATCGTGTTAGTGAGCTGCATGCTTTATTCGCGACATATTAATTTCCTCGTGATAAAATCATCGAGCGTCACAAAAATTGTAGAAGCTCTACTCAGTATCAGATAAGAAAACTTGAGTTTAAAGAAGTGATATAGATATTTGAAGAAAAATTTAAACGAATATTAGCAAATTATTATAAAATATTATTACCTGTTTAAATTGGCTATGTCTTAATGTTTATTAATCCATTCCTAGTTTGATTGGAGCTGGGAACTCCTTTTCATTAAGCACTTTAACTGATAATTTTACACGGTCTTTTAGGCATTAATTTCTTAGATAATTATTTTTTATTCTCTTTATTTAAAAGGTGAATTAGTTCATTCTTTTCGAATATTTGCTGGATGAGTTCTTTTCATCGTGATAATTTTTTGATTTTATTTTTAAATTTTTATTAAGTTTTATAAATAAAAGTTCGAACGGGATTCTGCCGGTATTTTTATTTATTTGTGTATTGTAAAAAAACGTTACGTTTTATATATAATCATCCTAGTTAGATTGGTCCATTTTTATAGAATGTTTCAAGTAATCTTTTAGAGTTAAAAATAAAATCTCTCTAGACTTTTGTTAGTATGGGGTTAAGAAAAAAAGTCTGCCGTATCTTAAATAATTTTGTCGCTGTAACTTTTGATGTAAATTCAGTTTCTCAGTCAGATAAGATAGTTACAGAATTCCGAATAAACTGAAAATCTGATTAGTTCTTCTGCTATAACGATTGATTCATGTATATAAAAAAGAATATTATAGAATATTTGGTTAAATCATCCTGCGTGAGAATTACAAATTTGTTTCCCTTTTCAATCACGGTTCATTGTACTTACTATATATCTATGGCTAACAGGTTGGAATGCACAATAACTGGTAATTGTGACTTTCATTTTATTTTTCGGTGGTTTGAAATTCGTTACATTTAACTGACGTAGATGACAATTTTTTGTAAATTTGCTTATATTTGCTTTTGTGCCTAGTCAGTAATAATCTTTTTTAACTTTATTACGTGTTCAAAAACCCGCTACGATCTCCAATGGAATAACTATGACATTCTCGTAAAATTTGATTAGTTTCGTCTTTACTTTCTATAGTTTTTAAAACAACAGAATATCGATATATTATGCTAGTTTTAGAAAAAAACAAATACATTATTCGTTTAAATTCTTTGAAGTCAAAAATATTCTTATCGTTTAATTTTTGTAGAAAAAAAATAATTTTCTCCGTTTTTTAACAAATTTTTTAGTAGTCCTTAATGTGAAAAATAATCTATATCATTATCGACGTGGTCGAAGTATGATTACAAATATAATATCACTTTTTAGGATTCTATACGCATATAATGTACGGAGTCCTAATAAGATAGTTCAAAAATGATAAAAATATCAAGTAAAATTCAATAATTTAAAAATGGCTTGACTTACAAACTTCGAAACTAGAAGATGAATCACAATTAAAATTTAAGACAATGTTTAGGACAACTCATGACCCTAAGTACTAAAAAACAAAAAAACCGTTAAGAATATATACGAAGATTACTCAGAAAGTAAGGTTCTCACCCCTCGCATTGGGGTAATAACAAACGAAAATTAAATCTGAAACTTGCATTTTATTCCTTGAAGATTCTACATTTTTTGATATACGAACCTTTTACATTTAAACAGTTATCACATCTTGTACCTAACGTATGCTGTTCCTATAAAATTTTTCGTCCAGTTCTTTGAAGATTTCTATGATTCGATTTTTAGGCAACTCGTCGTTTTCTGCAGGCTAATCTTTTTTTTTTTTAATTGCGGATATAAAGTACAATCACTTGGAGCAAGATCCAGATTGTAGGGTCGGGTCAGGAAGAATTTCGTTTCCAACACGACTCATCAAGTCTGGCGACACAACTTCTGCCGCTACACGCTTTATCCTCCAAATTTAAACGGCCCATATTAAAATTACGACACCACTTTCGAACGTGTTGAACAGACATTACATTACTGCCATTCACAGTAACAAGTTGGCGATGAATTTCGATCGGAGAAATACTTTGGGCATTCAAAAAACGAATAACAGCGTGCACTTCAACATCGGGCGGATTTTTTATAACGTTATTTTAAAAGCGTATTACGAATTAACTAATAACGATACCCTACAAACTAATCACGCTTGCTCCTCTACCGCTATTATACGATGAACGGTTGCTGCGAGAACCCTACTTTCTCAGTGACCCTCGTAATAATGAATTTAAAACAACCTCAAGAATCGCTCGAAATTGTTTTTTTTATTTATTTATTTTTCGACTCGTCAACCATCGGAACCATTACTCCAAAACATTTAAAATAGGAAGGATTTTATATTTAGACCTTCCGGGTGCCAAAGACCCCAAATTTTGAGGAAAAAAAATCCACGTGTATGAATATCGATGGAAAGGTCGTTGTTATTTGGATTCAAGGAAACCGTATTTCGTAAAATTTAGAAGATTGTGAAAAAATAAATCTGCTCCTATGCCACTTGAATATTACAGTTTAGAATTTTGAATCAGCTTATTAATACTCTCATTTACGGATATTAATTTAGTTTTGAACATATAAATTTCCAACTTCATAAGGCCTTCAGCACGCTAAAAATCTAAAAATTGAGGAAAAAATGTAATGGAAAAATGAATAGATTTTGAATGGATTCTTTGATGTTTTATAATTACCACAGATAAGTCTTTAATGTTGGATTTTTATTCCCTAATTTCTTTTAGGAAAAGCTAATATTAATGTACGAACACATTAGAAATAAATATTTTTATTTTAATACTTCACTATTATTTACTAATTGTTTCTTTTGAAATTTTTTAATACAAAATTTTGAGGGAGACATTTTCCATTTCTAAAATTTTATTTTAACCATTCATAAATTCACTTTTACTGACACATAAATATAAAACACGGGTTTAAAAAAATTATATATATTTATTTATATTTATATATATACATAGAAGCGAAAAACAAAATAAAACTGCAGTCTAGAGTTTAAGTAACTCAAAAGGAGATTATTAAAAACACAAATAAAATGCTCCGTCAAGATTTCTTCTTTTTATTTTCAAATGGAACTACACTAAAGGTTTTGTTTTAAGAAGACAATGATTTGAAGTTTAATATATCTCATAACAATTAAACCTTTGGAAAGCAGCTGGGGTATTCTCAGCCCAAATAGCATTCTTAAGTACTCAAAATGACCTAAATTCATATTGACCCCCCCTCTTTCTGTTTCAATTTGATGAAATTGGAAGGGGGGCAGAATCAAATGTAGTAAAGTATTTTAATCGGCCTATTTGATCAAGTATTTCCTCAATATTTGGTAGGGGGAAAACTTCGCCTACCGCGATATTATTTAATTTACGATAATTTCGAAATTATCAATTTTTTGGGGGGGACTACCTAAAGGGATGAACTCAACAGACTTACCGGTTTGACAATTTTCCGAATTTAATTATTTACTTCCTCCTTTAAGACTTCTGGATCGCGATAGCTTTTTTGAAAATACAGAGTATATTCGAGAATATCCGGTGACTAATTTTATTGGTACGGTTGTTTAATTGAAATACATACTTATACTTATATTTTGAGCAAAGTTTAATCATCTTCATTTTTTCTTCTTTATTCAAGTGGTCTAAATTAAAAATGTTTAATTTGCTAAAGTTCTTTTGTCCTTAAGTCTTTTACTATTGCTTAGAGAATTCATTAAGATTGGAGTTTGTGTAGGTAACAGTTCCAAAAATTTCCTTATTGTGTAATATAGGTTGGACAGTAATCTCAGAATTTTGTTGATTAACCTTAACGATCGCCTCAGATGAGAAAATTTTATCTGCAAAATGCACATCTAGAATTATGACTTTTTTAATTTCTGAATTTTTAACACCAATTTCTGTTGTAATTTCGAATCTTACTAATTAAACCTTTCAAATGTTTTAAAAATTATCTTTATTAGACTTTTTATTTTTTTGAATTGGATTAGGTTATTCTCGTCGTTTGCCCTATTTCTACATTATGAAAAGAAAAAAAAAAGTACCAAATTACACAATAACCTCAGTAGTTACAATGACACAATGGGAGTAAAAAAGTAAAAAGCATTCTTAGTTTTAACAACCCGACATTCCATTAAAAAGTTTAACAGTCATTATATTCACTTTTGAATAATTTTACTATAAAATAGTAAAAACAAATGTATCTATACCTCTTACTGGTATTTTCTAGTCTACTTCATTTACTTATCTTAGAATGATGGTTTAATTATCCTATTGCAAGTTACATCTTTCTTGAGTATCCAACGTACAAGTATTTCTAGAATTATTTTGATTTCCTATTCCTTTTCGTTTACAATTGTATCTTACCATGAGCGTCGCCAGCGGGTGGCAGGGGGGGCAGTTGCTCCCCCCTGGAGCCTTGAAACTTTTTAATCAACTGGCCATAATGAGTATTCATAGGCGCGTAATCATGAATAATTTGCCAGAAACCCACGAAAATTATGTTTTAATTAAGATTTTATTCTTGTTTAATAAAATATTAAGCCTTTACAACTTATAAATTTTATTTTTTCTATAACTCACATCTTTTTTCTATCATCTTGCCCCCCCCCCCCCGGCCCATCGGCTGGCGATGCCCTTGTATCTTACAACTTTAGATTATAATTATATCAGCTGGAAGTAATTTATTCTTTGGTTACTTTAGTGACATATTTTTCGATATGACTTGGTAAATTCTAGCTTTAGTCGCTAGCAGAATATTTTATAATTTTGTTGTCATTTGTTATATATGAACCGAGATACATAAAAATATTATGTTCACTCTGCAACACACAAATTATAATATAAAGAACACAATTAATTGATTTTCGCGACAATCACCTGATGGCGCTCCAATCGTGACTACTGTAAAACAGATTTTATCCACTTGACAACGCTGTACATTTTTAGGTTAACTTACCGTTTAAAATGTGTACATTTTTCAGTCTAGCCTTATTTCACGGTTTTGTCGACAGGTCGCGCGGCGTGCCGATTCAAAATCGATCGCAGCACGAGCCGGTGTGAACAGAACAGGCTCTCTAACAGCGGCGCACCAATGGCTGTAATAACAACTAGATTTTATTTTACTTTTTAAATATCTTAATATCACAACTACGTTAATGTAATACAAATTTTTTATTGATGCTTTTATTATTTAAAATGGATGAAAACATAAATTATAATATTTGTAATGTACAATTTAAATGTAAAAAAGCATGCTTCGTCATGTTAGTAATGTCTGTCAAATTACGCCGACGTATATACATATATATGAAAATTTTAATTAATAATCGGTCAATTCTCTTTAATATCTTTGTAAATGTCATGATCGATTTTACACTACAGTTTTGTTCTGCCTAATAAACATTAAAGATATTTATGCTCCTGCGACAGAGCCACAGTATGATCAAGCAGCAGATGAGCTCTACCAATCAATCCAGATGATATTAGATAAACTTAAGAGATCGGATATCCTCATAACAATTATGGACGATTTCAATGCAAAGATAGGATGAGAAAAACGTGGGAGTTCAGTTGGTTGTTTTGGACTTGGCAATAGCAGTGATAGAGGAGATAAGCTTTTTGAATTCTACGAACAAAATAATTTAGTTATAACAAATACCTGGTTTCAATTAGCCAAGCGTCGCCTGTGTACGTGGAAGGCCCCAAACGATAAAGATGATTGCACAATCAGAAATCAAATCGATTATACTCTAATAAACCGGAGATATAAGAATATGATCAAACGAGCCTCAACGTATCCAGGAGGTGATATCGGTTCCGATCATAATTTACTGGTTGCTGAAGCAAAACTACGATTGAGAAACTAAGAACAGGTGAATGGAAGAACAGTGTAAAGAAATAAGGGTCTTGAAAAACCTGATTCGTTTAAGATGCATAAGCAGATAAAAGCAGTTACTGGGAGAGGACTCAATCGCTCCTTAATGCGGCTGTTAGATAAGCATGGTACCCCTGTTATTGAACAGTATGAAAAAAAAAATATGGAGAACATACTTAAAAATGCTATTTTCTGAACATCGACCTAACAGCCCCATAATGCCCGGTAACCTAGATGAAAGTCCACAAATTTTGGAATCATAAGTAAGGCATGCAGTTAAATTAATCTCAAGTAGGAAAGCTACGGATCTCGACATGACACTCGGAGATGTAGTTAAATTCCTTGATGAGGAAAATATCAAGAAACTGACCGTGTTATTCAATAAAATCTACATGTCGGGAGAAATTCCAGCCAAATGGCTGAAGTCGTCGTTTGTCCTCATACCGAAAAAACAATATTCTAAGGAATGTGGCGACTATCGTACAATCAGCCTTATGAGTCATATTTTGAAACTCTTCTTGAGAATTATTCAATCCGAGCTAAATGTGAATAGGTTTTAAGTGAAACCCAATTTGGTTTTCGTGCAGGTTTTGGAACAAGAGAAGCTCTATTGGCAGTTAATGTATTACTTCAAGAATGTAGGGAAATGGATAAAGACGCATTTATTTATTTTCTCAACTATGAGAAAGCATTTGATGACGTCCAACATCACAAATTAATTGATATTCTTCAAGCTACTGGAACCGATGAATATGATTTAAGGATAATTAGAAATCTATATTGGAACCAGACAGTTGAGTTCATTCTAGGGAACGGGGAAAACATTGACTTTGAAGTCCAACGTGGAGTACGACAAGGATGTATCCTTTCACCGCTACTATTCAATTTGTATGCTGAACAGGTTTTTATATTAGCTATCTCGGACCTCTTCTTGGGCGTTCGGATTAACAGAAGAGTTATTAAATTCGCTACGCAGACAATACTGCTATTATTCCAGAGAACGGAAGAGATCTTCAACATCTTATCAATGAACTCAACGCAGTTGGAAAGTCACACAGTCTGAATATAAACGTGAAGAAAACGAAGTGGGTGGTAATCAGCAAGGAAAATAACTTTAATTAAGTCTGTGTTATGTTAAACAATGAGAAGATTGAAAGAGCTGGGAAATTCAAATACTTGGGCTGGTACATTACTGAGAACCAGATACAGAAATAAAAATGAGATGCAGTTATGCTCGAAGTGCCTTCACCAACATTAGAAATCTCCTTTGCGATAGATCCTTGCGTCCAGATATACGTCAAAACATTGTGCAATGTTATATTTATCCAATTTTACTATATAGAATTGAGGCAATAACAATCAATAAAAGACAGATAAATCGATGATCCACGGAAGGATGTTGAAAATATCATGGATAACTAGAACATCGAATCAAAAAGTTCTAGATATGGTCCAAACAGAAAGAATGCTAATAAAATCTATCGTACACAGGAAAATAAAATATTCCGGTCATATAATCAGAGGAGAGAAATATCAACTCCTGCAACTAATCCTTCAGGGGAAAGTAGACGGAAAGAGAAGCCGAGGAAGGTGGAGAACGACCTGCTTAGATAACTTCAAGGAATGGACGGGAACATGGTCGTTAGAAAGACTCATGCAAAATGTCAGAAATAGAAGTTCTTGATACTGACATATGTGATCGTCAACGCTCTTCGAAGAGTATGACACCAAGAAGAAGAAGATAATGGAAGAACCAATTGAAATCGTTAAGAAGTATGAATTTTTATACAATACATAAAGCAAAGATTTTAAAAATGTAAATGGGACATTTCACGTCAAATGTCCCAGCGCGGCGCTCGAGCGTCAAAACGCTTACTTTTCAACTGATCATCACGCTGCTAAGAATCATTCACAAAAAATAACGCGTTTTCGATGTATTTTTTCCTCAGCTTTCAAATGAAATCATTCGTCTTTTTGAAAATGTGCCTTTTTAACCTCAAAAAAATCTAAAACGTGTTGTATCTTTAAAAAGGCATTTTTAATATTCTCTTTTAAATACTCTAGATTGAAAGAGGAGGGATTTTTACGTCGATGTAACAATTTTCAGAGTGTGTTTTTTTTTCCTTTACGAGATATTGAACGCCAAAATAAGGACGAACCACCATGCAGCGCAGCATAACATGCGGCACAGTGTGTTTTCCATCAATAATGTTTACTAAATAACTAATTCTATTACACGTAAGTATATGTATATTATTTATTTATAAATTGAAACATTCTTTGTATATTTTTACAATATAATCGCATGATGTATATTTACATAAGTATCACAGACATTTATTTATTTGTTTTCTTCGTTTTTAAAATTTTCTTTGTGTTTGTAGATAATTTATTTTTACATCGAGAATAAATGAATCTGATTTACGTTTACAAATTTCAGTTCTACAATTATTAAAAATGTTTAATGTTTCTAGTATCGATGGATATTCATCTTTTTTAGATGTGGAAAAGTTAAACAAGTGTTTCGCCAAGTTAATAGGATGGTTACTTTCACCAAACGGATTAATGCATCATGAATAAAAAACTGAATGCGTCATAGCGTTAGATAAAAAATAACAAATAATCAATCTCTAAAAGTGTTGGGCATTATTCGAATAACAATTTATTGAATAATAATCAGAATAACACAATAATTCGTTATTCGTTAATCATTAATCATAAAATATAAAATTATTCGTTAATCATTAATCATAAAATATAAAATTATTCGTTAATCATTATTTACAAAATGTATGATTATTATTTGTTAATCATTATTCACATTTATGAATAATGATTAAATTATTCATTATTCGTTATTCGTCAATCATACGTTAATCATTATTTCAAATATCAATTAATATTAATGATATAAAATGTTTTTTTAATAATTTAATATTGACTACCATTTTTTTTTTTTTTTTTTTTTTATGTACTTAATTGGATAGTGCTTGTAATGAACATTATAGTAAAAATTGTAAATTAAACAAATAAACAGCCCTACTTAAAGTTATTGGGAATAGGAAGAACAAAGACAAAAAAAAATAATCTTTTATGTTAGTTTTAGCTGTACATTTCACTAAATATATTTTTCGCTGTTATTAGTGATCTGTAAAAAATTTAATTTGTTATATATGAAAAGCGTATTTCGTATATATTTTAATTTTTATTTGAAAAATTAAAATCTACATTTATTTTTTTCTATAATTTTGTGTTTTTTTTAAATTGAGAACAAGAAACCTTCTAGGATCACATTATGATGGTTATAAATCGCTAATATAAAAAGGATAACTAATATAAATTAATTTTAATATTAATATTTTTTAATAGCCGATTAAACGTTTTAATTAATAAAAACTTATAATATTGTAAGTAGTACTATAAGTAAAATACACCATGGGCGTCGCCAGCGGGGGGCAAGGAGGGGCACCTGCCCCCCCACCAGCCTTGAAACTTTTTAATCAACTGGTATTGATGAATATTCATAGACGCGTAATCATGGACAATTTGGAAAACTTATGTTTTAATTAAGATTTTATTCTTGTTTAATAAAATATTAAGCTTTTACAACTTATAAATTTTACTTTTCCTATAACTCATATCCTCTTTCTATCATATTGCCCCCCCCCCCCCCCCCCCCCCGGCGGCTAGCAACTCATCTTGCCCCTACCTGGCTCATCGGCTGGCGACGCCCTTGAAATACACTTAATGATTCAAAGCATTAAAAAAAGATGCTAAATATTATTTTTTAATTTAAAAAAACTTTTGGCAATTTTCTATATTATTTATTTTAACTTCACATTTTTCACATTTTTATTAAAAATATTTTGAAAAAAATATAATTGAAAACTGTATTTTTAATTTTTTTAAGCTTGCTGGTGGTTTATAGCAAAATGTATATGTTGATTAAACTAAGTTTATGAATAATTACTAAATAATGAAAAACGAATAATGATTAACAAATAATGGTTAATGTATGATTGACAGGCCCATGCCCAGAATTTCAGGGGGGGGGGGTGAACATTTTCTTCACATATTTATTTTATAAATAACAATACATTTTTCACTAATATTCATACTATTAATAATTTCCATAATTTTGATTTATATATTAATAATTTACATAAGTGAATTACCCCGTATAAACACATTAATAAAAATTACTAACGTTATTGATTATACTCATAATAAAAAATTTTGCATAAAATATTAATGAAATCCTAAAAATATGGAGCATATTTTTTTTTTTTTTCTTTTAAAGGTAAGAACGCCCTAAAAAATCATCAATATTTATTTTAAATTTTTGATTTTTTTCAGATTTTTGTGTATTTATAATAACTATTTCAGTTTTCATTGGTGGGGGGGTTAACCCCCAAAAACCCACCCCGTGGACACGGCCTTGTTGATTGACGAATAATGGTTAATGTATGTTTGACGAATAATGGTTAATGTATGTTTGACAAATAATGATTAACGTATGATTAACGAATAATGATTAACGTATGATTAACGAATAATGATTAACGTATGATTAACGAATAATGATTAACGTATGATTAACGAATAATGATTAACGTATGATTAACGAATAATGATTAACGTATGATTAACGAATAATGATTAACGTATGATTAACGAATAATGATTAACGTATGATTAACGAATAATGATTAACGTATGATTAACGAATAATGATTAACGTATGATTAACGAATAATGATTAACGTATGATTAACGAATAATGATTAACGTATGATTAACGAATAATGATTAACGTATTATTGACGAATAATGACTAACCATGATTGACGAATAATGACTAACCATGATTGACGAATAATGATTAATGTCGAATAACGAATAATGAATAACGAATAAATTAATCATTATTTATTTGTGTGTCATTCAAATAATTTATTCGTTATTCGGTTATTCGAATAACAAATACCCAACTCTGATCTCTAATAAATAAGTTAGTTAATTAAAGCTAAATAAATTAATTTCCGAAATTGTATCATAAGCTCAAGTTTTTCGATGTTCATAAAATAATACGCGTTTTCGACGACGCTCGCTCTTGTTATTCAGCGCAATCATAACCATGATAATGCATAACTAAATAAACGTAAGCTAACCACAATCCAAACTCAACATCAAATAGATATTGGAAAAACCCGATAAATATTTTGCGTTACACTGCGCCGCATGCTGCAGCGGCGGTTCGTCTTTATTTTGGCGTTCAATATCTCGTAAAAGAAAAAAAAAACACACTCCGAAAATTGCTACATCGATGTAAAAATCCCTCCTCTTTCAATCTAGAGTATTTAAAAAAATATTAAAAATGCTCTTTTAAAGATATAACACGTTTTGTATTTTTTTGAGTTTAAAAAGGCACATTTTCAAAAAACGAATGATTTCATTTGAAAGCTGAGGAAAAAATACATCGAAAACGCGTTGTTGTAATTTTTTGTGAATGATTCTTAGCAGCGTGATGATCAGTTGAAAAGTAAGCGTTTTGGCGCTCGAGTGCCGCGCTGGGACATTTGACGTGAAATGCCTCAAATATGAAAGATGATATTTGGTCTGTAATTACACAAAACTTGAAATAAATGATGTTAAATTATTTTTCATTTGTATTTAAACTTTACGCGCAGTTTTAAAATTTGTTGTTTTGCATTTTATTATTATATAGAAGAATTGCAAAATGTCATTTAGACAATTTTTATTAGTTTTATAATTGTTTTTTGTAAAGAAAATTTTGAACTTCAGAAAAATGTCCATTAAAATTTAATAATGTAAAGTGATTGAATTAAAAGCAATAATTATATTGTAGTGTTTTAATTAGGATATTAAGTCAATCAATTTACAATTAATTACAAAATCTAACCTAAAAATTAAAAATTATTATACTTTAGTCAAATATTAATTATTTCATTTTTTGTACAAGATTTTTAATTTTGATCCTACATAAATATATAAATCAGTGGCGGATCCACAGTGGGAGGGCATTCCCCCTCCAAAGAACCAAAGCCTCCATGAAAAAATTTGTTATAACGGAGAAACTTAATTTATGCTGTAAAAGATTTGTATAAATGTTACACCTATGAATTTAATTATAACTAATATTTAATACTGTTTTCGCTAGTAAAACTATTAATGTTACGTTTTTATTTTATTTGAAACCCAACTGTCACCTCTCTTTTGCTTTTCTCATTTATTTTTAATTTGTATTTTGTAATGTAAATGAAAATAGTTCAACGAGAAGTATATATTCGTACTTTTAACTTGCTCACGATCAAAGAATTCGGATCGGATTACTAACAAAAATAAAAAAAAAGTAAAGTGTCTAATAAAAATACGGTCTTTCTTACTATTTCTAAACTACCATTTTATCTGGAATTTTATAATTTCGTTTTATTTTTCACCCCTAAATATAAGACAAAAGTTAAATTAAAAATTGTAATAATCATGTGTTTTTAACACATTTTCAAATTTCTAAAGAGGTCGTTGTTTGATTTTCTTTGTGAAACAAGGTATTTCTCAAATCCACTACCTATCATAGAAAATTTTACGCAAAATCATAATTACCCGCCTTCTCCTCCCAAATGTTCTTCTGCATCCGATCCTGTATAAATGTACTATTAGGTCTTATATAAAGTGATACAAAAATTTGAAACAAATTCAGCGTTATTTATAAATCTAATATGTATAAATTTTTGTTGTTTCAATATTTCTAATATTTATACAAGTTTGATTTTTAGTCTATATTAATATCCGAGGTATTTAACTTGTTACCGATTAAAAGAGTAGCATTTTATTACATAATAAACTTTGTTAATACAGAAACCTGTATTAAAATGAAAACAAACGATTTAACATAAAAGTGCAGGACTGAATAAAAATTTGATAATTTAATCGCAAACTGTTATTTACTCGCTCAGCGAACTCACTGCAATGAGCAGTCGAAAAAAACACATTTCACATTTCAAATTCCTCGCTGCAATGGGCAACGGGCTTACGTGAACGAAATGTAGTTTTTCTAATAGCCATTAGGTGGGCTGCTGCTAGGGAGCTTGTCTTGTCTATAACCGGCTCGTATTGGAGCGGTTTTTAACAGAGGAAGCCGTGCCGAAAGTAGTAGCGTATTCAAAAGTATTGTCATCTGGCTTCCGCAATTGGAAAGAAAATATGCGTTGGTTAATTTATTTGAATGTATAATCGGCAAATGAAAATTTAATTTTATTAATGGAAAGATATCGTAATCACATAGAAGAAATCAAAGGATATTGAAGAAATTTTTAGTGAAGTTAAAAATGAAGTATACCACTTTTTAAATCTTAAAGTTTTGTTAAATTTTGGTTTTGTTAAAAACTAATATGAATATTTAATTTTAAATTTACTTTAATGTAATCTTTAAACAATTTAAACGCATTAGTTATTTCATTACAAACTTGAGATATATTTTTGATACTGTTAGCAGTGGTAGATCCACGGTGGGGTGGTGGATAGGGGACATTTCCCCCTTTAAAAAGAACCAAATACTCAATGAAAAAATTTTTTACAACAGAGAAACTTAATTTATACCTACTATAAACAATTTCTATAAATGTTACCTATGGATTTAATTATAATTAATATTTAATACTGTTTTTAGTAAAACTATTAATGTTACGTTTTTATTCTGTTTTAAACGCAACTATCGTCGATCTTTCGTCTTTATTTATTTTTAATTTTTATTTTGCAATGTAAATGAAAATAGTTTAATGAGAAATATGTACATATATCTGTTTTACTTGCTCACAGACAAACAATTCAGATCGGATTACTAACAAAAATAAAAAACAAAGTCTAATAAAAAATCCATCGTTTTATTTTTTCTAGTAATTCACTATTCAAATTCTAAACTAACATTTTAGCCACAATTTTATAATTTTTTTATTTTTCACCGAAAAATAAAACAAAATTCAAATTAAACTGCAATAGTTATGTATTTTTAAAACATTTTTAAATTTCTAAAGAGGTCGCTTTTTGATTTTCTTTATAAAACAAGGTATTTCTTAAATCTACTGTCTACCGTATAAGATATTACATAATTATATAATCCCCCCCGAATATCTCTCTAAATCCGCCCATGCGGTTAGATATATACATATATTAAATATTACTAGTGTTCGCCCATTAGTCGAAATTCGATCATAATTATTATTAAAAATTTGAAGGAAACGTATATGAATTTGCATATTTCCATTTTTTTTTTCTACTCCTGTACATTCGTTCATTGTATATCTGAGAATATACACTTTTATGTGTACTTACAATACAAAACGGTTCAGTACCATTATAGTTGAATAAAAAATAAATTCAATAAAATAACATTAAATCACAATTTAAAAACCCTCATTTATTGATATTAAATGACGCCTTGAGATTTAGAACGCTGTAAAAAAGCCAATAATGATGATTATTAAGAAAAATTAAAACATTTTAATAAGGACAGATTTACTGGCTATAGCGATTTCATTTTTCATTTTTTGTATTAATTTTTTATTTAAATAAGAAAAAGAAATAGCTGTTTTCAAAATTTTTTTACTGATAACACTAAAGATCGTCAACAGCTACTAGACAAAAAAAGAAAAAGAAAATCGGTTAATAAACAGAGGAGAAAGAGGTACTAGACTGTTTTGTCTTTGCCTATTTATATATAGATTATTTAGTTGTTATGTACTATGTTAACATATTCAGCGCATAGCGGCTACCCTGAGCAAGCATAATTGATATATATATATGTGTGTTTACTTTCAGGTATTATGGTCCGGCTGCAATATTTCCCTTTACAACTAAAACTGTCGCAGATTGTCGTTATTGAAAAAACCGCAGAACTGCTCCTAAAACGGATGATGCTAGTAATCAACGATAAAGGTCTAATACCAGACCATCAGTTTGGATTCAGAGCCAAGCACAGTACAAAAGAACAAGTGCATCATGTAGTTACCACCATTGAAACATCTTTCGAAAAGAAAAAGTACTGCGACATTGTGTTTCTGGACATAAGCCAGGCTTTCGACAAAGTCTGGCATGATGGTCTTTTACAGAAAATTAAACGACACATTTTCCTTATGAATTATACCAGTTGCTTCGGTCATACATGACTGAAAGAAATTTCTATGTTAAGTATGGAGATGATTTATCAAATATATATCCAATAAATGCAGGAGTTCCGCAGGGAAGTGTGCTAGGGTCATTATTCTATCTCATTTACACATCAGATATTCCTATACCTCCCAATGTAGAGGTAGCAACCTTTGCTGACGACACCGCGATTTTATGCTCAGACGCATGTCCTGTTAAAGCGTGGAATACCATCCAAGCGGCGGTTACTGAAATTTCGTCATGGCTCAACTTATGGAAAATCAAAACCAATGAAAGTAAATCAGCACGAGTAATCTTCACTAACAGAAAAATTGATCCGACGGAAGACGTGGTCCTGAACAATGTAGCAATACCGCGAAAAACAGATGTGAAGTATCTAGGTGTATACCTTGATCAACGCCTAACATGGAAGAAACATATAACAGTAAAACGGACCGAATTAAATATAAAGTTAAGACAATTATACTGGCTACTAAACAGGAAGTCGGAATTATCTGCTGAAAATAAACTACTAAATTAAAATCAAATTTTAAAGCCAGTTTGGCGTTACAGCTGCCCGCTATGGGGCTGTTCTAAAAAGAGTAACATAGCAATCATACAACGGATCCAAAACAAAATACTCCGGATGGTTGTAAACGCCCCGTGGTACATTACCAACTTAACACTTCACAAAGACCTCGGAATAAAGTTTGTTCAAGAATTAATATTCGACGACGCAAAGAAGTATGCTTACAGATTAGAAACGCACCTGAACAACATGGTAATTGCGTTACTGGACAATTCGCTAGAAGTTCGGCGGCTTAATAGAATTAAGTTGATGGATACAGTCTGAATTAAAAGTTCTAATAAAACTTCTTTTTTAGCACCAATCGCTGGGTAGGGTGCTATTCAAGCTATGTGCACGAGATATTAAAAATAATTGCTAAATAGTTATCATCGGCTAGGTGCAATTTAGCTATTAAAGAATAAAAAAAAAAAACAACAACTTTTTGATATTATTACAATTACGATTACAAAATATGTCGTTGATATATAAATTGTTATTAATAAATTATAAGCTTACATCGGTGTTTAGTTATTGTTAAAACGTCACGTAAAAACATAATAATTTGGCACAGTCAACGGTAATATACAAATTCGAACCTATTTGGTGAGTAAATATAATTTGAATTTACAGTAACATAATTTTATTATGATTATAATGCCGAGTGATAATCAAAGGTCGTCATCGGACAAAGAAACAAAAACAGATAAAATGTTAGCCGCTTTACAAGCACAAAACCAATCGTTACAGATGTTAGGACAAACCTTTACATCAAAACCTACAGTTACTGCACCAGTTCGTTTCCCAGATCCGTTTGATAAAGACCAAGAAACATTTACAGATTATCTGGGTCGTTTAGATACTTATTTCACAGTTCATAATGTAAATCCAGAAAATAAAAAACTCACGTTTATCTCAATGTTAAAACCATTACTAAAATCATTACTGGATATCCACGTTCGTACACAGAAAAAACTTACGATGAAATACGGCAGGTTCTTCTCAATTATTTGCAGCCAGAATCACTAATTATTCCAGGTACGCATATTTTTTTAAATCGAAAACAACGAACATATTTAAATGAATTACGCCGTTTGGCAATCCCTTGTAAATATGAAGATAAATTTTTGGAACGTATTATACGTGACGTATTCGTATCAGGGTTGCACTCCAAATCTATATTAGACCGGTTATTTTGTGAAGATAATATACCACTCGAAAATACGTTTGAAATGGCGCGTGCTATCGAGCGTGCTGAAGCGGGTACGTGAGATATATTACAAGATTCTACAATAAATTCAGCACTAGTAATTAGTAATAATGTACACAAAGTAAATACAACATATAGGACTAGGTTAAGTGAAGAAGAAAATCAGAAAAATACAAAAGCTGATAAAAACAAACATGTTCAGAAAAAACGGATGTTACAGTCATCTCCAAAAGGTATTGTGTGCTATCGATATGGAGGAAATCACAAAGTTCTTGACTGCAAAGTAGATCCAAAATTATTGTATTATAATAAGTGTTTAACACAGTTATATTGACATTGTTTGTAAACGTAAACATTTTAAAAATAATTCGGTTAAATATGTAGAGGAAAATAGCAGTAATGAGGATGAAGACACCTTCCTTGTTTATCACATGAACCGAATAGACGCTACACCTGATACTAATGCACCAATTTACATAAATGCCAATTTACATGGCAAGCCATTTGTTTTTGAACTTGATACGGGTGTTCGACGAACTGTTATTAACCAAGCTGATTTTGGTAAATTTAACTTATCTCCAGCAACTTTAAGTGAAGTGAAATTACAACTACAATCTTATGGAGAAAATTGTCTACTTATTAAAGTATCTGGTTGTGTGACTACTGAAGTTAGTTATGCAGGAATAAATAAACAACTTACTTATTATGTAGTTCCAGGAAACCAACCGTTTGGTTGTACATGGTTGAAAGCATTCGGGTTCAAGTTGACACATTCTGAGAATATACACAATGTCAGGAATAAATTTGTAAACCTATCAAAGTTGCATGTGTTACTACAACAATACCAAAGCATATTTATTAATAATGTAGATGAAGTATCCAATTTTGAATGTGATTTACAACTTTGTCCAGAGGCTAAACCTTTTTTTTTTATAAAGCATATACAGTATCATTTGCAATTTGTGAAAAATTAAGTCATGAATATGATCGGCTTGTACAAGGATTGTACGAATGGGTAGATACATTTAAATGGGCGGCATCGTTGCGGCTGTTATTGAATAAAATTCCATACATATTTGCGATGACTATTCCATTACAGTTAACTCACAGGCTGATACTGTACAACATCCATTCCCAGGATTTGAAGAAACCTTTGCTGCACTTTTAGGAGGCAAGGGAAGAAAATATACCAAAGTGGATGTTTGTTCTGCATTTTGGAATTTGAAGGTTACAACTGCTACAGCAGCCCTGTTAACCTTAAATACACATAAAGGACTTTTACGAACTCGACGTTTGCAATTTGGTGTCCATTCAGCTCCAGCAATTTGTCAAAAATTTGTAAATACAATTTTTAAAGATGCGCTGTGTAAAATAGTTCACGGTAAAATTATCATTACAAGTCCTACAGAGGAAGAACATTTACAATGTTTAGAAGCAGTACTATGTAAATGCCAAGAATACAATATCCACTTAAATTTAGACAAGTGCAGTTTTTTTCAGTCATCGCTTACATTTTTAGGATATGAAGTGGATGGTAATGATATTCATAAAACAGATGAAAAAGTAGCAGCTATTATTCAAGCACCACGACCTACATCAGTTACAGAGCTCAAATTAATCATGGGTATGATCACATTTTACACCAAATTTATTCCAAACTTAGCTAACCTAGCGGCTCGATTATATAAATTGACTCAAAAAATACACCATTTATCTGTAAAAAAGAGCATCAAGTAGCATTAACAAGAATTACGGAAATAATTGCAACAGATCAAGTCTCAACATATCAAGCTGACCTAACTTTCGTCTTCTCAGTGGATACCAGTCATATGGGACTAGCTTACATAATAAAAGGAAAAGAGGCCTATTTCTTTTGCATCACGTGCATTAACACAAACAGAAAAAAACTATTCCCATGATGTTTCATGTGCTGAGGATTTCGCATATTAGGTTAAACATAATTATACATAATATTAAAGTCAAAAGAAAGAAATCAGATTTTTCATACTGCAAAGAGGAAGAGATACGTAATTTTTCCTGCTTTTTTGAACTTTTCACTAACTTTGAAAGTTTCGTTAAGGCAATGAAATACAATTTTGTTCCCGACAAAAAGTGATCTTTCCACCAACATAACATATGCCCACAAAAAATTTTTTTTTCAAAAATTTTGAGCTTTTGGCGCCCCGAGGGTCTAAATTTAAAGTTGAAAGCCCGGATGCTACAAACTAGAGAAATATACGGGTATGTGTATGTTTTTAAACTTGTTTAAAATTTCCAGCCATACTACTGACAGCGCTGGCACGCCATTTTTTGCGCTTTTTTGAACTATCCAGCAACTTCAAAAGTTTTGTTACGGAAATGAAATTTGATTCTGTTCCTGACAAATAGTGATCTTTCCACCGATGTGTCACGTGCCCGAAAAAAATAATTAAAAATTTGAAGGTTTCAGCGTCCCGGGGGTCTAATTTTAAGATTGGAAACCTGGATATTCTAAACTAAAGAAATATACAGAGATGTGCATATTTTTAACCTTATTTAAAATTTTTAATTATAAAATTCGCGTCACAAGAGCGGCTACACATATTTTTTACGCTTTTTTGAGCTTGGCACGTAAATCTGATTTAATAATAATAATAATAAAAAATTTTTATGTACTCACCATTCGACGAAATATATGAAAAAAATATATAAATTTACATCTAATGTTGGCGGGGACACCACTAACCGTTCGGATTCTTGGTATTTAAATTACCTCACTATTATCCAATAATATCCAGAGTAGAATTTTGTTAAACGAATGAAACGCACTAAGAAAAACACTTAAAAATTGAGATTAATTTTTTAAATTAGAATTTAAAGAAAAAAAAATACTACATAATAAATAACATGTGACGATTACATTTTTTAATTTCAATAATAATCATAAATAAGTTCTTTCATAGTTACATATTGTTAACGTATATTATTTTAATACAAGTATATAATATTATAATAAACAATGATGCCACTTTCTGAAGTTGACATAATCTAAATATGCCGCGAGGACGAGTGAAAATTTAATGAAAATAATGAAAAATATTGAAAAATTACGAATATGCTCTACATCAGCAAGGATATAAATAATCGAAATGTAAAAAAAATGTTGAAAAAAGTTTGAAATAATAATAAACATGCTTTCAAATGTATGGAATTAATCTTTTTTTAGAAATATGAAACAAAATATAAAAATTATTTAGCATAATGCTTTGTCTCATACTACATAATTGAGAAATAACTTTTTTTTTTATGAAATAAATATAACAAATCCTTATTCAATTAGAGAATATTCAAGTTTTATGTATTGCGAGTTAATATAAAGTAAAAAATAATGAAAACAAAATTAAATAGGTATATGTTTTCGCATAAAAAATTTAAAAAAATAAAAAGGTCCGATTGTATTGTAAAAAATTATGGGCTTTCAATAGTCAAGCTTTTTATTGATCGGTACATAATAAAGGAATAAACTAAATCAATTTGAAGAAATAATTCATAGGTAAAAATTATTAATTGAGCCGATGCAGTAGAAAAAATTCCTTTCATGTCATACATAATACTTAATTTGTTTAGCGTACTTACAATAAATATGCAGCGTAATTAGTTAAAGAAAAATTATCGAAATATTTAAAAAATATTATTTTCATGACCGTGCACAGATATAACGTGTGCTTGAACAAAAATAATAAAAACAACGTTCATGTATGCGAATAAATAAAAATTATGAAACCGTATGTAAGTTATTTAAATAAAACTGGTAAAAGTAGAAATAATTAAAATTTTTTTTTTAAATATATTTTTTTAATGGGGCGCAACCGAAGGGTTATTTGCGACGCGGAAATAGATTTACATCAGTTTAAGTAAGCTATATAATCAACGATTTACATTGAATAGGTATTAAGTAAACTGAAACAATAACTATACTAGATTAATTATACCACAGTCTTGCAAGAAATGAAAAATAGAGTTAGCATTTTTTCCAAATATCTCTGTCACCTCCGGTTCCGAGCCGAAGTGTTTGTATCTTGGATCCCAGTAACTTCTGATTTCCAGTAGGATATGTTGAATTGTGATTTGTACTCAACATTTATCGCAATATGGAACTGGCGTGCGACTTAGTAAGTAGCTGTGACCTATTCGTAGCCTGGCTAGGATAGTTTCCTCCTTTCTTAACGTCCTGTACGAGGATGACCACTCCCCGATATTGGGTTTTATTTGATGTAGTTTATTGTTATTTGCAGTGTCCCATTCTGCCTGCCATAGATTTTCCACCAAGGTTGCAATTTTTTTGAATTCAGATTTCAATAGACTTTTTTGGATTCCAAAGGATGCGTTTGTTAAGTGGTTTAGTCTGGTTCGAGGATTGCAGTTTAATTCTTCGAAATATAATCCGCATCTGATGCCAACTGGATCTGGTTTTTTAGTTTTAAATGCATATAGTCTGACGTAATTTCGGTTGTAGGTGTTTTTATAGGTAGGTACTAGTTTACGATAGGAAAGATTTATAAAATATTTCAAGCAGAGTAGCATTCTTCTATGGACTAGCGGGAAAGTATGTTAGCTTCTACGTGCAGACTTGATGTTGGGCTCGAATATGTAAGGGATTCCAGTAATTAATCGTATCGCCTTGTTTTGAATGATATTTAATTTTTGAAGTTGTGGTTTCTTAGCGCTATCGTATACTATTGCTCCATAATCTACCTTCGAACGTACCAGAGAACTATATAATATTTTCAAGTGTTTGCCTTCTGCTCCCCAGTTTCTATGAGCTACCATTTTTATAATATCTAAGGAATTATGGCATTTAGTTCTCAGCTCTTCGATGTGACTTTTCCCGGTCATTTTCTTGTCGAATTTCATTCCCAAAATTTTTATTATGTTTTAATAGGAGTATTTCCAAGCTTTAGATCGATGGTAGAAGGAAGCTGTTTTTTGTTGGAGAAAATTATACGTTCGGTTTTTTCGTTTGAAAGTGAAAGTCGACGATCTGTGGCCCATTTCAAAATTTTGTCGCTGTTTTTTTGTAGTAGCTGCTCGGCATTGCGTATGCTTTTAGTCGTGATATAGATATAAAGATCATCTGCGAATATACCATATTTTACTGCAGCTTCGATTAAATGTTGCAAATCTGATATACCAACAATGAATAGGGTGGGGCTTATATTTGATCCCTGCGAGATTCCATTTTCTTGAATAGTTGACGGCGATAAAATGTCTTGGATCCGTACTTGAAAAGATCTATCTGTAATGAATTGTTCGACAAATTTCTATAAATTTCCTTTTATTCCCCATTCTGCAAGTTGGGGCGTAGAATTATATGGCGTCAAATACGGTCGAAGGCTTTTTATTGATCAAAACTGATTAGTATTGTTTGTTGATCATTTAAAAATCCATCGTATATTTCTTATTGTAATTTTACTAAGTGATCAGTAATGCTTCTTTTCAAACGAAAGCCGAATTGCATCGGATCTAATAGGTTATTTTCTTCAAAGAACGATTTAAGGCTATTATTTACCATCTTTTCAAGTACTTTACACATTACATTAGTCAATGAAATCGGTCTATAACTATCGACTACGGATGGATTTTTGCCAAGTTTGAGCAGAGGAATTACATGTGCTTTTTTCCAAGAGTCTGGGATGTGATTTTCAGTCCAAATTATATTTAGAAATTTTAATATATTGTCTGCTTCAGTGTTTAGTGGTTTTTAAATCATATCGATGTGGATCGAATCCGGATCTAGAGCTGTGGATTTCATTGATCTGATCGCATTTTGAAGATCTATTATAGTGAAGGAAGCATTATAGTTTTTAGAGTTGTCAGAAGATGGCTCGATAAAGTTTTGTTCCGTTAGTTGAACTGCTGATTGTACACATTATTAGAGGACATTTGACCGAAATATTCGTCATGACGGTAGCTATTTTCATTTTTTAAATTAAAATTTCTTGTCCTAATTCGATGGCTGATATACTGGCGAAAACATTTTTCTGAGAGATCATTTTAATTTTATTCCAAATTATTGAGATAGTGGTCGAGAGATTTATAGTTGAGATGAATTGTCTCCAACAATTTGTTTTAGCTTCACGAATAGTTCGACGACATTTTACTCGTGCTATTTTGAAATTATTCATGTTTTCTTCATTCGGGTGTCATTTAGCTTTGGATAGTAATCTGTTTTTGTTTTTAATTGCTATCTTATAATCGTTACTCCACCAGATGGTTTGTTTGCGTGTTGTTAGGGTTGAATTTTTTGGAATGAAATTCGTCGCAGCGAGGAGTATTGCGTTTGTGACTATTTAATTCGGTAGCTTGACGTATTTGTTGAAATTGTAGAATTGTATAGTTACTACATCTGCGTATTTGGACTAATCTGCCTTTTTTTATTCTCCATGTTGGATATTTCTTTAGTGTTTGATTTTGGTTAGGTAGGTATAAGCTTGTGATAATGGGATAATGGTCGAAAAAAGACGTAAATAAAAATAAAACATGAATTACTTACCGATTTAAAAAAATCCAACGGATGAAGAAGATACTTGGAAAAACTTTGAAAAATTTTAAACCGCTTTTAAAAATTTTTAAACACCAGAAAACGATTTGATCACAATGAAGAGCAAATTATAACTGAAAGAGTTATTCAGGACTGAAACTACCTATCCCCGATTTGGAATAGTGCCGTGTGCAACATGGCCGAAAAAATCGGGTTCGGTTGGAGCAATTGCTCGCTTTCGCCGGGATTCTTGGACAAGGTACATGGATAGCGTAAATTAGGCCACTGTAAAGGGATGGAAATAACGGTACCTGATATGCACTTCAACGATGTTGCGAACGAATTTGGTGGTGGGGGCGGGGACTTCTTAGACTGCGGAGCAGCGATTGTTTTTCTTGGAAATGCCGCTGTCGGCGGCTACAACAATGTGGTGTACGTGTCTCGGAGACGGCCAATAACAATGATGTTGATTTTTACGTGTATGTATGTGCGTATTTGAACAAGTATAAAAATTATTCTTCTGCCGAATAACGGTAAATAGTGGGACTTGTGCAGACAAAGGCTGATGCAATGACGAACTGTATACTTGAAGAGGTTGCCGATTCCTGGAAAAGGAAGATTGACGTTTGCAGTGACAATGCTGCGATGTGGTTGAGCGGGGGGTGAAAATATTTGTTCCTTCATTTAATAATTATACGGAGATGTGTATAATATTACGAATAATTACGACATCGATAAAAAAATTTTATTGTCCGGAGATTTTTCCCTATCCGAGGTTTTTTTTAAATTAATTGGAGCAATGATTAAAATGATGTTTAACAGTATACGATTAATATTAAAAATAATTTATCGAGGTAAACTCGAATTACATTTTAAAAAATATACATTGAATTAGCAGGTAAATATATTCCAGGGGGTTGTGATCAGGCGAATAGCTTGAAAATAATATCTATAATAGTAATTAAAAAATAATGCAAGTGCGGAAAAATATATGTAAATATATGAATATATTTCGGTGCGCCATTATATCGATGAATTATACTAGCGCAGGTGTACGACTGAAAATTTTTGTATCAATGGTGGAAGAGATTGTGAGGTCTACTCACAGTATCTGGAGATAGAAACATTCGGTTGTTGTTTCTTCTTACTGTATTGAGCATTTTTTTAATCGCTTCCAGATTGGTGTTTAATAATTTTTGTCTCTCCCATACTGTATTTTATAAAAGAAATTGGAGTTTCAAAATTTACATTATAATCTTTTTCAGCTATTTCTTCAATAATTATGGAAGAAGAAACATTTGAAATTATCATTCTTTTTTTAGGATTGATTAATCTCCCTATGTGTGTTACGTTGTTATTTATCGTAGTTATTTTATGCGTCTTTACGAAATGGTCTACTAAAAGTTTAATGGATAAAAATATTGCAAATCTATCACGCAGCATTCGCGATACCCGTTTTAAATTTCGGTCTTCTACAATTTCTACTATTTTAATAATATAGTCTTTTTGATTAATTCCTTTCGGTATAGTGAAAACTATTGCTTGTTCTTTAATTGAAAAATTGAAATCCGATGAAGTTTTGGCGTAATTGGTAGCATTATTACTTGTAGGGTTGGAATTGAAATTGTTATTATTCGATTTCCGTCGGCTTCGATTTTCTTTGTGTAGAGCTATCTCACCAATTCTAATGATGATGATTTTAATGTATGCTCCGCTGTCAGTAGAGTTTTTGTAGGAAATTAGCGTTGAGGATTTGATGAATCCATTACTGTATCAAATGATAGTGTTTATGTACATAGCAGTCCGCATTAGATAAACTCACACGCTAGGATCTTCTAAGCTTGACATTTCTACTATGATAAGGAACTTTGTAAACAAAAAAGCAAAAAAAGTAAATTTTAGTTTTTCAGAAAAACTTTTAAGATTGCTCGTTATTTTTTACTTTTATTTTATAGAAAATAATAAATATATTGCTATTATATATACATGAAACTAATAACATCGTTAATTTTCATTAAAAATTAGTTATATGTGTTATTATCATAACACTGTGTACGTATTTATAAACCTTAAAATTAAACGATTAAAGGTGAGATCTGATATAAAAATTGGGTACTTTGGACTACCGTGTTTCGAAAAATTTTGGGTTGACCGATTATAACTTATGCCGTGTTTTCACGAGTTTTCAATAGAGTTGATCAACTTTTTAGTGAATCAAGAAAAGTTTGACCGAGTCAAACTTTATCGTTCAAATGATGATGTGTTGTTCGAGTTGAACCGAATACTGACACCTGTGAACCTTCCTTGCTTTCAACTCGCATCGACTACCGGTGATTTTCCGTGTCGTGTTCGTATTCAAGTATCTCAAAATGAGTGTAAAATGGCCCGAAACTGCGATGTTAAAATTTTTATAACTATACAGGAAGCACGGTTGTCTTTGGAACCATCGTTTTCATAATTATAAAAATAGAGATGAGCGGGAAAATTCAACTATTTCTGACGTAAAAAACAAAATTAAGACAATCAGAACAATGTACAAAAAAGAACGTTCGTTGGTGTGCAAATCTAAAAAAAAGTGGAATGGGAACGAAGGAGTTACACGTGCTCAGATTGTTTTGGTATAAAACAGCAGATGCATTTCCGAATGGTATTACAAATACAAGAGATACGTCATCAAATTTAGTAAGTGCACTCGTTTATTTTTTAAAGTAACTTTACATTAACTTGTAATAATAGTCACTATTAATCATTGTGTATCATATCTAGTTGACACAGCACAGTACCTTCTCCCGAAAAATATTCTTCGTATTCATCACGCACAGTAGACGCTGATCTGGTGCAGTTACGATTCCCTAAATTAACTTGCAAATTAACTAAACCATTAACTTGAATATTCTGTGTTCTCCGAGGACTTGGTATACTTAGTACTCCGCGTATTAAGATCTTCAGTATCAAGGGACTCCGCAAGTGTATATCCTTCACTCGAACTAATTTTTTACTAGTTATGAAATGGTAATGCTGCTTTGGCAATTCCGTGAACAGAAGTAATTCCAACGTCTATAGGTCGTTCGAAAACTCTGAATCTATAAACCAAAATCTCGAATACATTTTCAACTACGCGACGAGCTCTTGGCAAGCGGTAGTTGAAGATTTTTCGTTTTTTCGATAAATTAGTACTTCTCCCGAATGGTTTTAAAAGGTTTGTTCGTAAGGGAAAAGCATCATCAACTACTATTACTCTATTTTTTGGAAAATTTAACTTATCGCTGATATCTTCCAGTGCTGCATTCAAAAATGATTTTCCAAAAATGGCAGCATCATTTTCTCATTCCATAAATAGCAAAAACAATAGTTTGCGTCTAATAATACCATCAAAATTACGCTGTATGAACCTTTGTAATTAAAATACTCCGATTCACTATGAGGGGAATTTCATATAACGATATGCTCTCCGTCTGTAGCACCGCAACAGTTGGGAAAATTCTATTGGAAGTAGTGTACCATTTGAATTGCCTTCCATTCTTCTTCAGTCTTTGATACCTATAACGTATGTTAACAAAAATTTCTGCAGGTAAGTTTCTGTTGCTGCAGGGATTTCTGTTTCTGCAACAATACAATTTTCAATGATCCTTTATCTGAACAAGTTTTCTTCATCTTTTAGAATTTACTGCAAGATGAAGGAGTCGAAAGCGACATGGACAAAAATACACAAGAAACCCTTAAGGAAAGTGGATTTCCTGCATGTGCATCTATTACTATCACGAATACTAATATCCTGGAAGAAATAATACGCGTGGAAAACTCAGAATCTGCTAATCAGTATACTCCGAAACAGTCAAAACTGGCAAATATGTTTCGTGCTTTTCAGATTCGCAAACGGAAAATGGTTCATAATAAAAGCATAGCGATTGATAAATTTGATAAAGTAGTGCAAAGTAATAAAAATCAGACTGAAAATGAATTTGATATATTTTCTAAATATAATGCTATCCAGTTAAAACAGATGCTTCTTTACGATGCTATCATTTGCCAGGAACAATGTATTAAGACAAAAAACGATTGAAACTCATAACAAAACACAATCCCAGTGTTACATAACACTATCACTAGTGTTTTCACCTTCCCAAAGTGCTACTCCTTCACCAGCGTATTCAAACTGCGTGGATGAAAAATATTGGTCACTCTCATTTGCAACTAATTCCAACAACAAACACCAATGCCAGGAAGATTCGGAACAGCCATCTGATATAGTTGCCAAAGCTTTAAATAATATTTTACAATAAAAACTATATAAAATGTTGTAAAGGACCTTAAATTTAATACTTTTGTTAAAACATATTATACTTTCTTTAATATTCTAAAGTCTCGTATATAGCTGCACAAACTTCTTTCAAAAAGTTTAAAATGGTATTTTTAGGTGCAAATGAATCTCCTGTTAATGTTACTTGCAGCTTTAGTCTTGGCGAAATAGCTGCACTGATCTTTCAGTAGCAATTGCTTATTTTTCTTTTCATGATCCACTGATTATTCGCCCAAAAATGATACTTTCGACGATTGTTAATACTTAATAAAATTGTTCGTAGTTCTTCTTGTAACATAGCTGCCATAGTCTACGCACCACTTCGCGCATCGCTACCTTCGAAGCCATTTTAAAAGATGAAGTGTGTGTATAATAATATTTTCAGTGAATACGTTCTTTTAAGTTTAAAAAAATTACAGTAAGTAATATTTTAGATTGTTTTAACTTTTTAACTAAGATGTAAAATAACACGAATCACTCCAATATAACATTTTTTTACTGTATTATTAAACTACTGATAATGATTGCTCGATTTTTAGTTGAAACGTATGAACCAAAACTGATTCAAGTTGAATTCAACTTTTGTCGATCAACTAAAATCGGTCAACTAAACTGGATTCGTGAGAACGCGACTTTATTATTTACCAATATTTTAAATAAAAGATAAGCGCCCGGAATTCCTTGAATTTGGAATGATTGAATTAATAGCTTAAAGTGAACTAATATCTTTAGTATTACAGTAAATTTCGAACGTTATGTCTTAGAGTGCTTGAGTTACAAAAAATTAAAGTGCATATCAATAACATTTAATTTAAAAATTAAATGCTTCGAACGACTTAATTTTAAAACACTTAGAGAAATGCTGCCCTTAAAGCGGCGTTTCATCGAAATCGACGAAAGTACTGAGGCAGATGCTGTATAGTAGAGATATGCAAATCAACTCCGCTAAAGCAGTTTTGGGTACATATATGTGTCTTTTCCGATTGTGTGGATATATATTCGCTTCTCAACTTTACAACTACGGCAGAGTTATATATCTCATATCTAGTGTATAATCACACTCTTCGCTGTGTATTCAACTCCAACTCGGCGTAGCACTGTGAACGCACAAAGCAACAAAACGTCCTTGAACACCATGCGCATTTTCTTCACGCAATTCCGATGCAAAACCGAAAACGATCGGACATACAGAGGAAATTACGATATTGCAATTTGAAAGCATAATTATAAACGTTAAACTGCATTTACGGGTCATCTTAAGCCACATTTTTACACATACGAACCGAATTAACTGGTCATCTGAGTTTATATTTTCGCAATTTGTTTTGAAATGACAATGTTAATAATAATTTATTTAATATTGTTTTCATTTCGTGATTTTCGTTTAAGTTGAAAAATAAAGTTAAGTGCGCACTTTATTTTGAATACTTTTTCGTAAATAAATAAAATATATTTCTCATAACAAGAACTACCGCTGTAATTCATAATATGTTAAGTTAGCAATAAATTTTCTTTGCATATTTATTTTATAAGTAACAATACATTTTTCACTAATATTCGTACTATTAATAATTTCCATCATTTTGATTTATATATTAATAATTCACATAAATGAATTACCCCGTATATGAACATTAATAAAAATTACATACGTTATTAATTATACTCGTAATAAAAAATTTTGCATAACATATTAATGAAGTACCTAAAACTATAGAGCATATTTTTTCTTTTTTCTTTTAAAAGTAGGTAAGAACATCCTAAAAAATCATCAATATTTATTTTAAATTTGTGATTTTTTTCAGATTTTTGTGTATTTATAATAACTATTTCAGTTCTCATGGGGGGAAGGTTAACCCCCCCCCCCCTTGTGGACACGGCCTTGGTACTACATACTTCTGCCACAACTCAACATTGCGAAACATTCTTGACATATTTATATTATACTATTTTTAATAAATAATTATTCTTTCAAATTGCAACATCGCAATTTCCTCTGTATGTCCGATCGTTTTCGGATTAGCCAATAGATTTGAAAATGTTAAATTACACCGTCGCTGTTACCTCTGTAAACTGCAATCTATGAACACGACGTAATTCTGTGAAACAGTAATAAGGAAAATGTTGACAGTTGCGCGCGCAGCTGACGCCTTTCGGAGTGGAGATGTATCAAATCACTCCGCCAAAGGTGAATTTAACTGTGTCCGGAATGACAACATTTTTATTTGTTGTGTGAGACGTTTTTCGGAATTGAGATATATTAAATCACGTCGTAGGAGGTACATCCGACTGTGTCCGACTGCGAATATATTTCCGAGGATATAACTGTGTCCGAAGTTACCCATGCCTACTATATAGACCGACACATTTGGTCGTCACAATAATTGTGTCAAATTTTTGATAAAAATTCTTAAATTCCATGATATTGTTTAAGAGTAATTACCAGACCGTAAGCTCTACCATTGCTGTTCGAGTAAACGACCAACTGTTTACCTCTGTAAATATGTTTCGTGAGTTTTCATGTTGAAAAAACTTATAAAGTTCTTTATGATCAATTCCTTTACAGAGGAAACGACCAAATGCAAACGATGGTTATAACAATGAACATACAGGAAATTATATGACGTAATCATTTTAGTAAGATGGCCTACATATATTGCAGAAGAAAACACCATTACAATGCAATAATGTCTAGGTTCGTTAAAATTTAGTATCATTAGTGTTTCTACAGCTGCATCTTTTTCAGATATCACACCGTAAAACTGATACTCAATAGATCGTCGGTGTTTTACTCACGAAGCAATATCCAAGTTGAATTAAATAAAGACTTAGCATCACATTTTTTAACTTTTTCAGATCATAATATTTTGTTGAAAACGTTTGCATCCTTTCCATAACGAATTTTGCGTGAAATACAATCGTCGCCATTTTTGTTTTGGGCACTATCCATAAACAACATGTTTTGCGCAACATTAGCGTCCCAGATTTCTTTAATACCTACTTTTCATGCAATTTCAGTAAATATTCTGATTAATTCGTTTTGTATATCTCTGGACGCATAGGTTGCATTTTTTTGACGTGAAACGTCTTTAAAATTGTCCGTGAAACGAAATCGTGCAACGCTATTATTTTTCACTGCATATATTATATATACATATTATATATATTATATATATATATTATATATATATATTATATATATATATATATATATATATATATATATATATATAAATACTTAAACCGATACAGGCATTTCACGCTAATTCAACGGCCCTGTGCCTCAGCACAGCCGCACCCAAATTTTCCGCTATTAGTCTCACGATGTCCGTAAATTTTTGATCTTGTTGTAACGTATAATTATAGAGTATGTACCACCAAAAATTCCTTTCTTCTCTGAAGTTTCGTCATTATCAGATCCACAGAACGAAAGTTAATGCGTCGCCAAAAGTTAAATAATTTCAAGCACTGTTTCCCAAAACATTACTAGGTATCAATGTTGACACTTTTTTCGAGCATACAGTCATTGAAGTAATATGGCTTATCCCGTATTCGTGCTTCGGAAAATCTTGGTCTTTATTCGTTGCCTTTTTCTTAACTGTTAAAGGCAGCTTCTGTAATAATTGTAGCTCTCTTCTTCGCTGTGCATTTCTATAAGTGCATACATCTTTCTGTCGATAATAATGTAGCCTCGGAAATTTCTTAAGTCAAGCCGGTTGAAAACTTCTTCCACCTTTTTTCTTACGGTATGCAGTTGCTGATAAATTCTTCGTTTTCCAGTTCCACGAATCAGGTTTTAGTTTAGTATGAATAGAAGTAGAATGTCATTTTTGTCGATTGATAAACTTTAATTTTTCTTTCAATAAATAGAGAAATAAACAGAAAGAAAATTACAAAGTGATTAATCAGACAAGAAATTTTAATTTTTGATTTTTGAATTTGCAACCTATCGTTTTAACTACATTACCAAAAAACCTACAAGTTACATGGCCTTTTCCAATATCGGCAAATACTAATGAACAAATCAAATTAGTTTTGAAAATATAGTCTTAAACTATATCACGAACGAGAATGATCGACCTATCATGAATAATCGATTACAAATCTGTACGTGCGTTCAGGGCTGTATCTAGACCAAAATTTCGAGGGGGGTTTAGGATAATATTTTTTATAATTCTACATATTTTATGTATATATATATATATGTGTGTTTGTGTGTGTGTGCGTGTGTTATCATGAAATATATTTATAAATGGTACACTAAAGCCTTGCAGTCAATTTTTTTATATGCAATATTTGAATACTACAATAAAAACAAATAAAAAATAGTTGTTTCCATAGAATTCATAAAAATTTTAATTTTCTTTTCTTTTATCAAAAATTGAAAAGAAATTTTATCTTGAATTTCGGCGCATTTAATTCAAGCAGTTATGATTTCGCAGACATTTCGGGGTGGGGGATTAACCCCCAGATGCGGCCCTGCGTGCATCTAATAATACAAAACCCTTGAAACATGACACTGCCAAGATACGCTATACCTTGAAACGATTAAAGCAGATGACATCATAATTCGGCATATTTAACAGCATTTCGTTATTTTCCAACGATTCGCATTTATTTCAAATCACCGAAGCTACATTTAGTCACATGAGAGCGCATGACTATACTGTGGGTTTCATCTCGAGTTGGAGAATTTTGTTGTTTCAGCAGTTCAACTGCGTGTGTTTTCTGATTATTTTTCTTCTTTTACAATTTTAGAAAACACCACCTGGATTAGTTGCAATAAGGTCAACCTCAATTTCCTCATCTGCGGAATATCATCATAAGCATATTCAACTTTTTACAATAGCTTCCGAATTGAAGGATCGATGATTCCAACTGTGTCCTTATTTGTTTCACTGTACGGATGGAGTTATAGGTCAATCTGTTTGTTTTTACCCTTAAGAAGTTAACCGTTACATATCTACTATTTCGTGAATACAAATATGGTTCAGGGGGATCGGTAAGGCGCAAGGCCGTGTCCACAACAGGGTGGAGGAGATAAAAACATTATAAATACACAAAAATCTGGAAAAAAAACAGAAATTTAAAATAAATATTGATGATTTTTTTGGATATTCTTACATTAAAAAAAAAAAAAAAAATCATATTTTTAGGTAGTTCAATAATCTTTTATGCTGAATTTTTTATTATAATTAATAAATATATAATTTTTATTAATGTTTATACGGTAATTCATTTATAAGTGATGAAAATTATTAATAGTGTAAATATTAGTAAAAAAATATTATTCTTTATAAAATAAATCTGCGGAAAAAAAAATTTAACCCCTCCCCTCTTTATAATTCTGGACACAACCCTGGTAGGGCGTGTGGAAACATGCGTGCGCTGCTTGCTGTTTGCAAAACGTTTCATCTCAATCTTTCATTTAACTTTTTTCTTCTCTTTATTTACTAACGCTTAAAGAACCCGGTTGTATATGTGCACCCTTAAATGTAGGATTTCAGTAACAAGAAACAATTCTGTAATAAGTATTTTACAAAGTCTTCCTCATTTGTTCTTTTTGGCATTTTTCGATCCTTTTTTTCAAGTAGCGGAATTGGGAGTCTAAGGAACCGCAGGGGAGTTAGATAAATGAAATTGATAATCTGATAAGTTATGGAGTTTCTTTAAGAACATCAAGGTCTTCTTTTATAAAAATTTATAAAAACAAAAATCGTAAATAGACAGGAATTTCCGATAATGCTACTTATTTTCGTTAAGAACGTAGCATTATTATAAATTTAAACAGTTTATTCACATAGCCATCAAGAGAAGTGAGAATATGGTGCGTTAAATGTAGTTTTTGTTTATTATAGACTGGCGTTTCGATCTAACCTTTTAGAATTTTAGTTTATTTACATTTTAATGGATTATAGAATTATGGCCAAATTCTTTATCGGATGGGTTAACTCGTAATATGGGCACACTGGAGATACTATTTTTAAGGATAGTATAGATTGAAGATGTAGGATTTGTTTGTTATTGGGGATAGTAGCCGATACATTGGAAAGTATTAATTTATTAGTTGGATTTTTGATTCGTCGTGCTGTAATTATTTGGTGTTCCCTAAATTTATCTCGGCGCCGTTGTCGAAAAATGTGTCTGTTAATTCTCTCGTTTTGAGAAAAATTACAATTCTGTTTTTAGATATCCGAGAACCGGCAATCATGTTTAATGGTCCTCTGACTAGGCCTTTTAGCGCAATAAAATAATCGCGGATATCGTGGTTCGTTAAGAATGGAAAGATTATGCCTTGTTCTTTAGGTGGATAATTAAAATCGTTCAGACCCTCCGTGGTTTGACAATCTATTTCGAACGAATTTAACACTTACGAACCTGGACCGAAACAATACAGATTATTTGTCTAAGGCGCATACAGATCTCTTAAAGCAATTTTCTGATCATCACATCTTATATATATATAGATGGGTTCAAACAGTCAAACTTTGTAGGGTGTGCAGTTACTACTAAATCAAATGTGATCGTTCGCTACTTATTGCCTCTATATTTTTCAATATTATAGTCGGAGCTATACAGCTTATTATTGGCCACATCCAGGAAGCTATTTCGAAAAATCTTCTAAAAGTACTGATCTGTTCGGATTCCTTGGCAGCCATCACAAGCATTAAAAATACTCTGAAAAGAACGCAACATCCGATAGCCAAGAGCACAGTTAAAATCCTACAGAACACACCAAACACTGAGATCAATTTTACATGGATACCGAGTCATTCTGGAATAATCGGAACCAAGTAGCAGACCAGACAGCGAAAGAGGCGGCGAAGATGATGCCATATCCATCAATACCAGTTCCGCAAAAGGACTTTACGAAACACGTCAAGGCAACCCTCGACAAGCAGTGGCAACAACAATGGTGGAACACTCCGACCACGGTGAAGCTACGAGCTGTCAAACCGACGACGAAATCATGGGCAGTCCAACTTCGCTAACGTAGACAGCAAACCATTATTTGTAGACTGCGCAAAGGCCACTCTATCCTAACACACGGTCATCTCATTCGAAATCTTCCTTCACCAATATGTAGCTCCTGTCGTACTCAAATAACACAGTTAATCATTTTCTCACCGAATGTCCTTTGTACGCTCACCATAGAATCATAAGTAATTTACCAACAACTCTGCTCTCCATTCTTCAAGATGATCCCATGTCACTAAACCGACTCCTTCACTTCCTTTCCATCACTAACTTCATAAATAATATTTAAACCTATATCCTCACCGTATCTCTAACCTATGCAGCAGTAAATGGCACGAAAAAAAAAAAAAAAAAATCGTTCAGTGGAATAATTCTTTTATTAGATTTTACTTTTGATGCGAAAGAAGCTTGCGTTAGATTAGTATTTATCGGCATTGCAACATCCCGTATAGCGGGTTTATTATCAGCGGCATTAGACGCTGAGTTGATGTTATCAGATAATGAGTGTACACTTATTGATTGCTAGGTCGATGCGGATGCAGAGTTTTGTGTGGCGGAAAAAATGTGTGTTGTCTGTGCAGAAATATGCGTAACGGCATCGCCGGTAACCGGCTTGGCGATTACCGGGATTGTAGGTGTATTCTGTGTGTGTATGTTTGGCTTACCTGATGTGTGTTTATACTTACCTGGCTGGTCCGTTTGATCAGCGACAACGGTTTTAGTAGGTTTTGCGGGGGGAAACGGTTTGCCATCCCTTTTCCGGAGGGTGGAGGTGGGGTGGGGGGGGGGGGGGGTGGGGGGGGGGGGGGGGGGTGCGAAGCATCATTTAATTTAGCGTAATTTACTAAGTAAACTCCGAATACATAACGCGTAAACACGAGACAGTTCTGTTACAAGTCACTTAAGTATTTGTGAAACGATTGGTTCTTATTGCTTTTTTTCCAATACACCTGTTTTGGTAATAAAAATAATTTTAACTGCAAAAGAACGACGTGTTTTAAGAAATGTTAAAATTTACATGTAGTAATATGTTCAACTTTAATTTTCTAGAACAACGGATACTTTCACAGCGAACCTTACAATAAATTACTTTTCACCAGTTAAAAAAATTTCGAACTTCTTATTGTAGAACACAGTCCGCAAACAAATTTTAGAGCACAAACTCCGTACCGTTTTTGGAATTTTGAAATGTATAAATAATACAAAAAGGAACACGTTTTACAAAGACAGTGTGGTAGCGTAGTAGTTAAGGTGATTAGCTACCAAATCAGAGGTCAACGGGTTCGAGACTTCTCTTCCCGGATCCAAATCGCTTCCAAGTTTACCCAGCCTGAAATAATTCGATACTAGAGAAATCTGGGAAAGTAAAGGCGGTCGAGAGAAAGCAACTGGCCCCAGTATTCCCATCAGATCCATTAGGCTTAGTACATTGCGAACCTTAACTTCACAATCCCCGACGCTCTGTCAAGGCTATGGACTTTACTTTACGTTTCATAAGCGTAAATTTTGGTCATCAGTAGTAAACAACAGCAGAAACTTTTTTATTCTAATTCAAGTTTTCCAAGATTGACACGATGCATGAAGATATTAAATCAGATTTACTTAGAAATGAAGCAAAAAAAAAAAAAAAAAACGTGCTTTATCACTGAAAATTCTAGCTCTTACGTTACAATTCTTCCGACCGGCGACTCCCGGTTGGTTTATAATTTTCTATTTTGACTGGTCTTTCTTTACTTCTGCAATTGGTTCTAATTTATTCTGTTCTGTTAACCCAACTTCGTTGTTTTCACAGAAAATCGTCTAATAAAACTTTTTACACAGAAATAACACAGTGTGCTATTATTCGGGGAGATATGAAATCGTTGGATCAATGCCCCTTACTGGTGAGCTCAAAGAAAAGAGAAAAAAAAGGTGATATAAGTTGTAGCTATTGTTTTCTTTTTTCAACCCTGAACGATGTAATCGCATCTGATGATATTGCTTTATACGGTAAATACATGATGGAACTACTTTTGATGAGATTATTTTTACCCTATAATTTATAAATTTACACATTCTTCTATAAACGGGTTGTTTAATTGCTCCGTGATTACGTCTAATCAGTGCAAGAGTGTGCGATGATGAATTTTCTGACACCATTTATTGTCTTATAATAATTCATAACAAAAGTTAATACGTTAATTGTAATAATGTATATTTTAAGCCATTTTTATTTTAAAAAGTACCGATAAGACTATACTTCGTAAATTGTTATAATAAACTTAACCGACAACATATTCAACGTGACTCGTAACTTTATCTATTCAAATATGTATGGAATCGTGTAATTCACGTTCTAACTACAACAAGCTGCTCTAAAATTCGTTCCCTTTTTTTGTATTTTTCCTAATCGAGTAAAATTGGTAGCGAATTTTTAATTAGGCTCATCGGTCAATTGGCTAAAAAAGCAATTTCCAATTATTGGGAACCCGCAACTTTTTCGCCATTATTTTACATCATGTGACCTTTATTTGTAATGATACGTGTTCTCTCTTTTATAGAAGAAAGTCGAAATAGGGAAAAAGATACGTTACTGTTAAATATATTCTATCGGTTTCCGAATTTCTACAATTTCTTAACTAAAGGTCTCTCTGCATATAGCCAAATAGAATTTTTTTGCTTTCCAAAACTTTTGCTTAATATTTTCCTACTTTAGCAGAAAACGACGCAAAAAAAACATGGAAAATGTATCGCACATCCCATAAAAATATTTACCTTAATTATCCGTTACATTTAAGAATTTTTTTGTTTTAAATTAGAATAATACTAGTTGAAGTTGTTACGGTTTTTGTTTTGTTGCTTTTGGGTTGATGATAGTATGCTATTTGTTTTTTTCACACTACTAAACACGCAATCGCCGCATTTCAATTTTCTATACAAAACTTTATCGATTTGAACGAATTGCAGATAAAAAATTACCGAAATTTCCATGCTCTTCCAAATTAATGAAAAGTAGAAAAACAGAACATTTATTTTTACAATTAAAACATTTTATTCGGTAATTCCCGAAAGTAGTTTTTTCAAATTCTTGTTACTTTAAAATTAAACATTTTCAAGTAAAATTTCATTACATAGTTGGAGAGTTTTGTTATTTAGAACGTTAATTAATGCATTTCTGGTGTTTATAATTTCAAATATTTTTCTATTTTTAAACTTTAACTAACATCACGCATAACAAAAAAAAAAAAATCCATCCATGATGAAACTATTTAAACATTACTACTGATATTTACTTAAGTAGCCTACCGAAAGTTAATAATAAAATAAGAGATTCGTAATTTTCAATATACTTTTGTTCCTTTATCGTTTATTGTTTTTCGCTATAATATAGGAAAATTTTAAATCAAAGTTAAACTTTCAAAACACGATTACAATTATTTTTCTTCGAAAGCATACTTACTTTGCTTCCATTTGCATTATAAGGAAAAAGGGATTACCTCAATTCGAGAAAAATTTATAAGTGAAAGAAATTACAGAGTGATCGATAACACTTAATTAGTCTTTCGAAATTTATTATTTCATCAACTTATAGAGAAAAAATGAAAAGGTTAAAATAATGAAATATTATATTTATGAAAGTTATAACGCGTTTCAATATAAAACTATTGACGAAATTCTAAAAATGTATAAAATATTATCAATAGTGAGAATTCAGACTGACAAGAAATACATCGGACAATGTAAATATAAAAAGTAATAAAAAAACATTCGATGAATGCAAAAATTGTTCAGAAAAATTAAAAAAAAAAAAAAAACGATAAACAAACATATAAAACTTATAATAAACACATAAAACGCAAAAAATTTAATTTGTTCATTATGTTAAACATATTAAGAATTTAGATCTGTAATGTCAATATTCAAATATAAAAAATTAAACAAAAATATATAAGTACAGCAGTTTAAACATATAAAAAAATAGCAAAGTATACGATTTCATATTTTAAAAAAAAAGGAAAGTTGAAAAAAATATATACCGGAACACTGGTAAAAAAAATAACAAAATCATTACGTAATCAATTGAATACTAGTGTGTCCATGTACTTGTAATAAACAATTTGAAAACATTTTTAAATAGAAATATAACATTCATTTTAAATAGAATATTAATAACGGTCTAATCAGAATTTGTAAAAAAATTTTTAAATTGTAAAAATATTTAAACACAACTAACTCTCTCTCTTTCTGTCTATACATACATACATATAAGTATTATATATGTAAATGTAAATACACATGTGTATATATTTTTAAAATTCGTCATGTCTAGCTAATGCTTCTCCGAAATCTGTTGCTTGCGATCCAACAAACAGGTCGTATTTTGCTAATATTTCATCTTTTGTTAATTTCTGATCAGCATCCGAATCAGACTCGTAAATTAAATGTTTAGCTTCTGCTTCCGCGTGATCAAAGCCACTAGGCAATATCCAATCTTTTACCTAAATTAAATTTATTAAATACATTAACTAGAGTAATACAGCTACATTTTTTTAATTAACAAAGAATCAAACTTCAATGGCATAATAATACTAATTAGATATACGCCGTTGGTATCAATTAGCAGTTCTCCGAGTTTCTTATCGACCGGTAATTCATAAAACAAATTTATCAGTTCCGCTATATCAGTTTACAACAATAATTACTGAGTTACCGTTTTTTACATTTTAAATTCCTACTAAAATTCACGCGAATTAATTTCGACAAGATAAATATATATATACAATTCTATGATATAAAATTTACACGTCAGTTTCCACTCAAGGCCCTAAAAAACTTTAAAACACAGAAACGAATATACACACTTCAAACACAGTATAATAAGTGCTATAATATCAGGAATAGCCTTTCTTAAAAATATTCGAGATAGATCTATATGATTTAAAATAACATCAAACTTAAATTTAAAAACTAAATAAAAACATCATCATTCTATAATTTTTCGAGGTATTACTTAAAAAGATTACCTTTGTGTAAATTTATGGTAAAATATTTCAAAGTTAATATTTGTATTAGTTTGCAACTTAAAGAAAATAATAATAATAACACAAACAACGTAATTATTCAATTTTATAGGTAGAGTTTTTTAATATTAATTCATATATAACACTGACATGCGTGTATCAACAAATTATTCGAGGCGCATATAATAACAGGTTACAAACCTACGAATGCTAATTATAGACAAGTCGATATATTAATAAATAAAAATTAGTAAATTTTTTACATATGTTCTAGTATAATGTATTTTAAATTTCACTTGTACCAATAAAACTTTAAAACAAGAATAATTATACAATAAACTATGAACCGGTAACAGATTATATACATATTTGTCACGAGATTTTGTTTACGCCGAGATACATCATATATCCGGACAAATACTTACAACCTGCAAACAATTGGGAAGTGTTTTTCTTTACTTCACATTTTTTTCACAGTTTGAACATATATATTTTTCTTCGTCAACTGATTAACATCGTGCTTTATTTCAAACTATAATTAGTTTTACGAAATAACTAAATTGTTATTCTTTTTACTTTTTCCGAAATTCTCGAAAAGCCAAAGACCAAGTTATTCAAAATTTAACAGCTGCGATTATACATTGGTACGTATAAAAAATATCATGAACCGCGAGTAAATAGCATATCACTCGTTCAAACGTAAACGTATTGCAAAATTCTGACTGTGGTTTACACATTCATGCCACGTTTGTTTGAATTTTTTTTTGGAAATTACCCAGACTAGAAAACAGAAGTATATTACAAAATTGCCAATTTCTACGTGATTAAATTCCACTTTCGATAAGTTAAAAATAATAAAACATTAAAACATGATCTGTACACATTAAATGTAATTTTATATGTAAAAGATAAAAATAAATCTTTAAATTGCATTACTTCTTCAACATCCATAAATCCATCTTTATCTTTGTCTCTATATAAATTGAAATGTTCCCTTTCTGTTTGAACCCAGTCTGGTTCGTCATCTTTATTTTCCGGGATCTGATACATATCACCTGATTTTAATTCACGCTTATTACTAACAATATTAAAATTCTCATTTTATTAAGTTAAATTTTGGAATACCCAAAAACAAATGCTTCTTACGTAATGCATTATATGTACTCGAAATCATGAAAACAATAAATGTTCGATAACACTTGTGGGGATTACGCTCCGATTTAAACAATTTTTTTTTAAATTGAAAAATAAATCTATAGACTGCTTCGCAATGCACTATTTCTAACTGTTCGACAGGGTTTAAATTATTCTTAGCGAGCCATTTTTGTTAAGCTGCTTGGTATTCTTTAGTGAAAGAATAAGGCATTTCGCAAAAGGGTTCTTTTAGCTCTGGAAATAAATCAAAGAGCGGAGGACTCTAGGTTGGCGGCAGATGCAGTAGGACTTTTCAGTCGTATCATTCTATAATTCCAATCACCAATAAAGTGACGAGCAGTCACGCATTATTATAAAATATTGATACTGTAATTTAAGTATTTTCGGCCGTCGACTTGTCGAATTTTTTGGCGCAGTAAATTTTTAAAAAATCTTGACAATATGCATCAGTACCATCTCGCAAAACTCGGTCTATGAAAATGAAAAGGATATTTTATTGAAAATAGCACAAATGTAAAAAACGCTTCTTAGGAAATTATTAGATTACTAACATTAAAAGCAGATCAACAGGAACAAGGTAAAAAAGTAGCATATGACATACTTCGAGTACTGTACTGTATAAATCAAAAATATGTATAATTAGTTGAAAAAAGAAGAAAAAAAATTACAGAGTTTAAAATACTACACGCGTTTACCATGAATAAGTATAGTAAGCAAAAATAGAATAATAAACTAAAAGTAAAAAATACGAGAATGATATAGAAAGAAAGAAATTTCATTCTGACACATAAAATTAGTCATTCGGAATAAATAAAAATAGTAAGAGAGGAAAACAGAAGAACAACAAAGTATAAGAAAGTCAAAGATGAATTAATATGATAAAAAAAAGAATTATAAACATCAAAACGGTTGAAGAAATGAGGATATATAAAATGCAATATTTCGGACTGAATTAAACAGTACAACATAATCAAATTAACATAATACTTTGACTAATTTAATATTCGAAATGATGACATTCTTTATATAACAAAATTAATATTAGTTGAACCGAAGTTATAAACCAATTGCATAGTCTAATTAAAGCAAACAAATACGTATTTTTCAAATAAATATAAAATTATTTACCAATATATTCTTCAACGGAAATTTTTCCATCGCCATTTTTATCGATATCTTCGATTGTTTCATAAACAACTAAATCTCTCATATGAGACATTTCTTCCGGATGTAAGAAAGCAGCAAATTCGTCTCTATTCAGAACTCCATCATTATCTATATCAGCAGCATCCCACCTCCTTCGATCACGAGATAACATTTTCTTATATGAAAAACCTTCGCTTTCGGTTTGTTTATCTAGTTCGTCCACTTCCCGATCTGAAATCATAATTATTCAGAATAGCGAATTATTTTTATTTTTATATATAAGTTAATACAGAAAAATATATGAGCTATATTTACTATAAAAAAAAACAAAAAAAAAACGACTTACTAAACCAATCAGACGTAAAATTAAATATTGTTTTTTATTAATTACCGTGTGTTATTCCGTACACTGACTTTCTGTAACGATCCCAAGTAAGAGATTGATTTTTTTCCGGATTATGTGTTTTCCATTGCGAATCGATATCGGTTGCTAAATATTTATTTTGAGTATATTGTATCCATTCCCTCAACTCTTCAAATGATACAAACCCATCCTGATCTTTGTCAATTTTGTCTACTATTAAACTAAACCATAGATAAAACATATGAATTTATTAACTGAATTTCATAATTACATTTTACTAGAATTATTTTAAAAGTATAATCACAAATAATATGTAAGTATTTAAATACCGATTTTTTACATTAATAATTATCTTTCCTGAGACTAATAAAGAAATCCTGTTATATTTACGCATTATGTTTATAAGACATTTTTTTCTTTTTTTTCTGTAATAAATATATTTCAAAAATAATGATTCTTTTTTCGTTAAAAATAACATAGTCACCCAGGTCGATTTTTCTACAAGCATGGCGAGGTCCAGAAAACAGAGTAATATATACATATATGCATATATGTGTAAATACTAGACACGCTATATGGAAAGGAGTAAGCTTTGATAACTAAAAAAATAATTCCTTGCAGTTCACGTACGATAAAATTTAGAAAAAGAACAGAACGTTTTGGAGAAAATTATTCCAATTTTTTTTATAAAATTAAAAATAATTATAAAATAAAATTCGTTAGATTTTGTTCAAATCTTTTTTATATTTCACTGAAAAAACGAACGTCGCAAAAAATCAATCAGGGCTCTATTATGTGAAGTAAAAATTACATTTCACTAATTAACGATAAAGTTTTACATAAGTTCTTTTATAATGGCGTTCCTAGGCATTCTTAATATTAGTTCTAACCAATAAGTAATAAATACTTATATTTACCTTAATCTTCGCGTGCTCTCCGCTGGTGTTAACTGGGAAAATTCTTTCGCTACATCTTCTCCTAAAAATGCTTCATGATCATAATCTTTATGGTGCTGCTCATGTGTAAAGTGTTCTTTGTCACTTAATACCTTAAATAAAAGTGAAAATATTAATTTATGTACACATTGAAAATGCACAAAGAGCGTTTCACTTATTCCTGAACATAATAAAAAAAACTCTTCAATCCATAGTCTCGCTAGCAAAAAACAAGTAAGAAAAAAACATATTTATGGAATGAAGTTTTAAAATATAAAAAAAACATTTTTCCATCAACTTAATCTAACATACGGTAATCATTATACAATTTTGAACATATTTTTTCTTTTAGTATACGAAAAAATGAAGAAACATAAAATTAAGACTATCGGAACAGTAATGAAGTATTTAAACTACGGATTATGCTTTAAATTTCTAACAAAATATTTTTGTAGTCAATTTGTTATCATCGTAAAAAATTATAAATCAAACCAAATAATATGATTACTGATTTTTAATTTTAATTGTACCTTTAAAGCTCATTATTTTTTAGTTTTTAAAGTTACAAATAATTTATATAAAACAGATTTATTTAATTTTAATGGATAATCTTTTATCCGTGCTTTATAATAACCAAAATTTCTTGAACCTCATACAATCGAAACTAATAATACTTATGTTCATTACGAATTTGGAAAAAACACATGATAAACACCATAATGTAACAAATACAAAACATTTCTGAAGGTATAAATTTTCAAAATGAGAATATTTTTTTTTAAAATTTTTATGCAATTTGTAGTATATCTTTAATATTTTTATAGTTTAAATGTCTTAATCTGAGGCATAAATTCAAAATAAAAATAATTATAAACTCAAATTAATAAGAACATTAGTATTACATCATAAAAATAAATTTAAATTACAGCATTTATGTACGAAATAGTGATGAAGACTAAGAAATTTAAAACAATTATAACTGAAGATTTGAAATTTACAAACCTTTATATTGTATGATTTTTTACGTATAAAATCTACTTTGAACAGTGATAATATTGTAAATAAAAAAATTACATCTGAATTGAAAGCGTTTAAGTATATATACCGACAATGTTGAAATTTTATTTGTACAAGAATATATTTTCATTGTAAGTTGCAAAAATTCCAATAATAATCTTATCAAAAGTTAAACAGTACTATTTAAATTTACTTTAATTGTTTAAAATCACAATTCTAAAACTAATAAAAGTAAAAGTAGAACAAAATTACCTTTTCTACAACACGATCTTTCTTTCCATCCAACTTTGATGGTATACTGAATGATATGTGTAACAATAAAATAAGGGTAAAGCAAAAGACACAAATGATCCGGGTTATCATTATGAATTGTTCGTATTTCCTATTTGAAATTTAAAAATTTCATTTTAATTGTATTCTGTATATTTTAAATTAAAATTAAAAAAATAGGCTACAATTATTAACATTTATATTTAAGAAAATTATCACAATATTACTGAAGTTATTATAACTCGTATAATAAACAATACTACATATCGCGCAAATGTTCGTAACTTTGATTTATAAACTTATCTAATATCTATAATTTAAATACTATTCTACACCAATATTATTTATAATTACAATTTAACACGAAAAATGTGTAATTTTTAACATTACACGTTAACAACCATATGATACGAACCTGAATGAACTTCTTCAATCAGCAACAACAACAAAACGTAATCAATACCGAACTAAATGAACGGCGAGAGTATATGCACTATCGTTCTCCGTTTTATCATCTAACTATTATCTATAAATAACTCCCACACTCGAACGACCATATTTCTATTTAAAAGAAGAAATATAAAATTAATCACTTCGGTTGTGAACCAATTGACTCCATTTCGCATGATACAATTCTACACGTTCCACGAAGTAACCGCAATGCTCTCTCGTTCGGTCAATCATTCTTCTTTTTCTAATTAACCATCGTTACTTAATGTTTATTGTTTTAAATTGTAATTGATCTTGTTTTTGTTTCTTTATATTCGAAAAAAACATTTAATTAAAATTAAACTTTTCCAATAATTTAATCAAATATATTTACAAATGAATAAAAAATTGTTAAAATGTATAGCAGAAGATATTATACCCTTTTGTTTTTTAGCAGTATTCTAATATTTAATTGCATGTTCGTCGATAAGAATTAAAATATTTGTTTTTATATTAATACTTCTAGCATGCCATAATTTGAAAGTTATTTGTACAAATAATATTAAACACGTAACGAGTCATATTAATTTTCGGAAATTCTGTTTAAAGATGAATTTACACGTATATAAAAGATAAAAAAATTTTATTTGTTCAATTATTTTGTAAGGTATAAAATAAAATATTCCGCAACACGTAATTAAAAAATAAATAAATAAAAAGGGGAAGATAACAAAAATAAGAACGCCACTTCAACATTCGGACATAAGGAAACCAAGTAAAGCTTACATCAGGGTATTAAAGTAAAACTAAAATTTTCATTTCTTAATACTTTTGTATTGGCTTCAATAACTCCTTCTAAACATTGTGGGTGAAAAAAACTAATTTAAAATGGTACTCGAATGAATTTTTGTCCCATTCTTTCTATACATGCTTTTTAAGATGATTTCTGATGGAAATGGGGACTTTACGAATTTTTCGATTTAAATAATCCTATGGATTTTCGGTGACGTTACAATCTAATGAACAAGGCGATGTTTTCAAAACTTTGATATAGTTACATAACAACCATTCGTGTTTTTTTTAGTGAAAAATTTAATTGAAACAATATTTTAACCTTGTGCGTATTGAAACTAATAGTACTATATTACCATAATATAATAAAAGTATAAAAACGAGTAATTAAATTAAAAAATATCAAGAAATTAAAATATAAGCGTCATATATTTATTTATTAGGAATGTATATTATTTGTAATCTAAATTTAGTATATGTATTTCATATAGCATACCTATAAAATTGTTAAAAATATCAACAATACATATTACGTAATTAATGCAGGACAATAATAATTATTTTCGGAATTTCTAGTTTTGGGAAAATAATTTTTTCCGTTTTACAACATTAAGGTAATTTTAGATTAGACATTAAAAATTAAAAAAAAACATCCATACTTTTGGTTACATTTAATCTAAGAATTATTATACTAGCGTAGTTTATGTAATTTTAAATTTAAAGTAGATAATTATAGCTCTCATTATGACTTTTTATAAACCGTCAATAAAAATGTTTCTTTAATTATTCTTTTAAAATGTACATATTTTTAGGAGAATTTAAAGAAAGAAGTCAAATAAATGAATAAATTATGTTTTTCATACATTTGTGGGGACTAATATAATTATTTGAAAAAAAGATATATACAATTTATAAATAAAACATCTGAATTTAAAATTCAACTACTTCGAATAAATATTCCAGTTCATCAAAGTTAAGGATTTTTATCTTCCTTTTGAAAAATAATCGGGGATAAAAGATAAAAACATGAAATTTCTGATGTTAAGTAAAATTTCGTATTATAAAAATATTTATTAAAAATATAATAACCTGACGTGTTTCAGAGAAACAAACTCCTCATTATTTATTATTAACTTGGTTTAAGGTGTTTTAAATGTATATTTGTGCAATTATTTATATTTATGGTTCATTCATTTTCATTATTTTAAAAAATGAAAAAACGAACATTAAATTTCCATTTAAATCTATAATATATATTAATAAGCAACAAGCGATTGTAATTATATTAAATTTTAGAGAACACAATTACTAAATGTAATTGATACTATTACATGATAAACATAAATATCAATAATTTACTGATTCAAAGACGTCGCCAGCCGATGGGCCCGTGGTGATGAGTTCCCAGCCGCCAGGGGGGGGGGGGGGTCAAGATGATAGAAAGAGGATATGAGTTATAGGAAAAATAAGATTTATAAATAAAATCTTAATTAAAACATAATTTTCGTGGGTTTTTGGAAAATTGTCCATGATTACGCGCCTATGAATACTCATCATGGCCAGTTGATTAAAAAGTTTCAAGGCTTCAGAGGGGGGGCAGCTGCCCCACTGCCCCTTGCTGGCGACGCCCATGTACTGCTTTAAACTATTTTAAACCAATTAACATAAAAATCATTTTATTACAATTAACTTTATTAATGTGTGTAATTTATCATTAATACAATTATTATTCTTATATTACTTTTCAAAATAAATAATACATGTTAGATAAAATGAAAGAATATTTTTTTCCTTTTTATATACAAAAAAAAAAACAACTTTACGTATAGAAACAATGAGGTGTAAAACTGCTTAGTATGTATTTTTGGTACTGTAAATACTTATTTCTCTTATTTTAATATTTTGGTGCCAAAATGTGAATATCAATTTTCTTATATTTATAAATGAAAGCAATTAAATTTAAATAAATCGGTATAAATTATCATGAATTTAAAATATTTGCAATCGATTACCATTCGATATTACATTATTAAACAAATACTAGCGTGTCTACTTAAAACAGATAATAATAACAGCGATTTTAAATGCCGGTATTAATGATACCTATTATTTTGGGAAATATTATTATCGATAGTTATTTCTAATTCATGTGAACAAAACAAGTAAATCGAAAATAATAAGTACATAATAAATATATTTACTTGAACCATAAAAGAAAGGTAAAGCATGTCAATACGTAAAATGAAATAAATGTGTGTACATTATTATTCATTTTAAACAAACGAAATTTGTAGGATACCAAAATTTTATGTCAGTATAAATGTTTATTAACAGAAATTATCAATAAAAAATATTTATTATGTTTAATTTAAAGTAATAATTGATAATTTCCAATCAGAAATAGATTTATGGTGCATTTAGAATCAAGGCAGGACTAAGGCGAGGCTAGAAGGGCTATAGCCCCGGGCCCCAGTCGCCAGGGGGCCCTGCGCTCTTGAATAGAAAAAAATTGAATTTTCCACGTGCAAAATTTAAGTTCCTTTTCCCAAAATACTCAATACTATAAAAATGTAAGATTTCGAATTTGCGTTTTTTATCATAAAAAGAATTCAGTTCATTTTTATATATAAAAAAGGAATATATGAGTTCATTAATAAAATTATATATTTTTTCTTTGTAAAACTTGTTGTATCTTAATAAACTAAATGCTACATAAAATGAATATTTATAGAAATCTTCTACAATAAATTTAATTTATTGTGTTTAAAAAAATGAATGAGTCTTTTAACGTACGCATTAAATAATAAATAAACATTCGACCAATCGATTAATAACAATTCTCTATTCAAATGGTGATTTTCATGCAATCGTAAGTTGTTCTATATAAAAACGTTTTACGATCTAAAATATTCTAAATTTTTATTTTATTTTTTATTTTTATTGAAAATTAATACATTTTATGTGGAACTGTATAAAAATTATTTAAGATAAAAGCGAGTTTTAATCAATTGCTGATTTTCTAAATATATTTGTATTTAGAAAAAATTGAATAAATCATACTGTGTTTCATTCAATTTTTTCTAATCACATAAACAATTATGGAATTTTAAACATGCATGTTTAATTTATGTAAAGAAAAGAACATGATCAAAACCATCGCGTGAGTGTATCAAAATTAGCTTGGTTATGTGGTATTCAGTTTGTTAGGATAAGAAAGTTAATTTTTTGAAGAGTGCATAGTTTTAATTTTATTAGCCATTCATGCGTACCCAGTAGTTCTTTTTTTGATTGTTTGTTTGCACATATATAATAATGAATTTTTTCGCCATTTTTTTTTCAATCGAGATTAGTCCCGGACCCCATGAATCTTTTATCCGCCCCCGATCAAAATTTCGTTTAATAATAACCTTAATTGCTTTTTAAGAAAATGTACAAATAATCAATCATTTTCAAAGCTAGCAACTTTCCATTTCCTCATGCAATGTGTAACTGAAAAAGAAAATTAAGGTTCTTCATAGCACGTGGTTGAATGTATCTTAAATAAAGTTCTTAAAAAAATAAATACTAACTGGAGTCAAAAGAAAAACAATGTTTAATATGGTTTTAATTTTAAAAGTAGTCCTACCTTATAAATAACATTATAATATAATCTGCAAACATGACAAATAATGATTAAGAACTCTTTTAAAAGCACAAAAGAAATTTAATATTGGAACCTTTATGTAACAAGTGTCAAACGAAACGTTAAATTGCCGATACTAAAACTGAATCTGAGTTCTTGATATAGATAATATTTATAAGAGTCCCCAGATTCAAAATATCAGTATAACATCTAAAAACTGTTCCAAAAGATTAGTCAAATTTTTACATTTCATGTGGATATTGGCAGTTCTGATGATGAAACAAACGTGCTCTGGTAACCTACATATTGTTACGAGACAAAAGTAAGTCTACGTTAATGTATATACAGTTACCGACGAAAATGGAAGCGCAGTATATAAAAAGTAATTTTAAATCAATAATTATAACAGCAGTAAAAGCAAAATTTCCAGATACAAAAGTCTCTAATTGTTATTACCATTTTAACTAAAATCTCCGGGATCAAATATAAAAACCAGATTAACACTTTAAACCCCAAGCCATTTTTAAGAAACTTTACAAAAGTGACAATGTCTCCATATATGGAGACAACCAGGGTTGATGGGGTAGTATAGTGTCTCCATATGTGGAGACGGTCGTAAGTAGAGAAAAAACCTTTGTCCTCATATATGGTTGACATAAGACAGCTAGTAAAATACGTTATCAGTAGATGAAGTAGTAAACAATTTTCGTTTATAGCAGGTCACGTGTTCCTGGAACCGATGTATCATAAAAAAGGGTTTTATTATTGTGTCGCGTAAAACGTTCGTGTACTGTTCTTCTTTTATCCTGTTGTAGTGCCTTACTTTATTGTGGTGCATATATTCTTTAAATCACATTTTTCATTTTTTGCCTATATGCCACTGCTGTTGTGAATGCATCAATTCTATATAAAAAATGGTGCAATTTTTTTGTGGTTTAAAAAACGAATATAACTGAGCTGGGATTTAACGGACATGTGTCTCCATATATGGGGACACAATTTAAGTAATTTTTTAAGAGAACGGATGTCTAATAAACAAAAATATAATTTCCATGGTGATTAATATATCGTGTATAAGCTCTGACGAAAATGTTACAAATTGTCATTTTTGCTACTTTTGTAACAAAATCATTAGGTGATTTTAGTAACGGACGCTGTCTCCATATATGGAGACATGGGGCTTAAAGGGTTAAGTAATGAATATTGTGATAAGGAGGAAATGAAAACGTGTGGAATGTTTGCTGCATTAGCTTTAATTCGGGTAGAAGATATAGATCGTAGTTATGTACTGTGGAATCTTTTTTGCAGAATACAAAATTATTCATGTCTTTTAGATTAAATTGTGGAGTAGTAACCAAATAATCTGAATATACTAGCAGAAGTATGGAACGATTTTATAAAGACCCAGAAACAGTGCAGTAGACAGTTGGAACAATAAATTCAGTCACAATGTTAAGATCCACCGCCTTAACATTGATTTTTTAATGAAAAAATATATGATTAATTAATGTAAATTTTAAAGCGATGGTCAAAGATCTAAAGCTGAATGAATGTAAAATACGAAAAAATATATATTCGTTAAGTACAACGGATAAAATTAATAATTGACAAACAGGGACGGATGAAACATGTGGTAGACTAAGCAAATTCCCGGTGGTCCGCCGTATTTTGGTATTGGTGCGCTGATGCAATTTTCGAATATAATTATTAAAATAAATAATAATTATAAATATTTTTGCTTAACTGTTCTATACCAGAATTCTGTCTGGTTTGCACAATGGAAAGCTAGCGCTGTTCTAACATATATAGTACGAGTTCACATTCAGTTTTTTCTTTAAATAAAAGAATTCCCACTGAGAGAGCTGACCAGCAAACTCTCTGCGCATTTTATTTCAATATTGTCTAGTGTCTACTTGCGTACAACGTGATCCTATATCGCATGTGCAACCTTTTCACTAAGAATGAAGTGAAACTTTGAAACTTCAGAGTAAGTACTATGTGTGCATTTTGATTTTATTCTGCCTAATACCATCGTTTTTTATTTGTAAAGCGCTCATACCTCGACACCAAAATCGATTTTAATTTTCTGAGTTGATTTTATGTGGAATTTCTTTGAAAGAAAAAACGATTGAATCAAAATCGGTCGAAAATTAATGAAAACACTTCATGATATTTCACAAAATGCTATTTTTCAGGAATTTTAATGATGAACGCTGTTATTAATAAAAAAGAGACAATATAAATGGTGCGGAAGCTCGTCTTTTTAAAAAAAGACAAAAAAGTAGGCGCACCGAAAGAGTAAGAATAAATCCCATCAAAAATATAAATGTAAAATAGGAGCCAAGTTCAATATTGAGAATATGTGTGGTTGTCAACTTCGCCGACAAAAGAGTTGAGGTCTAAATGGGTGCCAAGTTCTGCAGATAATCCTGAAATTTATTTATAAGTACATACAACACTCTAAAATAAATTTAAAACACAATTTCTTGTTTTTTTCTGCTTCAACAATGTTTTCTATTTTAAAATATAACTTCTTAAATTTGAACAGTTGAATTATTTACATAAAGCAGATAATTTAGGATAAATTGAAGCTCACGATTACACTTGGCTAGTTTTCACATACAAGTTATCTTATATTCAGCTAATCAACTTATCTTCTTTATGTTATACGCAAGTTACTATTTTTATATTGTAAGGTCAACATATCTTACTCTTCTAAAAATTTGGTTTGCTGGTAAAAACTGGCCAAGTCAAATCGTGAACTTTAATTTATCCTTAATTATCTGTTTTGTGTAAATAATTCGACTGTTCCAATTTAAGAAGTTATATTTTTAAATAGGAAACATGGTTATAGCCGAAAAAAATAAGAAATTGTGTTTTAAATTTATTTTAGAATGTTGTATGTTCTTATAAATAAATTTCAGGATTATCTACAGAACTTGGCACCCATTTAGATCTCAATTCTTTTGTCGGCGAAGTTGACAACCACATATATTCTTAATATTGAACTTGGCTCCCATTTTTACATCTATGTTTTTGATGGGATATTATTACTTTTTGTAAAGAAATCATTATTATTATTTACCTACACCAATCTTTCTTTATCCGTCGACCGCTATAAAAGACAATGATTAATTATGATATTTATACCTGCATACAACAAACAACAACGTTTATAAAAATAAATATGAAATGGTACGTATCACTGTTTGTCGGCGGTGATACAGGAACACGGTGATGTAGGATCCCGGATGAGTAAGCTGGCGGTGTTACGATATTAATTCGTTTAATGTTCCGGAGGATCAAAATGTTTTCGAATGATGTTTAACATAATGCACCGGCCAATTAATAAATTGTTTATTAGCGAAATAAAATGAAATACTCGATATTGATTAAATGTCTTAAAAAAGACTGTTTCTGAAACGATTAAAAGGGGTAAGTATAAAATAAACTGCGAAAAAAGATTAACAAACATACGAAATGACGAGAAACAAAACAGCGTTTTTCGAAGCTACATATGAAACGAATGAAGTTAAACAACAACGTGTTGACGGTTAAAAGATCAGCAAGCCAGTTATTTTTCTAAAGCAGCGAAACATGTCAATTTCCGGCATTTCTTAAATTTTCTAACTTTACATCTAGGAATCTAACTGATTAAACTAAATTAAAATAAATGAACGAAATTACGTAAAAAATATGAAAAATTCACTGTTTTCTGATTTTTTCCTTAGTATACACACAATTACCTAGCTGGGGGTCAAATTTCAACTTTCTAGGTTACCTGGAAGTAGGTTAGGTTTTTGATCTACATATGTTAGTCAGTGATAAAAATGACGATTTTTAGACATTAATATCTAAATAATCGTTTGGGTTGTATTTATGAAATTTGGAATTTTAGTTAATCTAAGGTGTTTTAATCAATGAACAAAATTTCATGTGTTTATGTTAAATAGATTTTGAGTTATTAAGGGGTTAAAAGTAGCTTCAAATGATTCGCGTAAATATACCCACGGCTGCTGCGTCGTCGCCAGTTCCTTTTTCTCGGCTTGAACTTGGCTTGACACGCTGCCGCGTGTCTAGAACAACGAGATGAATTGAAAAATATCGTAAAAACATGCCAAAAGTTGGACTTATTTCTGAGCAAAAAGATGAGAATGGGAATTTTATAATCGATGGCTAATATCTGGAAACACTGGAAAATTTTGAAATTACTGTAGAGTGTGCTGGATGCAAATATACCTATAAAAAAAATCATCGAAGGTCGTATTATTGATGGCAAAAATCTGATAACTGTCGCTGATAATGAAATGGTATCAGCAAATAATATGAAAAATTCAACCGCAAACACCAGTGAACTTGTTGAGGTGAATTATAACTGTTTCGAAATACCAAGTTTGGATAATTTCTTATTTTTATTAATATAACATCCAAAACAACCTCTCACTGAATCATTCATCAAATGGAATAAAACCTTCACTCGCAAGAAGGTTGACATATTCAGAAGAGCAGGCTCTGTTATGTTTCTTGTGTATGGCTTATAGTAAGAAACTTCATTATTGTTAAACTTTTATTGCTGGGATAATATAATTTAACAGTGCAATATACAAAACGCCAGTTAATTCCAATTTTGCTAAGGAACACAAAAATTGCAGAAGCCATTTTACTGGTGCCATATAAAGCCATAACTGCAATATAATTTTTACTTACATCCCATTCAAGCAACGATGATAGAGTTCAGCGTTGCCAGAACAACTTTTAATTTCGGTCCGTTTTGGAAGTCGTAATAGGACACAAAAAGTCTTTTCGAGAGTGCGCCACATGTAAAATTACTTATAAATTGGAGCAATGGAAAGAAAAATGTAAACCTAAACATTTAAGATGTTTAAATTTTTAACTTTGTGTTTTGTTCTGTTTGTAATAAATTTTATCTTAATTATTTACAAACTGCAATTATCAAAAATAAGGCGAATCAGCCACGATAAAAAGAAAAAGCCATCATGTAAAACACTAAATTAATTTTTATTTAAAAATCATAAGGTCAATCATTGTTTTTATAAGAATAAATGTAGGTATTGCTTTATAATTTTTAATGATTTTTTAACCGACTTCAAAAAAGGAGGAGGTATTCAGTTCGACTGTATTTTTTTTATTTATTTATTTTTTTATTTTATTTTTTTATGTGTATTACCTCAGAACTATCTTCTAGGTGAACCGATTTTGATGATTCTTCTTTTATTTAAAAGGTGGTGCTTCTCATGTGGTTCCATTTAAATTTTTCCTAGATATTGTAACATGAATTTGATGCCGACTCTAATAAGTATTAATGTTGTATAAGAATTACAATGTCACCTTAAGTTATATCACTTTGATATATATTTTTTATCGGGAGTAATTACTTTTTAATTTTTAGTGCATTTTTAAATTTTTACAATAAATCTTGAAGTCGGTATTTATTTTTTGTAAAAAATCATTTTATTATTTTTAAAACCTACAGAATATTAATATACAAATAATAAATATAAAATAAAAACGAATTCGATTACTATTTTTATATATAAAATAATTTAACGATTTTATAAATTAATAATTCAAAAATTAATTAACTCACAATATATTCTAATGCCAATATTTTAACATTTAGTTTTTATAAATAAAAATAAAAATACTGGTTTAACTTTATTCATATTTAATCGTAGCATTTAACATAGTTTTTGTCAACTCAAACTTTATGCAGCCAGCAGCTTCTTTAATTCCTTCAGATGTCGATATCAGAATAAAGTCCTGTTGCCTATTGCAGCCAGGAATGTGAAATGTGTAATGTGTTTTCTGAAAATCGATTATTGTACATTTAAATGTAACACTACTCACTGCAGCGAGAAATAGTCGAAATAGTCGAAAGAAGCGAGCGAGGAAATATAATTTCTCACTCGGATCGCTCACTGAGCGAGTTTTTCAAAACATATTTTGCGCATTTCAAGTGTTTCATATATATATTTGATATAGTAGTTGTCTTTTATATAACATTTTTTTGCAATTTTTAATTTATAAATAAGGTAAGGTGGAGCAAGTGTTACCCAAAAATTTTAAACTAGAAGTTTAACAGCTTTCACAATCGGTAATAATAAAATTTTTAGGATTTTTTAATTTTATTTTAAAGTATATTTCATTCTTATTTGATTGCATCAATCCGTGTGTTTTTATTGTAATTAATGTATTTTTTATAAAAAAGATTTGCGCTCATGTATCCTTGGTGTGCTCTTGCTTCCTATATGCGGGGCAAGAGCAAACCTAGTGTTTATTTCTCAAATATTACCGTATTTTACTTACCGGACTATCACTAATAAAATAAAATAAAACACAAACATTTATTTTTAATTTAAGGTAATTCTGACCCGATGCATTTTAAAAAACGTTTTTCAAAATAATTTGTAAATACTGCACTGTCAATCAAATCGTTTATTGTAGCTGCGTGTGTAGTGTTTGCATATTCAGTGCCGCCTATTAATGTAAGCCATTGATCCCATACATTTTTACCCTTAAAAATAGTTAACGGCGATACTTTACAACCACTTCCGTTACAGCACGTTAAAACTGTAGTATTTGCTTTGCCGGCACCACTCGTACGAGTTTTGCAGGAAGTACTCGTTGTCCTGCAACTTTTGTTTTCGAAGGATCGGAACAAAAACTGCTCTCGTTCAACTACCATATCTGATGCGGCTTATTTTCTAAATTTGGTTCTTTAATTGTCTTTTCCTCAGTCCTACTCTTTTTAACATCTACACTATTGGTGTTGCCTCTCACCCTTTGAATTCTTCCTCCTTGTTTTTTGCCGATGATATCCTGCTTTTTTCTTCCGTCTCTGATTTTTGTAGCTGCTAATGAGGCTCTTAGTTCGTCTCTTACTGGACTGGATCACTCATCCTCAATTAACCTTTCTATTTCCCTTTCTAAATCTTCGTTTATTGTCACTTCGCCCTTACAATCCTGCCTTGTTTAATCTATCCGTAAACAATATACCTCTTCCTCACGTTAACTGTTTCTGCTATTTTGGATTTTTTCTCAATAGTCGGCTGACATTCTCTAAACATATTGGTTATCTTTCCTCTTCTGCTATCAAAAGGTTAAACCTGCTGAAAGCTCTCTGTCCTCAACAAAATGGGGTGGTGATCCATACATTCTGATCGCCTTGTATAAAGCCATTGTCTGTTCTAAATTTGATTACTGCTCTTTTATCTATGGTTGTGCCTCTAAATTTTGTCTTTCTAAATTGGACATTATCCAAAATTCTTGTCTTCGACTTTGTTTTGGTGCTCTTAAGTCTACTCCAATTCCAGCAATTCTGGCAGAGTCTAACACATCACCCCTGTCTCTTCGCATATCTTACTTAGGCTACCGTTTCCTCACCAGACGTCTTCCACCCACCTCCGGTATTCTTGTTCATTCCTATCTTTCAATTTATAAAAACTGGCGTTTTACCTCTAGGAAAATCCCTATTTTCTTTTATTTCTCTTCGCCTTAGTTTTCCATTTGGCCTTACATAATCTCAGGTAATAATCTTCCTACTTTTTTTTTAGCTTTGCCAATCTCTGCTATTCTCCCAATGTTTTTTTTTGCACCTTCACTTTCCAAATCCCTTCCTCAAACAATAATTCAACAGGGATTCTAAGTTTCATCAAGAGGAAAAGGAGTTTATAACAAATGGCGCCTGTAATCAGGGACTTGAATTTGTCACAAAATAAATTTAAATACTCAAATTAAACAATTATGTAATTTTTTTTTTTTATTATTATATACCTGGCGTGTTTCGAAGTTTTACTTCATGTTCACGGATTATATTATATATCTTTCAGACTACTTACATAACAGGGGCATAAATGCGGGCAGCATGCATCATAGCCATGTCCACGTTATGCCCCATTTCTAACATTGTTTTAAATAATGAACAAAAAAAAAACGAAGTGATTTAGAGTGATTTTGTTCCAAACGTATCAATAATTAATGTCGCTAGAAAAACACAATAAAAAAGCTACAGTAGTAATCTAAAAACGCTCCTTCTTATATGCGTTTTCGTAATCACTCAAAATTAGATGAAATGACGTCGAAAAAAGTTTTTTATCGTAAAATGCAAATGCACGCAGTCTAGTCGCCGGTCACTGTCAGACTGAAGACTAATGCAAAATGGCCGCCTATTAGCGACAATGACATACGTCTAGTACATGTAGTTACTTGCAGGTGTTGCTGGCCCCGTCGTGCCCTACGTCACCGTTATGCCCCCTATTCCCCTAAACATATGCGATAATCTTAATGGCAATTTATAGGTCTCCACATAATAGTAGATGAACTACTAGATAATATCTTGACAAAATTCATCAAAAAGAAGATTGCATTATATGTGGTGACATAAACATTGACACTCTAAAAACAAATATTAATTCTATTAAATATAGAAATATACCAGCGGGGAAAGTACTCGAAGAAAAAATTAATAAGCCAGCAAGATTGAACTCCAGATAAATAAGATCTTAGAATCTTGTTATATATACAAGATACAAGAATAACGTAATAAAAATTTCGTATATATCAGATCACAAGATTTCCAACCACTACCTACTCTATTATAAAATGCAAATAAATAAAAATAGAAGTAATAATATTAAAAGCAATTATAAAAATATTATTTATAATGAAAAAATTATAAAAAAATTGTTACAGACTAATAACTGAGGGAATTTGGAAAACTATGACTATATTAAGATTAGTAACAATTTCATAAAATCTACTGTAAAATTGAACAAGTATATGTGTATGTAAAAATGAGAACAATAGGAAAAAAGCGTCTATAAAAACATGAATAACAAAAGATAGGGGAGACTGGGGACAATTGAAACACTCTCCAAAATAATACTATCAGTATTTTTTTTACTCATATAAACACTGATATGAATTGTTTCGAACATATAGTTTGTTGACTAAAACCGGCAGTAACCACGTGTAGAATAATTAAAAGAGTTTAGTGTTGTGTTTGAAAAATTTTGTACTGCGATTATAATTGTGATACATCCAAAAATAAGATAAATATCCGAATTTTAAAATATTTATTATATATTTTAATGTTTTATTTGTTGATAGTGCTATTAGTATTTGTAAAAATTTTAGTCAGTTTAGAGAATATGATGATCTTATTAAATTACCTACCATGGGACAATTGAAACAGTAAATGAAAGTATAAAATTATACGTTATGTGTTCTTCAAACTCTTTTCCCTTATTTCCCCACATAGTTCGTTTCTCAATTAATAAATTTTTGCGATCGTACGAGAAATTATTCCTCGTAAATGATATTGTTTATAAAAACAATTGACAACAATGTTATTAAATAGTATGAAAACTATAAAAAGGTAATTTTAAATGAAAAGCCAACAAGTTACACCATCATTTAAAATCTAGTAAAACGAATTTTGATTTTTATATTATCGTGGCTATAAAAATTTATGTAAGGATGAGTTTTGTGTTGCTTGACATAAAAAATATGAAGTATAAGAAAAAACTAAAATGAATACGGAAAACAAATTATGATTCACAGCCTATATCTAAATATGCAGAAGCATATAGGGAAATGGTTGACAACAATCTCTCTATACGATCTGCTGCAAAAAAATTAGATTTGAACCATGCCTCGTATAGTAGATATGTTATAAAACAAAAAAAAAAGGAACTGAAGAACGATCTGTAACTCCCGTAACCAAGGGTTACCGATGCGTAAGACGCGTATTCAAGCCAGAGCAGGAAAATTTTTTTGCTGCATATATTATTAGGACGGCTAATGTATTTTATGGATTATCGTCCAAAGAAATACGAAAGCTAGTATACGAATTGGCCATAAAGTATTCAATTAATGTGCCAAAAACGTGGATTATAAATCGCCTAGCAGGAGTAGACTGGTTTAATGGTTTCATGAAACGTAATTCGGAGTTTTCAGTTCGTTGTGCTGAAGCTACAAGTCTGTCGAGAGCTACGAGTTTTAATGCTAATAATATCAAACTATTTTTGATAACTTAATGGAAGTTATGGATCAAAACCAGTTTGAAGTAAAAGATATTTATAGTATTGATGAAAACGGCGTATCAAATTGTCTTAGCCGTTCGATTATTTCCTCTATAGTTCGCCTGTGGTTCAATCATAGTCTGCTTCCGATTTCTCTTTTCCGTTTTTCTCTTGTTCAATCACCTTTGTGTCCTTTTGACCCTCTAGAGCTCAATTATACCTGCGATGCGAATCACGTCTTGTTCGAATGCCCCTTTATTTCCTCCGAACGTGCTACCCTGTATTCTAATCTTCTGCGCCTTGGCCTTCCCACTCTTTATAGTGTCCATGCCATTCTTGCATTCCCCTCTCTCAATATAATTCTTTTGTTAGCCCTCTTTATCTCCTCAATTTTTAATCTTTTCCTTATATAGTGGACAATTCGCTGCGTTGGGTAAGTTCCACTGTTGACGTGCCCCCCCCCCCCCCAAGAATATTTATGATTGGTTTGTTTGGAACCTTATGGTTGATTATTTTAGCAATATATAGAGTTATTTTATGAGGACTATTGAAGCAATTTTCATATTTTATTTTTTTACAGCCAACCTATATTTATTTTTTAAATTAATGTATAATAACGGGTGATTTTTTAAGAGTTAAGTTTTTCAGGTTGGCAGCACAGGTTGGTATTGACATCCAAACGTCACCTGTTAAAGTGAAAAGTTTTCATTATACTCTGCCATTTCATCATGGAAAGACTTACAAACGATTGCAAATTGTTGAAATTTATTATCAAAATTCGTGCTCTGTGAAAAATGTGCATCGTTTGTATCGACCTGGTGAATCAACAATTCGTGCTGTTATCACCAAATTTGGTGATAACAGCACGAATTGTTGATTCACCAGGTCGATTATGACAACCATAATATGGTCGTAACAAACGATGCACATTTTTCACAGAGCACAAATTTTGATAATAAATTTTAACAATTTGCAATCGTTGCTTGTTTGTAAGTCTTTCCATGATGAAATGGCAGAGTATACTGAAAACTTTTCACTTTGACAGATGACGACGTTTGGACGTCAATACCAACCAGTGCTGCCAACCTGAAAAACTTAACTCTTAAAAAATCACCCGTTATTATACATTAATTTAAAAAATAAATATAGGTTGGCTGTAAAAAAATAAAATATGAAAATTGTTTCAATAGACCTCATAAAATAGCTCTATATATTGCTAAAATAATCAACGATACCATTTATATGGCAACCACATAAAATAAACATGAAAGATCGGAAATAAGACCCATTGGCAAAAAAGGTACATTTACGGAATATAGAAATTACAGGCTCATAGTGAAACAATCAATGATAGAAAAAATCATGGAAACACGTGTAGTTAAATAATTACAAAAATACGTTAAAATAAGTAAGATTATACCCACGCTTCAGTACTGTTTCCAAAAAAATAAAAATGCCTCTAGACTGTTATGAGATTTCTCTGATTTCACAGATTCCAGTGGGATGCCAAACGGGAAGGCAACAGAGGCAGAACCCCTTCCCCAGGAAAAACCTGCGGGGGCGACGCCCCCTCAGAAAAATGTATATTATACTAGTACATATAGCAGTTATTTAATAAAAATCAAAGAAAATTAAACGAAAAGCTAAATAAATGTCGAGAGAGATCGTTTGAATTAATAAAATTCAATTTTTTAACCATATTAAATATTGTATTGTCGTTGCAAAAATAAAACAGGTGGCCATCAAAGCGAGAAAACAAAAACGAGAAATTTCGGATACTGGAAAAAAATAAAAATTCGGTAAAAGAAAATCATTTAAAGTAAAAAAGAAAAGCGTTTATAGCATACTTCATTTCATAATTAGAGCCTCTTTTTATTTATATAAAATATTATCAGTGGTGACAAAAAAAGAAAACGACATTCGTTTTTTAATTATTTGCCTTCATTTTTAATTTTTATTTTTGTATGTTTTATCATTATTCATCATTTCTTACAATATAAAGTTTTTGTAAATATAATATTTACTGTAACAAGTATCGTTAATTACGTAGATTAGGATGAAGTTGTACTAGTAACTATCGCTTTTTAAACACAAAGGTACATGTGTGAATGTGTGTAGGCCTCTCTATGTGTAGGGGTGATATCAGTTTTTGCCCTCCCTGGTTTTGAAACGTTGGAGCTCCACTAATAGATTCCAACTTATCTACACAGAAACATTGGCCAGCCTTACTCATCGACCTATAAAAAGCTTTTGATTCAGTAATTAGACACCGTATACAAAATAAATAAACTTAACAATTTAAAGTATCAAACGAATAACTTTAAATTGGTTCACGGACTAGCTAAATAAGAGAAGTGGTATAGTTAGAATAGAAAACACATATAGTCAAGCTCTTAGCATGAAATGTGACGACCCCCCAGGGTATAATTTTGGCCCCAAATACTGTTTTTAATGCAGGTGAGAAATATGAAAAAATCAATAAACATGGTAAAATCTTTGCAAATAAAGATGACATCGCGCGTTAACCACTACTAATCATACAAGACTAATATAAAATGTCATACAATAAACTGTTTACTGTAATTATTAACCTCTGTCAGTGCAATTTTATTGAAACGGTAAGCAGTTTAGGAATAAAAGTAGATAACTGCTTTAACTGGAGAGACCGCATAAATGACTTGAATATAAAAATCCGAAAAACAAATCCAGTATTATATGAACTAAAAAAATATATATCATCTAAAAAACTAAGAAATCAATACATCATGCACTATGCTAATCTCATATAAACTATGTAGCAATAGCACGGGAAAAAGTAAATAGAAGTAATATAAAACATTTCAACATGGCCGTCATCAGCGGGTGGCAGGAGGGGGCAGCTACCTTCCCTGGAGCTTCGAAATTTTTTAATCAACTGGCCACGATGAGTATTCATAGGCGCGTAATCATGGACAATTTGGAAGATTTTGATAATAAAGTAGTAGAACAATTTGCCAGAAACCCACGAAAATTATGTTTTAATTAAGATTTTATTCTTGTTTAATAAAATATTAAGTTTTTATAACTTTTAAATTATATTTTTCCTATAACTCATATCCTCTTTCTATCATCTCCTCCCCCCCGCCGGCTCGTCGGCTGGCGACGCCCTTGATCCTAATGTCTATTGACCTACAACCATTAGAAAGTTCCTGTATGTACGAAATGAAATTTGTATCGATAATGTATTCAGAGGCGTTTCGAATGTACCAAATTGGGGTGGGGGAGGGTGAAATACTGAGAATGCCGATTCGTGATTTCATTGAATTTAAAAATAATCATTTCTTTCTTATACTATATAGCGCATATACTGAAATGCTATATGATGTTTTTTTATATATTTTTAAAAATTTTCTCAATGTATATATTTTTTTTTACTACCTACTACAGTTGAAATTGATTCAGACCAAACTGTGAGGACCGCAAATATTTTTAAAATAAACTGACTTTTTTATTAAAAGAAATTTCACCTTTTTAAAAATTGGTTTATGTTAATTCTAGAAGAGTTTATAATAAAATAGATAAAAAGTAATTGAAATATACATCATAATTATTTACGAAAAAATATGGGTTGAATTTTCACTTTTTCAAAAAGAGTTGGTAGCTTTTGTTTCACATTGTTACATACTAACTTGTTTTTTATAAATTGTTTCAATTGATCTGAATTATCTTAAAAATGTCGGCGACCAATTAGTATCAAAAAAACCGCAACTTCCAGTTTTGGTCATATTTAGCACTTACATATCGTCACTCTTTTGTTTATTTATTTCTTCTTTATCGTTTACACCGTTAATGTTTATTTCGATGTTTTCTTGCATACTTCCCTCACGATTTCGCTGTTGATTAAAACAACAGTTGTAAAATTTTTGTTAACGTTAAGATATTCATTTAATAATAAAATTCCCCGATTATCATTCCGATATCATGAAAAACTTAAACTTTGTTTTTGTTCTGTTAAACTCTAAACTTTTATATTAAGAGAACTTTACTCATTTTCATTTGAATGTTGTCAGAATAAAACACTGTATAAATATAATGACTGAACGATTTAATTCTGAATAGAATTTGCTGTTTATTAAGCGATTTCCATTGCATTTAAATTTTTAACGTCTATCGTAGTGGCCTAATTCGTACGATGCTTGACCGTTGTCAAGAAGTTCGCGATTCGACCCTAGCCGCAGAAAATGTATAGATTAACAATATTCGTACTTTGTTGTTGCTAGGCAATGTCTTGATGTTGACGGACCAAAAACGAACACAAAAAAAATCAAAATTGATTTCAATAAAACACTTCAGAAATTTAAGTTACGGTGAAAATGTGAAAGATTTTCGTGTAGAGCAGAGAAAAAATCGCTTAAGAACATTGTGTTTGATTTAATTACTTACTTTTTTTCTTTTTGAAAAAGCGTTAAAATAATCGAATTTAATGCTTCCAATTAAAATTTATCTGCTTTTAGAATTTATAATTTTTCATTTTTAATTCTACGGAATTGTCCAGAGCTTCGATTCCGTTGTTGCATAATTTTATTACTGTACTTTTTTTTTTGTTGTGAGTAGAAGAGGAGGGGTTAACCAATAAGTAGTCCTTAAACGTAGGAAAAAGATGTATAGAAAAAAACGAATTAAAAGTATTGGAGAAAAAATACTTATAATTTTATGAATAAAAGACCCTTAATGATGAATAAAAAAAAAAAAAAAGTTTAATCATTAATAATAGAATTGACAAAATCATGACGTTTTGCTGTTATAAAGCTTTTAATTCAAATATAAGACCTTCAAATTTGATGTATTTGATTTTGAAAATATGTACTTTATCGAAATTAATGATTTTTTTTTTAAATGGGTCGAATTTAAAAATAGCAGTAAGCGTACAATAAAATCTTTAATTAATATATATAAAATTTTCGAATGTATCCGACTTTAGAAATATATATTTTATTTAAACTTGCGAAACCCTTTCTACTTGAGGTCGAACCTGAAAAGAACAATACGAACATATACAACATGAATGATGTATTTCATAAAAATTAATTAGGAAGTAAATTTCGATTTATGTTTTTATTCTTTGAAGTTTTAACTTTGGCTATACTTTGACTATTTTATGAGTGTCTATCTTATCTATTATATTTTTTAAAGAAAAATGTAATATTAGTGAATTCAAACGGTTTCCATGATTAAAAATTAATTTTAACGCACTAAATGATCGCTCACAAGACGCTGGCAATAAAAGGAATGACAAAATAAAATGAACAGATTTGAATACAAAAGGCACATAATTTAAATGCAATTTTTGAAATACGTACAAAACATGTAAAATCTTCGTAAAAATTGAGAAGCATTTGCAGATCAGTGTGTAAACATTCTACTTCTTCTTTAAAAAATTTAGGGTTAAATCTATTATATTTTTTACTAATACAATCGAAGAATTATCTTTTTACTAGAATTGTAGATATTTTTTGAAAAGTTTGAAAAATCGAAAGAGTTTTGATTAACTCGTATTGAATACCAAGAAGTAAAAACATCAAAAGCAGCTCTATTCTTTTTTTAATAAAATTTTATGTCTACACGCATGAGCGTCGTCAGCGGGGGGCAGCTGCCTGGAGCCTTGAAACTTTTTAATCAACTGGCCATGATGAGAATTCATAAGCGCCTAATCATCGACAATTCGGAAGACTTCTATAATAAAGTAGTAGAACAATTTGCTAGAAACCCACGAAAATTATGTTTTAATTAAGATTTTATTCTTGTTTAATAATATATTAAGCCTTTACAACTTATACATTTTATTTTTCCTATAACTCATATCCTCTTTCTATCATCTTGCCCCCTGGCTCATTGGCTGGCGACGCCCTTGTCTACACGAAATGTAGTCTCTAGGGTTTCATCATATTTTTTTAGCGTACAAAATGCACTTTATGTTTGAAGAATCAGTTTCAGAGTTAATTTAAGTATTTTTGGCAAAATGAACTAAGGAATTGATCATTGCATTAATTCGTTCATCATTATTTATTTCTGAAATATTTTTACCATACTTTGAATTAGCTGCATAACACCAATAATACTGAGTTCTTCTCTTTCCGACGATTCCGTTAAATTTTTAACTTAAACTATAATACTTTATCGGGTTGCGATATAATATGGTAGTCTATGAGAAAGATAGTAATTTGACTTACCGAAAATAAATATTAAACGTAAGAAATCCCATTTACTACTATTAATGTAGAAGCAGAACTGATCAGCTGGCGGTCGGGTGTGTGGCAGATTAGGAAGAAGTGATTACGCGATATAAGTGTTGGCTACCACTGTGTTTTGGTTTCGTTAGTTAAGAAAGGAGAATATACATATATATATATAAATAAAAGAAAAAAAAAAAGACAAATGGGAAAGAAAAAAATATATAAAAAAAAGGGAAAATTTGTGATCTGGAAATATATATAGAGAAATGGCGGATACAGTTAGATATTTTATTTAATTGTTGGGTTCGTCAACTAGGGACTTCACTCAGAAACAATAGGAAGAAGTGTTAACCAATTAAAACTTAATTCGATCGGAAATGGCAGAAATAAAGGAACCAGTGGCAGGAACAACAGACTGAGACGGAATGGACAGGATATAGTAAGATATTTTAATTTTTTTTTGTTTTTTGGTCTTCCTTTTAAATTTTGGGGAAGAGCGAACCGGTGAGATACGTGTTCATCGTTTATTTTTTTATTGTGTAACTAGGTACCTCTGTGAGCTGGTATAACTTTTAGTGAAAAATAATGAACAAACGAAATCAAAGAGTAAATTTTTTTAAGCAGACTAAAAGTACAAGTACGTGTCTCACTGACAAAATATTTAATATTATTCTTCATTTGTTCTACAATATGCATTATGTTCCCTAAAGCAAATTTTAGCCTTTACTGTCCATTGTGTTTGAGGCAAGTTTTTTTGATTGGAATGAATTTTCAGTAGTTTTTAATTGGTAACTGGAAGTTTGGAAACATTTAGTACCGTTGCTGAAGAAAGTATAAAATGCGTCTAAGGGAAACTATTTGATCAAACTACATGCATTGTTTGTTGTCTGCACAAATATAATTAACTCGATAGGCTTGACGCGGAACATAAGGAATTTCCTTATCATATTTTTCACATTCGTTTTGTAAGATTGAAAAACAAATTTTCGGCCGGTCGATAACCCCGTGACCATATCTTCAATAAGGCTATAAATGCTTCCGATAAATACATTACCTATATATATTAAGATCTAACTAAAACAAGATTTTTCAACTGAAACTGAAATTTTTGTTTGCCATAATGTATGTAGCTGTTTTAACTGAGATGCATTTTTTTTCATAAATCTATTTCAAAATAATCATTTACTTTAATAAAATTCGTTTCTCTGTAAAAAGATAACAAAATTTAATATAAAATTTATCATTTCTTACTTGTAAATTTTTTTGCAAAAGTATAAATGTTTATGAAATTTACTAACTATAATTAAACAGAACTTTATAATTCGAAAATAATGCTTTTTCAGCGTGGGAAACAATTTTGAATTAAAGTTATATAAAAAATTGCGCACTTTTAAAGTTTAATTTCTAATTAAATAATAAATCAAAAGTAATTTAAAATAATAACTTTACTTTGTAAATAAATGTTTAAAAAATTACAAATAATAGACTTTGACAGAGATGAAAATGACACTTCTGCAATCTTTATAAGTGCCAAATAAGGATTAATGTTTTTAAAATTTCCAATATTTTGGTATACGGGTCTGAATTCTTCTTTAGCGACAAGAAATAAATACATGGTAGATATGAATTTCCAACTTCGGCATGCCAAGTACACCTACAACTGATGAAAAATAGTCGGTACTTTATCGAAATGCTGTCTCCATAAATTGTGTATTTGTTTAATTTAAATAATAAATCTTTATAATCCAATGCTTATCAATATCATCGGTTCTAGTATCGTAAAGAACTAAATGTTCATATTGCTGGGGAATAATAAAATTTATTGTCCTTAAATTACATAAATGATCCTATTTTTTATGTAAACTTAAATTTCTTGCGGGGGAAGACTGCTTCGGTATATATGGGGAAGTATATTTCATCGTTTAGTTTGTATAAAATGTTTCCCATAACGTTTCTAGAATTAGCACCAACAGGTTTCATGTCATTCTTCATTTCATTCTTTGCTTTATTAGTTTAAATTTTCGTGGGCAAGAATCACGGAAATGCGCAGTTGGTTCTTGGATTACGTTGTTATTTTTTATTATTATCGATTTGCGAGAACGGCTTTGTCTACACCTTCAAACAATTTTATCGTAATCAATTCGAAACTGTATTCAAATGCGAAGTATATTAAAACTGGGTTTCCTTTCTGGATTTTTGAAAGTTCCATAATTAAAGATAAAAATAAAATAATTTTAATTAGTCTCTATCGATATTACTGAAACCGTTACGTTTGTTTTCCTCATCATTTAAGTACTTCTTCAGCAAACTTGAACTAAATAAATCAAAAAATAAAAGAATTTTTCTTCTTTTTATTTATTTGTTATTCTTTTCGCGAGTGTGCAACCAGCCCTTTGGGGCTATTTAGTACTTGACGTATGAGTGATGATAATTTGTGGAAACTTCTATCCGGTGATGCGAATTGTATTTGGTGTCTGGTTTAATATATTTGAATCCTTCTTCTCTTCGAATTTAGCCATCTATGGACCGCGTGGAAACAGCAAACTTTTCCTTTTTCGTTCTTTCCAGTATTTCTTCATTATTTCACTGTGCTTTTTCTTCCGATCATCTGCCCATTTCTGCCCTGTTCTCTTCCTTTTGATTTTATTAAAGCCATCGAGTTATTTAATTTTCTTCCTAAATTCTGTTCTGTTTTCAATAGTTGATATCTGTATTTGTGCTTCGTTAAGATCTTTTTTCATGTTCGAGAACCACCTCGGCCTGGACTTCAATCTATCAAAATGTTGAAAGATTTTTTTAGTTAACCGGGTATCATCCATTCCCTGGATATGTGCATAAAATGCCAACCTTCTTTTCCTCATCACGTCGGATAGTTTTTCTACTTTCTTATATATTTCCTCATTTGACCTGTTCCTGAATGTTTCTCCTATTTTTTGAGGGCCGAGAACTTTTCTTATGATCTTCCTTTCCTTTTTTTCCGATATTTCAATTTTTCCTATATTATTTAGCTCTAAGTACTCAGCTGCATATAGGCACTCCGGTTTAATGACACTGTGTAAAAAAATCATTTTCTACTTCTTCTAATTGTTATTTTTCAAACTTTCTTTTTGACTTCCTAATATTTTTTGCTGTTAATTTTCTTTGATTTCTGAATTGTTCATATGCAATATCTATTTTAGCCGAATTCCACTTTTTCCAATATTTTAATCTTTCCTCGCGGAAGCTTCATATTGTTCATTCCACCATTTGTGCTTTTTCTTAATATTCAACGGAATTATTTGTTTTGCTGCTTCTTGTATTCCTTTACCTATGTCATGCCATTCTTCTGATTTTATTTCGTTAATCTTCTCACGATATTGCTGTACTCTATGATTATTCTCTTCATTTAACTTATTTATATCGTACTTAATTATTCCTTGTTAAGAAATTTCTTTTTATTTTGTGGAATAAATCTCACTTTTATCGTTGTAAGAAAATGATCTGAATCAACGTTACTTCCTTTCTTAACTGTAACATTCATAATTTCCTTTTGATTCTTACTCGATGATAGCAACATGATCAATTTGGAATTCTCCCAGGTTTTTATTCGGAGACTTCCATGTTTTTAGTTTTTTTGGGAGCTTCTTAAAGTTTGTAGACATTAATTTAAGGTTAAACATCCGGCATAATTCAATTAGACGTTCACCATTTGTATTCGTTCTTTTGTGCGCTGAGTATTCTCCTACTGTTTGTCTAAACTCCTTTTCCTTTCCGACTTGACCATTAACATCGCCCATCACTATTTTGATATGCTTCTATGGTATTTTATCCATTTCTTCTTCTAACATTCCCCAAAACTGTTCCACTTTTTCCAGATTCCTTTTGTTATCTTCATTAATTGGGGCATGTATGTTCGCTATTGTATACATTTTGTTAGCACATTTTAATGTCAAAATGGACATGAACTACCGAATTCAGTATGTTTCGATGGACACAGAATGCTGTTCTTAAATGTGGCATTCCCTTCATTATTTTCTTTCCTGGTTTTCCTTTAAATATTCTATAGTTTTCCACGTCTATTACATCTTCGTCTGTAAACCTCATTTCCTGTAGTGCTAAAAGCAGTATGTTCTGTTCATTCAGTGCCTTTAATAGTTCTTGCAACTTCCCGATTTTTAATAATGAATTAATGTTTAGTGTTCCAAACATATATTTTGTCTTCACTTTTAACTTCAGTTTTTTTTTACATGGTGGTTCAAGTTCTCCAGAAATGATATGCTTGAATGCACTGATGTTTCCATCAATGGTGGATTCTCTTTTTAGATTACCACTTGGAGTATTAGTTCCCCTTGACTGACTTTCCATCATGTTTTACAAACCAAAATTTGCTGTTAATATATTTTTTTGGGGGAAGCGGTTAACATCGGTTCCAGGATTAAAACTAGAATTGTAAGTTCTAGAGTTGGTATTATGTATTTTATTTCATCATTTTCTTTCTTTATTATCCTGCCTTTTATGTATAAGTTATTTTATATTTATTTAATGTATTGCTGACTGCTGTAGGTTGTATCTTGAATTTGGGCTATGGCAAAATGGGGGTTGTAATCCCATTTCCACCTTCCTCGTTTGTGGCAATCCCTAGGCGCTACTACTATCGGATTAACACCGGTACGTTTACTCTAATCGAAGCGTGCAGGGGTCACCACGAGCAGATGAGGTAGGTGTTAACGTAAAGAGGCTAGTTGGAATGATGGCACTCCAATATATTACGCATTCTACGTCATTTGACACCCATATTTGAATCCTATTAAGTCTATTGGCTTTTTCAAGCGTCTAATTTCACTGGAATTATCTAGCAATCCAATTGATAGGTTATTTGTGTGGCGCTCTAGCTTTCGACCGTACTATTTTGCAGTTTTTTCGATTTCTTCACTGATTGAACTTATATGCAGATCTGTATGTACTGTTATCGTCGAAAAAGTAAGGATCAATTACGACGAAACGCCCATCCAAACAGTTAATTTCGATGAGGTTCTTCTTGAACGATACGCGGGGATTTCTATCGCTGCAGTATCTCATATTTTGGGTGTTAACATCGCCATGCAGATGAAACTCAGCCTCTTCGGTAACCGCAATTTTGTCCAGCGGAAACTTCATGGAGTAGGCGTTTGTAAAACTCGAATCGGGTGGCGTGATCGGCAACTAGCAGTTGTTGCGTAGAGTATAATTAAAACGAAATAATTATACATATTTTAATAATTGAATACTTATAAGTGTGCCATTTTATACACAAAAAAGTGTAGCGGATAAGTTATGAAAGTGGTAAGAGAAATAGTATTGAGATGATGTCAAAAGCGAAAATTAGTAACACTCAGTACAGCTCAGGTTGAAATGATCCTATTAAATGAATGTTTCAAAGAAACAATTTGTCTGAGAAATCTTTTAAACAAATTGAATGTAAATGACAAAATGGATCTGCAGTGAAAATTGGTTATACTGATATTAGTTGTAGGCGCATATTGGTTATAAAGATTTTAGTATGTAGATAATAATAACGATATGACTACGCAAAATTTAATTTAAAAACGTTTTTGCTGGAAAATTTAACAAAAAAATTGTTCTTTAATTTTTTTTCCGTGAAAAAACAAAATTTATATAAACAAAATTCAGATATGCTATTACACTTTTTTGCTCTGCTGACATTGTTAGTGTGACATATTAAATGCTTTTCGTTTTACCATTGATGAAAACCTGCAGTGCAGGTCATTACAAGAAATATTAGAAAAAGGCTGGCCCCCTAGGGAGAATAAACGGACACTGTTAATAATGGCCAAATTTGTTACCGGCAAAATTTTTGATAGTAAAACTTAATATTTGATAAAAATATAAAGTGTTTTTAAATAATACTTTTTACACAAAAATAAATATATGAATGAGAGCAGAGAGAGATATATAGATATACCAAACATGTTCGACCTCCACCTTTACATTTCCCTATATGCTACTTTTTCAGCCTCCCCGTCACACGGGACAAATCCTGGGTGTGCCAATGAAATAAGGTATTTCTCAAATTTACTCTCTACTGTATAAGATATTATGTAATTATATAATCCCCCCGAATGTTTCTCTGGATTCGCCTCTTCTGCAACCAGCAGCATTACGGAAAATATGATATATCAAGCACTTGAATTAAATACATCCATATGCAAGAGTTTAAGGGAAGAGATAGTGCACGAAGTGGGATGATAATATTAGAACATGTAAGTAATAATAAGAATACTGCAGATGTAACGGCCAATGCAGTAAGTAGTGAACAATAACGAGATATGAAAGTTAAAAAGTGAATTGTACACATTTTTCATACACTACTCAATAAAATTATATGTAGTTACGTGTCAGTGATTAGCTATGCTGTTACTTTTGTTTTATCTATTATTTTTTCGTTCATCTTTTACTTTTTCAATTTTTATAAGGCTTTTACGTTTCAAATTCCGTATGTACAACAGGTTTTTATCAGTATTTTAAACAATCTATGAATGTGTTTTTTCAAATTTACAGTTCAATTTTTTTCTCTCCTTTTTTTTGCAATACAAATTACTAAACCAATTTTGAAATGAACACAAAATTTATAGTCCAATTATTACAATTTTTATTACGAACTTCCTTTTTGTCTTTCGTGTGATAAAATTTACTCGTGTTGTGTTTAATTGTTCGTTGAAGGGATTGATGAGATTGTTTCATTTATTTGTCTCTGTTATCTGCTTTTATTTTTTTTTTTTATTTATTTTTTTACAGTTTATTTATTTATTTTATTATTTTTATTACTATTGAGAAAAAGAAAATCCACAAATGCGCTGCATAATGCGAGTAGTGGAAAACGTTAAATTTAAACGAATTTCTCGGTTGAAAATACAAACAAAACGGATACTAAGATATAAAATTAAACTTGTACACTAATTCCGACATAAAATAGAACTTGGTAGTTGATTGTTAATGTGATAAGCGGTTGTTTGTTCGCGTTATCAAAAAACAATTGTGCTCCGATAACGTCGTCTTTGATATCTTCGGCATTGTTCCATATAGTTGTAGCTGATAAAAACGGCGAGATTGTTCCGATTTATCTATTCTGCGTTCATTTTTCGCCTTCTCATTTTAACATTTTTAGTTTGTCTTTTGCTACTTTAGACGATCATAATTCTGTTATTAAATATTAATTGTAATTCATTTCGTTGTTTTTCTCATTTTTTTTTGTCTTCTTTTTTCTTTTCTTTTTTTTTTTTTTTCTATTTTAAGTTATTGATCGATGAGCCCGTCTAGTGGGAGCCGCCCGGCGGGCTCCTCCAAAGATTCAAAAGCCACTAAATGTAATGTGCCGCTGAACCTGTAGGAGGTCGACGCTGTTGGAAAGCGCAAACCTTCCGGCCCTCTCTCGCTCACCACCATTTTGCCCGATTTCGTTAATTCAAATAACATTAACAGCAATGCCATTAAAGCTATTGAAAATTTCAATATCGATAAAAGTAATAATAATAATAATAATAATAATAACAACAATAATAAAAACAATACTAACATCATTACCACCACCACCACCACCAACAACAATTATAATAATAATAATAATTTTTTTTATTTTATTTTATTTAATTCAATTATTTACATCATTATCATCATCACGGTGCCATGTCCGTTATTGAACGTTGGCTAACATTTTAGCAACCTTTCGTCTGTCTAGTACATTCCGGAACAGTTCAATGGCGGATACCTGATACCATTGAGTCAAATTTTGTATCTACAGTATTCTTCTTCTTCCCGGTGATCTTTTTCCAGCGAACTTTCCTTGCATCAGAAGTTGGAGTGTACTATATTGCCTCGGATGGATGTGTTTGAAGTATTTTAATTTTCTGTGTTTAATTTCTTTTATTATTTCTTTAGACTTATTTAATCGATTTAACACTTTGCAGTTTCGTATTTTGTCCGTCCATTTTATTTTAAGTATCTTTCGATGTATCCACATCTCGAAGGCATTGAGTATTCGTTCTGTTGGCTTCGTTAATGTCCAGCTTTCAGCACCCTATATGTAGTGACACCGAAAATATATAACATTTTACCAGCCTAATTTTTAATTCTGCACTTATATTCTTGCTGCACAGTATTTTGTTTTTAATTTAAAAAATGCATTTACAGCTTTTCCAATTCGTATTTTTACTTCTTCACTCATGTCGGATCGTTTAAATTACTGCCTAAATATTCGGCGTCTTTTCGATTTTTTCTCCCTGTAAACTGTAAACGGTGCTGTTACTAAATTTTCACTTTTCCTACTTACCACCATGTAATTTGTTTTAGAGATGTTCAGGTGTAATCCATATATGTGACGTATTTCAGCGGGGGGACATTTACAAATTTTTGCAGTCCCTTTAGATTATTCACTATTAAAATTGTATCGTCTGCATATCTAAAATTATTTACTACTTAAATATTAATATAACTAAAACATATATTTACCACAAATGCGCATAGTTGCGCGTGCAGTGGTGATTATTATTATATAACTGTCTAAATTGTGTTGTTTATTATATTAAATACTTACTTTTTAACAAGTACAAAAGCCAACCTAGTTATTGATAATTTTCTTTTTATCAACCTTATTGGCTGTTGTTTACAGAAATTTAAATTTTTATACAAGATCAACGTTAATATTAGATACAACTTATGTCTAAATAACATTATAAGATATTAACCCTAGTTATATTGAAAAGTAAAATTACTAACATATTTTTAAGTATCAGATACTTTCATACCATTCAAACCATAAGAAAAGTTGCAACATGCACGAATAAATTCGTATATTCCACAAATTCTCATACAGAAACCGCATAAAAAGCATAAATCAAATCGGTTTTTAATTGCTCTAAGGCCAAAAATCGCATAAAGGAAATCCATGAAATTGGTTTTTAAATTTCGTGATGTTCATTATGCTGTCCAGCGTTTTCTGCAACAAGTTGAAATCCAGAAACAGCAAGTTCCACAACTGATCGAAGTGTCTCCGGGGTCACGTTTAGAATGTGTTGCGCAGTGCGTGCTTTCAATTGAGCTAAGTTTGCAATTGGAGCACTGAACACAACAGATACAGCTAGAATTCACACGGATTAAGATCAGGTGATCGGGACAGCCAGGCTGTAGAGGAATGACGGCAGATAATTCTAGCATTTCCGAAATGCTGCTTCAGTGAATTTGCAAAATGTAGGGAGGAGCGCCATCTTGCATAAAAATGATTCCATCTACACATCCACGCTATTGAAGGGCTGGAATGACGTGGTTGCGTAAAAGACACATAGCGCTTACTAGTGACAGTATAGGTAACAAGACCGAGAAAGCACCCGTCTTCTGGACAAAATATGGCCTTATGATAAATGATGCTGTAAACCCGCACCACACAGTGACTTTTGCAGAATGAAGCGGTACTGGTAGCGCAATCTGTTGCTAAAATTAGATGCCGGGCCAAAAAAAAATAAAAAAAATGGAACTTTTTTTTTTTTATGCCACCCGTTTTCCCCATGCTCCAATAATATTCCGTTCAAATTTGACGTCATTCTGACCAGTGGTTCTTTTTTTATAGCGTTTTGGAATTTGAACTTTAATTATAATCATCCTGTATTTATTTATTTAATTTCAATTTATTTAATACTAGCTGAACCGGCGAACTTCGTACCACCTTAGAATCAATTTAATGTTGTGTTAACTTATTAGCTGAATTAAATTCAGTTTTTTATAAAGATAAAATTAATACTCATAATGAATTAAGTGCAATAAATGTACAAAAATCCTATGTTCACATGTACTGCCCGTTTGTTACTCGCGTATTATCCGCTCGTATTCGTGGTTTAACGTGTGTTCGGTTTTTTCGCAACGTTTGGTTATGTTTTTGATAAAATATTCTCACATTTGTGCAGTGAGTGACATTTTTACATTTCAGCCGTAAAAATATTGCGATTTATTATTTATAACGTATGCGCTTTTGTTTGAAGTATTATGCAGTAAAAGAGAAACAAACACGAATGCTCGGTATGCCGGGTACTTACAATTAAATAACGAAGGTTACAGATACAATTCCCTGTAATTATATTTATTCGCGCATTATTCGTTTGTATTCGTGATTTAATGTAAGTCTATGTTTAAAAATGATATGTATACATTTTTTTGGTTTTCATTTGTTTAATTGTTTAGATTTTTCGTAAGTTTTATTTTTAATTATTTAAATTTCGCTGGCTATGTAAAATGTTTTACTTTGTTTTATTTTTTTAATATTTATTTACGCTGTTTTGTTTTTATTATTTAAAACTAAAGGTTATTGTTTAATGTGAGTGTTTCCAGTGTTATTTACAATGCCGCGAGCCAGATCTAATCTTTCACGACGAAGCCGTAATGCAATTAGAAGTCGGAATATTGTGAATCAATCCACTGCAGATGAACAAGAAATCATACAAGAAGAGCGCCGAGTAACGGACCGACGGTACATGTGAACATGGGATTTTTGTACATTTATTGCACTTAATTCATTTTGAGTATTAATTTTATCTTAATAAAAAACTGAATTTAATTCAGCTAATAAGTTATCACAACATTTACTGATTCTAAGGCGGTACGAAGTTCGCCGGTTCAGCTAGTACGAGTATGTATATATATATATATATATATATACCACCTGAAATAATAATAATAATAATGTTCAATTCAATTCAATTCACGTAAATTCAACTTATTTAACTTAAGAATTAATTAAAGTTTTTATAAAATATAAATTTACACCACATATGCGCATAATTGCACGAGTTGTGGGGATTACTATTATAACTTAAAATTTACAATTTAAAAGTTATGTGCAGTGGCCATTATATAGTCGCATACATTTATTTAAACTGAATTAGTTGACTTAATTTCAGAATAAAACGCAACTTAATCACATGGTCATTGCTTACAAAGAGGCTATGTAGTTTCATTTTTATAAACAGCACAGATTAATAAAAGGAAAGGAAAGACAAAATAAATAAATAGTATCGTGCTCTTAATCTTGATAGCTCGTGAATGCGGCTTCTCTACACTCTTCCAGTAGCACGGCTTTAACAAGAAGAAAAGGTCGGAGAAACCATTCAAACTAGAAAAGCTATCTTATGGCGGCTCGGACCGCCGTATCCTCCCAAATTATCAGCCTCGCCCGGAGGCTCGCGTTGTGGGTCGCTTAATCGACACGAATAATTTAAATTGTTAATCAAATAAAATATATATTCACGAAATTAGACAACGCGTAGTTACTTAGAGTATTTCGGAACTTAGATCAGATGATCGGAACATCAAACACGGATAAGCGACGATAAACAGAAAAAAAAAAATATATACATAAATTCTTCAACTCGTATTAATTACTACGACGACGGGCAATAAATGTAATTCGATATGAGCCCGCCAACCACGCGATCGCTTTATTAACGAAGTAACCGTGTAACTGAAAATGATTTAATCGCCGACGAATCGAAAGTGTCGCTGAAACCCTGGTCGTGGATCAGCCGTCGGTACTGCCCGACCAATCGTACCGACACATCATCGCGCACACTTATCATATGCGTAATTTTGCAAAATTAAGTCGCTTATAGTCAGGCAATATTGTTTATTTACGTCATACATCTTGATAGTGTTGGTGCGGAATCGGAATAAGATTCCAACTTCCCAACAGTTCGAACCATTTAATATGAATTACATTACTTTACCCCCTGAGAAATACATACGAAAGACTATGCCGTGTACAGATCTAAAAGTAATAAGATAAAAATATAAAATTTCGTTCACGTTTTTCATTTCCCACAGAACAGTAAAGCTAGAATTCCAAAAGTCAAAACCAGAATTTTATTTACGTTACACCATAATAGGATCATGACAGCTGCCTCTCCTTAATATGATTCAGGACTCGTAAGATCTTGAATCAAATTAAGTCAGACGTATTTGCCGCTAACAGGATCCGATCTTTACCTTAGTTCTCACTAGACACGTTCTTCTCCAAATTCGCAGAATATTTTTCTTTTTTTTTTTATTATAATTAGAATAGTTTATTTATTTATCTCTTTTTCATTATTTAAATTTTATTATAAGCGCAGCTTTCCGAGTATTAAAGCACATTTGTTTACGCATATTCACATACCCACGAAGAAACATAATCGACTAGAACGCCATCAAACGTATTTATATATAACACTATAATAATGATAATAATGAACAATAGATAGCGCTACGTATTAATTGGTAAACGTATCAACCCACTGTTGCGAGGTGTGAGGTGATTTCAATCAGTCAATCAATCAATGTTTATTATTATTATTATTATTATTGTTATACAAGGGCCACAGATGAAAGCGCGAGTAATGGAAAGTAGTACAATTAAAGCAATATGTAAATACACACGAACAATTACGTAGTAAAATAAAATTAATTAACAAAAAAAATGAGCGGAGAATAAAATAAAACGCAGCCTGTAATTTTAAAGGTACATAAACATAAAGGTATGGACTGAAAGAAGTAAGATTAATTAATAATAGAAATGAACGGAAAAATGAAACCCAACCTGTGATTTTAAAAGAAAGAAGAAAAAGAAAAGGGGGAATAAAATAAAATAAAATAAATAAATTAGAGTAAATAAAGGGACAAAATAGCAAATTAATGATCCACAATTATAAAGAAGCAAATGGATTTCAGAGACGTATACACTACAAATAATTCTTTGCTCAATACGCAGCAAAAATTATTACACGATTCAGAGACGATGCAAACACAATCTTAAAACCATTCATAGGACACACGCAATCCTCACCCGTAACGAATAAACTCCTCTGCCAACAGGCAACTTAAACAAATACATATACTGAAATACTTGCTTACTCCAAAAGATGAAAAATACAGTCACGAGCCCGTAAAGATTCAAAGAATCGATTTTTTTTTTTTTTTTTTTAGACTACGATTTTGAACATTCATTTCTCCACCCTTGAGACCATGGAGTGTAGGTACCGCACGGACAACAATGGTAAAACAATATATGCAAAATAATCAACACAGTTAATTATTATAGGAATAAAGAATAATTTTATTTTATAAAATTTAGATCAGATCTAACCAAGTCGAAAGTCCACCGCATTCCAAATTCCTATAATATCATCGCCTTAAAAAATTTACTATTAAATAAATAAGCATTTTTCCCTACCACTTTCCCAATCTTATAAAAGGGCCTTTAAATAACAATTCAAGATTCTTCATTTTTTTTTTTTTTTCGATCTACTCGATAATACATAATTCTTGATATACACAACATCCCCAACCGAATAAATTATCGATTTTTTTTCACTATTGTTGTTTATTTTTCTTTCGTTATTATCACGAATCTATTTCCTCACTTTATCAACGAGTTTTTCATAATCGTACTCAGAAGTGGGTATTGGGAATTCAACTGATCCCCTGTCCGAATATCTCGCTTTATGTATCAATTCATCAGGAGTATATCTCGTAATCGTACTAGGTAAGAGATTCATGCAGTCTTCTATTCCGGCAATGTGCCACGTCCAATTCGGATGCCTCTGGTGGCATAGTGTTCGCAGTAATTTTCCGAGTTCTAAATTAACTCGCTTAGTGGGGTTATTTTATGGACAATATGGTGCTATATACCGCAACTGTATTCCCCTGCGATCGAAATATTCAGTGCAGGCATTACTTCGAAACACTGGCGCATTGTCGGAGACAATCTTATTCATACTACCGGCAGTAGAAATAAAGTCTTCTACTTTATGTAACATATTCCGCGTAGTAAGTTTATTCAAAGAATATAGTTTCACATATTTTGAAAAGGTGTCTCACGAAAATTGGATTCATACTACTGGATATCGGTAACGGCCTAAAGGCATCCAAAGTAACAATGTCCAAAGGACACGTAGGTTCATAACATACTGTAGGTCCCCCCAGAGATGCATTATACGATTTTACTCGTTTGCAAGTTCCGCAACTGTTTATTATTTTATGAATTTGTGCCCTCATTTCGGGAAAGTGGAAAGTTCGCTTAATTAGATGAAGGAAGAGTAGACATCACACAGAAATGTGGCTATGCAGTCCGAAGTATCTCTACCCGATCGGAATCCAAACATACTTGTAGGAAAAATATTCTCCCTTTCAATATACCATATTAACCCATTTTTAATAATTATTTAGAATGTTTTCTTAAAACACGAAGCAAGAGAAATTGGCTTAAAGGAGGATGCTAGTTCAAATGGCCTGCCGGGTTTGAGGACAGGCACTATTATGAATTGAGTCCAATCCTCCGGGATCAAGCCATACTGTAGCAAATCATTATAAACATCTACCGGAATCATTTTAGCTTTTTCATTCAAATTTTTATTATCGAATATGTTACCCCATCCAAACCTGGCAAAGATTCATTTTGTTCATGCAGAGGAAAACATAGCTCGGAGTATGAAATAGACCGAAGTAAAAAATGTGTTTCAATGGTATTCGGAACATGTTCCAACTTGTTAGCTTCTTCAAGAGTGGCCACATAAGGTGGAACTACATTTAAAGAAACCATTCGGCATTTTTAGTATCGCTCTGTTGAGAATGTTTGTTCTTAAAACGCCTCGCCAATGTCCAAATTTCCTTCAAAGAGGTATTCCTGTTAAATTTATTACAAAACCTGTTTTGTACTTTTAAGAAGTTGACGTGTTTCAGTCGCAAGTTTCTCCTGTGTATAATGTATGAATTCATGGAACCTTCACGGCAGAATCTCCGGAGAGCTAAATTACGTTCTTTAACTTTCCTTTCACACGATTTATTTCACCAGGGAACGGTTCTTCTATTATTTTTGTAGACAGATGCTTCAGGGACAGATTGCTTAAATGCTAGAAAAACAGATTTATAAAAATGATCGTACTTATCTAAATAATTCTTTATAGACTTTATTCCATCTAACCAAAGATTATCTAAGTTTCGAAACTTATTCCAATCGCCGTCATTGATTTTCCAACGTAAATTATTATTATCGTATTGCGACAAAGTAATATTATCAGAGCAACGATCTTGGGAGGTGATATTAATAACGATTGGAAAATGGTGACTTCCAAGAGAATTCTCTAGCACAGTCCAGGAACAATCAAAAAGGATATCGGAAGAAACAGAAGACAAATCCACCGGGTTATTGTAATATTCTGGATTCCCAGTTTTGATAGAAGAACCATCATTCAATAGGCACAAATCCGGACAGGAAATAATATCAATCACCGCAGTTATAATCATACCTGCTACAACCTCAGTATGTGTTCAGAGCATTAAAATCTTCACCTAAAATAATAGGTCTATTACCTAAACTATCGATGGCTTCTAAGAAGGTAAGCGAATTAATGAAATGACTTGGCGGGGAATAATAAGATACGAAAGTACCGGAAAATTCACCAATTGTAGCACTAATATAAACTGCATTAGAAGTAGGATTGTTACTCTCATTAGCCAAATCTATGTGAATAGGCCGGTGACTAATCCTCAACCTAACAAGGATGGCTACACCCCCAAACCCATCGCTTCTATCATTTCTGTAGCAATTATAATTTGCAATATTAAATTGTTTCTCATCTGATAGGTTTCCAATAACAGAACTATATCAAAGCTATTGGTACTAAAGAAATGTTCCAGGTCACATTGATTGGCCACAACGCTTCTTGCATTCCACTGTAGTATACCGACCATAGACTGTAAGTGGAAAGGGAAGAACAGGCAAATACCAGAAGAGCCAATGAAGAAAAAGGAAAAAAAAGAAAAGAAAAGAAAAGGGGAAAGAAAAAAATTTAATAAACAGTCGAGTCGAGCTGATCAGTTGTAACTAATTATAACTCGCAATCGTTGGCAGAAATACTTTGCGCAAACTGCTAGAGCACACGAGTCTTAATAAAGAAAGATATTCTGATTAAATAAAAGCATACGAGATAGAGAGCGTAAAAATAACAAAAGGAAAAATATTAATAAGTAATTGTAAACCTAAATTCTTCTTTTCTTTTTTTTTTTTCAATTCTTCTTGCTCATATATCTTTTATAGGAGCATAAAAACAAAAATACATCTAGTTCGGGAGCGGATCCAGAGAGACATTTTCGGGGAGGGAAATTGTATAATTACGTAATATCTTTACCTTGTTTCGTAAAGAAAATCAAATAACGACCTTTTTAGAAATTTAAAAATGTTTTAAAAATACATAATTATTACAATTTACTAAAAATTTTGTTTTATTTTTAGATGAAAAATAAAACGAAATTATAAAATTGTAGCTAAAATGGTAGTTTAGAATTTCAGTAGTAAATTACTAGAAAGAATAGAACGATAGTATTTTGATTAGACTTTATTTTTTTTTATTTTTGTTAGTAATCCGATCCGAATTTTTTGTCCACGAGCAAGTAAAAAAAAATACATCTATATTTCCCACTGAACTATTCTCATTTACATTGCAAAATAAAAATTAACAATACATAAAAAAGACAAAAGATCGACGGAAGTCGCATTTAAAAAGAATAAAAAAGGAACTTTAATAGTTTTACTAGAAAACAGCATTAAATATTAATTATAATTAAATCCATACGTAACATTTATACCAGGGGTGGTCAACCCAAATGATCTTGCGGGCCACTTTGGAAATGCATCATAACTCCGCGGGCCGCATATAAGATCATATATCCCCAGATTAGATTTAGACCCACTATAGACTTTTTTTTATAGCGAAAAATTGAAACGTAATGAGTTACTGTTACTGTGTTTACTATTATTCTTACATATAAACATAGATAATATAATAATAATGATACTAAACGCACATTGCAAAGAAATATCTCACACTAAAAATGAAATATAAAAAATTTTATAAATATAAATGAAATAATAAAAAATGATATCATTAAAAAATATTTATTTTACTAGTGCTACTTTGGCCATCTCGAGGGCCGCAAAAATGTTCAAGGCGGGCCGCGGGTTAGCCACCCCTGATTTATACAAATCTTTTATCTGTTATAACAAATATTTTCATTGAGTTTTTGGCTCTAGATGCTTAAGATGTATACGGAACCCCATTTTCCAAATGCGATATAGCGACCTATTACCAAATTCCAAAGTTGCAAATTGCATGTAGGGGGGCGTTTTTACAAAACGTAATGAATCGGCACGAAACCAAGCGAGATATTAAACGATTTATCGAAATTTATATTTTTTTATTCACAAACTTTTTATTTACAAAAAAATTTTGCAATTCGCAATCGAATGCATTGAAATGCGCTTAAAAAAACAAAAATTAAAAAAAAAAAAACACCGACTTCCAGATTTATTATAAAAATTTAATAGAAATGCACTAAAAATTAAAAAATAATTATTCGATAAAAACAATATTTTAGGGTGATATAACTTAGATTATCGTAATTCTTATACAACGCTAACTTTTTATTCAATAAAAAAACATACATATTTCACAGTGATATACCTTAAGGTGATACTTTTTTTTTTTTCTTTTTTTTTGGGTTCCCCATTCTGGATAGGGCCAGTAGAGCAAATATATTTAATATAATCTGTGTATAATTGATTATAGTGTAGCCATGAAAAAACTATATGATAATTACAAAACATTTGTGTGTAAGTGTGGTGGGTACTTAGCACTAAGCACAGATTTTTTCTTTTAAAATTATAAATATGTTATGAAAAGATGTAATGGTGATGTTGATACATAGTTACCATTACATTATATATACTTTAATTAACTTAATAGGTTGAAATTAATAATATGAATTATTGTGTAAACAAACAAAACCGCTGTATACAAATATATACAAATATATGAGTGGACAAGTACGCACACATATACTAGCAGCAGAAATTCCCTAACAAATTCTCATATTAATACCAAATAAAATATGTACATTAACTAACCTAATATAATAATACCAAATTTATAACGTTATTAACTTATATAAGCATAATTTCAAATATTTACAAATATTTTGTATTAAAATTAGACACTCGATTTAAGGATTAACTTCCTGGCCATCAAATCATGAAAGTATTTAAGAAGTTTGTACAATTTTTTGGAGTTATTTCTAAGATTGTATTGATGTTGATATTATATTTTTTCCTAACGTCATCAAGTTTATTGCAGATATAGATCGTGCGGTATTGATCATCAATAAGCCTTAAGGTGATACTATAGTGTAATTCTTATACAGCATTACAATTAGAGTTGTCATCAAAATTTACATTACAATATCTAAGGAAAATTTAGTGAATATTTAATGCAGTTTTTAATTATTATTTAAATATAAATTTGATGCTGACCCCAAAAAGTTAATGTATAAGAATTACCATAATATCACCTTAAAGTATATCACTATGAAATATATTTTTTATCGAATTTTTTACTTTTTAGTGCGTTTTCATTAAATTTTTATAATAAATCTGGAAGTCGGCGTTTCTTTTTTAAAAAAACATTTTATTTTACAATTTTTAGCATTATAATTTTATTTATTTCTTGCTAAAAATCAACTATTTTGTCACATTATTCTACATATTTTATGCTTAAAAAAACAAGTTCAGTCAAGCAAAATGTTTCAAGCGTTGAAGATGCTGTATGTAAGACTATATAATTTATGTTTACATAATACGAAAATTCAAAACAAAGAAATCAGAGTTTTTGTGGTATAAGTAAGGAGTGATACGTCATTTTTCGTGCTGTTTTGAACTATTCGCCAACATTGAACGTTTCGTTAAAAAAATGAAATGCAGTTTCGTTCCTGACAAACAGCTTTCTTTCCAACAATATGTCACATGCCGGTAAAAAATTTCAGAAATGTCGAGGTTTTGACGCTGGCACGTGGGCCTAATTTTAAAGTTGAAAACCCTCCGGATGTTCCAAATTAGAAAAATATACGGGGTGGATGCGCATATTTTTAACTGTGTTCAATATTTTTAGCTATAATACTCGCGCAGCAAAGAGCTGGCTGCATATCAATTCTAGCGCTTTTTTTAACTTTTCAGCAATTTTGAAAGTTTCGTTAAGAAAATTAAACACGGTTCTGTTCCCGACAAATAACGATCTTTCTATCGATATATCACACGGCCGGGAAAAAAAATATTTTTTTCGAAACTTTCGACCTTTAGGCGCTCCGAGGGTCTAAATAGAAAGTTGTAAGCTCGTCTATCACATGGTACCTAAGTTGAATGATAGTCTTTCGAATGGATAAAGAATCAGTAAAATCAGTCCATATGAATATGAGTTATGCGCAAACAAACATAAAAAAAAAAAAAACAACGTATAACATCCTCCTTTTGGAAGTCGGTTAAAAAGTTATACCAGTTTTCTAATAGGAGTTGAGATACGTTTTTTTTTTTTGTTTTTTGCGATAATAAAACGTTATTGATATTTTCAATTGAAACTTACTGTGCGATGCAGGTAGAATACATCAACTGGAAGTTTCCCGATTCATTTCGATCGATTGTGTTTATTGTTTAATTGCCAATGAACGAGCTCGCAAAGGCGAGTCTAGCCGTTCGGTGGCGAAAAGGGGGAGGGAACGGACTAAAAATGATGTCATTCTGCCTATCGTTGCTAGCGCGGTCTACTTTCGTTGACGTTCTTAGTTGCAAAATTAAATTTATTGGCTTAGAATGAAGTTACAATACTCTTTTTTTTTTTTTAAGTTCGTATTTTTTCACAAACTTTTTGATTATTTAAACAAAATTTACAGAAAAGTTAAAACCGGCTTCTGTGAATTCAATTTTCTTCTTGAATACGCACTTTTTTTCGATATAATCGTATATTTTTTTTACTTTTCATGACTTCTTTGATATTTTTAAGACATCGTTATCAATTGTTCGATAACGGCAATAAGCGGGTAAACTTAATTTTGCAACTGAGAGCGTTAACGAAAGCAGACCGCGCTAGCAACGGTAGGTAGGATCACTTTCAGGTAGCTTATTTTCTATAATACGAATATTGAAATGATAATGAAAATGCGATTTCTTAAGTGTTGCAACTTGACTTTGGCGCATCGAAACTCTAATAAGTGTGTATTAATGTTTAAGAATTTAAGGTATATATCGCTATGAAATATATTATTTTCTTATCGGCAGTAATTATTTTATACTTTTTAGTGTATTTTTATTACATTTTTATAGTAAATCTTAGTATTTTTTTGAAAAAAAATCCATTTTATACTACAATTTTTAGCGTAATACTTGGGATTTTTTAAAAGTGACAGGCTCATAAATGACGTTATAGCGGTTTAAAATTTGTTCGAATTCATATTTATCCGTGTGTTAATTAACACCGATAATATTTCGATTTTTTCAAATTACGTTTTCACGCTTAATATTGACAATATTTTAAGTCAATCGCGTCTGTTATATTAATTTTAAAAAATTATCTAAAGGGACCGACCCCTTTAGTTTTTAGACTTATATGAATGACCACTGCTGCGTTTACCGATACTTAACGGTATACTTACATGGTACCACCACCATTGACTGGTACAGTGAATAAGAAATCATTAAAATCAATCCACGTGGCTAAAAGTTACGCGCGAACAAACATTAAAAAAAACAAATAAATATACGCGGCGAACGTATAACCTGATTTTTTTTTTCGAAGTCGGCAAAAATCACAATTGTATCACTTTTCTCACTTTTCATTCCAGCTGAGACAGAAAAGTAACACGATTTTTTTTTTTTTTTTTTTTCGGATTAATTATCATTAAATTTAAAAACACCGACATTTTAATATACGACGCGTTTTTCTTCGACTCATTAGTGTACTTTTAATTGAGCAATTCAAATTGGATTTCTTTTTTTTTTTGGTTTTTAAACGAATGTTCTTAATACGCAGATGATGTACCACGAGCAAATTTTGAAAGTGATCATAGTGAATAACTAGTGAAGGTTAATAAATAATTTTCGATTTCATACGTATTTATTATAAGAAAATTGTGTGCACTTCGGTAATACATTACTATAAACCTACATAGAGACGTAAGCGCAGCCATGAATAATTTTTTACGAGCAATGTTTTCATTTTTAATTTTTTTTTATAGTTTTCAAAATATGTTGTTCAAACTTTTTTTCCACAATGCACTAAAGTGTTTCTCGGTATTTAGTTTTTTTTTATATTTTTAGAAAAAAGCCCCTAGATCGAATTTGCTAGAAATCTAATGATTGCTATTCGATATTAATAAACGTGTCCGATGATGTGGTCCAAAAACGGTTAATTTACATTTAAGCGTATTATCGGCGTTATAAAATTCTATCTTTATAACGCAAACATACTCACAATTTTGTACGTGTATCTCTACACGGACATTAAATGACTTTTTCGTTATATTCTCCATACTGGTAAAATATATTATGAAAAATTATCGTTTTTAAATTTTTAAGCTAATTACAGTTTTAACTTCGGCAAAAGTTAATAAAAAATATCTCAAGCGATATTCGCCGATTTAGTCACAGTATATACACTATTTTCTTTTATGTTATGATTCTATAATAACATGTGCACAGATATTTATAAAACCAGTGGTGATGATTCTTGTGCAGTATCTGATGGAATTATTCTTGAATTAGAAAAATCAAGTTTTTTAAAAGCACTTGCAATTGCAGACGTAATTTTAATTTTGTTTTATATAATTGAAATAAAATATTTCGCAAACAAAAAGTTTAGAGTTATCTGTTCTACCTATACTAATAAGTACTGCAATCCACAGGTATGTTGTAAATATTACAATTACACTTCAAAAAAAATAATGAAGACAATGAAATTGTGCAAATGATTGGAGACATAATAAAAGCTTCATCGAGAGAAATAATTGAAAACGAAGCGACTGAAATTGTCTTAGAAAAAACTCATTGCCTTTTTGTATACTATCAGAGAAATGAATAACAATAAAAAATTCCAAAAATAATTTTACTAATTTCATAATACACGTAGATTTAGTATGGGCTGTCATCGAGTCTTTTTTAAATTTATCACAAGATATATAAAACGGAGATTTAATTAGTTATATTAGGAAAAGTAATATAGAACATCAACGCTTTAAAATATCACGTGAAAAATGACTAGGTATACTGGTATTAACAGCTATAATGAAGAACGTTCGTTCCGTAACATTAACTCCGTATTTTAACTAAAATTAGGAAGGATAACCAATATGTTTAGAGAATGTCAGCCGACTATTGAGAAAAACTCCAAGATAGCAGAAACAGTTAACTTGAAGCAGAGGTATATTGTTTACGGACAGATTAAACAAGGCAGGATTGTAAGGGCGAAGTAACAATAGACGAAGATTTAGAAAGGAAAAAAGAAAGGTTAATTGAGGATAAGGAGTGATCCAGTGCAGTAAGAGACGAACTAAGAGCCTCATTAGCGGCTACAAAAATCAGAGACGGAAGAAAAAAGCAGGATATCATCGGCAAAAAACAAGGAGGAAGAATTCAAAGGGTGAGAGGCAACACCAATAGTGTAGATGTTAAAGAGAGTAGGACTGAGGAAAAGACAATTAAAGAACCAAATTTAGAAAATAAGCCGCATCAGATATGGTAGTTGAACGAGAGCAGTTTTTGTTCCGATCCTTCGAAAACAAAAATTGCAGGACAACGAGTACTTCCTGCAAAACTCGTACGAGTGGTGCCGGCAAAGCAAATACTACAGTTTTAACGTGCTGTAACGGAAGTGGTTGTAAAGTATCGCCGTTAACTATTTTTAAGGGTAAAAATGTATGGGATCAATGGCTTGCATTAATAGGCGGCACTGAATATGCAAACACTACAAACGCAGCTGCAATAAACGATTTGATTGACAGTGCAGTATTTACAAATTATTTTGAAAAACGTTTTTTAAAATGCATCGGGTCAGAATTACCTTAAATTAAAAATAAATGTTTGTATTTTATTTTATTTTATTAGTGATAGTCCGGTAAGTAAAATACAGTAATATTTAAGAAATAAACAGTAGGTTTGCTCTTGACCCGCATATAGGAAGCAAGAGCACACCAAGGATACATGAGCGCAAATCTTTTTTATAAAAAATACATTAATTACAATAAAAACACACGGATTGGTGCAATTAAATAAGAATGAAATATACTTTAAAATAAAATAAAAAAATCATAAAAATTTTATTAGCACCGATTGTGAAAGCTATTAACCTTCTATTTTAAAATTTTTGGCTAACACTTGCCCCAACTTACCTTAAACGGAACGTGCTTATTTTGCTGGTTGAAAAATACTTTACGCAAAAAATCGCGAGAAGTTAACTGATTTTAACGCGAAGACAAAATACATTTAACAACAAATTACCACGTCGCGTCGAATAAAATACTATTACGTATTCTATTTTTCATTCAAAAAAAAAAATCGCGGAACATCAGCCGTATTCGGTGCAAATAAAAGCAAATTGTAATTTTTAAATAAGGGAAAAATACTCGCAATTGTCCGATAAAACTGTGCTAATATTTCTGGTAAAATTTGCGTCAGTCGCATTACGGATTAATGTTTCAAACAGATAAGCACTGTCCATCTTATCTATTCGAAACGTTAACACGTAATATTCCGAGTGGGTTTCATCGAAAAAAAATTTTCAAGACGGTTTATTGATGAACCATGAAGTGAACCATGAAGGTTTAAAATGACATATATTTGGAATAAATCATTAAAACCGCACTAGATGCACAACAATGAAGCCGTGATCATAATAATGATAATAATGATAATAATATAATAATAATAATAATCAAATCAAATCAAATCACGTTTATTATTATTATTACCATACCATAGTCCATCTATGCGCATATTTGCACGAGCGATGGGTACTAAAAAAACAATAAAAACGTCTTCTTTTACTTTTTTTTTTTTTTTTTTTTCCGGGAACGCCAACCGAGGGCATGACCCATTATCTAAGAATTACGAACAAGGATTAAATTTTAATATATAGAGAAATAGAGGAAATGAACTCTGCTAAAGCTGGAACAACAAAATCTGGGGAAGGAAAGGAAAGTATGTGGGAAGCACAAAAAGGAGCAGGCAGTTTAAAGTGTAAGAACTTATTGTAGAGAAGGGAGCTTAGATAAAACAACAATAATTAAGAACAGAAGGGATAAAAGATTTGTAAAACATTAGAAATATGTAAGTCTCCAGCCCTTAATTAGTATGGGAAAAGACCTTATCTAGTTGAGTTTTCTAAGAGAGAATGGAGGTAGCTGATGGACTGTGAAACGAAAGTCGACTGTCCAGAAAAACGCCTAAAGATCTAAAGAAGAAGGAAAAATGCATCATTATTTAAGATAAGATTCCGAAAAATTAATGGCAGAACAAATAAATAGGATAGTATCCTTTACGGAATACACAGCAAAGACTTGAAGAGGGCGATAATAGTATTTAAGTGGATTTCTGAAGTATACTGGGGAAATGGTACTATTAAACGACTCACGAAGGCTGCCGAATAGACATAAAACAGCTGTTTAGGAATACTGAAACGGATTAACATTTAGGTATACAAATTTTAACATAAATTACGTAAAATATGGTTGTAACATAGAGAACTACGTACTGAATTATACGCTTAATATTTTGACAAATTTGCAGAGATTTTATTAAAACCGTAACAAGAGACTAAGATTTTATGGCGAATCCCCGAAAAAAAAAAAAAAATTAATTATATAATTAGCGTCGCGTATATATGTACATGCGGAAAATCTGCAGAACATATAATTTAGAATTGCAGACGACAGAAATGTAGGAAGAGAATCAAACATGTAATACACTACCAGTTTAAATTACTCGTGTGATCACCGAATCCAAGTCGGAGTTAGTTCTGACATTGAATCAGGAATTTTAAAAATTAATAATATTAATGTATAAATTTATTCAAAGTATTCAATTATTTTATTAAAAAAAATTAAGACTGAATGGGTAATACCGAGGTTACAAAAAAAAAAAAAAAAAAAAAAAAACATCTACAAATTCGGTACGTTACCAGCGTCCCTCACACAGGGAGTTTTGCATTTTAAGGCACGCCGTTGATAGTGTGACCAATTTAAAATCCCGCGCCTGATGCAATTTCAGAATGGTCGTTTTAAGATATAGTCTTCCCAAACATCAAAATTTCGAACAAAAGATATTCATCATCATCACAGTGCCAAATATAATTCCTGAGCTCCGGCAACTACCTATTCGTACATTTCAGCTGTACAGACATAGGCATATAGTGTGTACTGAGCAATTGTTATATTCAGCGCGAGTGTTATGAAAAAAGCGAATTATGTATATCCTCTTACAAAGTGTAATGAAAAAAAAAGAAAAGAAAAGAAAAACAAATAAAAAACATTTATTTAAAAAAAATTAAAACAAATAAAATAGAATATAAATAGTTTAACATAGTAATGATTTATCCAGTGAACGCGGTCAATTGTTTAGATCGTATACGAGCTGCTGTACTGGCACTTTAACTGGATCGATTTTGTACGTTTCGGCGAAAACTTCGTGGCTCGCTTAATTTTCCAGTTTGAGATATAATTTAAGAGTTTCCCTAAACCCGGAAAATTTTCGACATAACTGAGGAACAACTTCTCTAGTTTAAACAGTAGTACGTTGAAATAGCCGATGCGAGATAGAGTAGTCGAAATTTCAAAGTCGAGAATGTGGCAAAGGTGGAGCAGACTTCTTTCGAAGTTGACCGAATCGACGATGCAGTTGATTCCTTTTATTGCGCATCTACTCATATGTTCCCATTCTTTTGTGACGCGGGTCATTGTCGGCTTAATGAAGTACTCGATCACGTTCACGTTCAGCCGTTTCACCTGTTCGAACGTGCCCTTGCACGAATTATATTCGTCCGCAATGCCTAACATATAGCCGATGTATCGCCAAAGGTGAACGAAACATTCTAGTTCGTAGTCGCTGGCGCGGGCTGCCCCGAATTTTTCCGGGTACGCTATTAGCAGACCGTAAAATCCGATTTGCGTCATCGACATTTCGAACTGGTTAAGAGGAACGATATTTGGACTAGTGGTTACGACGAATGGGCAAACGTTACCAGCGCTATTTCGGTAACTGTCCGATAGGTCTTTTCGAATCGACTCGATCAGCGGACAGCAAAGGCCGTTTCCGGTGGCAGCCAGTTTACGTTCTAAATTCGTGCGGCACTCGCGCTCCGACTTATCGAACGTTTTCAGCCGTTCGTGAACGTTACTGTGAAGTCGCCGGACATCTTTCAAATTACGATATCCGTCTGTACCGGGTTTCCAGAATTCGGTCTCGTACCAACTTTTCACTCGGAGCGCCGTTGACAGGTATCGTTTGTAGGCTAAGAACGGTGTATGCGATTTCTCGGTATATATCAGCGGACGTGTTCCGTTCGGAGGAGCAAATAGTATCATCAAAGACAGCATTTCGGCGAAATTAACCGCGTAAAAGTATTTCCTAGCAAATTCTTGACCTTTGATCACCTTTTCCAAGTCCAACCAGTCCGGCTGATCGATCGGTAGGTCCGTCTGTCGCGAAAGATGCAACTTGATGGCCGGTAAAAATGATCTTATATCGTCCGGTAACTGTTCTATCGGCACCTTCGAAAAAATATATATCGAACCGCGATTATTTGCCAACAGGTCGTCGCTAGCCGGCGCACACTCGATGTACTTGTCCAATTCGGACCAGTCCGATTTTTTTCGGAAAATTTCCGTTTGATCATTATGGGAAATCTCTTCGCGCGATTCGAGGACCTTTCTCGTGTCGACGAAATGATTTTCTTTTTCCATTTCATTTTCAAGATTGTCCTCGTCGACGACGCGGTTATCGATTTTTCGATCATTGTCGACGCATTCGTTTGTCGAAATTATTTTGCAATTCGTTAACATTACCGGTTCGAACGCGGGTTTTGCCGGATTTCTGTAACATTGTTCCGATACCTCATTTACAACGCCCATGTCGTGCGGAGGTATCCACTTTTCGTGCAGTTTATCAAATTATTCGGCTTTTTGCAGGCGCTATCCTCCGTTCGTTAATTTTTTCTGTAACAGACCGAATCAAAATTAATACAAATATACGGAGAAAGGCTGTGCAAAATATTCTCTGTCGAAGATAGAAAAAGATTATAAGTAAACGCCTTCTCATGCGCTGCTACAGGGTTATTCGTTTAATGTCAATATTTTCAAATGCCTTTTTTTTTAGGATTCCGTTCGTTCGTTGTTGTGTGCCTATTCTAGTAAATGTGCCGCTATGTACAATAATAGTAAAAGCTTAGTGTACAGTTCGGACGTTGATATTACATTGTCCGTTATATTTATACAATAAACGATAATAAGTGTTTGGGCACCCACAATATAGGCATTGATTTCGTAAGACCCTTTACAGTTATTTAAAAAAAAAAATACGCGCAAACATACATACATATAAGTAGAGATACTTAGGTACAAGCATCCTTACACGTACATGATAACCAGAGCCAAACAAATGTATAATATGAAACAGTCTCTTCACAGTTATATTTCATTGGTGATTATTAGATAATAAAAATAAATTTATAAAATACGTAGAGACATATTGTATCATCCTAGTTTTTAAACAAAATAAAATCAAAATAAACAATAAATTAAATAAATACAATCAATTTAAAAAATAACGCCTTTTCTTATAAGTTTATTAGGTGAAGTTTTACACGCTTAGGGGTAGTTTGCTATACAATTTTTAATTCGTATAAATGGCTCGAACTTTAATGTGATATTTATTCACACGCGGTACCGTAGTATTGTAGTACTTGCACTTCTTGTGTTATTCCATCCGCTTTCGATATTTGAAAATAATTTCGATTTTTCAGAATCACGTTAACTGAACTTCGTGAAGATTGATCAATGTCTAATAACTTATTTCTATAAAAATCCCCTTTATCCTTTTTCATAATCTTAAAAACAGATTTCTGTAACTGACCTGGAGTCGCGTGAATTGATATAAGATGGAGCGGCACCCCCCCTAATGAATTGTTTCATAAGGTAATAATATAGGTGTTTATAAAGAAAAGAGTATATTCTGTACAACTGATATTCTTTGTCTTAAATAATAAAACATTGTAATTTAATATACGCAATTTGGATGTCATGTAGGGGCCAGATAATTGCGTATCAAGAACGTTTACAGTCTAAATGAAGTCCCGGTGGTACCGAGCGTCATAGACTGGTTGTAACGGTGTATACTATCTTGCCGCTTAATTTCTAAATTATTACAATAAGACTGCGGCAGAAAACTGTACATCATTTAGTAGCATTTTTTTTTATTTGATAAATATGTTTCAAACTACTGTAAAATTTTACAACAAAAGTCACATGAATTTAGTTTACGAAGGAAAGAAAACTAACTTTTATATTATAGATGGACGGCAAAAAGATTTACGATATTAAAATATGGATTCGAATAAAGAAAAACGACCATGACGCCATTTTTCTCATCATTAGCGGAAATATCGCGTACTGACCGTATTGAGTGACTCTAATGATATCCTTTATTTACCGGAAATTGTGTTGGTCATGGTGGTCCTATATGAGGAGTACTGATGAGTACCGATGAATGTTGATTGTAGAGTCATTTAGACGTTGAAAAATGGAGATTCTCCTTAGAGATACGCTTTTATTAATTAATACAACCGGGCAAAAATTAAACGAAAAATGTATATTAGAGTGAAAATCCCACTCCTTATTCCACTTCTACTATCGCGATGAACGAAGAATCATTAAAATCAAACGTTCGCATAATGTACGAACAAAATAAGCGACGAACGTGTAATCTCCTTACTTTTTGAAGTCGACAAAAATCGAAATTGAATTTACTTTTTTCACTTTTCATTTCAGTTTGGACAGAAGAGTTTTTAGTTTTATTTGAATTCACTCTGTATTGTTAGCTCATGTGATGGGTAATGCTCGAAAATATTTCCTTAAATGGAGATATTTATTTTAATTTATTAAAGTAAATTATTTTATACTCTTTTTCATTTTGTTATTGAGGTATTTATTTTCTATTTAGAAATATAACGAGTTTTTCGCTTAATTAAAATTAAATTTTGAAAAATCGATATTTTAATTCAACTTACCAGCAAATTTCAATTAAGCAATTTAAATCGTAATATTTCTTTGTTGTTTTTGATGGGTGATATGTCATGAACAGGCCCTCGCGAGTGGTTAAATCGTTAACGGCGGACCGCCAATGAAGACAATTTCCCGAATAACCGGTAAAGGTCAATAACTACTTTCGGATTATATACGTATTTGTCAGGAAAAAATTCTGACGTGTTGGCAATACATTGTTATATATCTACACAGACATGAGCAGACGGTAAATAACTTTCTACGAACGATGTTTTCAAATTTCTTATTGGAGGTTTCTAAATTTGTTGCTCAAACTTTTTTTCACACAATGCGCCAAAATGCTTCTATTTATTAATTTTTTTTCATATTTTTAGAAAAAAGCCCCTAGATCGAATTTGCTCGAAATCTAATGATTGCTATTCGATATTAATAAACGTGCCCGATGATGTGGACCAAAAACGGTTAATTTACATTTAGGCGTATTATCGGCGCTATAAAATTCAATCTTGATACCGCAAACGTACTCACACTCCCGCACGTATCTTTCAGACATTTGTTTAAAAAATTACTTTTTCATTTTATATTCTCCGTACTGATAAAAAGTATTACGAAAAATTTTCATTTCCGATTTCTAAGCCTATCACGCTTTCAACTTCGGCAAAAGTTATTAAAAAATTTCGAAATTCTTTATTTTTTAATGCCACGCTGACCTAAATAGCCCGTTTTGGCATTGCAATTACATCAATGTGATATTAATTATAAGAATACTATTACACTAACATACTAATCGCGATGTCATGCTGGTAACATTTATATTAATGGTACAGAAATTTAAAAAAAAAACAAACACAGAAACGATTGAATTTAGAAACCAATGACATTCGGAACGGTACTAAACATATGATACACGATCTGCGAATTACCCTCCATAATAATGTTTGCCTACGTAAGTTTCATGTAAATAACAATACTCATTTGTGTTGTTGTCTACCGCTTGAAAACATAGAAAATTTAAAATATCTAGATATATCAATAAATTCTCGAAGTGGAAAAAACACATTCTCAAAGTGGAAAAAACACATTCTCAAAGTTTAAATTCGAAAATAAAACAGTTAATTCCAGCTTTATATAAAATAAAACAGATTCTAGCATATCGCACATTACCTATATATACTATAATTCATTAATAATGTCTAGAATTTTATATGGAATTCAAATATATTATGTGAGGCTAAGAAAAAACGGAAATAAATAAAATAAGCATAATGCAGAAAAAAGGCGTTTGAAACTTATACTGGAAATAAATCGATTTTAGATCAATATGTGTGAAAGGAAAATAACGAAACGTCTCCCACGCTGATACGTACTATTTCTAATATAGATTACTAGAATTTATTAATGTCAAGAATATAAAATTACCATCTAGGCGAAAAATTCGATTAATAAGAAATCAAAGTAATATATATTACTTCCATCCGCGGGGCGTAAATCTACGAATTGATAGTACTGATGCTTCAGTTCTAATTAAACTAATCAGTACAATCCCTAATCGTATATTAAAGGAAAAAAAACTTGAAGTGTGGTTCTAACTCCTATCAGTTTCTCTGTCAAGCAGTTATTAAACAGGACTTTTACAATTTTCGTACTTGGTCAACCTTGTCGCAGATTCTTTTATTTCTTTTTTCCGACTTTAATTTTCCCGGATATTTTCGTTTTTCTTCTTTGTATCCCCTTTTTATAAACACTTTAAAATATTCTACCTTCGTGATTATTTATATTGCCTCTAATCGCTATTTCTGTAATTATCTGATAATGTTCGACTCCACCAGCGTCCTTTAATTTATTATTCACCTTTTTCTTCCCATTACTGCACCGTGTACCTTCGCATACCATCTCTCATTCGGGATCACTCACCCCTCCATACATGTGTACATTCGCTATGGGTTCCTGGTCGTAGGGGCACCACCCTCGATAAGTTATAAAATGGACGATGCTTTGGCGATTTCAAGAAAATCCCGGGTTCTAATTATTTACTACTGCAGCAAAAAATTCAAACTCCGAAATTCGATATTTAATCTTATTCCCTTATGAGTGTAGTCGTTCCTCTTATTTCTCCAATCCAATTTTCTCTCTAATTCTGGATTCTTAGACTTTTCCTCTTTTTTCCGTCATCCCGTCGTCTCTATCATACGCCTATACCCTAATTATAGATCGTTGCTTTTTTCTCACTACCGTTTTCCTCTTTTTAGTGTTTTTTTCCCCTTTTTAAAATATCTGCTTCCTATGTTTTATCTATTCCTTCTGTCTCTCTCTGTTATTTCTGCTACCGGTTCTTTCGTACTAACAATTTCCGACCGAATTAAGATCTAATTAATTATATGTCTTTATCCGATGTGAACGTTCCTTATTAGCGAGCCCGTTTAAAAAAAGAAAAGAGAAGGGATCAGAAAATTTGATAAAATTCGTTTTATACCTCGGTTAATATTAAAATCATAATTAATTATTTAACAAACGGGAGAGGGCCGATTTTCTCTATTAAAATATGCACCTCGACAATGACAAAAAAAAAGAGGTAATTTCAAATTCTGTGAGATGGGGTGAAGATATTTTTAAATAGAAAATATGTCTCCGCATTTTAATTTATTTATTTTTTGAATTTCAACTTATTCCAACAATCGTGTTACTTTCGACATATTTGGAAATAATAATAATTTTAATTTAATCGCAGTTTGTAAAAATATCTCGCATCTGAAAGCTTTTCTACATACCATCACCGTAGCGAATTGGGAATATGCAACTTTTCGAAAAATTTTCTGTAACTGTGCTAGTACTCGAGTCATCGAATTTACTACAACAAACACGTCTAAAACGAACAACTATGCGTCCGGTTGAAACTAAATTTCAGAACTTCCACTTTATGTAGTTGTGTAGCAAATATTTCACCGGGCAAAAGTATTCTCTGTACATTACACATATACATATATGTGACGATCGTTGAGAAAAGGTACATAGTGTGCGTCGAAAATGCGGTTTTGACTTAATTTCGGACACTTGAAAAAGCACATGCTCTTTATAAACGTGAGAAATCGGTCAAACTGGTGAAAAGAAATTTTTTTCTGTTGTAAATCGTAATTGTATGTTTGAAATTACCACCTTAAAGTGTATTATACTGAGAAACTTTAAACGCGTTTTTCTCGAAAACTTGTTTTTTGACACTATGTACCTTTTCTCAGCAACCGTCACATATTATAAATTATTATTTTTTTTTTGAGTAGGGGTTCACAATAACATCGAGCGATTAAATTCTTTGGTTCGGGCTCATCACAAAAGAAGAGAGAACAAAACAGTGTGTATAGAAGTACTTTGTAACATGGATGTGTTTGTCGGATTTCGTTTTATTAAATAACTGTTGATGGTAAGTCGAATAAAGTGCTTACCCCGTATTACTGTAAGCTGCCGAATGGGATTGTAGGTGAAAATCATTATAAAATTTTTTTCGTGACGGAAAAAATTTAGGTCGTGCCCAGCCATAAAATAATTCCACGTCGAAAACAACCATCTTAAGGAGGTTCAAGCCTGATATAATTAATGACGTTAAACCAAAATTAAAACTGGTCGTGGCCGAAAGAGACATGTGGCGGGAAGCGGACTATTAGCTTTCTGATATAAATTTGCGCGGTAGTTTTCTTTTTCGAATTGTTTACAACTTGGCTGTCATTAAATTGCGTATCTTTTTTCTTTTTTTTTTTGTCTGTTCCGTTCTTTTCTCGTTAATATGAATCATTTTGGCCATTAACCAAAACAGATGCGTGCGTGATGAGTTACGTTAAAATTATATTTTTCAAAATAAATTTTAATACTGCAAATAAAACAGCACCCTCTGTAAAACATAGAAGATAGGGAAGGATATGCCGTTAGTAGTTAATCCTTCAAGACAAACCCCTGCCTAATACCTCCACGATTACATGCGGAGAAATCGGAAAAATTCAGATCTGTTCCATTCGCAATCTGCATTCCGCTCGTTCGCCTTCCGAACAACCTGAAATAGTTGAAGAGATGGAAACAGATACCGGAGTGATGGTCGAAACAATGTTATACATGTTCAGCTCTACATTGGCGGAGTTGATGAATTTTATTCCATCTGCAGAGTCACCTTCTTGGTAGTGGCAGGTCGTTTAGAAAAACTAATCTCTCCACCTCTACAGATTAGTTCGCGGTATTCAATTCCATAACGCAACGGTTTACATTTATAATTAGAAGAAGAACCGCTATCGAACGCCGACAGTCGTCGCAAAATGTACACTATTCAAGATGAAATTGTAGGCCTTGTTAAAGGCCAATAATTCCGTAGCGAATAACTCGAAGGAAGCCCGTGAATCTTTGGATAAAAAGTTATAGATGAGAAGGTACTGAAAAATTTACTGTCGCATTTAAGCGTGCGCCGAACCTGAATCTCAGAGTGTGCAAAAAAAAAGAAGCGATTCGAAAGATGTTCATTGGCAATAATGCGAATCGTAGACGCAAATGACACTGAAAACTCGCTGCGCCGGCATGAATTTAAGTCGAATTAGTCAGCGATAAGCCTAGGATTTCTCAACTGATTACAGTGCAGAGATTTCGCGAGTAAAAACGATTCTTCTAGCGTAAAGTGATCAGAGGCTCTTCGCAATGCGTCGTTCGCGAATCGTAACAAAAGGTATGCAATAACCGAAACGAATATGATCTCTTACGGAATTGTTACTTTATGTAATCTCTTATTCGCTCGATTAATTCTCGTTCGGTAATAACTGGTTCGGCTTTAATTTCGACTGACGACAGTCCCGCGATCCAGTTAACAAAAGGAGTCCTCGACGCGGTCGGTAGTATTGTCTCAGATGGTGGAAGTGGAAAAAACTATAAGTCGATGTACCAACGTGAAACGATCGAGGAACATTCGGGACAAGGTCGATTTTTAAGTCGACCGTTGCAGAGTAGCGTCCGAGTGTGGCCCCATCTCGGTCGCAACAACGGAGCAATTAACAAGCCGGCAGCTTACCCGTCGTCCAATTTGGTGCGGTCCAATGACGGAATATGCCGTGTATTGATTTTATCGGCGTTCCATCTGCGATAGCTGCCATTGTTCCCGTCAATTCTGGCTTGTAAGTTTTCTAGCGGTAAAACAAAACAGTTCAGTAACAAACGTTCGAACGCTTGATCACTTTGATCTCAACAGTTTCGCTTCGTTAACTACCGAGTGAATCTAGAGTTACGTAAATATTTTCCGAAACGATTTCTTTCTAAAAGTATATCTATACAGACTGCTGAAAACGGTCGGTGACGCTCACTTTTAACTTTCACTTTAATTAAGCTTCGACAGCTGCTACTTACTGCATACAGAAAGTTGCGACTTGGTGCGCAGATTGTGTGCAACAGAACAGCAAAGGAATTTAACACAATATAATTCTCAAATTTTCAAGCAGTGCTTAGTTCCTCACCAATTTTAACTACCCTCCTCTATTATTATATAAATAATTTTTTAAAAATCATCTATTTCGTCTACATATGACATTCTTGTGCCTTGCATGTCTCGTAACAGTATTTGATGATATGAAAGGCTTTACTAATATTAATGAAAGTTATAATGAACAGTATTTACCAACCCTTTATTGATGCTACTTGTTAATAATACTTTCAACGACTAAACAGTTGATTTCCCTTCTTTAAATCCAGTAAGTTGTTTCGCGCTCCAAATAGTCTCTTAAATGAAGCGCGATGAATTGTTCAAAAATTTTCGCCAAAATCGAAATATTATTAGTCGGTGATTGTCACAAATCCCGCGCAGCCACCACTATTATAAATAGATGTGATAATCCCAATTTTGAAGTATTTCAGGAATTATACAGTAATGGAACAATTGATTAATTTGTTGATAGCGGAGTGACGGTTGCTATATTATTTTTAATACTTGAAACTCTTATTTCATCCCAACCTGACGCTTTATAAATCAATAGTTTTTTTTTATCAATTATCAGTTTAATTTTTTTTTTTTATTAGCTTTTAGTATAGAAAATAATGTGCGCCCTGTCTGTATTATCGAAATTCAGCAACTGTCGATTACAAGGATGACTGCAATGCTGTTCTGGTTGGGGGACGTGCTCTATAAATTTAGAGCACGTCAAATTACCCCAGACACATATCCTTAAACTTGTATAACTCACCTCTTCTTTTTACACCAAATACAAAATTCCTTGGTCTCCTGTTTGACTCAAAATTATTCTGGCATTTTCACGCGGCTAATTTAACAACGGGATGTTTGAAAAGTTCATGGCGGCTATCTTAAAATACCTATCAAATAAAAAATATAATATCCGTCCTAAATTACTCCTTGGCATATGTATAGTCTTAATCCTATCCCGAATCCGCTGTGGGTGCCAAGTGTATTCGTCTGTCAAACAGGCTCTCCTAAATTCTCTAGAGCTCATTCATCATATCGCTCTCAGAACAATTTTTTCCGTCCACAGAACTTCTTCTTCCCTTAGCATATGTAATTATACCAAGTGTCCTACCTGTTTCCTCTTACAGCAATTTTATTATTCATATTTAGATTCTTCTTCTTCTTCGTGCAACCCGATTCGGGTATAGCTTAACCACTTTTCATGGATTCAACCATATGACGAAATGCGTCTCGATTTCTTGCAATCTGGAACAATTCTCCTACTTTTGTAACTCCAGTCCATTGCTTGCTATTTTGGAGCCAAGAAATCCGTCTTCTTCCTCGTCCCCTCCTCCCCTCTACCGTTCCCATCATAATTGCGTGCAGAAGGTGATATGTTGATCCTCTCATGAAATGTTCAAAGAAATTAATTTAGCGTTTTTTAATTATGTCCATTAATATCAGATTCGTCTTCATCAATTGTAATACCTCCGCATTTTTCATTTTTCTAGTCCATGGTATCTTCCAGATCCGGCGATAACACCACTTTTCAAATGATGAAATACGTTTTTCCATATGTGCTTTTACTGTCCACGTCTCGCACCCGTATAAGAGTACGGACCATACATAACATTTCAGCACCTTCTTCTTAATTTCCAGATTTAACTTTCTGTCGCAAAATACATTCTTCATCTTCATAAGTACATCTCGGGCTATCTCGGTGCGCGTTCTTATTTCTACGTCCGGGTCATTATTTTCCGTTATCCAACAACCTAGATACTTATATTTTCCTAACCGTTCGATTTCCCATATTTAGATACTACTTACCTTTTACAAAATCTCGATCCTATTCCAACCACCCCCTCCCTTGTGTTTCCCAAATTATCTATTGTCAGGAATCCTTGTTTTCTTACACCAGAGTAATGTAAAATTCTCTATAATGCACTCAATTAATTTTTTATCACTATGGGATTACATAGAAATTGGCACCCCTACTTTCTTATGTTTAAATAAAAAATTTACTAGATGTACTCGAAAATTCTATCCACTAATAAAAACCGGAACAAAATCGGTTCAGCAGTTCGTGACATTAGCGCGCAGAGACAGACAGACAAATTTTCCAACTTCGATTTATATATGGTATATCTATATCTATTATGATCAGGCCCGTGCCCAGAATTTTGGAAAGGGGGAGGTTTTGAAAATTTTCTTCACGTATTTATTTTATAAATAAAAATACATTTTTCACTAATATTCATGCTATTAATAATTTCCATCATTTTGATTTATATATTAATAATTTAAATAAACGAATTACTGTATAAACAATAAAAATTACATATGTTATTGATTATACTCGTAACAAAAAATTTTGCATAAAATAATGAAGTGCCTAAGCTATTTCAGTTCTCATGGGGTGGGGGGGGGGTAACCCCCAAAACCCACCCCGCGGACACGGCCTTGATTATGATGTATATATATATATATATATATATAGATGTAGATATATGCATATGTATATGCGACGTTCGCTGAAAAAAGGTACATAGTGTCAAATTATTATTCAATGCTGAAAATGTATTTATTGTAATTATATAACAATTATAACACAAAAATGTTTGTTCAGCCTTGCTCATTTCTCGACAGTATCTACGACATTCAATAGCAATATCTTCCGATATCATTTTATTGCATCGTTTTGAGCAACACTCGGGAGAGTTCTTTCCGTACATAGATTTTATGTTTACCGCTTCATTTTTGTCCTCAACGGATTCTTCAAATTCCACGATACTGATATAAGAACTGTTCAGTTCGGCATTATTTATATTCTCCACGATGTCTGCGTACTCGATATCAGAACTTTCGGAAGTAACGTTTGCATCAGAAGTGGCGGCAGAAAGATTTAGGGATCCCTGTTTATCACACGGTGCATTGTATATCGCACTAGCCGATTCAGACTCCTTATCGTACATTTTAATAAAATTAAAACGAAAAAATTACGATCAAATAATTACGAATGTAAATAAATTGCCGTGATAACAAACGACGCTGAAAAAAAGTAGAAACGAAAAAGTTACCGCGATGAACTGCGTCATAGCTCAATCGTGGCTGTGATAACGGACGCTACCGCCACACCACTACACCTGGAAAAAACTTGCAGGTTGAAGGAACAACGTCACAGATATCGTAGCCAATGATATCAAGACTCTCCAACCCACTGAAGGCGCGTTCATAAAAGTATTACACTGAGAAAGTTTAGACACGTTTTTCTCGAAAACTTGTTTTCTGACACTATATGTCTTTTCTCAGCGAACGTCACATATTGTAGATATATAAATAGATTTCTTTTCCTAATTTTATTTATACCTTTTCACCTTTTTTTTTTATGGTCTCGCCAATACATGATAGCAGTGTAAACTGATTGGCGGTACCTTCGGTAAAAAGGGTAAAAATTCATCATATAATGAAATTGTAGCAGTTTCTATACTACTCAAAACTTTGCGACCACCCGCTTAGTAGGAACGCACCTCTACGACTTTACAGATGCAGTACTAATGAATACGCTTATAACATTAACGTACCCCTGTCACTCCTCTTAGACGTTTACAATTCCATATCTCAGTTCGGGAGCAGCAACCATACCCACCATGGATTCTTTTTATAAACATCAACCGAAATCCTTTTAAGCCCTTTATCCATTTTAATTTTAAATCTAGCTTCTTTTACACTGTTGATCTTGCCTTTTGTTCCATTGTGACAATTTTTTTTGCCCTTTTTAATAGAAAACTTTCATTTCAGCGACAATATATCAATTTATCTGTATACTTTGTAATGGAACCGCATCGAAGGTGAACGCTAGCAGCATTGTAGAAGGACACTGATAAATTACGGCAAGGTATTTGATTTATCACGACAAAATGAGGGAAGCGTTACGGTTCGAAGAGTCCCTACGAAAGCGGTAGTAGATTCTTAACAACTGCTAAACACGGTACATTCCAAATAGTGATCCTCTTTATATCCAGATATTTGCAGCGCAATCCTGAAAGAAAAATTCCGAAAACTGAACTGGAGTGAAGACGGCTTAATTGACCAAATGGAAAATGACAATTAAAAAACTTTTGTTTCGCAGAGGATAATGCACTGATTAATAGTGGTTTAAACAAATCAGCGAATAATAGCTAACGATCTTCAGAAGGAAAGTTAAGATGTGGCTGGAGAGTTTTAAGTTTAGGAAGAACAAAATTGTTACGTATAAAAGGTACCGAATTTTATATTAATATTGACTTTACGGAAATAGCAGATGAATATAAATATTTAAAAGGCAATAGAAATGCGGTTAAACTAAAGATGGATGCAAGAACTTTTGGTTATCAAAAGTAATACTGGAAAATAGGGCCATATCTGAGGGGGGTTTTCTGGGTTCACCCCCCCCCCTCCCTGAAATGTCTGCGAAATAATAACTGCTTGAATTAAATGGACCGAAATTCAGAATAAATTTATTTCTTTTCAATTTTTGACAAAAGAAAAGAAAATTAAAATTTTTATGAATTCTATATGGAAACGACTATTTTTTACTTGTTTTTATTGTGGTGTTCAAATATTCCATATAAAATAATTGACTATAAGGCTTTAATATATTATTTACAAATAAATATATTTCATGATAACACCCTCCCCATATATATATATATATAAGTAAAATTATAAAAATATTTTCGCCCCCCCCCCCACGAAATTTTGGTCTAGATACGGCCCTGCTGGAAACTAAGTAAGTAATTAGGCAGTGGTGTTTCGTTCAGGTAGCATCTGATTTGAATTCCGCCGCATTAAAAATATGCAAAAATTTCACTTGCGTTGAGTTTTAATGCCTACAAAGAACAAAATTATAGTCCACCTACGTCTACCGAGCGCAAATAGAAAACAGCTATCCAAAATGCAGCTATCCAAAGGAAAATACTACGATACTAAGCGTAAAATAAACAAAGGAAACAACAGTAGTATTCAATAAAAAATTTCCCTTTCTCCGAAATGAAACTCATCTAAATATCGTGGAAATACTTTATTAATTTCTTCTTTTTTAATGTTAAAACAAATTAGTTATTGACCATCATTCAAACCAAAAATTAGTAATAGAATTGAGTCCGTTTTACTTACCGAGTAAAATTTTAAATTCCAAATAAAATATAAAATTCTTAAGATTAAGCCAGTAGTTTTTATTTTGAAACAGATTTTGTATATTTATAATAGCCGACAAAGGTTTACAGTAACTGAAATATGAAAAATGTGATTTGATATTTTCAAACGTTCAATCTGATAGGTGTAAACACAATTCATCGATACACAGGCTACCTGTAGTAAAAGTGGGGAAGGGTTGTTACTTTAAACTGAAGAACAACACCAGGTCCTGCATATTTTATTTAAATTTATTATATTAAACGACATCCAAATTTAACAGCATACACTTATTTGTTTTATTAATTAATTATTCTATGCAACTCTTGATGATACGTGATCCATTATCCTAATTCTTGATGCCCTGTCATGTCCGGGAAACCCAACGTTTCTCGAACTCGATTTGGACAGTTTTTCCTTTGTTATGATTTTGTGCAGACATTCGTGGACTATGCTGAAGCATTTGTGGCCATGATTGTTTGTTATGATTATTGTGTATGATGATTGTGATTCCTATTTGATTAATTTTTTGGTTAGGCAAGTTCCGGTAATGTACCTTGGACTCAGTCTGGCCTATTTCTCTTTCGTAAAGATTTTATTCAACCTCCGTGGGTAATGTTGAACATTTACGGCCATGGTTGTCTGTCTGCCACCTTTTTCACAATTAAATATTATGTATCCTTCATTAGTTGGCAGTATTCTTTTATTAACTGGCTGGTGGCTAAATGGCTTGATAGTTAACTAAAGCCGGGCCATAAAAAAAAAAAAAAAAAAAAAAACTGAATGCTTCGCGCGTAAATGTGATAAACCATCCCTGAAAATGCTCTTTCAGGTATCTAGCTCACCCACGTGAGTGATCGGAATCAAACGGTGTTTTACGACGACCCAGCCAATCATAAAAATCGTTTCGAATCCTTTTCGTTTCAGTTTCAAAAACGTTTTCTCTGTATTCCTATTTTTGGGCATCGGATATTATTTGAGAAGTGTCGGTGGTTCGTTCACAAAATAAGACCTTCTTTGCTTTTTCAGATAGTGCTTTTTGTTTCCGCCTTCTTCTATTTTTTTAAACGGGCTTTTTTTTTTATCTTTTTGTTGACATGGGCACTGGGTCAAGAACTGGAAAATTTGAGTAACGCTTCAGTTACGATATTTAATAGTGATCGGAGTAAGATAAATAAGAGAAATTTTCAAATTAAGGTCTGTGAAATAATTTGTAGTAAACTGTATAAATTGATGATAGTATTAGAAAGTTGTAGAGAAATTTCGGAACCGATAGCTTAAAAGATATTCCGGTGGTGTTAATGTCTTTTTTACTTTTTTTTCTATGGATTACTCTATACTAATAACACTTCCTACTTTCTGTTCGGGTTTTAGGCTGAATTGAGGCCATTCTTTGTGCCATCATTTTTACCTTAACCCTTCCACCTTCCGCTAAAATTTTAGTTGTTTCCGACTCCCGAGGGGGGTGGTCTTAAACTTATATCGGTAATTTTCTTTTCTTCTTCGCACAATTACATTATCCTTCGCATCGCTCCCTTATTTACAATCTACGCAATAATCTTTGTATTCACATCGGTTCCTAGTTCTATAGGTATCTGTGACAACGAAGACGCCAATTCTCTAACCCGTTCTGCTATCCTCAATGTTCACCTTCTGCGAAAAGTTACTTCCCATAATCTTCTTTCCCCTTACCAAAACTTTCATCGTGTACTTCTGTGTAGTCTAATTCATTTAATCCGTTTACCCCATATCTCTATATACAGTGCTCTTCTTAATTTTGCGCTTATTTCAAATTCGTTCCCTCTCTTTGTCGAGCCGCTGTCATTTCCATTTGTCGTTTACGTTTTCATTACTGGTGTCTTCGTTCATCCGTATCCCGTTTCTCGCTTTCTTCTTCATCTTTTCTTCGTCTCTTAGATCCTGACGAGACTACAAAATTACCATGCCAACTTATTCGAATGTCAACGTTCTCTCTTCCACTATAATTTATTACAATTTGACTACCCCACTTCTAATGGCGCTCCCTTTTTGTACTTTCTCTTCTGTCACTGAATATAGTGTTTATTCTCGCTACCTTTATATCTTGTGTCTCCAACAGAATTTCTATTTAGTCTTAATTCGTCGTTGATTCAATTCGCTCTGCTGGCGTGCCCATGAAAAAAAGACTTTATAACGAGGTATTGTTTACAAAAAAACTCATTCGAAAAAGCACTAGAAGATAAGGGGGACGTTGTTAATGATTCGAATTTTTTGCTTAATCGCTATCCGAAACGCTTTAACAGTGTTTAAAAAAAATCGAAAATACCTGCAACTATAAAACAAAAGCTATTAATTCGGAACTTCTAGTGCAAACTAACAAACCACGCTATGATGCAGGTTGAAAATAAAAACAAATTCGATTAGGCGGAATAAGTTCAGAGAATAAGTTAAAATAGTAACTGACTGGGAACCGCTTAAATGTAAAATAACGTAATGAACGACTCTAAGAAGATGATGTGACGAAGTAGAAAGCGAAAAGCTAGACAAGCACGAAATAGGCTGAGTTGGAAAGTGCCGAATGTCGGATTAAGGACTGACACAACTCGGCTGATAATGGTCATAAATCTTAATTTTGCTGGTGCAATATAAACTTTATTGTCCGGGCTCAGATAAACTCGTTAATGTCAAAAGTATGTTATGTAAAAGTTGATAATAAATTTGCCTGGTTGTTCAATACGAATTGGTTGTGTTAAAAAACGGCGCGAGAAACTCATATATGTAAAGCTATAAATTGTTTCTCGGTTTAATTAATATTTGATAGAGATATACGTGATCATTTGAAATGAACTAAAGGATTCACTTGTTCATTGTAACAGCATCGTTTCACCAGCAGATATCTTACCGGATAAAAACTGGAATTTAGATGCTTGCAGAATATGTCCGTCGCAATTTAGTTAAACTGATCTTGTTTCGATTGATGTTTTTGTGTAACTAATGATAAGAACGCGATATACATACATATTGAAATATATTTATAAATAAATAACAATCGCTGATCAGTTTCGGATATAAGCATGATCATGGCATTACTGTATTTATTTATACTTATATCTGAAACTAGACGGCGATTATTATTTATTCATAAATATATATCGCGCGTTGGTTTATATATATATATATTCTTCTTCGTCGTCGTTGCTCGGTTCCGAACGTCGAGATCTATCATCTAATGTTATGTATGATTAATCTCCAGGCTTCTCGATTTTTCGCCGCTCGCATTAAATCCTCGATTGATAAGCCCGTCCATTTCTTCATCTGGTCCCCATATCGGTTTGGAGCACGTCCTCTTCTCTTTTTCCCGTCTACTTTTCCTTGTATAATCAGTTTTTCTATAGGGTCTCTTCTGATCACATGTCCGAAGCCTGTTTACAGATTGAAGGAAGTAAGCGTTCTTGTTCTTTAATATCAAATTCATTTAATACAGATGTGTTGGTTCTCTTCGCTGTCCATGGTATCCGTAGCGTACGTCGGTAGCATGATATTTCGAAACCTTCAATTCGTTTCTGGCAAGTGACGTTGATGGTCCATGACTCGGATTCGTAGGTGGCGACTGGAAATACCAGCGTCCGGATCAAATGCAGTTTCCTATGTTTGCTTATTCCATGATCCTTTCATAACTTTTCTAAATTGGCTAGAACACTCTTAGCCATCCTTATTCTCCTTTTTGTTTCATTTTCACAATGACCTCTTTGCGATATTTGGACCCCAAGATAGATTACCTTGTCTGTTATTGCAGTCCCAATTCTGTGTAATGAAAAATGTCCTAATTATTATGTAACGTTTGTTATAATTTATAGGATTTTTGTGATTATGTTCTTATATTCATATAGACCAATTTAGAATTATGTTGTAAATTTGGCCACACTCGAATTGCGCACCGGAAGTTTGCAGGTATGAAATATAAAAAAACAAACGAAAACGACGCTCGGACCATAATCGCTATTCACTGGACTAAGGGTTTCCAAAACTGATGGCGCTTGATCGTACTATATTTTTAATATTCGATAACTTTCAACATTTTTACGTATCGTATTTTTGAAATTAATTTTTAATCTACTAATGAAAAATACTACATCTGCTTATGTATTAAAAATATTTCCTGTATAACGATTTATTAAAAAATATTTAAGAATACGCCAAATTAATTTTGTGAAAATACGTAATTGTTTAAACTTCTAATTCCATTTTTGTTTTTAAAACAAGTAGTTCCGATAAATAACTGTGATATATTTATGTTTTATGTCGAGAGAATGTAGATATCTTTCTATGAATATTCGCAAGAATTTTACTTTTTTCTTATAATATTTTATCTGCTTGGTGAAACATATTTCAGTGTTGCTTCTAAGAATTACTTTTTTATTCTCATAAATAACCTAAATTTGAGTTTAAACTTCTGCTTCTTTATCATTAATCTAACAAAACACATTAATACCAACCAAATGTGCGCAAAAATATCTATTATCTAGAGTAGAAACTCATTAATTTACAATAAACTACAAATTATAATAACTTGACGAAGGAAAATTATCTTGTTAAGTCCAACTAACATTTAAAGAAAAAAGGTAGTAGTACTAACAGTATTTATTTACGTAATTATTATCATTGTAAGTTTTATTATTAAATTATTTTAAATAGGATTTTATTTTAATAGTAAATTTTTGCGTTGTCATTTAAAATTTAAGTAGAATACTATGTATTGTTTGATGGTACACTAAATGAAAAAATTACGATTTTTAACAAATTTGCTTTTAATTCAAATGACAATTTATAACTGAGATTGAACACTGATTAATGAATAAAATAAAATCTGAACTGAAACTTTCCCGAAACTCGGTTCCCTCAAACTCGTAAGTAACTCGTATATTATAACAACATATTTAATTTGTCAAACTCGAAAATTTTACATGGTCACATTTATATTTTATGTACATTAATCAGTTGATATGTAAGTATTTTGTATTAATGTGAAATAGAAGCTTCATGAAACATAATATGACGTGCGCTGAAAATTCTACATATTCAGTTAGAAATTATTGTAATTTACGTTATTTTATATCATATTCGTGCAAAAATTATTCTATTTTATGCAACATTTCTTTAAATATGAGTACGTTTCTAGATTGTTAAAAATATTTCGAATGACAATCGTACTGCTCTAACGGGATAGTAGCCTATTTTTCGCAAACGTTAAAGGCTTTTCGAATCGACTGAAATGTAGTTCGGTTATTATTCCAAATAGTAAACGTTTCATTACGATAACACATTTTGGAAGTCACTGAAAGAGCGACTTTTACTTATTTTATTCCTTCGTCGATTTTATAAAATCAGAGTATTTTTTTTAAAGGCGGTGCGCAATTCGAGTTGTCAGCGGGTGGGCTATTTCGGGTCTGGTGCGGAATTCGTGTGTGACTTGTCACTGTGTTAGTGCTTGGTGCATAATTTGTGTGTCCCCGTAAATTTTGATCATTTTACACAAAGTATAGAAGAGAAAGAGAAAGAAATGTAAGAAAGAGGGGTCAAAGCCCTTTGCGAGGCCAAAATGACCGAGCTATATATAATACAGGATGCGGCAGCATAACTTCCTTTTTTAAAATGGGCCACTTTTTTCTACTAAATTTTTTAAAGAAATAATAACAGAAAATCGAAATACATACTCTAGATCCCATTAGCAATATGTATGCTTCTTCCCTTGCAGTTTTATTTCGATTTTCTTATTTATTTATTTTTTAAATTCTGACACTAACGCCGTCTGTGCTTTGAGTGGGCTCGTAGGGCACTCTAGCATAACAATAGTGTTAACTTTGCATATCACTCCGTATTCATCAGAGTTTCTAGCACAACTGTGCCAATCGATTGTAGCACCGTTTGTAATTTGCAGCTGGTATCGAACAATTGACATTGTACAACACTAGCAGATTTTGTTCGATACGTAGCACAACCTACACTGAACCGAATCAGCGATCTCTGTTCGTCGGAACGAAAGACATTGTTTCTACGATCATTAATTACGGTCGTACTAGTTTGATTGACCAGAAAACTATCAACTGTCAGAATATGGTTAAGTTGCGGTAGGAAATGAATCTGAAATGCTAAAAAGTTACACTTCCGCATTTTTATTTACCAAACAATAGACGACATTTATACATTGAAAGAAATTCTCAAACGTTACAATTTTATTACTGTACCAAAAATCCAGGCATGATCTAAAATTTGATAGCCTACTACGTTTTTGCTATTCAAAGATTGATAGTATTGTCAAATTTTTGATGGTCTCAGTGTAAATAGAAAAAAGAAAAAAAAAAGAAAACGTTACTGCAAACGTTATATCTTTTGTAGCATACGCAATTTCAAACAGTTTTCAGATCATCAGTTACATGGTTTTAAGCCAAAGGGTACTAAGAAGTTCTGGGTATGCGAGATAGCGAGGCTAAAAACAAAAAAAATGACAGCGTTTTATGTATGTCCGTTTTGATATTGCTTCGTATTTAAAAACATTATTAAATGTTACGTTGGTTTTATAGTTGACCAATCACTAGCGAACAATTAACGAGCATTTAAAATTACACGGATTTCGAAATCAGCCATTTTAAGGGCTCCGATTTCGAACGTATAATAAGATAGAAACAGGGGCGCTCTACTTATATGTTGAACGCGCGTTGACTGTTCCAACATATTTTCGAATTACTCTTATATATTAGAACATAACGAAATATTGTGCATTCACTTAATTAAACGGTATTTACGAGCTGTAAAAATAAGAATGAAAAACTGAAAAACTGAAAAAGAATACAGGCAGAGATGATGGCTGTACAAGATGTTTTGCGCGCGCGCAACTGAGAACAAGCAAGATCAGGTAAACCATACATATATGTACAAATCCAGCAAGCAGGGTGTACGAGTGAATTTTTCATATAAGCCCGAAACGGAACGAATAATTTTATTGGACGACAAAGAGATGATCTTTTCCGTTAATATTCTAAACAGAAAACAAAAAAATCTATAAATGCGAATATTGGCTAAATTTATAAATTAGGACGGTTTTGAAATATTTATGGAAAATTGGACTTAAATTTTACTAAATCGCGAATAATCAACAATCGAATCACTCCTATTCGATTGCCGAAAGTAGCAGGTGTACCCGAGAATAATAAAGGAACTAAGTGAACTCCGTTCGCAACTGGAAATCCTATTAATAAAGCAAATAGACGCATCAATCCAGACAGTGAGAGGTCGTTTCGCTTTTATCACTTCAGCACGTTACGACAGCTACACTATCACCGCTGAGTCAAAAATGATCCGACAGAAAATAAACACATCTACATAATTTCTTAAGTAACAGCTTAAGTTGCTAATCGGAGTATCTTCGTCTCTCAAAAAAGTTTAATCATTAACATCGCGTTGCATTCGCACCAGTTTATTGTGTTGTTTTGGATATAATAAGACGTCTGAGTTAAAAATAATCCAGCGATAGTAGAGTTACATAACTCTATTTTTCAGTTTTCCATTAGTTTATGGCGGTAAATGTTACGGCATGTTTTCGTATGAAGTATTTTTCTTCTCTTATTTGAAGCAATCACTTTGTCGGCTTAATTTCGTAATTTTTCTATCATCTTTTTTCTCGAGTAAAACATTATTTCTATAGATTCGTTACGCTGTAATTTCATCAATTTTATTTTAACCATTTCCGAAAAAATTTCTTTTTTCTAATAATAAACTATTTTTATATTTCCCTATTTTTTTCCAGCGATTATATAAAATAAAAATGGCTAGCGAAAGTATTATTATTGTCGATAGTTGTCCTTATCAATTTAATAGGCGCATTGTCAAGTATAGATGAAGTAAGTTTCACAGCACTCAGATGTTAGCGACGATACTGGTAAACATGGTAATCACGATACCGAATCTGAAATTTCAATCGAATGAAAAGACAAGAAAGAAAGTCCATGCAACTGTTGGTATCGGAAAAATATCTAAAAATTACTAGCAAGAGGAGACGTAGTTTATGTTCTTCCAGTTTTATGATAACATGATCGGCCAGCTACCGTGGCCTAGGTTTCGTTCGGGTAGAATACCCCGCTGCTGCATAACTTGTAAAAATTTCACTTTTTTTTAACCCCTTCTTTGGGCATGCCAGCAACGGATGTTCGCCCAGAAATGACACGAGGGAAAAGAATCGGATGTATATTCGATCGGCTATTGAAAAAATAAAAGAACTGAGGATAGGAACAACGGAGATCGACGGAAACGATAAGATATACGAATCGCAATAAGGATTAGGGAGTTTGAGTGATAACAGATCATCGGAATACAAAGAAGTACGTTCGTTCACAAGGGATGGATATTCAAAGAAGATATGGTCAGGATCATAGACGGCTTCGTCATCAGGATGGAGAGGATAATTAAGGGATAGAGCGAAACGAAAACGAAAACGTGAGGAAGGAAGAAGAGTATGATTGAGACGTAAACGGATAATAGAGACAATAACGGAGCGGCAAAGCGAAGAAAAATTGTAAAACCAAGGCCGAGTAATTAGGTTGGATGTTAAAATAAAAGGAGGGTTGACTGGAAAAGGAAGAAACGTAAAAAAATCTGACCAAATTCTAACATGAAACTTTTTACACAGTGGGAGTAAATTAGAAACGGGGATTTTAGTGAAATAAAAGCGGAAGGATACAGCAATCTGAGCCGAGGAATCTGTCATTTCGTTACCCTCTATCTCCATATGGCTGGGGATCCAGCGTATATCAATACGGATAGCACGGAGTAAAAAAAAAAAAGAGTGTAAATGAGAGAGCGAATTCGGAGAATAAAAAAGTCAGAGGAGTGAGAGGGGAAATGTGAGGAAATAGCTTTAAGAGCACACATGGAGTCAGGGATAATTAAATATTTAGAAGAAGATCGATGGGAGGAAATATAAATTATGGAACGTAGAATGACCATTAACTCGGCCGTAAAGATAGCGCAAAAAAAAGGGAGACGAAAAGATTTGGAGAAATTTATGTTCGAAAGAATGAAAGAAGCTAACTCCATTGGGTCGAACCATCTATAAAAATAGCCATATGGGAAGGAAAACGGGATTCGATATAACTATGGAATTCCTGTATAACTGTTGTATTGGAAAAGAATGTGGAGGGAAAACGAAAGTAGAATACATTGGGAGGATTGGAGAGATCAGAAAAATTGAGAGAAAAGTAAGGGAGATTATTACAAGAAATCGTATAGGATTTCGCTTAATGATCGTAGTTGACGCGATCGTAAAAAATAGAAAAAGAACAACAAGTCGCTTTTATGACGATCACACTGTAAGCTGTCTGAAACGTTAAGCAAATATAATTTCTTTCTAATGCAGTTGTGCCAATTTATTTACGATGAGTAATCTCGCTATGAAAGCTTTAAACATTTAGTATATTGTTGTTTGTTTTTATCCCCATTAAATTACCATTTTTAATTATTAAGGTTATCACGATGAGAGTTGCCTAGGCTACTTAAAGACCACCCAACAGTCCGCCATCCTGAATGTACTTCTTCAAAGTATTACAGGATTATTTGTTGTCTAATAGTTTTGCTAACGATACAAAAATGCTTGAGCGGACTGCATTAGAACCAATTAGGACAAGTTGTACTGACGGGTATTATTTTAATTCAGCACAGTATAGACATATGTGTTGGGGGAAGTTATCCTTTGCAGTATGTGATCCTAACTTTTAGCTGCACACCCTATTCTTCTTAGCCGATTGATCGTTGTGTATTCGACACGCGGGCTATTAGTCGACGGCTACCATGGTTCGATCATCGGCTTTATTTGGCGTAAGAACGTAGTTTTGGACATCCATTCTTTGCTCCACTACTGCTCGGGTTTTCTTTCTCGTAGGAACGTATCGAGCGTTACTGGGTCTTGAGATTTATAAAAAAAAAAAAAAAATTTAGAAATAAACTAATACATTTTCGAGTTCTTCAGAGTTTACATGTGCTGCTCTGACATTTACAAGATTTAATAGATTATTTTTTGATAATATTTTAGCAATTAATTAAGTCGAACTAGTAATCTGTAACTATGTAATGTGTTTTACGTAGTTTTAAATTTTTAATTCATTATTTACTTTTGTAAATGTCAAAAATATAGTCCTTTATAATAGATTGCAGATATTTCTTATTGCATTACAGCAGTTTAACTACGTATTCTATATAGTAGTTTTAGGCAATTGTTTCTCTGAAGCGTGTTATTCGTAATTGTTTTCCTGCAATTTTAATTCGGTTGCGTTCGGTCGGGACTAATATTCCCATATTTTTTAATAACTATTAAATTTTACACTTATTTTTAAACTTTAATACAACGTTAAAATTCGTGCATCGTTTTTATTGAAATATTTAATCGAATTCTTCCTCTTCCAACTGTTTCCGAACGATGCTATTTTGTTAATTTGAGTCCGAAAAAGCAAAAAAATAAAAATAAACTAGGTACACGGTAAAAAAATCTATTCATGTTGTTATACCGTTTATAAATTTATTTATTTATAAATAAAATCAAAAATTGTATTTTTCTAATTCCGTTGTTACCGTTAATAACGTAGATCGATGTAATTAATCTTTTATTCTTCAATGCTACAATAACTTCCAAAGTTTGTCAAAAACTCTGAAAATAGAATCAATAAAGACTGTGAAATTTCACGGTGCTTCTAAACCTAATGTATCCGAAGGAAATATTGAGCCAATTTTTTTCTCTCGACCGTCTTTACATTTCCAGATAATTTCTTTAGTATTTCAGATTAGAGATTGATTTGTTTTTTGTTTTTTTTTTTTTTTTGTTGTGTTTTCTCCGAACGAATCAAATTTTGAATCCATGACTTCTGTGATTCGATGGTGAGCGCCATTTTTCTTTTTTTCCGTCTGGCCCAGTGTAGACTAGCCACTAATAAGTTCCCTTCCGTTCGCACTTTAATTACGGGTGACAATTGTCCACCACCTCCTCTTTGAGGCTACAATTGTGAGAACTGCAATGGCTTCGAATTGAAAATATTATTCTTTAAAACATCTTAATCCTTCTTAAACGGGTATGGTTCTCCCGTTAGCGTTAAAAGTCATTCATCTCTTCATTTCTGTCGGCCAGTCAGTTATCTCTCCTAATTTTAGTCTCCGAAGTTCATGGTCAACTCTGCAAATGAAACCTTTGGTAGAGATCATCGTCTAACGTTTTTTCTTCTTTCACTTCTTCTAACAAATGGATCCGCTCTAAAGTTGATCGATCTAGCTGCCAAGATCTATCGCGCTCGCGATTTAATTGTATCTGAACTCGGGTTTTCACTCTGACTTTTTTGTTGAATTTGTCTTCCCTGCCTTAACTTATTCTTCCTATGCAGCGCCATCTTCTCCGAAAAAATCAATTCTCAGCACGGAAGAATGATGTAATTCGGCTTTTGGTTTAAGTTTAGAACCTTTTATCTTGACTTTCCATCTTCAATTTTCTCGTCTGTAAGAATATAGTAATGCCAAAGGGTTCATTAAAACAAATTAAGAAAAAGCTCGTGACAAAAATTTCTGCTTTCTTTTCGTATTTCATAAATCATCGAAAAGATCTTTAGATCTCCTCTCTCGCAGCGTACTTCTAATCAATATTTCTAAGAATTTAATTCCGTTTATGAAATTTTTAGTTTCTAGTTTCGTACTTCCAGGAATCCTTTTTTGTTTCCTGTTAATTCTTTAACCCCCTTTTTGCTTTCTTAGAACTCTGTTCGACTTCTTCTCTAATTCCTTTCCAGATACAGATGGAATTTCTTTTTCCGTTCTTAAAAATCTCTGCGATACTGCCTTAATTAAGTACTTTTTTAATTTCTTTTCTTCACTTTAGTTCTTTCGAACACTTTCATTATTCGTCGTAAAGCTTATCTTCATTTCGTTCAGTCTTTCCTGTTTCGTCTATGTTCCGGAAGCGCTTCAAAAGTTTATTCAAGAAAAGTCTCGTTTAATAGTTCGAACACATCAATCTGTTGACGAGCTCTTCAGTTCGGTCCTCTGGATTTTATCGGTACGTTTGTATCGTACGTCATTTATTTTATCATTAAAAAATGCTCAATCGTTCCCTTGTCGTTGGCTTTAGTACTATTTTCATTCTCTCACGCTCTTTGGGTATTCCCTTAACATCCACGTCCCCTTTGTTTTTTTTTATAATTAGGGTGATTTGTAATTCTTTCCGCTCCCTTCCAGTCCGACAGAAGATTATTCTTTCGAGGTCTACGGCCTATATGCCTTAATATTTACTACTTTATCGAAAATGCGTCTCCTTCTCATAACTCTTTATGAGAAGGAGAAGCATTTTTGATAAAATAGTAGATATTTTCTTTTCTTTGTCGCCGACCGTTGTCACTGACCGAAAGATATCGTTAGCTAAACCGATTAAATATTATTTCAAAGTGTTAAAAATTCAATTGATCGTGTAACAAGCAATGAAAATAAGCAGTCCTTGCAAATGTAATAATGATAGTATATAGGCGCAGTGATGATTAATAATTGCAAATGGCAAATTACGAATACGTGCCTAATTAACTGCGCAAAAAAATATATATGTGAAAAATGGATGTTCGAAAGATTTACGAAGGTATCGCGTTAATAAAAATGAGATGGACAATGCAAGACAATGAAATGCGACCGAGATCTTAAGAAATTAGCCACGATTATTTACGGAATGTTCCTCGCGATAGGCCGAATTGTAGAACCGTTGAAAAAGAAAAGAAAAAAACTCGTTTTACCGCATACGTAAACAAGGCCCCCAGAATTATTCATTCGTCAAGAATTTAACTGCAAGATGCTGAGCGGAAAATTACAGACGCACTAACCGCGAATATCGAGAACACAGCGGTTAAGAGCGTGTATCCGTTTACAGTGAAACTGCGGTGAAAACAGCGTAGGACATACTTTTTACGTTAGAAATCCCCGCCTGGGGTCGTTCATTGGAGTTGAAAAACTGTCAGATTCATACAAAAATACACCAATTTTCTATACCTGGAATTACGAAAGACGGAATTTCTGTTTCCATTTGGTAGCGAAATTCCGGGCAAGCAACGGGATTATTATTTATAATAAAACAAACGTCGTTACGAGCTGTGAAGAAGATATCGACTGACACTCGAGCGAGAAAGAATGAATGGACCGAATGGACTTCTATTTTGATTGTAGGCGTTATTCGACCATGATTGAGGCGGATATTACTGCGGCAGCACAGTCGTGATGAAGTGAACAAACAAGGAAAACGATCGTTGTCACTCTTTTTCTTTTTTTTTTTAAATTCCAACCGTCACATCTAGACTGAATTACAAGCTAATATTGACAGTGAAGTGGCTTTGAAGAGCCTTCAAAAGTTTCTTCTCATGACGCGCGGTTACATAGCCGCGAGGATAATAATAAGAAGCGTATTCCACGCCGCCGACGGCGCAGCTCGATGCTGTATTATATAAAGTTAAAATTATAAAGAAACATCAGACTACACTTTTAAAAGTTGCCAACGACGAAAGTAACACGAGCCTATTAACTCGGCGCCGAAATAATGAAAAAACCACTCTAGAGATTGCTGCAGACAAACCGTTTGTTCGATTTAGCTAATTTTGTTTTTATTAAATTTTATTAATTGTATTTTTGATTTGGCGGTCATTGCGTTTTTATATCTCAGGGTTTTTTCACGTTATTGCCTTTGTTCATTTCCGCACTGCAGTTGTTCTCGTGGTTTCCGTGTTTTTTTTTTTGGTTTTTTTTTTATTTTAATTTTTTTTTTTTTTTTTGGTACAAATATTTTCTACTAGTATGCTATTCTGATCTAAAAGGTTTCCAATAACAGGATTCGGAAAATCGAAATATAAAAAAACCGGTTTAGCATAAAACTTTCGCTTTTAGCACTGTCATACGGTTAATTTCTTTTGCGAATAATTACAATGTTTCCTTACTATCTAATTTCTTTTGTGGTATGCAAAATTATAATCGTTTAGCAGATTCTAATTCCGCTCTTGATGTTGATTTTTTTTTTTTTTTTTTTTTTTTAAATTACAATTTCTGCAATCATTAAAAATATGCTCAAAGAATACTGATGATTTGTACGCTCTATATAATAATATAAATTTGTCACTGGTCACGAAGAGCAATTTACTTTATTCTACATTATGTGACTGCTATTAATTCATCAACTTACTGCACAATAAAACCTATTAAAAGTAATATAATCGTTAATAAGGAAAAAAAAGTCACAAATGTGCATAATTTGAATAACATCGATGTATAGGATATGCACACTTGAGATCGTATATATCGATAAATTAAATTTCTTCACGGAGAATATCTCTACGAAAATACTCTCTACATTTGTACAACTAGAACGTACGCGTATGACCGCGTTAACCGCGTGCCTGGTTAAGCGGATGATTTGAATTATTATACTCGCAGTAACGGATTCACGGGAAGGAAATACGGAACATCCCCCCACCAAAGAACCAAAGCCTCTATGAAAAAAATTGTTATAACAGAAAAACTTAATATAAAAGATATGTATGAATTTTACACCTATGGATTTTAACAATTAATATTTAATACTATTTTCTAGTAAAACTATTAATGTTCCTTTTTTATTCTATTTTAGATGTCGTCGATCTTTGCCATTTTTATTTATTTTTAATTTTTATTTTGAAATTTTAATTAAAAATAGTTCAATGAGAAATATATGAGAATTCGGTTCGGATTACTAACAAAAATAAAAAAGAAGTAAAGTGTCTAATATTAAACAATACTATCTTTCTCACTATATTTTTAAACTACCATATTTAAGGTATAATTTTATAATTTCGTTTTATTTTTCACCCCCCCTAAATGTAAGATATAAATTAAATTAAAAATTGTAATAATTATATGTATTTTTAAAACATTTTTTAAGTTTTCATAAAGAAGTCGCTATTTGATTTTTTTTATGAAACAAGGGGTATTTCTCAAATCTACCGCTTACCGTAGAATATTTTACTAAATTATATAATTCCTCTCCCCTCAAATGTTCTTCTTATAATCCCTTCCCGCAAATGTTCTTCTGGATCCTCCCCTGATACTCGTATGTTTTGTTACTTACCATTATTTTCGTATTCACATTAATCGCTGTGTTATAAGCTGAATAATACCAATAATCGATCAATCAATCGATGTTTATTCGAAATACCGTTATGGGAAACGTTACCTACTAATTGTAAGCAGGGCGTGCCGGCCGTCAGGCTGAATCTTATTTCGGTTTTTTAGTATCTCAGTATCTGTTCCGCGGGACGAACGTTTTACGGGGCGAAACGACTATTGGCGGCGTTCACAGGTGCTATTCGCTTATTTCGACTGAGTGTTCCGAATTTCGATTCGGACACCAGGTGGCGCTTAGTGATTCGAAAATTTGAACGACTTCTATTACTATTTCCTTTCGCTTTACGAGTGTTTTTATGAGTTTTTTGAGCGATGCCGATTTGAGGAGAAAAACTATTATACAAAACAGTAAAAAAAAAAAAAAAAAAAAAATCACATTTCTTACGCCACGAATTAAAATAAATTACAAATTGTTTGAAAACCGGATTCCTTTTATGACTAGATAAAAGAAACCGTAAGACTTTCTTTCTCCGCTTATGGTGACAATAATCGAAAATTTAAAAATTATTACGAAACGAAAATACACACGCGCAGCGAAAATCTCGTTTTTATAATAACGCAGGACTGTGACGTTTTTTCTTAATGTGCCGGATGACGGTAAACTGTTGTACTAATAGAAATTAAAGTGATAGTTTCAAGCAGGTTTTGCTACTTTTTAATAATAATTGCTAGTCAATTTTTCGTATGGTGAATGATAAAGAAGTATCACGTTAATACTGTGATTTTCGAAATGGAACAACCGGTTGATTAAAAAAGCCTGTATAACGGATACGGGCCGAGAGATAAATCCTCCAGCGGGTAACGGATTAATAATATTTCTAAGGGAACTGTTGTTAAAAATTCAGTAAATTTTCCTATGATCGAACCGGCGACCTAAAGACCAGTGATGCGGGAAATAAGCGCTACTTTCCGGAAAAAAACATGGCGTAATAAAAAATTTACACAATTTCAAAGTATCACCTGAAAGGTAACCGACCGAAAAAATTGAATAGCCGCTGCTCGGAACTCGATGATAATTATTTCGCGTGTGCCACTATCGTTGCTTGACGTGTATAAACGTATAGATTTGTCGACAACAGCAAGCGATTACAATTATTTAAAAGTCTGAAAGTTCTATTACGTATTCGTCTAGTATAATTTTCTAATTATCCGCGGCGTGAATGTTTAATAAGGTCAGGTGGTTTACCAGTTTTTAAATAGGTGTTTTAGAAACGTATATTATATGTATACATTCTTTTTTTTCCCCCGGAATCCGGTCTTTGTACGTCTAATAACTAAATTTTATTTCCACCCTCTTTTTTTCCCCTCTATATTCTTCTTCGGTGTATGTATATTTTTCGAGTGTCCATTTCTGATTTTCCTTGTTTAGCTGAAATTTCGAATATATTATAGCGACTTTACAGGTTTGCCAAACATTGTAACTTCCTCTCTCATTAATTATTCTTATTTGAGTTTTTTCATTTTAAATAAATTTCCGTATCTTTTTGAACTTACCATTCCGAATCCTAGAAATACGAGTATAATCTTCCTTTTCTCAATAGCGCGGATATTCTAGGGAGTTCCTAACCTTGCTGCTTGTTCGTAGATCGGGATTTTTTGGTAATTATTTTTTCGTTCTTTTTCATTGTTTAACAACTATTTGAAATGTAATTCGCCAAAATACCATACCGTTCGAAACCATTATCGTTGTACCCGCTATAACCAGTGAAAAAGACGAGTGCGCATTCCAAACACCGGTTATAACAAATGGTGAAGAGACGAGAAATTAATAAACGATCGAAAAAGGAAGTTCTACGGAGATCATAGTTAGGGAGGAGTGTAAGCCGAGTATTTAAATAGTTTTGCGGAGTTGTTGATTATCGAGATGTAGACGAAATTTAGATTCGGATTGGATGGAATAGGAGACTAGATATTGTAAGGTAATCGAATGAATATCATTCGTGAGTAAAAGGGCTGAATCACCATGTCCGTCAAAAACTCCAGTTCAGCGTTAATTTGAAATTAAATTTAAATTAACGATTGAAATCGAAAATTAAAATAGCGACGGATCGAGAAATGAGTTACTGATAAGAACGAAACGTGCGAAATAAAATAAAATGATAGAAATAAAAATAAAAACGGATAATACATATAAATTAAACGATCTCACCGATTTCTTTCACTGACGATTAAACATAACGCCGGTAAACTTTCATCACACGAGCGACGAACGTTGAACTTCATATTACTGATGTATTTATTTCAGAAGAAAAACATCAAAAAAAAAAAAAGGTAAGATTGGCTGTGTCATCATTTTGTGTAAAAGCTCAACACATTGATTAGCAATTTCGTGATTCTTTTTTTCTCTTGTTCAATAGAAAATAAAAAAGATCTAAAAAAGTCCGCGAGTACCTCCAAAACGGAAAATTATAAAATAGAAATACTTGAAATGAAAAAAAATTTCAAAAACATCCGACTCTTGTGAAAACATTAAGTATTTTGGGAAAATGAGTCACGTAAACAGTCGCGACACACGTTAGGAAAGTTTCGATTAACACTGTTACCTAAAAGTTCGTTCACGGTGGAAAAATGCGGTGTTTTACAAAACCGGTATTTACATGCGCGCTTTTTTTACTGCAAATCGTTTCTACGAGTAGATTTTTTCCCCTTTTTCTGCCATCTTATATTGAAATTAGATGGAAGACTGTGAAAGTTGTTTGAAACGGGTCGCCGCTGTTTTTCGCGCATATTAAATTCACGAACGGCGAAATGACGAATTTCAAATTGTACATAAAACAGTTTATGAAGAATGCACATTTTGTTGTTTTTTTTTGTTTTTTTTTTGATGGGGGGGGGCTCCTATTAACATAACCCATCGTCTATTACCAGTTCTTGTTCCAATAAGTATTTCTTGTTCTATTTAGCATTTCTTGCTCTATTTGCTTAGTATTTAGCGTAATTAGCGGCAATCTTTTCATTGGAACAATTTTCTTTCTGCATATTTCCCAAATTATCGACGATATAATAATGTTTTTATCGTCGCTCTCGCGCTAAAATTCCTCGCAGAACATCTTCCGTCTCAAAAGTTTTGATATGTTCAACAATCGATTTCCTACGTTGGGACCCTCAACTTCGGCATTGCAACTGCTTTGTAAGTATGCGTGTGCCGCGTGTCTGTGACGTACGAATTTATAATGCCTCCGGATGAGAGGCGGTATAGAACTTCGAAAGAAACTGTATTTGTAATGAACTAGACGTTCCTAGGAAGTAAACACGCAGGTAGATATGCTTAAACTTCGGATTCTACGAGCACGCGACGTAATTTATACTGAATTTCACCATTTCGTTTGTTGATTATTTTGTATTATTCAACGAAAACATAAAATCTACAAGCAAAAACGATGTTTACGAACTGGTATAAATAACCGTATTTAATGCGACAAATAGATCAATTCGTACACACACGACAATTTCTATATTACGCAGACACATTGATAGATAGAAGAGAATTTCCGTTTTTTACGCGTCTTAATTCTTATATTGCATAGATTTGAAAATCTAGAAAATTATACAAAGAAAATTCTGCAAAGGTGGAAAAAATACGAACAAAGTATTTCACAGATGAACGACGACGCACTACGTACACCAAGACTAATCTGTGGATCGACGAAATCGAGCCTTAACGGATCGCTGGAAATAAGATAATGGCGTTTGATGCGATGAAAAAATCACATAAGACAATCTCGGATGTAATGTATTCAATCATTTCAAATCAAATCAAATCAAATCAAATCAAATCAATGGAAATTACAGCGTAGTGGTACAGACGAAATTGAATAACTGTCTGTTCAGCAATGAATTAGAAAATCGTACAAACAACGCTAATCTATATTAATTTAGTATCAGTGATTGACAGAGAGGTACCACAATCTATCCGGCGATTTCCCGTTTACGGAGGTGAAAAAACCCAGGAAAAACCCAAACAAGAAAAAAAAAAAAAATCTCTTTCTAATAAATTTCAAAACGTTCATCGACACGATTCTGAACGTTGAAATATTCCCAACCTATACGTGCAATGAGAAGCGTAATTTTCATTATGAATCTATTCGTCAACACGCATACTATATAGCAAGAAATTTTAATACGGGATAATATGGATGTCTTTGAAAATTCTACTATATTGTTAGTAAAACTCTAATTTCTCCAGTACTATAACAATACAGTTACAAGTTTTAAAACAATATATACAAAGTCATTCATAAAATTCCCAAAATCAAACATTTTCTACGCTACATACATTTTCTATTTTAATAAAATTACATTTTCCCTAACTTTATACTATTGATGGGTGGATCAGTGTGAAGAAAATAAGTAATGGCTTTACTCCCAGAAAAAACAAAAAAAAAACCGAAAGAAACAATTTTTTTGTAATGTAAAAATTTATTCTTTTGTCGAGTCAATCGACTTCATAAAGAGCGTACGTTGTGTAACCGAATGAGAAACTTGCTACAGGTGAGATTTAATTTACATATATACTATATAACGGATTTGCATAAAAATCTTACCTATCGATTTAACTACATATTTAATGTCTATTTAATACGCAACTGCATCAATCTTTTAACTTTTTTATTTGTAAATGAAGAAAGTTCCATGAGAGATTATTTATTTTTTCTTGTACACAAAGAATTCGGATTATCGACGGAAGTAAAAATGAAGCAGAGTTTAACAAAAGTATTCTCGATTTTTACTAACAATTTACTATTTAAAATTTAAACTCGATCTTTTTATAATTTTATTCTTCGTAAAATATTTTTTTTTCTTTTGCTTGCTGATTACGTAAAATTGGATAGGGACTTTTTTCTTTAATTGTCGTATCCTTATGCATTTCTGCTTGTTAGAAATAACTTTATTTAAAATAATATATTTTCTAAATAGTTAACTTTTTAATCTATAAAGATTATATGTGTTTGGAAAAATTTAATCAAACTTTTGTTTTTACTTTTGAATACGAATTCGGGCTAGTAAAAATAAATCATCTTTTTTAAATTAATTACTGTAATAAAATTAAACTAAAACTTATCGTACAAACCTTTTCCAGGCAAAGCCCACCTTCAGCTGCAAATGGAAAACACAAACACCGAACACAGATGTCGCGAATAAAATTATAAAATTTTGCACGAACATAGAATGGAAATATGTAGCGCGAATAAAACGAGCATACATACTTACGTTCCATGTTCGTGTTTTAAAAATTTTATAATTTTATTCGCCACATACGTGTGTTCACTTTTTGCTTTCCACTTCCAGCTGAAAATGGGCTTTGGCTGGAAACGTTTCTACGATAAGTTTTACTTATCATTGTTTGTTTTGGTATATTACTTTAAATAAAGTCTTTTTTTTTTTTGTTTGGTTTTTCCTTTTTTTGACAGTTTTTGCGGAACATTTGCTAACTCCTCACCGAACACAATTCAAGAAACTTTAATCTGGACAGTCGGCTATTATATGCACGGATTGAAATTTCTTTGTCGTCCCCTAATTTGACAAAAAAGGTAGAACATATCATCGCAGCACGTGGATCCATTAGATGAATTGTGGTAAACATACGCAAAAGAAAGGAGGCGTTAACTTTAAACGCTCATAAAACACAAACTCAGATATTTTGTAATTGTGTTTGTTTAATTACAGTTCGCGTGTTTAATGGTATTCCTTTCTTCGGTTAATAATGTTGTAGGCGGTGTGTGGTAATCGGCAGTAATACATAAAAAATAACCGGGCTCTACCGTAAAATGATAAACAAGAACCAGTGATTAAATTTCCTCCCAGGCCGATCTGGCCCCTCTGACAATGAGTCAGTTACAATTAAACATATCCACAAGTTGAACTAACACCTGCGCAGCAGCTAAAAATACATCACGCAACGCAGTGCCAGATAATTACGTACGTAATGCTGCCAGATGAGTGAGTTCTTTTTTGTCTCCTCGAAGGGCACATGTTCGGCGGAAATTGCGATAGGTTATTCAGCGATTAGTAGCAGAGAGATGAAAAAGGCACCAAGAAACAGAAGGAAGGATGAAAATGAAAAAAATGTTGCACTATAAGTAGTAGAAAAATGTTAAGTTTAAAGGGAGACAAAAGCGGAACATTTTAAATAGACGATAAGAAGTTTTTTGAAAAACAAGGCGAGAGAAGTAGAATATGATTGAAGCACAACTGACACACACAGACACACACACACAATGAAGAGATTATGAAACGTCATAAAGAAGGCACAAGTTGTAAAAACGAGACTGGGAAGGAACAATTGAATAAAAATACCGAGGGAATGTTGACCAGGAAAGAACAAAATTGGGGAGTCCATTAACAACTGCATTCTCCTTGTAATTTCTGTTCTAAAGCAGATTAATCTGAATGCGGTGCCGTCTGGAAGCGGTTTTAGATAATCGAAAACATGACGGGATTACATATGGGAAAAATAGGGAAATGGAGATAGGTTGTAAAACACTTTTAGCATCGAAGAGGTAAATAGCAATTTTTCGGTATTTAGAACACGAAGAAATAGCACGCAATATCGTAATAACATGAAAAAAGAAAATGGAACGATCTGGAAGTTTAATATTTTCAGACATGAGAATAGGATGTAAAAAGCATTTTCCACCCTTCGATCAGTCGGTAAAAAGAAGAAAAAAAGTTCAGAGAGAACGATGAAACGGTGTTAAGAAATTCTTGATTAGTAAAATATGCTAGAGATTTAGTAGAGAGAGAGGATAACAGAAGGGTAAATTAAAGGGCAGAAGGTAGAGTTTCAAACATGATTTAATTTGTAATAGTCTGGAGACATTCTCATATACGAAGCAGCAATAATCCGGTTCAGAACGTATTATAGATTTGTAAAGAATAATTAAGGTACCGAAATGTCCTGCCTACTTTGTCGGCGATATCGGGATATTTAATTAGATTTAATCTTTTAAGGACTACTGATATGTGAAAATAATTAATTCTGTTCGAAAAAAAGATATTTACGAATAAGACCGAAGTAGCGGAAATTATTAATTAGGAGGGAATAGATATTTAACGATAAATTTACCGGGGAACAATTAAATCGCCGCGCTTCTACAAGTAAAATGAATACACCGAGAACATGTAGACGACGAGACAAAAACATCAGAGAGCGAATTATCAACAGAAATAAGATTTTGAGAAGTGGTATAGGAAAAAATATAACGGTAACAGTTTTAATAATCACTTAATCAGGTTTGCGTCTTAAGTGTTTCTGCTGGAATAAGGGGGACACTCTGTTTATTTGTTGATTTAATTTATGAAGCTTGTGCTAATGAGTCATAAATGGATGCGTGCGGAATGAATTCATTAAAATTATATTTTTTTAAATAAATTTAACATCATCATCGTAACACAAGAGATATCCTATTAGTAAGGAAAACGAAATTTGGTAATTCCTAAACTTGTCGCAGCGGAACAAAACAAAATTGACACAAGCATTTACCAAACAGTGGCTATGGTGAAAGTTAGTTTCAGCGGGGTAAACCACAAAATATCACATTGTAGTCGAAAAATTAGCGAATTATAGAGTAAAAACTAAAGGATCCGAACCGTAGGCGTTTTAAGAGGATTAAGCGAACTCACGAATTCGGTTCTGCAGTTCGTGATTTTGCAAAATGCCGGATCTGAATAGTTCATGTGTGGGAATTCATAGGAAGAGAGATCATCGAGAATCGTACAAAGAAAGGCAAAACTTGGTAGAAGATATTTCTAAGCTGATTCTAAGGAAAGCTTCGTTGAGCTAGTAGTAAGTTAAATTTGATGCATGGAATTTAAAATGTCTTCATCGGCAGTATATAAATAACGAAATTATCGGCGTAAGAATTTCGTGGAAAAACTGAACATTAAAAAATGGCTCAATTAGGATACAACTTAAAAAACTAAACGCTGAGCCCGTTATATGCAAGCTTAATTGCGCGAGGTCCTTGGTGGAAGGATTTTTCAAAAAATAAGACCTCGCTACAGAATAAATCACGTAAACTTTTCGCTCCTGGAAGATTTTAATTGTAATTCTCTTTATGTCCGGAGATGCAGCTGCAAGAAGACATTTCTAATACGTACGTGTAATAAATATCGCAAAGGAGCTACGCAATCCGAATTGTTCCTATGTCTGAGACTAAACATATCTTCAAGAAAGACACACGCTGGTTCTCAGACGATCAATGTGGAGCCTGTTCTTAAATATCATCTTGCAAAGGAAGGAGTCAATTTCATACGATATCAAATGTTGTGTTAGTAGTAAATAATATAATAGGAACAATCTGTGGAGAGGGAAAAGATAGGACATAAGAGGCGCAATTTGGAGTAGGAAGACCGAGTATCAATAAAATGGAATAGAAAGCAGAACACTCGGCAGAAAGTGATGAATACTTAATAAACACGTGATTAGCATTGCAAACACGCTCTTCGTTCGAGTGGAGAGGATAAAACGTATAGGAAACTAAAGAAAAACGAAAACCGGAGGAAGATACTATATCGCAGACGAGAATAATGGAGGCAACAACAGAACGGCGAAGTGAAGGAACTAAAAGAGAACCAATACACAAGGTTGAACAAATAGATAGAAAGAAGAATTGTTAGAGCAAGAGGAAACGTAAACATCCGATACCAAAGTCTTCGATGAAAAACTTTGCACAGCGGAAGGAGATTAGACACGATGGTGTTATTTTTTAAAGAAAGGAAATGGGATGAAGAAAAAACCCGACTGCCAAAGAATCAGCCGCTTCATTACGGCCGAATGACTAGGAACCCACGGCAAATTAATTTGAATGGAATGAAAGGAAGAAAGAACGTGGATCATAAGTGAGTGTATGCGGCGTATGATAAAATCACTGGAATTTTTCTTGAAGTCGAGTTAAAAAATCGTGTGTACCCTTAAATAATAACAAAAAAAAAAACACAACATATTTCTCGATACGATTCGTACAGATTTATACCTTAATAATGGTCACTATTAATATAATTTTCGCGAAATTTCTTCGGTTTAATCGAATTTTTTTTGTCTATGGAGAATTCATTGACATAAAAACCCGTTTTCCATCATTTTGTTTACACGTGTGTATTTTTTACGTTATCCGTGCTTAAGCGTCTCTCGGATACGACATAACATAATGATCGAAATTCCGTTAAAGATACCCCCCCCAAAATAAAAATAAAATCTTTTAAAAACTGCTTTTCGATTTTTCTCGGCGAATTTTAAAGATTACCTACCAGCATTCGCCGGAGTAGTTGCGTTCCGCTAAGAAAATAAGACGATAATTACGCAGAATGTAATCGGTGAACCGTTACTACCGGCATAATTTATTACATTTTCCGTTCCGCGCGATAGGTTCATCGCTCTGGAGACGAAAAAAAAAAGATTCTTTAAAAAGAGCCGCTCAGAGAAAGAAGGGTGTAGCGGACGAAGAACGGCCAGGAAGGAATTTATCGAAAAATTACATTTCCACTCAGCAGCGCGGTTGCAAGTAGGAATGATTTTGGAGTAATTTCGAGACGAGTCTAAATTCAGTATTTCTGCTCCTAACAGTGAAGTTATGGTCCGACGGGGAAACTGAAAGCAAATTAAAATCCGCCATCGAATAAACTGTTTCCTTCTATATTGATACTTGTGCGACTGCAATAGCGCACATTTCTTTAGTAATCTGATGAATAGCTCGGAATGTAAGGCACGCGTGGTGCTCAAATCGTTCATTCTAAATTAAGGAGTGTAACGCTGTATTTTTCCCCTTCATTTTCAAATCCTGACTTCTATGTATCTGCTGAACCGTTTGGTTTCTCAACTTTTTTCTTTTTGCAACATACCCTGTCGCCTATGTTTTGAACATGGTCTTTAAATACCTTTTCCGTTTCTTACTTATATCATCTTCATTTTGTTCTCTCCCCGTGATTGTTTTATATGACGCGCTAATTTACACTTTTTTGAATGCGTCGCGATTAAAAGTTTCTCTTTCTACTCGATTCTTTATCTCTTTTCTTTTTTCCCTATTTTCCTTCTGTTATCCTTGTTGCCTTTGGTCGCAAAAAGGTCTAATTACACTTTTATTCGCTTCCCTAGTAGTCTTCTTGTCAATCTGTCGTTCTCTCTGTTTCTTTCACTTTGTCGTTCGTTATTGTCTCCATTTTTGGTCTGCGTTCTTAAACCATAGTCTGTTATCTTCCTCCAGTTTTCACGTTGGTTTCCTCTCTGTATATTTTCCACTCAATCGAATGCTTGCGATGCTGATTATGTGTTTTGTTAAATTGTTCATCACTTTTCTACATACTAGTTTACTGCGACTTGGCCTACTCCGTGTTGCGCCTTTTATGTCCTGTGTATTTTCCTCCTCCACACATTACATTCCCTGTATATATTGCTTACTTCCTACTAAAGATATAATTGATTCCTCTCCTCCCTTCCTCTCGCTTTCGATTTGCTCTATCGCCTTCTCCTGATTGTTCTCTCCACGATTATGATCCTCCTCATACATGTGATGCTAATCACATTTTCTTTGAGTGTACCGCTCTTCGTAACGAACGCTCCCTTTTATACAGTCAGCTCCTGTCATTAGGTCTTCCTACTCCCTATAACTCTTCCTTTATCCTCTCCTTTCCTTCATCTTCTGCGGTGTCCGCACTGCTGTCCTTTGTTGCGTCCATTTCGGACCGCTTAGTTATTTAATTTCTTAGCTTAGTTTTCTTGTTGTTGGGTCAATGCCGCTGGCGCGCCCAAAAAATCAAAAAAAAAAAATAATTGATTCCTTCCCTTTCTAACTATTTCTGGATAAAAGTTCCTGGTTAATGAACAAGAAAAAAAAAAAAAAGAGAGAAAAGAAAAAAACACTAGCTTTATTATTTTTTCTATTTTTACGCATCTTTTTCGTTACATAGTCTCATTTTGCTGGCAGCATTTTCGAATTATAAAAACGAATGTTTTTTTTCTTTATTTTTGATTTGATTACAAAAATTACTTGTGATCTGCAGATTTCGTATTATAATTTATAAATTTGATCTGCGACCCCGAATGAAACATACTGAAAAACTAGAATACACGCCGCGCGAAAATATGTACAAGAAATTGAAACATTTTTCTGCAAAAATGTTCATTTATTTGGTTCATTGACCGGAGGAAATGAGATTAACGAATGTAATTTTACTTAGTCTAATATATGTACGGCAGTCTCCAGGAAATGTCTCGCGCTTCATTTCAATTGCCCTGCAGAAACATTGATCACCACACGGCCGAGGGAGGAGGAGTTTATGGAGGATAACTCTTGTCGTCTGATCGATCGGCGAAAGGAATCGGTTATTATCTTCTATCTCGCTTATTAACCTTCAGTTCTTTTTATTAGCACCTATAATAGGTGCTTGAAGGACGTAATAATCTGCAAACATCGCGTATCGGTAAGATTGTTCGTTCTGTACACACAAGCCGTAATGGACTCACGCATTTGTTGATGTTCAATTTTTCTTCTTTTATCTTTCCTTCCTAGAAGCCATCGATAAAACTTGATTGTTATCTAGCCAGATCGTTTACAGAATAACGTTCAGAGTTCGGTAAGGTCAAAGGAAATTAAACGCCGAAGTTATAAGGTCAAAAGGACATATACAGAACAATGACGAAATATTAATGTGTCTATTTGGATAGTTAAATTAGATGATGTCGTTACGGGCTAAATTATCGTAACAAAACGTTTTTCTATTCGAGATCGTACCGCGAATTAGTTTTTCGTGATTTTATATTATATCGTTGTTCAAATTTCCTTAGCTATAATTGTGATGCTGTTTTTACTCGCTCTGATTTCACTTTCGATTTAATCTTCAATCGGATTTACAGATGCTTTTTGTTCTTTTTTCTGTTCACTCTCCTGTTTAAAATAAGCCACACTTTCCAGTAAGTTGTAAAATACAAGCGTAACCTCTGTAAAATCTAGTACAGTTTTCATATACACATAATATACAATACACCGCCACAAATAAAGGGTCTTCCGATGAAAATGATACTATTAAACGTAATACTGTCCTCGCTATATATATATATATATATATATATATATATATATATATATTTCACAAAGTTATTACTTCGCAATAATACGCCGAATTCGAATAATAAAATGTACTAGAAAATTATATAACAAACATAAATCATACTGAAAATATTTAAAAAATGTTAAAAAATTACAAACATCGACACTAGTTTTAAACCGATGTTGTAATTTTTAAACGTTTTTTAAATATTTTTACATGATTTATGTTTGTTATATAATTTTATGGTACATTTTATTATTCACGTTCGGCATACTATTTCGAATTAATAAAATAAAAGTGGTACTGTTTTTTAATATGAAGTAAAATAAAAACCATCTCAGATCTAACCGAGAAATATTTTGACATTATTTCGAAGAAGTAAATATTTAATTTAAAACCCTCACAGCAAAATTTATACAATTTCACGCTAACAAGAATAACAGTTTCCGAGTGATTGAACTATATTGTGGTGGATTATATATCTAAATTTAAACTATTTATTTTTCAGGTGACTATATTCTAGAAAAAAAATTTAAAAAAAAAGCAGAAAATAATAAAGGATAATTGTTATTACCAGATACGCAGCAAAGCAGTTGAGCATGATGTGTCAACCGCCAAGGATTCTGTATGATAAGTATGAATAACCGTAATTTCCAATTTGCATAATACTAAATTAAGAACAAATATTTCCTGTAAAAGTTTTTAAAAATAATTCTACCAGGGCCAGTGTCGTCATGTAAGCCCGAAAGAATGGTTCCCATTAAAAATAAACATGAAAATGGGGGAATAAATTCTCTTAAGACTAATAAACAATTTTTTTTTCAGATGCTAGATTGACTTCTGCTTTTTTCAAATTAGCAGTTTTTCATAATCATTAAAATTAACTTCTTTTTCTTTTTTGGGCATGTAAAAATGGTATTATAAAGCGCATGGTTTTTCCTTAAAAGAAAATAAATATGTCATAATGGTGAAAATTATTGCTGCGATTGACTAAATTTTTATGAAATTTTTTTAGTGAAATAACCTATATCCGCAAAATGAATATATGTAATCGGCATTTCAAGTCTTTTTAAGAGGGAATAATTTTTTAAGCGATATACATATGAACGAAAAGAAAGCATTGAAAACTATCGATTTATTTTCTAAGCAAATTAATTCCTAATTTCGCACGGGTGTTTCTTTGATTCGATGATTATCTTATGCCTTAAATTTGATATTAATTGAAGAAAAAAAAAATTAAAAACCTACTAACACTAAACTAGATCTCCTTAGAAAAAGGACGAAACGTAATGAGGCCGAATCGTGTCGCGGTCGAACCGTACAGGGCTGAATCGTTGAGGCCGAAACGATAGAGACCCGCATATAATAACCGACAGTCGGCTTCACCTGCTAGACATGACTTAACGTCATAAATTTTACTTGAAAATAACACGCAAAGTTTGGTTGTATCTCTGAAATTCTTATTATACCATTTTAAAAGCGCATAATTCTTATTCAAAGATCTAACTTTACAAATTAGATAGCCGGTCGCAGTTGTTAACAGTTAATTCGTCAATTCGATTTATATGATCGATTTTATAAAAGGAAATTTTTCCGTTACACTTCAAAGTCGTTGTAGTTATCGTGAAACTCAGTTTTGGAACCAAAAAAGTACATCGGGAAATTCGTTGGCGACTATTTTTTTGTTTATAGTTTTGTATTTGATGGAGATTCGATTTTAATTTAAAAGGCAAAAGAGAAAAAAAAAAAACAAAAATCATACAGAGCCGAAATCGAAAATCCAATTTCACTATATTCGAATAGAAGTAAAGCTCGTTAACTGATACATTATAGTTGAGGAACTTTACGACCAATGTAAAAAGATATATATGTTAGTGAAGGCATGTAAATACGCTCAAGCGTAATTCATCGTCATCGTTGACTGCGTATATAAATTACAAGGACAATAAACTAAACAATGTAGTCGTCGATCATTTACTTCGATTAAAACGCGTCTGCACGTTGGAAGTGCGCTAGAAATGACACAGAGCTTATGTGGCTCGGTGTTTTTAAAAATCATTTAAACGTTATTCCGATTATAAGATGGCCGCATAAAAACAAAACGAAAGAAATATTCGCCAAGTTTAAAATTCTGAATTGGTTAAGCAGAAATACCTGATAACCAAGCTTCGTTCGGATTTATTCGCGGATCAGTCAAACTATAGTCATATGAGCTTCGCAAACATTTTTAACAAAAATATAACAATAATAGCATTGTGCCATTTTTCAATTTTGAAAGTGTCTAGTAGCTTAACGTAATATTTCAGAATCGCGCGTATAAATTTATCGCGAACGACTTTATTTCATATTTCGAAATTTTAATTTTCTATTTAACACGGTAAATGAGCGAATTGTTAAATTTACTTTTTATTATATCCTAAATAGACACGTTTAATTACACTATGTTTTATTTCTAGAACAATCGATTTCTAGACATTAAAAACTGATTCGTGAATGTTTTCGAAATCTCGTTAGATTTGCGGAACTATCGCATACTTATATATGTATATACGAAGATTGCTCATTTAATAACCGATAGTTTTCATTGATTTCGGTCTACATCGCCTTCCGCGTTGCAGTCAGCTAGAATTGCACAGATGGTGGTTCAGCTAAAACCGACATTCAATCTGCTACGGTATTTTTGTGGGCATGGCTGACAACGTACAAGTGTTTACTTATGTTTGCAGCGTGTGTGAGTCGGTCTTTTATATATTGAGATAGAGCGAAAAATTTATTTGTGATACATAGTGTTCGCTTGTTTGTCGCGTTCAACTGAACAAGGTTCTTTCTATTCCTCCTTTTTACAAATTACCATTCCCACTCTATTTCATTCTCTCCCTTCCTTCCCCTTCTGTTATCACAGCTCTTGATTCTTTTTTGTCGGCTACCTCTGACTGGTGTAAAGATCCGAGTCTCTTGCTCCTTTTTTCTTTTGTTTTTGGACCAATATCTATATTGACGAACTCATAAAAAAAAAATAAAATAATATGAATAAATTCCACGTTTCCGAGGATGTAGTTTTTACCAATGATATGTCACTGGCTGGAGTCATATTCATCGTCGGGCGTTTTCGTCGTGTCGGGATACAATCCATTCTTTTACGTTCGCTAATCCGCTTATAATATTATTTAATGAAAAATATTAACGAGCTTTCATTAATCTAGTTGATTTTTATTTATCTTTTCCAAACTAATTGGAACGCTAATTCATGAAAAAAAAAGAAATATCAGTTTTTCTTCTTTTTCTATTTACCTTGTTGTTCTGCATTGTTAAGCTGGTGTCCAAACTAAAAATTGAAATTATATAAAAAAAAACAAAAAAACCTCGTAAAAATAGAAAATCCCTAAGATCCGTAACAATTGTTAGATTTCAAAAACTATTGCGTATATATTATATACAGTCGACTTGCGATTATCTGGATCGCGTTTATTCCCCGACTCCGTTTTATCCGGATTGATTTTTCAAAAAAATAAAAATAAATAAATAAAAAAAGAAGAAAAAGCCAAAGCGCTTTTATAAAATCCACAGCTATATGCAGTACGTACCTGAATATTTGTTTACATTCGCTGCAAATGAAGATGCTGTGAAATTTTTAAAACTTGGTTTCACGGAAAGAGTTTGTGTCTGCAGTTGCGAAGCATTTATCCGACAAATAGTTACCCAGAAAAGCAATAATCCTTATTCTCGACAATGCTCCAATCCGAAACGGAGGAGTTACAAGCTGGTGATATAAAGGCGCAATGTTTCTTTCAGAAAACGTTACATCGGTTTGTCAACCTATGGATCAAGGAATCCTGTAAGTTTAAAAAAAAATATTAACGCCGCCTTCTCACCCCAGACTAATATCAAGCGCGTTGAAAATGATGGGGACTGTGTCAGGTTGCTTTAAAATCAGTTGATATGTTTGATGTTATCATCACTTTGGGTTATTTCAGGGATGGGAAAAGATTATAGTTCTATAGCATTAGTGCGGTCGTGGAAAATATTATTAGATCATGAAGTCACTGATAAATGGGATGAAATTGACAAACAATGTGATTTTTGGACAGTTTAAAAGACTACGGGGAGTTTATTTCTCTAATAAAAAAAATATTCCAGGATGTGAAACGGGTAATACGGATGATGTTACAGAATGGATGGCCAGCGACGAGATCGATGAAACGGCAGATGAGGATATCATGGTACTCAACGAGAATCCAGTTGAATATAGTATGGCTACACGAAGAAGGACTGAAGGCGATCGAATTAGTGCTGGCGTACATTACTCAAACGGAAGAGATGTCACCGGCTGATATCATTTGTTTATGCAAGTGGCGAGGTATATCGACAAGGAAGAGAATGCAGCGAAAAACACAGACCTTCTTCTTCTTCATTTACGTGCCATAAACTGCAACAAAGGCCAGAGGCACGGAAAGTTAGGATTCCATAGTTGTGATAGGAGGTTAGTGGAATTGAGATAAGCGAATAATTTCTTTATATTAATTTTATTGTTATTCTTAGGGAGTTCTTTCAAGGTAGACGGAAGGAAAAGCGTGGCATGTATGTGATTATATTTGCGGCGGTCTAATAGAATGTGTTGGACGGAGAGAAGGGAAGAACACACATATAGGCGGTAAGTATTTGTTCGGGAGGAATTGGTGAGTAATCCGTGTGTGGCCAATGCGCAGTCGACACAGTGCTACTTCCTCCATTATGCTCGGCCGGAACGACGATTGCCACAAGTTAGTGTCCTCTTTGATGGAACGAAGTTTATTCGACGATGGGGTGTTGAGCCACGAGTCGAACCATTCTTTGATGGGCTGCTGGTTATTTCCCGAACAGCGTCATTGGCAGGTATTCGATTGTTCGCTACAGGAAAGCATGACGCTGCTTCTTTCGCGGCGCGGTCTGCTGATTCGTTCTGTGGAATACTTTTGTGTACTGGTATCCAAGCAAATATGATCTTGAAGTCCACATTAGCTCGACTTATCGTGGGATTTTAGCAGACATGTTAAACAATTTAAAGAGTCAGTGCAGATCAGGCAGTTTTGTTGAGACTGTACGCAGATTTCAACTGCTAGTTTGATTGCGAATAATTCGGCAGAGAGCATGGAGTAAAGCTGTAGAAGAACGTAACGGATAGTACCTATCTGTTCAGAGATTACGGCACATCCTGCGAGAGAGTTTGATTTGGCATCGTCAGTAAGCAGAATTAACGAGAACGGGTATTTCAGGAGAAGTCCACGGAAAGCGCTCATAATGGTATTAGTAGGGGAATGTTTGTTCAGTTCTAAGAGTGAAAGGTCTATATTCAAATCTGTGGTTTTACATGGGAGGGAGTATGGCGGGGGTTAACTCATAGATTTTTGGTAAATTCGTGATATCTGACATTAGTGACTTCATCGCATAGCATAGGAAATGATATGTTTTCGGATTTTTATTAGAAAACAAAAGAAAAGCTGGAGTATTTGGAGGGGATAAAATACGTATTAATAGTCTTGCGCTAAGGTACCGTCTTCTGACATCTAGGGGCCATTCTGGACATTCGTATAACATGCTAATTGTAGGAGCAGTTTTGAAAGCTCCTAGCGCCAATTTTATTGCGGTATGCTGTATGACGTTCAGTTTGTTTAGGATGGCGGGCTTTGCTGAACCGTAAATTGCAAACACAGACTTTAATCACAGACTTCTTTAAAAACTAGTTAATGTAGCGTAAGTTAATTTTCATTTTTTCATTTAATTTGCAGTATTTAACCTTGAACTCCGGCGTATCCGGATTTTTTGCTATCCACATCGGCTGGCCGTCCAATTAATCCGGATAATCGCAAGTCGACTGTATATATATTTGTGTATATATATATATATATATATATATGTGTATATATATATATATAAATATATATATATATATGTATATATGGTGCGCCATAATTAACTTGCTGCACTTTATAATTTGCCCTGTCTGGACCGTATCGAAAAAAAAGGTGGCCATTTTGAACATGAATTGTAAAACAATGTTAAAATCTTTAATAGGTTTTTTTACAATTTTTTTGTAATTATTGTTCCTAATTTGTTTAAAAAGAAATAAATAATTTTTCACGGTGCAATTTTTTTCTAAATTTGTAAATCAGACAAGTTAATTACGACGCATCCTATATGTACATATATACTCTGGATTAACATGGTGGAAGGAAAACGATGAAATGTCCCCCAAGATGTACTATTTCTATTATAGATTACTAGAATTTAATGTGTCATTAATATAAAACTACCATTCAGGGGAAAAATCCGGTTAACAAGAAACCAAAGTAATACACATTACATCTATCCCCGGGGGTTAATATACGAATTGACAACACTGATGATTCACTTCTAAATTAATTTAAATAAGTACAATCCCTAATCATATACTAGAGGGGGGAAAAAAATTGATGTGTGAAAAAAGTAGGTGCAAAAATGGTTGAAGGAATGGTGCAAAGACTGAAGATCAAGTCTCGTGCTTTATCTCGTTACTCTTTTTAATGGTTCTTTTCTGTTTACGGTTTTGTTGGTTTTTGACTTTGTCGTGTCCTTCCTGGATTTTATGTTCTCACTGATCATGCTTTATTTCGATTCTAAATATTAAGCTGCCTACATATTATATTGGTATTCAGATGCGTATTACGCGGCATTGTTGTTTCATTGGCGTACGTATATATGCTATTACTTTAATATGCATAATGCTAAATTTATTATTATTGTTAGTTTCGAAATAATTTAAGTTAGTTTTAATTTGTTGTACTATATACCTATTATAATAAACGTTGATAAGAGTGTTGGACACTCACACAACGGGCATATTTGCCCTGTGAGACCCACAACTTATTCTTAAAAAAAAAAAAAAATATGTTTATATATATATATATGTAAGCAGCGTGGTAGCCTAGTGGTTAAGGTGCTTGGCTACCAAATCAGAGGTCACGCGTTCGAGACTTATCTCTTCCCAGAACCGAGTTGCTCCCAAGTTTACCCAGCCTGAAATAATTGGGTACCAGAGAAATCTGGGAAAGTAAAGGCGGGCGAGAGAAAGGAACTGATCCCCCTACTCTCATTATTGCCGTTGAGCTTAGTGCATTGTGAAACTTAACTTCACAATCTCGAGGCTCTATCAAGGGTATGAGACTTACTTTACAACATATATATATATATATATATATAGGAATTGCTCATTTAATAAGACACATATTAATCAAGCTTTGCTCTGAAACTCGCAAATCAATCAGCGGGTTAATAAGTTTCACAAGCAGCGAAACATTTAGCGGTAATGTGCACATGAAAACTATATTTCTGTATACATCGGATAATTCGTTTTAACGTTGAAGTAAAAATAAAATCAGGTAACCTAGAAATATTATATTACGAATTATCTGATCTGTATAACTCGGTAACGACGTCCTATACATTTCGGAATTGGCGTAATATTTAAATCCGTTTCCGGTTTATAAATAATATATTTCATCACGAAACGAAGATATTATACCTTTATCAGTAAAATTAACAACGGTAAATAATTGTATTACGTTTTGCACCAGCGTTTTGCTTACTTTTTCATAAACCCTAAAAATACCACTAGCTAAACTCTTACAATCGTTCATTTCGTAATATTAGTGTAATCCGAAAAGTAACACAAATGAAATCTTGCCAACCGAAAGAATTAAGGCTTTGAGTATATTTTTGGTCTCACTTTTTTTTTTTATTCAATTTTTCAATTTTGAGCTCATCGACTTTTTTAGAATTTAAATTTTAAATTTTGCGCTCTTACAGTGTGGATATATTGCGCGGGGAACGTGAAAACCTGTATTCACATATTATTCACGTATTATTCACGTATTATTCACGTATTATTCACGTATTATTCACGTATCCAACACGAAAACGATATAATTTAGACGAAATTTATCACGGTTTATTACGTTAAAAAAGAGGTCGGTCGAATCAATCGCTCGAAGTCTTCTTATTGTGGAAGTGTTTACTCTCCGCGACGAATTCATTTACGACTGGTGCATTTCAGTCCCGATGATGCCAAACTTTCTTTCAGTCGTACACATTCATGCGGTGCAGAATTGCGGGCAGTCCTATACACGGACGTGTGCTCGCCACGTTCTAGGCAGTAGCAGTGCGAGTACACCGGAGAGATGACTGATACAATATAACGCACAATTAGTAAGATAGCGACTATTTTATCGTAAAATTGAGAATCGTTGAGATATCGCTTTTTCGAATTCATAGCGTAAATAATAGCTCGAGATCTTGAAATATTACGGAAGAGTAAAGAAATATTCGGAAAAAGAAATAACAATTCAGGGAGAGGTGACATGCGTCCAAATGGGTGACTATACGGCATCGATGATTACACCGAATCAAACTTATATAAACGAAGTTGTGGTCAAGGTGCTTAGCTACTAAATCAGCGGACACATGGGTTCGAGACTTGTCTCATTCCAAACCCGAATTGCTACCAAGTTTGTACCTAATCTGAAGTTGAATATTGGTTATACCAGAGAAGAATCTGGAGGAAAGTAAAGACGGATAATTCAAAAGTAGAAAGGAACTGGTCCCAGTATTTTCTTTAGATGCCGATTAGGGACCCTTAAGTACATTACGAAAAGCTTAATTACACAGTACATGAGACCTTATTAAGGATATATGGGACTTTACTTTATATAAACGAAGTTCCATTTAGAAGGGGAAAGCACTAATGAAGATCTAAAGACGTTTTTAAGCGGAAAATCTGTAGTTACGATGTTCAGGGAAGAGTATTCATTCCGCGCATTATTAAAGATTAAATGTATCTGATAAACGCGTACAGGTGATGCAAAAATATGTGGACTGAAGATGGAGATGAACTCCTTCGATTAATTGGTCATTTGTACGCTATTGCGAAACTCCTGTACCTTAGTTGAGTACTTCCTTGTCGGATTCTTAACATCCCCGACTGGAGTTTGAATACGTTTATATTACCAATGATATGCGAGTAGGTGATTTTGTTTAAAAATAAAAAATGTAAAATAGTCCGTTGATATTATGTAACAGTATATGAAATATAGGTTTCTGTTCGCGTTAAAATTATTCAACTAACCGTTAAGTAAGCGATAAGCGACAAAATACCTCGAAGCTGGGAAGCCGATTTAGTAAAATGTGAAAAACAACTCCAGTTTCACTACGCTGCGGTTCAAAGACACTTTTTACAAATATAACGGCGAATTCAATTTTATTAAAGTAATATACCGGTGAGAGTGTTACGTCACAAATGTACCGAAAGGGAACGCGAAAAAATCACTCCGGTTTGTTTACGGAAGTAAGTAGTTTATCGCGAAAAGTAACGAAAAAGTGAAAATTCGAAGCGCTGAAATTTCAAAAATACGATCGGATTAAGAATTAAACGAAAAAGAAGCGGAAAAGAAAAGTACACCAAAAGAGAATAGGTGCATAGAAAAAGAAAGCCGCATAAACGAAGATAATGTGATATATGAGAAGGAAAATACGTGAAAATCGAACAACGACAGCTCGGATAGTCTATATTATTAATATGCCGGAAAGATTGAAGTATCGGCTGCCACACTGGAGCTTACCCCGCTTTGAAGCTAAATTAATACCAATGATACAATAAAAAAAATTACATTTTTACCGTAAAAACAAATAGTATTTAAAAAACAAAAGCGTCCGGCTAAAATAAACGCTACACGGCTTTGCGAGTTTCCTTTCTACTATATCCCGACTACACCTTATCGCGCCTTTTTCCATGGTAACTCCAACAACTCTTAATGCTAATCGGGTTTTCTTTAAATGTTCCATCCTGAAGCACTCTTTCCTCTATTCTCATTCGATCTCCATCCACTCTCACGTGCTATCTATTTTAATCTGTACTTTACTCGTTTCACATTTTAGTCCTAAGCTGAATTACACGTACTTAGCTAGGATTAGGCTGTTGGCGTAGTCCAAAAAAAAAATTAAAAAGAAATCTATACGGTAGCGCGACTAAATTTTAAAGCATAGCCGGGCGGATTAACAATTAAACGATAATCGCGAATATGTTACCGCGTTGGAATGGTAAACCGTTTGAAAGAAAAATTAATTAACGGTAATTAATTAACGGTTCGCGTTTTACTACAACTTCTCCGATGGTGACTGAAATAAAAGAGAAAGGCAAAGATGTGCGGAATAATAAAAGAGCCATTTTCTTCATTGCACCTCGGCTTGCTTTTTTCCACCTTCTTCCAGTGATAATTATTCGTTACGTAATTTCGTGACGTCTATCGGCCGTTAATGACGAACGATCGCTATTTTACACAAGCACGAATATGCAAATTTGAACACGAAAATCATTAGAATAACAATTTCGGCGTACGGAAGAGAATTCAGATAGCACCTTCGAATTACTTTTTGGTTTTGTTCAGTTAACAACATCTGGTCAATATCACGATGATGAAGTTTTCGCGTCTTTCGGAATATCCAACTTCGGTAAGAGGCTCTTTTTTTTTTTATTTTCCGTTAATCCGTGTCCGCACTGCAGTCCGAGTCTTCGCCCTTCGGCAGATTTACAAATTTCCATTCCGACAAATTTCTCCGATGCCTTTTTTGTCGACATAAATTCAAAAACGCCGTCGTCATAATGCTCATTCGATTGTTTAGGTTGCCGGGCGCGCCTACTGGTCTCGCCGTAAGCCGTCGCTGGAGATGCACAGTAGTTCCAGAAGGTGTGCTATTAAAGACATTAAGTTTTGCTGGAACTGAGTTTATTTTTACAGAACGTGTTCAACATTTAAATAATCTACCGCGTGTATCGAGACTCTGATTTTCTCGACACAATGTAGCTAAATCACGGTGTACCATAAAAGAAGTCTGAACCGCTGGCGTAAATTATCGTGCGTTTACGCAAATACGGCTTTTCACTTCTAAAAATACACACGATCCTGATAACGTGCGATATTAAGGCTCTTGATCGGAGGTGTGATAATACTTCGCGCCATCTTCCGGGCCCACTCTCACAGAATTTCGTGCAACACTTTTACCGCCATGCTCGGTTATTTCGCTGCGGACGCGTTTTTTTTCTTTTTTTTTTTTTTTTGTCGACATCATTACCAACATTTGTCGTACACGAGCTTTTTTATAGTACATGAGAACACGACAAATTTCGACATAAATAACCGAATAAACCACTTCCAAAGTCCATTTCATCGCTGGTTAGCTCGTTTTCCGTACTGGTTATTTGAAAAAAAAACCTCGAAGAATCTCACGAGCTTCAACGGTCAGTGTGACAGAGCAAAAAGCGAAAACAGACCTATATCATTCACGATAGTACCGATGAAATCTACCGGTTAACTATACTATTGCCGCTGTAAGCGTTAGAAATGCTTCTGTTTACAGCAGGAGGTTAGATGCGTTTTCGGGCTTTTTTTGAATTTTTTATATTGATTATTTAGATGCCGAGTTTATTCGTTTCCTGTTCGTAAGTGTATCAGCCATGATACCCCATATATGTATAACTCCATCAGTAAGGACAGATCTACTCAGGAGTTATTAAAATAAACGATAAACAAAAAAAATATGAACCGTATTCGACGACTTCTGTTCTAACGACCATTACCCGGGTAATAATAAATTTCCAAAAACAAGCGTATAAAAATAACGAGGGGAGACAGTCAAGATTTCAATATCACAAAGTAGACTAGGTAACCTATTCGATAAATGATAACGGAGAAGATTGATTACCGATCAGCAGCAAGTGGCCAACCATTTTGCGATGTACTTCTCCACAGAACAGTAATAGGAGAGATTATACATTGATGATCTCAATATATCTCGTATCTTCTGATAATCCTTCTCTAGCTAAATCCTCATTACAAAAAACAATTAATAAAGTAAATAAATGGCCTGAGAACAACGGATTAGCGTTTTGCGGTCAAAAATCTATATGTGTTGGATTCCATCGAAAACGCCAACCTCAAAACCAAATACAACTATTCCTAAAAGAATCGCAACTCTAGTTTAAATCATCAGCAACCTTCCTGGGCGTGTCGCTAGATCATGGAAATACCATATAACACTAACCTAAAGTCAAAATGCTTTCATTCCTTAAATATAGTGAAATATTCGTTCAACCGCATTTTCAATATCTATCCAAAATTGCTACTAAACATATACAAAACATTAATACTCAGTCAAATAAATTATGCATGTCAGACTCGTCAGCGAAGAGAAATCCATATTAAAGATACACGATCCAACATAAAACACAGCGCTATGTCCTAGGAGCACACCGTACTTCACCTTCATCCAGTTTACGTTCATCAACGGGGACATTACCACTAAAATACACAGTCGCTTGTTACATAGTTATCCTAGTTTGTTAAAGTGGTCGATAGAAAATAAAATTGTTTGCCCCTTAAAACCTGTTTTCCCCAACGATTTACTACTCCTAAAAGTAAACAAAATGCTATGTAAATATAATTTCCCCCTTCCGTGCCTGTCGGAAGCGAATAGGTTACCACTACTCCCACCATGGATCAGTACCCAGTAAAGAGTAATGTATCACTCTATTAGAGTACAATAACTCGCAAACGCGTGCAGAAGATCTTAAACAGAAAGCAATTGAGGTGATTAACAGATATGAAGATTTCATAAAGGCGTATACAGTCAGATGTACAGGTTAATTGTCACCAGCAGCGTGCGCTTACGAAATTGATGGTGTACACTAGTAGGGGTCCGTTTAAATGATGCTTGTTCGGCACTGGATGCAGAAATGTTTGCAATTCTGCTCTGTCCGCAGGAGTACCACAGTTCTAAAACTCAACGGAAAAACATACTGGTTATTACAGGTTCTCCGACCACCGTACACAAAGTCTACAAAGTAATAACGCAGAAAGTCGCCTAGGCAGCTATCACCGTGATAACCTTAGTAGTTAAAAACAGTAATTCAATGGAAGAAAAAAATAATATATATATATCAGGTGTGGAAACGAGGAAAAAGCGTAACTACTAGGGCAAAAAATTAAAGTATTTTCTTACCGTCGTAGCGTCATTTACTTATTGACGGAAATACTGCGTATCTTAACATTACTACGTATATGCCGGTGCAGAGCGATTCCGATGATACATGTTGTTTATTAGTAATTTTACCAGTTAATCGTGATCCCGCATAAGTATGTCGTCGCCAAGTATACCGGAGAACGATGATAATAATCATTAAAATAAACGTTCTTAGAAAAGTATTTTTGTTGCTTAATATAACCAGACAAAAATTAGCAACAAAAAGAACAGCTCATCATCGACAACATTAGAGCATTATATTCCTAAAACCCGACTCTTTATACGGTACTGAAAGTATCATTATTTTAGATTGATCTATATCATTAGAGTCAATAATCATTACATTAAAAATTGTGAATTAATTTTTTTTTTTTTTTTAAAAAAAAAGTACCGACATCAAGATTTATTTTGCAAATTTAATAAAAACACACTAAAAAGTAAAAAATTCGATAAAAAATAATAATTTCAGATAAATTCAGGAGCTATTAAGACAATTCTTAAACATAAATATATAGCGTCTCCGTACATCGATTCGAAAATTTCTATGAAATATTAAAAACTACATTAAACATTGCTTATATAAAACGGGCGTTTGTGTTGTTATACGTATTGAATTATTGCCAAATGCTGTTGTGATTTGAATTTGGTGCCACCAGCAAAAAGTTAATATTGTTTAAGAATTATCATAACGTATCTTTTCGACTGCTCTAAAGTATGTTATTTTTTACCGAATTATTATTGCTTTTTAGTACATTTTTATTAAACTTTTAAAGTAAATCTGAAAGACGGTACTTCTTTTTTTTTTAGTTTTTTTTTTTTTTTTTAATGGGCTCAGCGTCAACACTGACCCCACATCCATGTAGGACTTAGATCATCTGCTCAGATTCTGAGGCGATCGGAGATAGAGAGTATAAAGGAAAGAAGGAGGGGAATAACGGCTAGAGATGGAAAGGAAAGGATAAAGGAAGCATTGAAAGGGGTAAGAAGATCCAACGCCAAGAGTTCGGCGTATAGATGAGAGCACTCAGGAAAAAGAGTAGGGCATTCAAAAAGGATATGGTTGCGGTCGCATATAAAGGGAGGATCAGTAGAGTGGAGAGGGCAAAAGGGAGAAGGTGAAAGGGAAAGAGAAAAACGAGAAAAGGGAAGGAGGGAATGACCAAGTCTCATTCTGATTAAGGAAACAATAGCCGAGCGCCGAGAGAAGGGAAGAACTTGGTACCAAAGCTGTGAATTGGGAGTAGGCTATAGGAGGAGGTAGAAGGAGGAGCGATTGGCAAAAAAGGAAGGGTAGATGTCAACCCATAAACGTGCTAAGCGCAAGTTGGAGATAGAGGCACGAACGGAAAGAATGATATCATTAGTCGAGTGGGAAGGAGGGGAAGAGATAGTCTGCAGCACAGATTTGGAATCAGTAATAATGAAAAATTTACAGATCCCTCTTGAAGAGGATATAAAGGAGACAGCACGGAGAATGGAGACTGCTTCAGCAGAAAATATGGAACAAAAGGAAGGAAGTTTGAAGGATCCCGTGTGAATAAGCGAGGGGACCGTAAAAGCACCGCCCACTCCGCTATCATGTTTGGAACCACCAGTGAAAATTTTTACATGACGGGGAAATGAATTTAATATGTGGACATATTCACTGACCACTTTGAGGAGTGGAGTTAGCACGAAGAGGAAGAGAGGAGAATGAGATGGGGAGACATGTACTATTGAAATCAAAAGAAAAATAAGGAAGCTTATTGCGGGAAAATACATAAGGAAAAAACTTAGAGACCCGAGCAGCTATGTGCGCAAGAACCAGGATTTTGTGAGGAACGAAGCGCCAGTGGTCATTGATATACAGATAGAAAGAAATAAGATTAGATGAAGAGATCGGGAGGCGTTTAATTAGACAACGGTATCCAAGCAGGGATTTGCGGATAAACAGGGGTTTAATATTAGATTCGGACAAAATAGCAGGAATGGGAGAGGACTTTAGGGCCCCGATGCAGAGCCGAAGACAGGAGTTTTGGATTCTATCAAGTTTGCGCAGGAGAGAGTTTGAAGCATTGCCGTATAAGAAGGAGCAGTAGTCCAGTTTGGAACGAATGATGGATTTGTAGAGAATTAGCAGAATATATGGATCACCACTCCATTTGAGAGGACATACGGCTTTCAATACGTTTATGTTTAATTAAATGCAGTATAAGTTTTTGTCATGTCATAGCTCTATTATTATATATTATCTTTCTTCTAAGTCGTTATCAGTTCCGGATGCCGTGACCTTGTCTAACGCAATGTATAAACTCGGCTCTTCATGTCTCGCAAAGGACTCCGCTCGTTGATTCGCCGGGGGAGGGGAGTACTCCCTAACCACAAGTTCTATCACTTCCATAATTTTTATAGAATGAGATAAATTGGCAACGTCATTTTTTCAGATTTCGATACAAAAACAAAATAGTGACGTGATCTATTCGGCTATATTTATTTTTTTACAATAAAACGTTTTGGAATAGAATGAAACGTTTTGGGACAAGAAATGTGATAGAGGTCGGGCTAGAAATGACTTTATCATTAACATATATATATACATATATATATATATGCGTGTGTGTATATATGTATATAAATAAAAGTTAAAAAAATTTCCGTCTATTTGCGTTAAATTCGAAAACTACTGAACGGATTTTGATGCAGTAGTTCGTTATTTCCGGAGCAAGTTTCGGTCCATGATTTATCTCAGTACGTTGAAAGAGGGGCGAACAATATTAATTTTAATGATCAATATATTGTAGAGAAAAGCTATTTCCAGAAAAGAAAAAAAAAATCAGAATAGTCTTTATTTACTAATTAATAATTAACTAAATTACAAGCTATATAAGAATAATAAAGATAAATAATTAAATTTTATTCAATTATAATGGTACTGAACTGTTTTGTAAAGTACATGTAAAAGTGTGTATGTTCTCAGATATACAATGAACGAGAATATGTATAAGAGTAGAGAAAAAACTATTTTTGAAATATGCAAATTCATATAGGTTTCCCGCAAATTTTTAATAATAATTATGGTCGACCAATGGGCGAACACTAGTATTACTAAAATACTCAAAATAAAGGAGAACCAAATATAGAAAATAATAAATTTGCAGTGAAAATATACACTTCACTGTATGAAAAAAAAAACAAAAACGGAACATTAAATAATTAATATGCGGGCAAAGGCGCGGACAATGGCTATTCAGGGTGTTCCGTAAATAAGCCACAAACTCTCGGCTGCTGTGATAGCTCGGTTCACGATCTATCAGAATAATGTATACAAATATGTTTAATAAAAGTGTTATGGTTTTCGAGTAATTCCGACTTTTCTGAAATTGCCTAGAGTCAGTGTACTTTGTATAAATATTTTTTTTATTCGTTTCCACGAATTTAGAAAATTTTTCGATTTATTTTTCGAGAAATACTCTCTACATCAGTTGCCGCATCGAATGCATTAAACACATTTTTTAAATTATTAAACAGCTCCCGGGAATAATGTGCATTTTTTTCGAAATTCATTATCAAATTTAAATTCTCCAGTAGCTAATTTTGAAGTTCAGCTTCGGAATAAATAATGTACTGTTTGGCCGATTCTTCTCGTTTATGAAGATTTTGAAATAATAAAACGCTACTACCGATTTTTTTCCCTTTCTTATGAAATATAAAATATCGCAGTTTTTGTTTATTTTCTTCAAATTACGAAACTACAAGATTATGTTCAACTGTGTTTGTGAATGTGACATGCAAAATTTGATATTATTCGTATTATTAAAAAGACTTAACATTGGTTGAATTAAAAATAGATTAACAAACGCTCAAATTGCGCCCTCCCTCTCTAGTACATGCTCTACATCGATTCAAAAATGATCTTTTCAATTAACGTAAGCTTTGCGAGGATATTTCTTACTCTGCCTCATTTCTTCGTGGTCGTAAATCTCGTTTATTGCGAATTGGTTCTGAATACACATTAAAAAAAATCCAAAGGATTAAGATCTGGTGGTCGAGGTGGCCGCAGAATTTGCTCAAAACGACCGATCCATCTTCCTCTGTACTTTTCATTTAAAAACGGCGTTACTTGGATTGCATAATGGGCAGGGGGTATCCATCATTTTAGAAACGCATGCTCGATCTTAAAGTAAGAGGCACGTATTTCAGTAGATCCGGTAACTTGCTTTCTAATAGCCGGAAATATTCATCACCATCCACTGTACATGTGTCAGACTGGCCCCAAAATTTAGCCATTAAAGAAAGCAGTCCACAAATTTACCTTGTCTTTCATTTCCTGAGGTTGGTTTTCCAACTGCTGACTATGAAAATTGTGAAGGTTCCGGTAACCATCTCCCTTGCAGGACGATTCGTTGCTCTAGTAAAAAATTTGATTGAAGAAGTCAGGATCTGTTTTTTCAACCTTTTGTACCAAAAGTGGGAACTCTCAATGTGAAATCCCTAGATTGAAGAGCTTGCACGCGGTGTAAGCGTAATATTGAGTATTTCACCGTGTTCGTTATCGCGTGTTATTTAGCGTAGTATTGTATTTTAATAATAGTAAATAAACAAAGAAAACATCATTTACTGATTCAAAAATGTAATTTTTAGACTCATTTAATTTGAAGAAAATCGATTTCTTTTAAATAAAAACTACGATATTTTATGTTTCGTGAGAAAAGAAAAAAAAAAAAATCGGTAGTTATTATTTCAAAATCTTCATAAACGAAAAAGTTTTTCATGCGGAGTCTGCCAAGTGAGCACAGTAGTACATTATTTACTCCGACGCTGAACTTCAAAATTAGCTACTTGAGAATTTAAATTTGATAATGAATTTCGAAAAAAATGCACATTATTCCCGGGAGCTGTTTAATAATTTAAAAAATGTGTTTAATGCATTCGATGCGGCAACTGATGTAGAGAGTATTTCTCGAAAAATAAATCGAAAAATTTTCTAAATTCGTGGAAACGAATAAAAAAAATATTTATACAAAGTACACTGACTCTAGGCAATTTCAGAGAAGTCGGTCGAAAACCATAACACTTTTATTAAACATACTTGTATACATTATTCTGATAGATCGTGAACCAAGCTATCACAGCAGCCGAGAGTTTGTGCGCTTTTTACCAATAATTTAAAAAAAAATACCGACTTCAAGTAGAATCTAATAAAAATGCGCTGAAACGCAAAAATAATTTTATTCGATAAGAAATTTCATATTTTACAGTGGAAATATACGATTAATAAAAAAGGATGTTACGAACGCTTTTAAATGAGAATGGTATAATGATTATTCTTAAATAGTCTTAATTACAGTCTCGGTAAATTCAAATTGCAACAATTAAAATACCACATCGAATTAACAATACATTAATTTTCTATAAGCCAAGCATTGAAATTCATGCGGTTTCTAATTAATTGTTGCAATTTGAATTTGGTGCACCGAGACTTATTTAAGAATAATCCTTATACCATTCTCTTTTAAAAGTGTACCACCATCTTTTATTATTCAGTAATTACTTTTTTACTGTTTAGCGACTTTTTCATAAATTTTTAGAATGAAGTATTTCTTCTTTTTTTTTTTTTAATTTTTAAAGCAAATATTTTTGAGCAGTATTGCGGGGAAATAGACTAACCTGAAACGATGCTTCTTTCGGTATTCTATAAAGAGATCGGCATCGTTTCTGTTCGTCATTCGTCGTGTTTTTCTCCTAATTTCTCCTAATTTCTCCTAATTTCGCCTAATTTCGCCTAATTTCACTAATTTAAATTTTTGTTTTTCTACATTCCGCAGTACCAAATAGGTCTTTTGTTAAGGCTTCTAGCGTAGCCGAACAACTTTCGTTAACTTTTATAACGCACATTTATTTACATCCGGAAAAATATTAACATAACAACCAGCGATCATGCGCGCCCTCTTTATTGCTCTATTCTCATCGCTTCCGTCGTAAACGGGAAGGGGGGGGGATCAAATAAAAATCATTGAATTTGTTGCGCTCTACTGAGCACTTGTCGGAAAGCCGAAAATTAGACACTTGCAGTATAGGCAGGTCAACGTAGGAATGTGCACGTATTTGCAGTGCGTCTAATGAAGACCGTAGTAGCAGCGCTATTAGACAGCGTGGTGTCGGTGCTTCCGATGCTATCTACCGATTTACACTGTTCCGGACACTGGAACAGCCGACAAACAACTTGTACAGTAGTTCAACGCGCAGTTTTCGGCAGTGAATGCGTTCACTGACCCCATTCGTGAAAATCTCACGATTTCATACTAACCGAAGTGCATATAATAGGTCGTGTTCTGGTACAAAAGATGCGCTTGATAGAAGATAGAAAATCGCTCACATTTATGAAATAACAAAGGGATAAAATAATCCCTTTAGGAGCTTTAAGCAATAGCAAGTTCGAGGAGTTAATTTGAAGGTGCGATAGCTGGCGTCCAGCAATGACTTGTTCCAAGGTAGATTAGAAGAAATTTATTAGCCCGACTACAAAAAAGAATTTCCTCTGAAAATGCTCTTTACACTATTGTTTGGAAATCTAAAAAAGAAAAAAGAAAAAAAAACAAAAACGTCCGACTTTTATTTAATAATGAACAAACTAAACGGATTTTTTGAAAAGTTAGCGACTGCGAGAAATGGGAAATTGTAATCAGCGTACAAATATGCTTGTTTCTGCGTACTTTTGGGGCCATCGATTAAAGTATCGCCAAACTGCTACGAAGAACCGAATAATTTCAGCTGTGCAGAAGAAGTTCCATATAGTCTCGCTGACTTGATCTATCGAGCAAGTCGAAGATTTTTTTTCTACCATCCTTTACATGATCTGCCGTTTCAAATCAGACTAGAACGTGATCCGATTTCGCAGGAAATCCAAGTATAGCACGCGTTTTCTTCCAGCTCATTTTTCTTTCTTTGGTTTCCAAGAGATTTTAAAACAAAACAGAAGCTAACGCGAGTCGGAATGAAGAGGCAACGCGAGTTTCCCTCGGATTTCATTCTCTGTGCCATACGAATAGGGGGCGGGGGGGTTCTTTCATAAAATTTCAATATTCCGATTTTGCGATATGTCGAAGAACGATTAATAAAAAACAAAAAAAATTCGTAAGAAGAGATGAATGGTGTTAATAAATCTGAAAAAATCCGACATCAGTTGTAGACCGTTGACAGAGACGAACAATTAAAGCAAGCCCGAAAGTATACTACGCGATAAATACATCGGCCGATGACGAAATATAATCGAGATAAAATCGGATTTCAAATGAAATATTAATTCGGTTACACATCACCGAAAGATGGCGCTAGAAGCTGCGAAGAACTGGAGCAAAATTCGTTGGTAGCCTTTTTTCTTTTTGTTTTTAATCGCGGCTAAGTTAGAAAACAATATAAACAGTGGCGGATTTATAGGCTCGTCAGGCCTGGGCTTAGGGTTGCAACATTTGAGGGGCGTGAAAATTTAAAAGACACCTGAACCCCATCGTTTTTTTCCGGTCGCTTAAAAGTCGAAACTGATACAATGTTTTCCGTGTAAAGGATGTAACATTTTGCGATTTTATGTATCGGCGAATAATATATTTTTATCATAATTAAAGAAAGTTTATCATCCACATGTGAGATTCGATTTTAAAAATTGTTATCGAAACTCGCCAACGTATACTTTATTTTTTTTTTTTTTTTTACCATTACAGGTCAGGTGGCATACCAGCACGGGCCTAAGGCGCCATCACCATCAAATCCATCAAAGCGGAAGAGGTTAAAAAACCGTTCAATACCTAAATTTACGGAGTGCTTCCGCACGCGACCGTCATGTTCATGCAGGTAGGTAGGGTGAACAGTAAGAAAAAAAGGCGAAGAACTACGTGTGGTCATGAGAAAAAACCCGCTTAATCGGACTAGGGCGATTGTTAGGAGTATTGCGAGGATGTTATAAAAATCGCTTTCTTTTGAGGATGAAGTTTTGAAATATTTGTTTTAATAAGTAGTGATCTTTTTTCGGGATAATATCCTCATTTTCATTCACGGAGTACCTATTTGCACATTTTTTGAAAAGTGGTCGCGGCATTATAATATATGCAACATGGGTTTGTCTATTTGGGGCTCTATGCTCGATTGTGTAAATGTTTTTCATTTATCGGACTGCACTCCGAATGTTCATCAGTATCGGCTCGCGCGCTTAATAAAATGAACCGAATGTTCATTAATTCCTATAGGGAGAGCGGATGTCAACGGCTTTACTCTATTTCACCGTAAACCTGTTTCTTCGGGCTCCAGGTTTAATCATTTCTTTCGGCTGACGAACGCATAACCATCAACAACAGTTAAGTGGACCTTCTGCATTCGGTCGCTCTTTATTAGGTCGATGTTGCTTCATTTAGTTCGTGCGCAGTCTTTCCGGATACGTCCAGCGGGACTCTTAATGTTACTTCAAGTTCACGTTTTCCCTATTTTTTCTCAATGATTGCGTGGGTTACTTTCTCTAGTAACCCGGTCAGGCGTGCGAAAGTCAACATAGAGGTTCTCGGCAAAGCAAGAGTACATCGCGACATGTATGTTTTCGATATTTATTTAACGAGTGATCCCGGAGTTGTCCCCGGTGCCGTACATGTTGAACTTCAGAAAATGGACTATAGAACTGCACTAGCAAAATCGAAAATATTTCGATTTTTTCGAATTTTTGCATATTTTAGCGCCATTGTATTTCTTAGAAGTTTTCAAATTTCGCTACATAGCCCTCAAATATATGACTATAATGAATACACTGATGTACGGGAAAGTTGGCAAATTCTCATCTCTGAATCCGATTTCGGACTGGATTAAATGAAGTTTAAGAAAATTGCGAAGAAATTAATCGGCAAAATTTACATACAAAAGTATTTTTACGTGTTTTTGATGAAATCTTTTATTTTTCCTGCGCGTTTTTTTTTTTTTTTAAAAAAAAAAAACCATTAGTAAAACGGCAAAAAATAAAAAAAAATGCTGAGCACAAGGTTTGCTTTAAAAATTTAATGAAAAAACATTATAAAATAAAAAATAAGCGCTCCACAAAAAGAAAATATTTTGACGTTGGTAAAATGTACACACCTTAAATGAAATATTATGATTATTATTAAATATAATATTAATACTTGTTAGAGTCGGTGTTAATTCAGATTGAAACAATTATTAAATGTATACATGTATTCTCGACAAAAGCCAGGTATTGAAATCATCAGAAATATTAAGGGTGAAGTTTTTTAACTGTTGAAATTTGAATTTAGTGTACCTATATTTGATAAGTGCAAAATAAAACTGATACGACATATTATTATTATTAGCCTTTATAACAAATTTATGGTGCCAGTACTTAACGATTACTCATTTACACTTTCATGCACACCGGCCAAGTATGACATCGAAAATTTCCTTTAAAATTAATTTAAACAGTTACATTAACTAAAACTAAATTAAAAACTAAAAGCCCATATCCTGGGCAAAGGCGTCCCTCAACATCGTTCATTCCCTGCAGTCCTGAGCAATTCTCTCACACTATCTGTTATGTAGAAATTTCCTTATTTTGTCTTCCCATCTCAAAAATTGTCTGATTCTCCTTCTATTTATCCTTAATATACCAGTTCATATAATAAGACGCAATAATTTCATAAAAAATATAATAGAAGGAGAAGTTACGGGTAAAAGGCCGAGATGAAGACCAAGAGCATCTATAATGGATAGTGTATATCATCGGTTGAATATAAATAAATATCAAAAACATAAAGGAGTGGCTATCGACAGGACACAATGGCTGCAGCGACAAAGCATTGTCTTTAGTGAATAAACAAAAAAAAAAAAAGACTAATTAAGGTACGAATGTTTTTTAAGAATAATCGTAATTTCCAAATAATATATTACCCTGAATTATATTTTATCGAGTAATTATTTTGTTTAGTGCCATTTTTATTAAATTTTTTTTACGTAAATTTTAAAATTGGTAATGTTAAAAAAATAATTTTGTTTCATGCAAATAGTATTTTTTTTTTTTTTTTTTTTTTTTTTGGTTTTGGAAGAGGTAGTTATATAGAGTAACCAAAAATGCTACAACCTTTTCTGATTTATAAAGCCGAGTCTCAAGAGTAGTGCAGTATTTCCGTTAGCGATGAGCTTGTAAATTCCATTACGGGATTTCGCAATTTTTCCTATATTCTGATAAAACGTCGATTGAAAAAAATAAAAATAAAAAAAAAAAAAGGGAAAAAAATCAACTCTCTAGCTACTATAGAAAGAGCAGTGGACTTTTTTAAAATTTGTCAACTAATTTTTGTTAACATTTTCTTTTTTATCTATATTTATGCGGTAAATAGCATTAATCGTATATTGAGTAACTCGCGTTTGTTGTTTAAAAATTTCAGAGACTCCTTTTTCTTAACCTTTTATTTAAATGACTACTCAGTCGGTATTGGCAATACTCATCGTTACTGTTCATATAGGACCATCATTGATCAGTACACATTTTCGAATAATTAACGGGAATCAATAAACTCGGCGTTTAAGTAATAACAAAGGATACATGAGAACAAACAGAAGAAAAGCATACGTGACGCGAATATATAATCTCCTTTTTTTAAAAAAATTAATTTTTAACATTTTTTCCAAAATAATTTTATAATTTTATTTTTTTTATTACGGCCCACGTGACATCTTCAACTGCAAAGCTATCACGGCACATGTATACAGTGATAGTACTCTATACGCATTCGTTAGAGTTGGTCACGGTTATAGGTCAACATTGATTTAAGAGGGAACGTGAGACTAACTTCAAGACGTGATTACCGTTTGAATTCATGTGGAGATTAGCCTTTGTATATGAAAAAGTATGTCTAGTTCTCAGTTTGCGATGGTGATCACCAAGGGGCTCTCTGGTTTAATAGTTCGGGTTTTGGTACACTTTTTTATCTTATCAAACTCTTCCTTTTTTTTTTTTGTTCAGATTAAGGCGAAGCGTTTAAAAATTTTCGTGAAGGGTTTGCTTTCAATCGAGTGTTATTGAAGTGCGGCTAAAAATTTAAATAGAAGCAATACCGATTTTTTAGGAAATAAAAAATAATTATCTTCGGGTATTTAAATATTTTCAAATGAAACTAAATATTCCTTTTAATATAATTTCATTCTGGAATACAGTCTTTATCTAATCATCTAATTCTCACTTCATCCATTCTTGAAATTTCCAAGGGTATCGTATAGTTGAAAAATAATTTTTCACTTTTTCGGACACGCTGATTATTATTATAAGTGAAATCTTTCTTTTCACAAAACGCGTTTCAACCTGTTGTATTCGACGAAACGAAATTATTATTAATCTCCCCGATTTACGAGATTCATTTATTAATACAAAAAATAGCTCAGACTTCTCATGCAGATACAGTATCTAAAGAAGAAAAAGATCATCTCCGAGGAGCTTCCTTCTGTAGTTCGATTCGATGAAAAAGGAAATTTTTCAGAATTTTTCTACACTTTAAATGACGATTTTTAAGTACTAGGGAAGCCCGTGTAGCTGTGTACACATTCCGTTTATGAATATAATGCGGTAACAGTTATTCAGTATCGCTTTTAATTCATCATCTACTACGATTTACTAAACTCAAATTTTTACTTTAAACTATAAAAGTGTTATGAAAAAAAAAAGAATACCGTAAAAATTTTCTTAATTTTGATGCTTAGTGGAAAGTATTTTCGAGAAAAGTATTTTACAACTTTCGTTCGTATCAGTGTTTTTTTGTTTGTAGATCAATCGATACTAATTAAAACAGTTTAATTGTGAATTATTTATAGTTACAAATTCGAAGCAATAAGTTTTTCACTAGGTCTTTTTCTAGTGAATTGTGTGCGAAACAATTTAAAATTGTTAAAAATTTTGAATACAAATTGATATTATTTGCACAAGTACGTATTTTGGTTAGTTTTTTTTTGTTTTTTTTTTCATAAAGAATTCTGTAAGAAACAGCTTATAATTATTATTTAAAATATCAGATTGTTTACCAATGTGTAAAATCATTTTCAAGTACCTATGAATTCGAGTTATGTTAGCGCCGCCGGGAAAATTGAAGCTATTGCAATAGAGAACTATTGGCACACTAATGTGGTCGATTTACAAGGCGGAAACCGGTATTTCCCACCGAGTTGTTATGCCACTTTAATTGAGACAAACAAAGCAAATAGATGTGTTTATTTTTCGGAAATACGCATGAAACTTGTAAAAAACTTCCTCGTTCAGTCAGATCGATAAACAATCTGTAGTTTAAAGTTTGCCATGCAATCGTATACCCTAACTACAAGTCTAAGGTGTAGTTTTACAAAAGTTACGAAAATTTCACAGCATTTTTATTTGGAATTTGTGGATGAAAATATATTAAAATACGGTACCGTTTTTGTATCGTAATCGAAATTAATGGTGTAACACAACTCTTTCAGCGGATTTTACTGACGTCCATTTAAATTGTACAAACTCCCCCCCGCTCCATTTTTCGATTACGTGCCGGATGTATCATTTCACGAGCTAATTTAAAAATAAAAATATACGTCAAGTTAAACACCTTCGAATTGTCGAGAAATCCACATTAAAATCCTGAACGGTATTAAAAGACTGAATCTTTATTCAAAGTTATGATAAAGATGTAGGGGAATTATATTCAGAGACTTTTTATCAAATTTTCGACCAAACAATATAGCAACACTAGCGCGACGCAAACATTAACAAAATCGGATATACATATATATATATATATATATATATATATATATATATATATATATATATATATAAAAGGGAATTTCTATAAAAAAGAAAATCTAACTGAAGTAAATAAAGGAATGGGACAGGAACGTGTTATGAAGAAAAAACACAAATTCAAAATAAAAACCAGATAACAGATCGCGAATGAAAAGTTAACACATTTAGCGAGCATAAAAATAGCGAATGATGTTACGAATGTGCTAACATTGATGTAGCAATAAGTAAGCGAATAACTATACAAGATGTTTTCATTAACCGGTTATATAAACGCTCGCACAAGCGAAACAGACTGGTGGTTAGCCACGTTTTTTTTTATGTAAATTGTAAGATAAAGTCTTTTTTGCGATACAGGCCCCCGTGCCGTATTTTTAATTAAATGTGCTAACCGAGAAATAATAATGCATTCAGCAACACGATGCGTCAGAAAGAAATGTATGCAAAACGGTCGAACAACTCATTGCTAAAATGGGATTACCCGAAACAAATCACAAGCGACCAATCGCTTTGATTATCCATCGTATTTCCGAGAAAGATTGTTTCGGGTAATGGCTGCAAAAATTACGGGCAAAAACTAACAGCGGGATATGAGACTGCGAGACGTCGATTCATGGTAGACTGAAAGTGGGAGGGTACCCCCTGAGAAAGAAATTCACATTAATAAGCGAAAAACCCGGAAGACTAGATCGCAATAAAAGAACAAACGGATACGAGAAGAGTTTTTGGAATCATAATTAAGAAATATAACCACTTTGGTTCGGACGGTGATGCTTACGATATCGCACAAATAAAGAAAAATATCCGAAGCTTACAAGCAACGAGGGAAAAAGTGGTCCTGTAATTGGCACTGGCCGAGTAGTAGGAATGTCCGAAGCCGTATTTCACCAAAACACAGTATTTCCTTCTGTATACGCTCGGACAATCTTCCCGATGACACTGGGTTTTCCAAGTTCACAACAATACGAAATATACTCGTATTTCAAAAATAGCTTAGAATTTCTTATGATAACGTCAGTGCCATTTAACACGACTAGTCTCCCGATCTCAAATTAATTAAAATGCTTTGGGATGACATTGACAAACCTAACAAAAACCGTTCATTTAAATTTTTCGAGTTTGAGGAAAGAAGGATGGAGAAGAATTTCTGCTGGTCGATGCCTAATCCATGCTTCGCCTATGTCTAAAATTTTAAGTGCAATTTAAGTTTACGACATTAATTTGGCGGGCACAGTCTCTTTATTTCCTTCTTTTTTTTTCGATTGTACAATTTTCCCTTTTTTAAAAATCGCAGCTGTAATAATTTTCTAATTAATTTATTTACTTTTTACAATTGTTTCGCAATATTCGCTTTATTTCGAACGATAGATGAAATACACCTTGCACAATTCACCTCGGAATTCTTGATTTTCTTATCTTTATATTGTTCTTATTAATTCAGTTTCCTTATTTACATGGTCACCGATTAGAAATGATTCTGTCGTCCCATTTGTTGAAAACATGAAAGAACTAAGGAAGATGATTTAATGAAAAACAATCGGAAATAAAATTACCAGTGTGACAGATTTATAACGGACTCGTGACGGGTAAAAAAAAGTAGTGGAACACGAATAGATTAATTAATTCAGATAAATATAACCGGTTTCTGAAATAACCATAGTTGGCTCTCTTATAACTAACACTTATACCGCGATAAACTCAAGAGTCTGAAAAGAAAACAATTAGACTATCGGTCGTAGTATGTGTCGGCTACATAAAACTCGATTTAAAAATTAGCACGACCTAAAGATATATAGAACTGAAGAACAAGGACGCCTATATCTCTTTGATAAGTTTAGCGGATAATGCGGGGAAAATGTTTTTAAGCTTCTCGGGACATGCGGCACAAGATATAAACTCTTTAGGACGCCGTGAGATCCAAGGCAAAACAGACGGGAAGAGACCAAGCAGTAAATTAGGGTCGTTCAACTAAAATCATTAATTAAATTTAGCCTACATGCGGTACTGTGTTGTGCTGGCACAGCTGGTTCGGCAGATCACGACGGGTGTTGCAACTTCATAATATCACCGCACCCTGTCGAGTGTAGTAGAACGAGAAGAATAGAATGATCAATGAACATTATCGTAAAGAACAAATAAGCAAAAAACACATTCGAAAGGCAGCGAATGTGATTGATGCGATAAAAACTATCAAAGTGAACGATTAAGAACCGAAAGAGCCTACGTTTTGCTTCATAAGTGCAAACTGTGTAATTAGTCGAAATGTGCATTGCAAAATAAAAATAGAAGTGAAGAACGAAGTCCAGCGCCAGTAGAGACTATTGCGCATTAGCGCGAACCGTTCTGCTTTTTGCACTCATAATGTTCAGAAAAGGGTACGGAGCAAACTTACCTCCGTTGAGCCCCATTAGCTGCTGCGAGGAAGTTTAGTCGCTTACACTTCTGCGAGTAGCACGTCAATAAAAAAGGTACCAAAATCGGTGAGATACCTTTAAACATGGTAAAAAGTGCCGGCTTGTTATGCTTGAAACTAGTGATGCGCAAATCGACTCCGTTAGAGCAGTTTTGGATACATGTTCTTTCCGACTGCGAATATATATATCCGCTTCTCATCTCCAACTCCGATTGAGTTACGTATCTCATATCTATAGCGTATAATCGGCGTATTTAATAGCACTCCGAACGCACAAACCAACAGAACGTCCTCGAACCGCACAGCTATAACACCTTTCGGAGTTGAGATATATTAAATCACCCTACCAAAGGTAAATCCGACTGTATTCAGAATGACAACATTTGTTCGTTGTGTGACGTCTTTTGGAGTTGAGATACATTAAATGTCATCGTCGGAGATGTGTCCGAACGCGGATATATTTCCGAGGTTATAACTGGAGTTACCCATGCTTATTTGAAACTACTATATGCGAGGAGTGTTCTGAACTTTAGTCCGGTGAGGTAGCTCCGCACTATCTAGAAACCTAAGGTTTTAATATTTTCCTTATTGGTGGAGAACCCAAATAAAAAGAAAACACATTCAGAAAAAATTGACCGTGCCTACAAATACTTGAAAATAATAACAAAGACATTGGAAATAGCAAGTTTTACACTAAAAGAAGACAATGTATTAGGTGGAAGAGGGTGTGTGTGATAAACATCTGACAACATATAACAGGGGAAAAAGTAACGAAGCTGAAAGTGAAAAATGACGCGAACTATTCTATAAAATTTTAAACTAATACCGAAAACGAAATTAAGACAACAAATTAATAAATATATTCTTTCAAAAGTGCAGGATTCCGGATGAAATACTAGAAGAAAAAATAATAGGACAAGTAAAATGAAGGTTAAAAAATCAGCTGTAACAAAAGGAAGAACAAAAACAAAATATAAATAATTAAATAAATAAATAAATAAATAAACAAAGTTTATTTCATAATTAACTAAACGAACTCTACTAAAGCGCACATTTTGCGCGCGAAATGGAAACAATTACAAGAAACAAAATATAGCATTTAAAGTATACAAACAAAACAAAAATAAAATGAAAAAAAAAACAAAATTTCCAAACTAAGCTAAACTACAGTATGTATAAGAAAACAAAAATTAGGATAGAATAGACTGATGTATGTAGCAGAACTGAAATAAGGATAGGATAATGATAGGGATAAGGTAAAATAAGAGAGGAAAGAAAAATAAACCGTTTACCGGAATAAAATTATTAAATTTTACGTAGTAAATATTCCATTGACAAGTATTGTTTGACGGAAGTTTTTTAATATATATATATATACTTATCAGTGGTGAGTGTTCAGGTTCTTCGAGCCATGTGCCGAAGTACCAAAACAAATTGAAAAAGAAAGAAATCGACCACTACTTTTATCTGATAGCAGAAATTAACTTGTCTTTAAATTTAATGGAGATAGATTTCTCCTCTAATCGTAAACCTTCGAATTCACTCTCACCGACGGCCTCTCTGCTCACTAAAAAAGTGCGGCTCACGCAGTCAGGTCTTTCGCTTTCTGATCACGATAATTCGCATAATATTTGTAATAGTGGATTCCTAATAATAGTAACAATAGTGGTGTCAATGATAATAATAATATTAATAATAATATTAATAATAAAAAAGTTAGTAATAATGATATCGGAACTAATGTGCTAACAAAAATAATAAGGGCCCGAAAATGAACTGCAATAATAGCAGTAATAACGATAGTGGTAGTGGTAGTTATGATAATAATAATAAAAATAATTAATAATAGTATTAGAATAATAATAATAATAATAATAACCGTATGAAAAGAATATCAATGAAGAATGTGTTTTTCCGCTAAACCGGTTCTTTTTTAGTTTATTTAGAACAATTTCGAGAAAAATATTGGAAACTCACATCCTCGGTCTAAAACTCTTGTTCAAATCGACTAAAGATTGTTTAAATATCAAGCAACAAGGTAAAAAACGGCATATTAGTTTTAATTTTCTTTTAATAATAAATTCTTAGATCAATATGATTTTATAATTAAAAATGATCTTTAAGCCTTCATATTTCTTCGATGCGAAATAGTTTCCGATGACGTACTTTCTTTTCAGAAGACGAAATCGTTCTATTCCTGTTGCTGCAGTCAGGAGAATTTGTGAAACCTCGGGCGGTGTTACTCTCTCGATCTGTAAAAATTAAATCTTTGTCTTCCGTTCTTTTCTTTCATATCTTAATTTTTAGAGACTAATTTTTCAAATACCGCCTAGTATTAGACCTGCCGTTCAGCGTGATAAGTGTTATCTATTCGGTCACACTTCTAACCTTTGTCGTAGTTCCGCAACTAACTGCCTTCACTGTAGCGGAAAACATTCAATTTATTGTAAAAGAAACCATCGTTTTACGACAATGCCTTGTCGAATGGGTTCGACAAAAATGAAATAAGATGCATTATTATATGGCCTGTGAAAATACTTCGCTCTAAGAAGATTATGCGTGAAACTCTTAAATCTTTCGTTTCGCCAGCTTTTTCTCTCGCTGACAGAGCCGCAGTTTAAGTTAAGAACCCGGTTTTTTTAACAATAAATCTTACAACTGATAAAACTCCCCCCCACCCCGTATTATAGATACAAAATCATAAACGGTCAGGATTTTCATCGTCAGATTAATTAAAAATCACAGATTGAACCTTCTCCTTAATTTCCTTTCCTTCCATCCAACCGCATACACTTTTCAACCAATGGTTGCACTCTGAAAACTGAGTTTACCAGTCCAAATAAATCTGCTAACCTTGTTACTTTTATCGATTCCTTTCTAATGATACTTTAACGCAGTTTAAATCTTTCTCCTCGGCATTTACGGAGCTCTCAGCTAGACAGAACATTGCAACTCTTCTTCGGAATTTTAAAAAAATTCTTTAATCTTCGCTTAACACCTATAATAACTTGAATTTTTGCCATATACGTAATTCTGTCTTTTTTTGTCCTCTTTTACTGAAGCATTATTTTTTCCTTCACACTTTTTCTTTTCTCTTACGTTTTTCCTTTCGTAATATTAATTTTTACGTCCCCCTCTTTTTCATGAGTCTATGGGAATGGTTTATGTTGCGGGTTATCTTGCATTCGTTTCTTTTCTTTATTATTTATTTTTTTAATTACCCCTAACATTTATTACCACTTAGTAGTAAAGGACAGTATATTTTGTCGTGTGAAATAGATTATCTTTTATCGGGAGTAATTACATTTTTACTTTTTAGTTCGTGTTTGTTAAATTTCTTATTGGTTAATCTTGAAGCCGTATTTTTTCTCTCTCTTAAACTATTTCATTTCGCAATTTTTAGTTTAAATATTTTTCAATGATAACGCGGAGAATGCTACTACTTTCTGCACTGTATGAATCTGGGTATGAGGAGTAATGTTCAGATACCATATCAGTGATGAGTTTGTAAATCGCGCTTTAGCGGATTCAATTATCTTTCTTCAAATCCACATTCAGAATAGGAAATTAACATTGCTGACACTTTGTCACTGGCGTTATCGCCCGCTTAATTTTACTATTTTGGGTGTTTGTTATTTTTTTTTAGCGTTATTTGATGACTAATCAGTGCCTATGACCGATATACTCATACCGGACCATCACTGGCTCGATTAATAAACAATCATTTGAACCGCTTTACATGGTCAAAAGTTATAATCAGTAATATGCACTCACATAGGGAACCACCATTAACTGACTGGTAAAATTTCTAATAAGCAAAGGGTATCATTGAAATCACAAGTTTTACGCAGCAATGACATAAGATACGCACTAGTTCCGACGATGATGAGCTCATAAATGACACTGCGGGATTTTGAATTCGTTTTATTTATTACTTATCTACTACAATTAACATTGATAATCTTTTAATTTTTCGCCTGGCTGTGTAAAAATTGTTTTTCCTCAACTTAACGGGAATAAGTGGTGAGAAAAATTTAGTTTTTTATACGAACTAGAGCTATTACAGGAAAAATATTGTAGTTTCCACGGTGTGAATTGATAATATTTTAAGTCAATCGTATTAGTTTTATTACTAAAAACCCTGCATTTTTTCATATTATTTTATAACTACCGAATATCTATGCTCATCAGTATTCATCGGTATCCATTTAAACTCGGTCGTAAAAAAAAAATTTAACGCAATCTCTCCTTCATTCACCTCGGTGTCTAGGAAATCAAAAGTTACGCTCAGACAAAAACATGAAACAAAGAATTAACACGAAGGCAGTCTGACTTTTTTGAAGTCATACGGCCGACTTCTTCCGCGTACAAACTGAACGGAGAAAAATTTAGTTTTTTTGTACGAACTGGAGCTATTACAGGAAGAATATTGTAACCTTAAATGCGCGTCATACGTCACCGATTTTAGCTTAGATTTTTGTTCAACTGAAATTATTTAACACGCACCGTTTCACATGATATTTGACAAATTTACAGACATCACTCGGGCTACAACAAAATTGCATTAAACATTTTTTTACTTTCTTCTTTATTCACTTTATGCATTTACGATAGTATATGAATATAATAAATATTTCGGAGATCTTCTAATAAAATCTAACGACTTACTAAGTGCCTAATTACAGACGCAACATTAATGCGAAAAGAAATTGCTAATCTAATTACCTAAAATATAGCGATCTAAATTTCGGTAAGTCCGTAACGTAATCGAAGAATGATTATTTTTCTTACGGCGTTGAATGCGAGAATTTAAGGTCATCGTGTATCATGGAATTTTCTAGATATAATTTCTTATAATCAACATTTTAGCAGGTATTTCGTAAACGAGTACATTTTTCAAGAATATTTACGAAATTTTATTTACGAAAAATTGAGAAACAATTATGAATTAGGAGACTCTACACACTCGACCGAGGGATTTGTTAAAGCGATTTGCTAAAAAGAATCAATCAAGAAGGTTAAAAGTAGTTTTATTATTAAAATCGATCGATTTACCTTATATTAAAAAAGCTTCGTTAAACATCTAAATACAATTCGCTAAATTGTACGCGGTGTAAGTTGTTCCGATATTATTCTGCGGAAAACAGAATTACATTTGCACAGTTTCGCAGAAAGTGACTACTACATTGTAATCTGTCTGATTGTCCACTAAAATTTGAATTATTATTCTCACTTTAAAAAACACGTCCGTCATAATATACTGATATTTTAATTAAGACGATATTTCTAGAGTAAAGATTTTATAGATTTTATAGATTTTAGATTGTCACCTCGGAGTTAAGTTTTTCTTTTATTTTTCATCGCGTCATGAATGCGATATATGCAACCGCTGAGAATAGTACGATTGCACTTTGGAATCGCGTGATTTTCACTTAGAACGAAACAATTAGCGAATGAATTGAACTACCTCCGTCGATATTGCTAAATTTTATCACTATAATGCGGTTGAATTAAACTTGCGGGTAATAAAAACGTAATTTTATATATTTAATCTTAATAACACTATGCTTGACTTTTTTAACTTCTCAATTTCCGACCCGAACTGATTAAACCTTAAATAGCCTTTCGAGTATCTTTGAACGAAAATAATTTAAAATCTCGGCCGAGATCGTTTCGTAATACACCATTAAAATTAACACGTCACAATTGACATTTATCAACGTTTCGGATAACATTAGTCCAATATTCTGTTGCTGGACGGAGCAATGCTACCCGAAATGTTAACGAATGTAAACTGCTATTAACGAAAAATTTCAATGATGTATTCGAAATAGTTTTATAAATTTAGTTGTAACCTTACGTTTATCCTCAGATGATTGCCAAGAAAAATATTTCTACTTAAAATTTTTCCGAGTTCCGAATAATTCCGTCGAGTACCCTGTTAATCTTATTCGAGAAATAAATTAGAGAGATGATTGATTTGGCTGCGAAGAATTACATAGATTATAAGTTGTTTCAAATTACAATTCTGGCACATAAATCGATTTTACGCGTTCAGGAAAAACAGTTTTACATTTACATCGCTAGTGCCGAGTTACAAATGTTTCTTTTTTCCCCCATTATTATTATTACTTGTTGAATTTGTACCGGATCGGTCTATGTTGCAATAAAAAAATCAACAAACTAGTTCTACAATTTAAAATAAATTTGTGTTACACGTATCGGAGCAGGAAAACAAAGAGCTTAAATTATAATGTGACCGATGGTCCGGCGAAGTAAGACAATTAAATAAACGAGATTGTTGTGTCGCTTACGAGAAACGATTAAAAACAAGGTTGGAGTCCATGACCATCTCAAGGTTGCCTCGATGCGAGCAAGTCCCCGCTCCGCTGAGAGACCCAACTCTACGCAGGTAAGCAGGTGATTGACACCGGAGCCGAGTAGTTACCGTACGACTGGATTACGTTGAGCACATTACTCTAGAAAGGAACTGGATTGATATAAAATTCGGTGGCTCCACTTTGATGGAGAGCAATCCAGCGGGAATTCAATTTGGATTTAACAGCGGCACGATCTTTTTTTCGGAGTCATAACAAGGTGCCAATAGGTTGTACATTTTTTTCGACACATAAGGCGCTACTAAGGATTCCGGCGTGCACCGGAATCCAACAAAAGTTGACTGCAATATTTATTAAACTAAACCGGACAAAAAAAACTTATTCAATACTTGGCCCACTGAAAAAGGGTTGATTAGTAGGTTCGAAAATTTGAACGATGTGAAATTGACACTCAAGTCGATGACTGCCAGAAATTATCCCGCGCATAATGAAATCAAAAAAAAAAAAAAAAAATGCTTCTTAGTACTTGGGCTCGAAAGTTGATAATAGTTAATCTAAAAATTCCGAAAAAATCTTCAACATCAAAACAAAAAAACCAAACTTATTTTATTAAAATTGTTATGTTGAAATGTTTAAAATTTCGTATTAAGCATTCAAATAAACGTTTCGATACTGTAAAAAAGGCAACTTGTTTTTATACTTACGCTGATGGAGCACGGGAAAGAAACTTAGTACAATTGCAAATTGTGAAAGGAGTAAGCGAACAGTCATATAAAGGATATACAAAAAAAAAAAACAACAATTTAAAGAAAATCCGATCGGCATTCCAAATTAATCTTCCATCTCGTTGGAAAAAGAATGTGCGTACCTTATTTTGCGAATCATTATCAACGAGGGTTGATTTCATAAATGTATAAAAACATTAGCAGACATCGCCACCGAGAACGTTGTTGTAGCACTTCGAAAATATGTGGCAGCAGACGACTTACTCCCGACCCACGATACAGATCGAAATTATTAATATAAAGCGAAATGTTAAAATTCTCAATAAGAAGCTCTTCGGTTCGTGATTCCTCGACGAGCGTGTAGAGAGAGATCACACAACTTGCCTAAATACATTAAGGGTGAGCCATTATCGGACTCCGAATAGATTATTTCAGTTAGGTATATTAAATAACGAAGGTTGCAATAACTGCAGGGAAATTAGGAGTTTGTAGCATTTTTTTATTTTTTATTTTTATTGGGCTCGTCAACCGGGGGACCTTTAGAAACAATCAGAAAAAGAAATGCATCAGTTATATCTTGATACGGTATCAAATGTTGTTAGTAGGAAGGAACAAACAATGGCACGATGTGTTTCGGGAAGGGACAGGATATAGAAGGCAAAATACCAGGGGCGGATCCAGAAGGATATCTGGGTGGAAGTGTGGTTATATAATTACGTAAAATCTTCTACGGTAGGCAGTAGACTTGAGAAATACCCCTTGTTTCATATGGAAAATCAAATAGGGACTTCTTTAGAAATTTTAAAATGTTTTAAAAATACATAATTATTACAATTTTTAATTTAACTTTTATCGTATATTTACGGGTGAAAACTAAAACGAAATTATAAAATTATACCTTAAATATGGTAGTTTAGAAATAGTAAGAAAGATGGTATTTTTATTAGGCTGTACTTCTTTTTTATTTTTGTTGGTAATCCGATCCGAATTCTTTTTGTTCGTGAGCAAGTTTAAACATATATATATTTCTCATTGAACTATTTTTAATTAAAATTTCAAAATAAATAAAAATGGCAAAAGATTGACGACATCTAAAATAGAATAAAAAAGGAATATTAATAGTTTTACTAGAAAATAGTATTATACATTAATTATTAAAATCCGTAGGTAAAATTCATACAAATCTTTTATAGCATAAATTATGCTTCTCTGTTATAACAAATTTTTTCATGGAGGCTTTGGTTCTTTGGGGGCGGGGATGTCCCCTGCAACCCGAGTATCAAAAAAATCTGCCGCTCACTATCAAAAAAATGCCCGAATGGCTAGGAACCTACAGTTAGCATCAATATGAATGGAATGGAGGGAAGAAAGAACGTGGATCATCATAAGTGAGCGTATACGGAGAATAATAAAATCAGAAAAATGATCAGGTAGGGGAGAACAGATGGCCTGAAGGGCGGACATGGAATCTAATACAATTAGTGTGCCAGTGTATAGAACATGAATCGGAAGAAAGAAGGAATTTCATTAAGTTCATATTACTGAAGCAATTAACCTTACTCTTGAGAGTAACGGATTTTTTTTTTTTTTGACTTGGATTTTCCTTTTAAGCTTTTAGCTAGTTTATACGCGTTATCCGTGGCATATAGTATTCATAAAGTTCAATACTGCATTTTTTAAGGAATTTATAAAGCTGTTTACATGCTTGATGGATTTGTAGGAATGGATACTGTATTTATCGGTAGCGTGTGATATTTCTGAGTTAATTTATTTGTAAGTTCTTCTCGTTGTATTTGGAATCGAGTATATTGCCACAGGAGATCTCATATAAATTTATTAAGGCCGCGAAAGTAGACTATTAAGGTAATTAGAGGGAAGGAAATGATCAAATGGTGTGGGCTGAGCCCAAAAACGAAAACAAAAAGTCTCAAAGATCTTATTTATTTTTAGTATGTTAAAAAGTAAAATTTTGTTTTCGATTATTCCCTCGCTCAATTTTCAACACGCTAATATTCCTGCGAATCGAAAATAGGTTAATGCAATGCAACCTGGAAATACTGTTCGCGTAAACGAAGCAAAATATTTTCTTATTCAAACGTGTAAAAACCCTTCGGCGTTTTCACGATCTGTGTAAAGAAAATCGTTCGGCATGAATAATAGCCGATGTAAACATTACGTCTGTTCGCGGTTTTAGTTAACTGTAATGTTCCATTCATCGAAACATCCGATAAGCTTAGCTCACATTTTAATGGTATATTTTTTTGATATGCAGTTCATCTTCCGGTTAGAAGGGAAAACGTAAAATTTATAACCTATAATTTCAGGAAATTCGATGCTTGGCTAAATTTAGTAACCGCGCGACTCTTTCGAATTTAATATAAAGAGCACACAGCAATATCCCACAACTATTTGCTGGAAGGAACATCTCCTCCCTCTGCCTGTTCCATATGTAATTCTCCCATTTCACCAATTGCTGAACACATTCTGGAACATTGCCTGCCTACAAGCATCTCCAACTTACCGTCGATTGCGTTGTCAAACAAACCAAAACAGGTCCAGGATATGCTACACTATATTAGAGCGGCTAACCTAAAATACTTCTAATCTTGCATTGATCCATGTGCTGTAATCATCTTGGCAATTACACACAGTACATGGACCATATATATATATATATATATATATAAAAAATTAAACATCTCCAAGAGTGATCATCATCATCACGGTGCCATGTCCGTTATCGAACGTTAACTAACATTTGAGCAACCTTTCGTCTGTCTAGTACATTCCGGAACAGTTCAATGGTGGATACCTGATACCATTGAGTCAAATTTTGTATCTACATTATTCTTCTTCTTCCCGGTGATCTTTTTGCAGCGAACTTTCCTTGCATCAGAAGTTGGAGTGTACTATATTGCCTCGGATGGATGTGTTTGAAGTATTTTAATTTTTTGTGTTTAATTTCTTTTATTATTTCTTTAGACTTATTTAATCGATTTAACACTTTGCAGTTTCGTATTTTGTCCGTCCATTTTATTTTAAGTATCTTTCGATGTATCCACATCTCGAAGGCATTGAGTATTCGTTCTGTTGGCTTCGTTAATGTCCAGCTTTCAGCACCCTATATGTAGTGACACCGAAAATACATAACATTTTACCAGCCTAATTTTTAATTCTGCACTTATATTCTTGCTGCACAGTATTTTGTTTTTAATTTAAAAAATGCATTTACAGCTTTTCCAATTCGTATTTTTACTTCTTCACTCATGTCGGATCGTTTAAATTACTGCCTAAATATTCGGCGTCTTTTCGATTTTTTCTCCCTGTAAACTGTAAACGGTGCTGTTACTAAATTTTCACTTTTCCTACTTACCACCATGTAATTTGTTTTAGAGATGTTCAGGTGTAATCCATATATGTGACGTATTTCAGCGGGGGGACATTTACAAATTTTTGCAGTCCCTTTAGATTATTCGCTATTAAAATTGTATCGTCTGCATATCTAAAATTATTCACTATTTTCCCATTTATTTTAATGCCGCTATTAAGTTTCTTATGGACTTCTTCAAAGATTTTTTGCAGAATATAAAAATCAAGATATATTAAATAGAATATCTGAAAAGAGGTCGTTACTTGACCGGGTATGCAAGACACGGCTAAATTGGATGGGTCATGTCTTACGGCATGACGGATTACTTCGAGTTGTACTGGAAGGCAAAATACCTGGTGGACGAGGACGCGGAAGACCACGAAGTTCGTTTGTCGCGATGTTACTAAAAGATACCGAGCTGAACGGTTATACGGATTTAAAGAGGGCTGCGGAAAGCCGGAAATACTGGAGAAGGATCATCATGGATGGAAACCAGTTTTAGGACTGAACCATGCAGATAGATATATAGATATAGATATATATTAAATAGCATACACTCTTAAAATTTCTCATGTTTCGAGAATAGAATGCATTAATAAGGTGGTGTGTATATGTAAAAATAAACCGATATACATCTTGAAACACTACTTGTAAAGCTACCTACAAGTGAGCGCCTAAATCTCATTTCCGATACATTAGATCTTTTGCACCTATTATTATAAAAAACTTCTAGAGACATTAATTAAAATGAACCGCATCTAGGGCCCAATTCGAGGTAAGATTCATTTGCATGCCTGCAGAAATTATAGTTGATTTAAAAGAAACGATTAGAGCCTTCTTCGGTTTAACCTTTATCATTATTATTATTATTATTATTATTATTATTATTATTATTATTATTATATTCGATCTAAAGCGATAAAACTATAATAATGTTCAATTAACGCAACACCAAATTAAATATTAATCAAATCTAAGGGCCTATTTAAATGTACAAACAACGTTTTATTAATACATAAGACATCGTTTGTGTAAAACATATGTAAGTGTATAATCAAAATGTCATTTCGCCTAAGTCGTTTGTTTTTTCCCCCTCGTCGTATCGTTAATTACAGTAGTATTAAAAGCATCGACCGACTTATCCTTCTGCGAAAAGCAGATTTTTTTGAAAACATCTATCATAAATATAGTCACTCTCAACCCGTAATCAATTTAAAACCTACCCCGCTCTTAGAGATCGTATCGTCGCATAGAAGAATTGATAAAAATAATTCCAAGGCGAGTTATTCATATATTTCAGTTTTTAATTTTCGTAATATTATCACCGTTGACGTTTTAAATATCGTTAAATTAACTACATTATCATACTCGAGAGATGAAATGATTTTTTTATACGTTTATAAAGAAGGGAATGGAATTTCAACCACATTTCAGAATAGAATGAACTTTTTGCGAATCACACATTTCGAAAGGCATAGAATAAGTACGGATTTCAAGTGCATATATACTTAGTTTACAAAATATCGAAGACTTTCTTCGCGTGTACAATTTATTCACTTTACTTTTCGAATAAATTTCCGGGCCTAGTTTCGAAATACCGTTGATTCAATGAATGAAACAGAAATTGGAGTTTTACCGGAATTTAAAATTTCTGTTTTTTTGTTTTTTTAACTTTATTTTTGGGCTCGTCAAAATTTTTGAAAGTGTCAATGTGCGGCAACGGGAATCGAACCCGGTCCTAAACGAAACACAATTAACTAACCAACTACGACGCCACACGGTAGTTGGCTGGAAGTTAAGATTAAAATACGTATACAGTCACCGTTGATTATGTCGATCCGAAACTGCAGATTGTAACAACCGGTAGACCAATTTAGTTTACAAAATTTTCTATATTTTCTCCTTTACATCGCGATAAACGCTGAATGGTGACTTTACTTTTATAGCTCGTACGAGCACGATCAGCAAATATGTACGAGCTGCTCAAAATTTTAGAGATAGAAAGTTAACCAAGTCCTCTTTACAGCACGCTAAACGCTGTGTTCTATATAGCTTTGGTGCTTGATGGCTCTGACTGCTTTCCAAACATCTCGTGTTTCTTCTTCCTTAATTATTTGTAGGTTTATTCCTTTGTTCGTCGGTACTGTGGACTCTGTAATTGCAGATGTGGCCATAGTATGGGATAGCTAACTCCTTTAGCTCTTACCTTCGGCAATGTCATTCCCTCTCTGTTCAGGATGTATATGTTTTGCATTTTGTCATTGTCTCTCTATCCTTGGTATGGGATTCTTAGTCAGATTCCATTCCTTGTGACTCCTAATTTCTACTATTTACACGCGTTGATGGGTAATGGTCTAATTATTGACAAGCCTAGATAAAAACAAGTGAAAAATCGAAGTCTTGATAACTTTTTTTTCCAACGAAAATAAAACAATTTGTTGTCCACACTTATTTGTTCCCTCGATTCAGTACCGTCGTTTTTCCGTATAGACGGGTCAAGCAAACCCGTATACGCTTTCGATTTCGGTAATGTCTTCCGTTCTTCTTAAAGGATTTTCCATCATTTCCTTCATTCTATGTAAGTGCTAACACGACTGTCACTCTGCCTTTTTCGATAAAACGCGAAGAAACTCTTCGGACTTTTAACATTCCCATTCTTTTTCCCGTTGAACACTCATCTTTACCACAATTTTTTTCCGGCGTCATCATCAGGTTTTGGGGTTTCCTTCTTAAATGAATTAAAACAAAATAAAACCTTTTCCTCTTTTTACTTGCCCGATTGTGTGGAGAAATTACGATTTGCATAGCAGTCGAAATTACGATATATCGATAAATATGAAATTTTCAATCTGTGCTCTTCGTGTCATTTTTAATTTCTTCTAATACGGAGAAGCGACTACTACCGAACAAGTAAAATAGAAAAGCGCCAGATGTTTGAAATGATTGCCATCGTGAATAGACGATTTTTAGGCCTCCGGCAGAAGAAGAGAAAATCGGCGGAAAGTTCAGCACACTTTTTAAGTTGAACTAATGAGGTCAAAGCAGAATGCGATAAAGATGGATTTAAAGCGGAATGCGGTAAATGCAAAAACGGATGACGGTGTTTCATTAGTAATGCAGAGAAATTTCGCCGGCCACTGTTAAAACTTTGTCTTTCTCGTTTCTTATTCGAAATTAACGACGTTTACGATAAAAACTGATTCGTTCAAAACGTTTACATCCGCGTATATTTTTAAATGAAAATGAACTACATCGTTCGTAGGATGTTCAAATAACGAACTGTTAAAAATGTGTCGCTCATCGCATCTGCAGATTATTTGCAAAATATGTTATGTTGCGCCCCCCCCTCCGGTTTTGTTTATTTAAGTGAAAATTTCTAATATCCTAACAGAAAGTGAAGATTATTGTATACTTCAGGCCCGTGCCCAGAATTTTGGAAAGGGGGGGTTTTGAAAATTTTCTTTTTGCATATTTATTTTATAAATAAAAATACATTTTTCACTAATATTCATGCTATTAATAATTTCCGTCATTTTGATTTATATATTAATAATTTAAATAAACGAATTACTGTATAAACATTAATAAAAATTACATAAGTTATTGATTATACTGGTAACAAAAAATTTTGCATAAAATATTAATGAAGTACCTAAGCAATTTCAGTTCTCATGGGGGAGGGGTTAACCCCCAAAACCCACCCCATAGACACGGCCTTGGTATACTTCACTCGTTGTTTTTTTATCTATTATTTTCCTACATGAAAATAAATCGCCGGGCGCTATTCTCATACAAAATAGATTAGTGAGTTTTCAAAAATTTAACGTAGTATATATCGGTTATTAGTTCTATTTAATAATTGTTTTTATTTATGTTTTTTTTTTGTAAAATATTTCGCAAATGTTTCGAGCGATGCAGTTAAAATCTTTTACTGCGAATTAAATTTTTAATACCTTTAAAGTGCTTGTTAAAATTTTTCGCATAAATTCAAATCCAGACAGAACGTTTGTCGCGAAGGGGGGGGGGGGCAGAAGAGGACTGTTGCCTCCTCCCCTGGAGCTTCGGAACTTTTTAATCAACTGGTCATGATGAGTATTCATAGACGCGTAATCATGGACAATTTGACTTTTATAATAAAGTAGTAGAACAATTTGTCAGGAACACACGAAAATTATGTTTCAATTAAGATTTTATTCTTGTTTAATAGAATATTAAGCCTTTACGAATTATAAATTTTATTTTTCCTATAACTCATATCCTCTTCTATCATCTTGTCCCCTTGGCTCATCGGCTGGCGACGCTCTTGAGAACATATATCCCTTTTCTTTTTTCTCAAAAGCGTATGTGTAATAATCATTAACTATTTTTCTTATTAGTATCATTAATAATACAGAAAAAATAATTCGTAATTAAAAATAGAAAAATTTAAAAAATTTAAACGTCCAGCTTTGGAAATTGAAAATATATCATTAAGGTATTTTCAAAGCCAAAATACTTTGCGCGGAACAGGGATATAAATATTTCTCTGAACTTGATGCAGATAACCTGAGCGGAATATTTTACATTTCTCGCTTTTAGGGATTAATTTTTAGTCTTTTTAAAAATAACGATAACAGCTAAAAAAAAAAAACATTTCTTTTTTAATAAAAAGGTATTTCGATTAAAAAAACTGAATGGAAAAAAAAAGAATTGTTTAATCAAAACATGCGATAAAATTGAAGGATTAAAATGCACCCCTACCTGTGTTATTTCGGATGCCAGTGACGAGATTATTTTAATATTACGAACGAAATTTACCGGTATTTTTTTGCACGCTAGTTGAACACGAAGCATAAATAATCTGCTCGAAAGCCACCTCGATTAATGTGACTCACCGTGATCGATGTTAATACTCCGTTTATGGCACTCACCACTAAAACGACTGTCTCCCAGATACATTCCGCGTGCTTCGCTCCACTTACGATTTCGATAAACTGCCCGATGATCCCCCCACTATTTTCCATTAACATCGATGTTTTATTGTCGATTTAGGCGATCGGTTGAGCACTTTTACTACTGGCTGGTAACGCCTACCACCTGGAAATTTTACTTTATTACTTTTTAAAGAAAAATTTTTCTACTTTGACGCTGTTTTTCACCGGTGGAGAATCCCTTTCCTCCCGGTTTATCGTAACAAGTATATTATAGTTTTCAGTACAGTCACGCAAGGGTGAAACACGCCTTTGTTTATTAAATACATCATACGAAAATTATTATAAACACTTTATAAAATAATAATAATATATTTAATTTATTACACGAAGGCTATTAACTTCGACGGGCGTCAGTGTGTAATAAATTGAAGACATTATTATTATTATTTTATAAAAAGTGTTTATTATAATTTTCGAATGGCTTATTTCGCAATTAACAGAAATAATGCGTGTGTATAAATTTTAACGCCTTTTATTTTATTTTTAGGAGTTCCGTATACATATAATGAACGGAATAATTAAAGATGGTTCAGAAACGACAAAAATATTCAATTAAAATATGCAATAGCTCGGGAACGGCTTGACATTTATAAACTTCAAAACTGCATCAGAGATTACAATTAAAATTCTATGACAATATCTATAATCAGAAGATAATGGATTACGTTAGGCGGGAAAAAATGCAAAAACGCGTCAAGAATATATAATGTGGAATATAAAACAACCTCAAAAATCACCCCCTAAAAATTCACAACTCATCATTCTAGATAAAACTATAAAAGTGAAATTCAAAATATTAAAACGTAGAAACCCTTTCATAAAGGCAAAAAATTACGATTAAAATATTATATCTTGGACTCAAAAGCAGTAAAAAAAAGGATGTTTACGAAAGCAATAACCCGAGCAAAAAAGTTAAAGAAAAAAAAAGGAATCTCAAACATATGCATAATGGACCCCAATTCATAGGAAAAATATGATCAAGCTTACAGCTTTATATTCAGACCATGGGGTGCCGAAAGCTCGAATGTTTTGAAAACATTTTTTCCCCTAGGCATGTGATGTGTCGTTGGAAAGATCACTTTTTGTCAGGAAGTAAACCGTATTTCATTCAAAATAACAAAATTTTCGAAGTTGACGAAAAGTTCAAAAAAGCGCTAAAAATGATGTGCCCCTAAGCGCTACGAGTGTTATAGCTAAAAAATTTTAACAAGAATAAAAATATGCGCATCCTCGTATATTTCTCTAGTTCGGAATATCCGGGTTTCCAACTTTAAAATTTTGGCCCTCGAGGCGCTAAAGGTTCGAAATTTTTGAAAAAAATATTTTATTTTCAGCGCATGTGATATATTGTTGGAAGGAAAGCTATTTTTCGAGAACGAATCCGTATTTAATTTCTTTAACGAAACGTTCGATGTTGGCGAATAGTTCAAAACATCACGAAAAATTACGTATCTCTCCCTCCTTATGCTGCAAAAAAACAGATTTCTTTGTTTTTAATTTTCGTATTATACAAAGAAATCTGTTTTTTTGCGGCATAAGGAAGGAGAGAGACGTCATTTTTCGTACTGTTTTGAACATGGTCATATTTTTCCTATGAAGTGGGGGCCATTATACATATGTTTGAGATTCATTCTGCAGTTCAACCATCAGCCATATATTACACTGGCGATCGTGCAGGAAATTATGTAATAGCGATCACTTCAGACAGATTATAAATTTATTGTCAGATCACCAACAATACAGAGAAAGGCATGAAAACTGGATTATAGTTAAAGCAGACTGGGAAAGCTTCAGAAACTCAATAGATCTTAAACAGATATTGAATTTGACCGATCCTGATGTAATAAATAAAGAAATCTTAAATAGAATTTTTCACTCTGCTAAAACACATATACCGAAAACGAACTCTCAACCTATGAAGAAAAGAGTACCCTGGTGGAACCACGATTGTAGGACGGTTATAAACTTCTTAATACATGTAAGCGTCATCCAGCTAACGACAACCTCCTGAAATTTAAAAAGGGAAGAGCTGCAGCAAGAAGAGTTATTAAACAACGCAAGAAGAAGTGTTGGCAGGACTTCATTTCGAACATAAATTCAAAAACTGCTGTAGCAACAGTATGGAATTAAATAAGAAAAATTCTGAATAAGAATAATGATAACACCATCATTGCGGTAACCGACTCGAACGGAAGATTACAGTATGAGAGCAAACACATAGCAGAGATCGAAGCTGGACATTACTACAATGTATCTAGTGAACGTAAACCTCCAACTATGCAGACTAATATAAACGAGTCAGATTTCGACTCGCTAAACGAAGAGGAATATAATAAAGATATTACCCAACATGAATTGACCAACGCAGTAAAAGAACAAAAAAAGTCGGCAGCTGGTCCTAATAATATTCACCCGGAAATGCTAAAAAATTTTACAGAAGAGAATATCAAATGTATACAACATTTATTCAATCAAATTTGGAAACTATACAAAATTCCTACATTATGGAAGGAGGTCACCATTGTACCGATCTGGAAGCCTGACAAAGATAAAAACCAAGTGAACAGCTACCGTCCAATATCGTTAACATGCTCGCTGTGAAAAATATTAGAAAAGATTATTGCAAAACGGATAATGTTGTGGACCGTAGAAAATAAAAATTTTGTAGACAACCATCAAAGTGGTTTCCGAGAAGGTCGGTCGACTATCGACAATATATTAAGATTGCAGCAAGAAATTCTAGATGGTTTTACTATGCGGCAATGTATGCGTGTTCTTCGACATAGAGAAAGCTTTTGATCATATATCCAAAGAGTCAATTATAAATACGTTACATGAGATGGGATTCAGAGGGAACTTGCCGCTAGTTGTTATGGCATTTCTTCAAAATAGAAAATTTAAAGTTCGAATAGGGAACTCATTATCAACTGAAAGAAATCAAAAATTAGGAGTACCGCAAGGATCAGTATTGAGCCCTCTACTATTTATACTAGCGTTACGCGATTTACAACATCTAACCGAATACCCAGCTAACTACTCAATATTTGCAGATGATCTAGCGATTTACATGCGAGGAAATAACATAAGATAGAAGGAAAATTACAAAATATTATAACGGTAATTGAAAAGTGGGACATTGTTAAGAATATACATTTTTCCACCAACAAAACCGGTGTAATAAATTTTACCAAGAGGACTTCAGTACGCGAAATTAAGTTGAAACTAAAAAATACATTCATAACTAACAAAGACCAAACGACTTTTTTGGGACTCATATTCGACAACAAATTAAGCTGGAAGTCACACATAGAAGATATCAAACGGAGGTGCACAAAAGCTCTTAATTTGCTAAAAATGCTGCATGGTAAGTCGTGGGGATCTGACAAAAGCATGTGCTCTTACGACTATAACTCATGTCAGATCAATAATGGACTACGGTGCGATTATGCCACAGCGGCGGAAAGTACACTTAAGAAGCTGAATGCAATTCAGGATAACGCACTCAGAATAAGCAGAGGGGCGTTCTGTATCAGTCCAGTTAGTAGTTTGCATGTGGAAACAAACATGATGTCACTTAAACCACACCAGTGATTAGCAGTGAAATATTATGTGAAACTCAGCGGCAACAGGTGTCATATAAACTACTACAAAACGTTCTATTCTAATCTACATAAGATCTATCGCGACAGAAACAAACGCTTATCGCAGTTAGGTGCATTGATTACTTTAATTGCCTACATATAAATCGACTTACTGCCACTCCATCCGAACCCACAAATCCGCCCTTTGATTGAATCATACGGACTTCAACAGCACATGAAAAAGACTTATTAAATGTAAAAAAAAAACAACAGTTAATGATCGCAATCAAAGATGCCGCTCAAAACATATGGTAGAAACCAATCGAAAGAAAGTTACGGCAAATTAAACTGGAACATTGGGAAACATCACACCGTGCAAACAGACAAGAAGAGATTGTATTAAGCAGAATCCGCATCGGCCACACAAAACTAACACACGGACATTTACTGCAAAGTGAACCTCCGCCATCATGTGTGTTTTGTGGTACTCAAAGTCTGTCCGTTGACCAATGTCAAAAACTCAATAAGGAGCGTGAGGAAGCTTTCTCATCCGCACACACGAGAAGAATTACTATGGAAAAGGCGCTTGGTAATGCTGCAGTCCAAAATACTTTTAGATTCTTAAAATCTGTAAACCTGTTCCGGAAGATACAATTTTTAGTTTACGTTTTGAAGAATTATTTGTAATTATTATTTTTTTTTGTTTGATTTCTTTAATACGTGTAAATTTGTGAAAGATACATAACTTTCCGTTTAAATACTGTAAAATTATCTGTAAATATCTGAATTGTAATGTATAGGAGACACAAATGACCTAGAAGTAGAACGTCTATAAATAAATGTATAATTTGAATTTGAGTAAATAGGCGATATAAGTAATTTTAATAACAATAAACAACTTTTAATATTTTGAATATTATTTTAGTATATTTAACACTTCTATAATATTTAAAAATAGTTAAGAGTTAACTTCAATTTTAATTTCATTTCCTATAGTAAACAGAAGCGGAGTAAGTACAAGTTTAATGTGGTTTAACTTTTGTAAAAATGAATAATTTTTGAAAATATGTAGTAATTAAATGAGACCTTGTTAAAGGCAACTTGTGCATTGAAATATAAGTGCACTGAAAATGGCGTAACCGAGCCCTTTGTGGAAAATTACGTTTTAGTCGATTTTAATAGCGGAAATTTATTAATGATGGGGCGTGTGATATTTCAAGTACAGTAACGATAATGGTAGTTATTAATATTTTGGTTTAAGGAAAAAAACGCCAACAGTGATAAACATGAAACGTAAACTTTTTTTATGCGATGTTATTCTAACCGGATTTTCATTTCTTTTTTTTTTTTTTCTTTTATTAACAACTTCTGTAATTAAAACAAGTTTAGTCAAGCATAAAGTTTTATGCGCTGAGGATTCCGTATTGAATGGAATAATCCTGATTAGGTCCAGAAACGACAAAAATATTCAATTAAAATATGCAATAGCTCCTCGGGAACGGCTTGACATTTATATCATCGTATATAGATATTCTCCCTATATTTTCTCCTATGATAAATCTCCGTACTTTTCTCTTAATTATTTCAGTCTCTTACATCCTCCTCACGTATTTCATTTGTCAGGTTCCGCCAAATTCCTTCCTCACTCTATAGTTAGATCTGAATTTCACATGGTTTTAAGCTCTTTATTTCCCAATCATTCCGTTATTTTTACTGATGATTCTAAGAGGGCTGATGGGGTTGGTGCCGCCTTTGTTTTTCCTTCTTACAACTACTCCGAATCCTTTAAACTTCCTTCCTGCTGCTCTATATTTACTGCTGAATCTGCTGCCATACTTCATGCAATTCTTTTTATCTCTTCCTCTTCTATCCTCTCGGATAAATTTCTTTTAATAGCTGACTCTGAAAGTGTCTTGCAGGCGGTCTCTTCTCCCTTACCATTGCCCTCTTTTGATCCTTTCATTCTCCTTATTCGCAATCTAATTCACGAATTATTCCTGTTCCGTTCGATCCAAATTGATTTATTGTGGATTCCTAGCCATGCTGGAATTGAGGGTAATGAGGTGGCTGATTCTTTGGCTCGCTCAGGAGCATCCAATGGGCATCCTCTTCATAAATTTTCCGCTCACAATATTAATCATATTTCCAAACAGTTCCATATTACATTATGGACAGATATTTATTTTTCTCTTTTCTCAAATCCGAATTCCTTTTATCTTTCCGTTCAGCCCTTACCTTCTTTGACCAGATGGTTCGACATGTTTCCTTCCCTTTGTCGTCCCCTGATTACCGCTATATGTCGTCTTCGTTTCGGTCATACCTTTCTCCCTTCGTCACTTTATCGTTTTTCCCTCGTCTCTTATCCACGGTGCCCTCTTCACCCAGAGGACTCCTTTTTTCAGTGTGATATCAATCACGTCTTCTTCGAATGTTCCTCACTCTCTTTAGAACGTTCTCTCTTTTATTCTCGGCTTTTGGATCTTCGTCTTTCTACTCCATACAATGATTCTTATGTTCTCTCATTTCCTTCCTTGTCAGTTGTTCCTATTCTAGCTTCTTTCATTCATTCAATCTCGCACCAGATTGAAATCTAATATGTTATTCTCCTTTTGAACAATTACTTAGATTCCTTGGCTGATTGGGCTGTTGCTCTTCGTTGGCGTACCCATAAAAAAGAAAGAAAAAAAAAAGAAATACTAAATATAAACGGGAATATACTGTATACGAAACAAGTAGTTTCTTCTACCTTTTCGGTTTTTACTCACCATCATTTTAGCTGTATTCCGTTGTTGGTAGTACTTTTCTTTTGCGGATGTTACTTTTCATCTTTCGCTCCGTTTAATTTAATTAAACACCTGTTAGAATTCTTTTTTATATTTTCGCTATCGGGACTATATTATCTGAAAATTTTGTATTATTTTCCCGATTTAGTTTCCTAAAAATCTGTCTTACAGTTGCGTACTGAATCAGATTCCCAGGAAGAGTCGGATTTTCATCAGGTTTTGGGATAGGAATGATCGTAGCTAATTTCCGGCAGTATGGTATTGTTCCTGTTGTCGTCCATATTTGGTTGTATATGTGAAGGAGATCGAATTTTGCAGTTGGTGAAAGGTAAACATGAATTGGTGGATAAAATTCAGTCCAGGTGCACTATCAGGCGTACAGTATTTTAATTGAAAGTTGAGCTATTGCGAAGTCGTAGTTTTTGCATTTGAGGAATTTATATTAAAATTGTTGGCGTTTGTTTTGTAATGTTCGTTTTTTTCCTTTGCCATAAAGACAGTAGAATATACAAAGGAAGAAAATGCTGTATGGTAATGACGAGCAAAAGTATCACCTGTATCTTAAGGATGGTAGATAAGTATGCCTCATTGCTGCTTGTCGGGTGTGAAGGACTAAATACTGTTTATGCTCTTTATTTTTGCATATACGTTGTGGTTAGAGGAGAATTCGGAAACGGAAGATACAAAAGTCTATCGGGACTCTTGCTTTTTAACTTGGATAAATGAACGAGCAGCAGCTCGGAACTTTTTAAATGCAATAAGATCTGGTAATAGTTTAGTTGATTAGTATTTTCTTAGGATATTTTTACATTAGCAGTTGTGCAATTTCGTTTTCAATCTTTGGGACGACGTAGATTTAGGAACTCAACAGCCATGAATATAGAATTAGTCAGGGTGATTATATTACCTGATATGTTTGGGAGGGTTGACAGAAATGTTAATTTTCCCCGTGTAAGTACTCCGGTGTTAACTTTACGAAACATATAACGAATGTTTTGTGGTGAAAATTTCGTTGGAAGGGGATAGCTAGTGTGAATGCAGATTGGAAAGTGATCATTCGAACATGTGTCATGAACCGCATATGGTAGTAGTTTCGGAAAAATAGAAGTGGAGATAGTTGCTAAGTCTATAGTAGAAAAGGTATTATAGGATACGCTGAGGTAAGAGTGTAGTCCGATAATGAAAAGATTACTTGGTTGTTATATAGTGCTAGGTCGTTGATTATTGACCGAAGAATATTAGTGATGGTGTAGCGGGGAGTTTACATTGAAGTAGCCAAGAAGGATTACACGATGTAGGAAATTGGGATAGGAGAGTTTGAAATTCATTTTAATCGGATCATTTGACAGAAAATGACATACCGTTGCAGGGAAAAGGGAGATACGTTGTAGATGTTCGGACATCGTGCGATAAGAGTGCGAACGTAGCATAATATACAGACGTTACTCGGTCAATTATAGGACGCTTTCAGGCACAGTGAATTGTCGGACAATAATCAGTTACGAGATGCAAACTCGTCCTTGTAGATTCAAGTAAACAACCTAGACAACCAGGAAAAACAATTTAATCATTCCTAATGTTCTCTCCGGTCACCTAATGAGAATGTAGATGATTCGATAATAAAAATCGTGTAAACTTTTATGGTTCCAATAACTCTAGTCGAGATACAGATTACGCACATCGCTTGTCTAAATTAACTAGACAGCAACGTGCAAGCGTTGTTAAATTATGCAGGAAGGTTGGATGATATTGAAAAAAGCACGCAGGAAAAGTTTTCCGTTGCAAGAGGTAAGTGTTGGTGATTGACTAACCAATGTATGTACAGTCAGCCACATTAATATTCGGTCACGCCGTTACGAAACAAATGAACGCACCAAACGGATAGAAATAAATCTTTATTTGTAATTTTTCTAATGAAATAACACAAAAATAACCCTTCTAAATACATGTATGTAAAAAAAAAAAATCACAAACGAAAAAAGTGTCACAGCTCCTCCGGTAACAATGAAGACAAAACGTCGAAATTGGTGCGCCACATTAATATTCGGTCAGTGGCAAAATATGACTTTGTTCCTCCAATACGGTAGACAAATGAGCACATCAATACTTTGTATGCCAACCCCTTTGGATCGGATTACATTTTTCAACCGACGTGTGGCATCGAGGAAATTAAGTTGCGACAGTGATCTGGAAGAATTTTACCCCATTCCTCCAGTAAGCGCTCTTTCAACCGGGCATGGCTAGTAATTGGTTTCTCGTGTAGTTTCTCGTCGTCCATGAAGTTCCATGGATTCTCTATGGGGTTCAAGTCGGGAGACTGTGGCAGGACTGGCATGTAGAGCGGCAATTATAGAGCAGCCATAATCGAGTGTCGAGTACGGTATGTTTCCGGTCATTATCCTGATACAGCTGCAACGTGTTCTGTAGACCCACTTTCTCGGCGCTTGCACGTGAATTGATTTTCAAAATCTCAATATAAGATGCAGCAGTCATGGTTCCTTCGATAAAACTCAAATTCCCGACGCCGGTAGCCGCGAAACTCCCCCTCACCAGCACATTTTTTCCACCATGTTTGACCGAAGCAGCCAAATTTTTCTTCTCCAATGCGGTATTCTGCTTACGCCATACTTTTTATTTTACATCAGCACCAAAAAAACATTCAATTTCAATTCATCGATAAATAACACGTCGTATAAGAGTTCCTCGTCTTCATGCATATACTTCTTTGTAAATTTTAAACGTTTTCTGCAGTTGACGCAGATATGAAGGGTTTACCCCTAGAGGTTCTCGAATTGTATCCCATATTTTTCAGTGCTCTGTGTATGGTTTCAGCTGAAACCATTTTCTCAGTTCGTTCGTGTAAGGCTATTACTAATTTCGAAGCACTTACTTTTGGATTTGCTGTTACTTGTAGCCGAATAAACCGTACATCAAGAGTGCCCATTTTTTTTGGCTTCCTCTTTTGCGTTATAGAATGGATTCGACTTGCCTTTGATACCGCCGATAAATGTCATTCACAGTGTTTTGCGACATATTTAGTAACCGACCTATCTCATTCCCCGATACACCATTCTTTTTAGGAAAAATTACGAGTTCGCAAGTCTTAATCAAGGTATTTTTACTCTTACGCGACATTTGTTTTTTTTTTTTTTTTTGCACAACTGCACTTGCGTTATGCTGTATAGTAACTGCAATTTAATATTCATTGATGACTCACACGCAAGCAACGTACTTATCTCGCTGTACTAACGCTATTCCGCACGTTGGGAAAAACCCCAGGGCTGCTGCTTATGCATCGGTCCATCATTGACCGAATATTAATATGGCGCACCAATTTCGACTTTTTGCGTTCACTGCTATTGGAGCTGTGATATTTTTTCGTTTATATTTTTTTTTTTTTTTGCTTATATGTATTTAGAAGGTTTTTTTTTTTTTTGTGTTGTGTCATTAAAAAAATTACAAATAAAGCTTTATTTCCATCTGTTTGGTGAGGTCATTTGTTCCACAACGTCGTGACCGAATATTAATGTGGCTGACTGTATATAAGATCATCTTTTTCGGTACAAATTCAGAACTGTTCGCAGCGGTGAGAGGGCTGAAAATCAATGGCTGCAAATACGTTTGCATGAAAGATTACAAGATTTTCACTGATTTTCACTAGCAGGGACAAAATGGCTCCTATGGCTATTCGGAGTAACTGTTTTTTTTTTTGTTTTTTTTTAAATATAAAATAATAATATTATTTTATATATTATCTTTTGAGCGCGCCAGCAGCTTTGACTCAACTAGTACAGAAATCATGGAAAGGGTTAAATAGAGAGACGATTAGAAATAGAACTTAGGAAAGATTGAAATTCAGGAATTATTATATGTGGAGATGGAAAGGAAAGGATAAAGGAAAGCGTATATAATTTTTTATTGTAATATTACGCATAAAAATTTTCATTCTGTTTGTTTTAGTTCCTTTCTTCTCCGTTACTTTCAGTGCCTTAAAAACCGGTTACTAGCTCATTATGTTGCCCTCTACACACTTCATCAGAAAAAATCTTTATTTATAAATTATAAATTTCAGTTATGTTCGCTAGTTTTAATATTATAAATAATCTTAGGTCTGGTTGATAATCACTTAAGAAGGTGTATTTATGCCTTATATGCATTTGTTTCGATTTTGTTGGTTTTGTTCAATTTTGTATGAAGCAAATTTTTATTATGACGTTTAGAAATTCTACTGTTCATTCGCCAGTTTTTCAGAGGTAATTTTCTAGGTATTATATAAGTTTAGTTTCGGTATTTTATGGTAAATTTAATTAGCGTTTTTTTTTTTTGGTATATACGATGATTTTATTAAATGATAAAGATTTAATAACGTTTCTTTTAGTTTCTTCTTTATGCAGAGATCTATTAATTTAATTTAATTTATGTATATGATTTGTTCTTTTTTTGAAAATGTTTTACTACTTTTCAAATTGCATAACTTACAATTTAAACGATTATTATACCTTAACTTACGTTAAATTCAGTTTTGTCGGTTGTTTTAAATTATCTAAAGTTGGTGTTTATAATTTAATGATAAATTTTCGATGCTATACACTATTCTAGTTGTTCTTAATAGTACACACTCGTGCTGCTTGTAATTTTATATTTTCTTTTATTGTTTTTGCATTTTTATATACATAAGTCATTGAAATGTAGGATTTAGTTTTACTTAGATCGAATTTATGTTAAAATTTGTATTTACGATTTTATCTGTAAAAGTAATTAGAGATAACATTGTCCGGGGAACAATAGAAGTTGTACCCACAATGGACAAACTGTGCGAGAGCAGGCTTAGATGGTATGGGCACGTACAACGTGCTCGAGAAACCAGAAGCGGAGTACAGGTCAATGGCAAACGGCCGGTAGGTAGGCCGAAAAGAAGATGGATGGATACCGTCTCGGCGGATGTCAGCAAAGTCGGAGTGGACCTATCCCCGCTATTTGACCCTCCGGGCTACAAGAATACCATAAGTGAAGCACACCCTGTGCCAGCGGGAAAATGCTAAAGAAGAAAAAGAAGGAATACGGCGCCATAATTAATCACGCAAGGACTCCGATATCCTAAACATAGCTCCTCGACCTACCCCTTTACTACCTTTGATATTTGTTACATCCCAATTTGCATTCAACATTTCAAGTATTCCAAGTTGTTTTATATCCTGGCTCAATTACGTCTCTTCGCTGCTCTCGATTTTCTTAAAAAGTGTATAATCGTTACGAAAATATCCAACTATCTTGCTGTGCTTTCGGCCAGTGTAGCAATAGTACGTTAATGAACATAAAGAAAAGTATCATGTATGAAATTAAACGTAAGTATAAATATTACAACAAAATATCGCATTTCAAAATAATGTCTTTACAATGTTGAATGTAGCGCTATTTTTATTAAGATTTATCCTTTGGTTATGTTCGCGTATCTTGATGTTTTTAATGATGAAAGGTGTTTTGTTAAATTTTCCACAAATTGCCAGCTTTTTAAGCGTTCGGTGACTGTGTCGTTACTTCATATTTTCCGGATCATTAAAAGTAGTTTAATATTGAAAAATTTGATAGTAAAATAAAAGCTAGCAACAAAGAAAAACCCGCGTACCTCCGCTACTAATATGACTCGGCATAATCTAATTAAATTCTCTTTCGTCATGAAAATTAAAAATAGTTAACTAATTGCGGAATGTGTTACAGTTGTATTAAAATTTTTTACCGGAATTTATTTATGACCAAATGTGTTTCAAGGGGAGATACTTTGCAAAGTCTCTTTGCGTTTATTTCATAATTTATTAAAGATTACTTGTTAAAAGTATCTCCGAGCCTTCCACACAGAATTACGTTTTAACATAGATATGTAATTCGGCTGGTGCGTAATACGACTAGTATATGTTGCAGCAGGAACACGACTTAAACTTTTGATCGTAATATGAATAAAATGTTTAGACCACAGTGTAAATGTAAATCTAGATGTAAAAATTTAAATAGAATTTCTTAGCAAAAACATCAAACTGTTGATCACGCGATCGCGATGATGACATCGTCAAGTAGTAACACCATTGCGTGAGGAAAGCGCATTTCCTCACTCCCAGTCATAGGACACATATCCATGGTAACAATTGCTACGATAATGCGTTCTATGTTTGTAAGACGTACACCGCTAGATCAATAATTTTTCAACGAATTTTCACTATAAAAAATTAAGTAACTTTAGACGTTCGCATGGAAAAATCATATCAAAGTATATTTACGAAATTGTACAAAATAAGATAGTCTTAAAGTTAACTGAATAATCGCTTATGTGCTAGTGGCGCAAATAGTGATATATAAACTAATGTGCATAAGCCTAGTTTGTTTCTCCTTTTTTTTTTTTTTATTAAATCAGTGTAGAAACAGATAATTAATTAAATTAAATGAAATTCTATTTTTGCAACAGTTATTTATGCCATGCTTACAGACTTAACGTGTTCACAAACGTGTTATTACATATTACAAATTAAAGATACAAACAGAAAAATTTAAACTTTGATATTAGACGCATTTAATATTTACACTTAACAACTATTTGCACCCCTACCCTTAATACACAACATACTCAACATAGGGGAACTCCAATTACAGTATGCAAAGTTAAATTTAAATTAAACTAATAAATAGGGGTAGCACTGAAATTACACCGAAATAAAAGAATTCTAGCAGATTAAGAATTGAAATAACTGAAATAACCAGAACACACGGAATGTGCGTTTTAATTATTTGAAGGAATGTTAACAAGATAACACCACAGTGAAGTATGTTATCGGCGCTGTTTTACATGGCGCAAAGTAAAATTACTCAATTATACCGATACACATATTTTATGATTATACAATGATGGCGTTGTCAGTAATAACAATGTTAGGCATTTTTATTAAATGAACCGCCATTATACTATATACTTTTGTTAAACCGAAAATTAATATGGATTAAAATTTATTTATGTGAAAACCAAAGCGAGGCACAATAAGAATTATGTTTTAATCGATCTAAATCAACCGATATGATAAGAATCGATTTATGATATATATATCGAAATTCTAATTATTTGAACTTGAACTAGTATTGTTTAGATGTCTAAACCGGCGATTTACTTTACTAAATTTTATTGTATAAGTAATTTTGTTATTGCTATATTTGTAATACTTAGAAATATTAAAGAAATACACATATGTTTATAGTTTTCGCGCAGACTCTATTCGTGCTTTTTATTTTGCAAAATATCTACAAATACTACGTCGTGATATAAGATGTAAGAATAATAAATAAATAGATAAATAAATGAATATATGAAAAATAAAATAGTTCCCAACTGGAGAATTACGTAGCCTTTTTTTAAATAAATTTCAGTATCGCCCACATGCGATTATCGTACAATTAGTTTTTGCCTCAACAGAAATAAAGCTCACAGGTAGTGAAGCATGCAGAATATCCATATATGTATATCTCAAAAAACGGAATCCGTAGGAGTGGACGATTTTTTAATTGAAACAGCACCGTCAGCGGAAAAAGCGCGGTTACCATACATGCAGTATGTAGCCTTCGAAACAGGAGACTTTTGTTTTTAATGTAATCGCTTGGCCCCGTAATTTTTGTGTTAAAGCTCTATTAAAGCTCCTCAATAGTCATCATATATTCCTGTTTTCCCTAGATTTAAGCTTAGTCTTAAGCTTAGTCTTAAGCTTAGTCTTAAGCTTAGGTTAAAAAACAAATAATTACAGTCGTTCGCAATCATTTTTCATCCGCTTTACTTTGTACATGGAGGCGATGTAACAATATCGAAAACAAAAAAACCTCGAATATTTAATGAAATCAATTATCGATACTACTCAAGCCAGTTAAAAAATGATAATTATGAATAAATACAAGTATATAGAGAAATTGTAATCAAACTTAAAAATTACGTAACATCTTTTCAACAAAAATACCAATAGACGACTTATAAAAACTATAAAACTTCTCGACAAATTTTGTTATTACAAACGAACAAGAAGAGTAGATTTAATAATTTTCTTTCCCAACTTAACGTAAAAGATGTATTATTAATTGAAAACATGTACTGGGCAAAATGAATTATATTCAATGAAAATGTGGTGATTACAATTATAACGCGACCTCAATATGGCTGAGTTTTCGGTAACTCGTTATTTCAGTGTAGACTAGCAAAATGCTGGCCTTGCTACAGCCTAAATAAACTTAAAAAAATCATTAACACATTAATAATAACGTAATTTTTAAGAGTGACATTATTTTCCGAATATTTAACACTTTTAAATGTCGTCGAAAAACTGAAAGATCGCTACGGGTTAATAACTCTCTCTGTAGCAGTAAGATTTCTCTCGAAAGAAGGAGTCTGAGTAAGAAACGTAATCAGTACTGCATTTAAATCTCGATACATCCTACAGTTATGGGAAATATTCAATATAATGGCCCCATACGCACGAGACCCCGTATTAGAATTCTTCCAATCAGCGTTGTAAATGAAAAATTACTGAAAAACTAATTTCGACGAAGCTAAGAGATTTTACTGATTCTGATAATGTAATTCCTTCGGAGCTGTTCCGATCCGATTTTTCCATGGTCCAGCGAATAACATGGTAATTGTATCACAAAATTCCAGCAACCGATACGTTTTATTCTTTTCGATGATACAAAAGCATTCGAATGCGCGGGGCAATAGCTTTATTAACAATTTGACACCGTTATAAAGCTACCACGATTATATAGTTACTACGAAATACGTTAGTATTCTTAAATCTAATTTTCACGGTTGTTAAAGTTACCCATACGTCTATTTTCGATGGAAATTATGTCAGCAAAATTCATATTTGACTAACAATTCGAAACATACTATACTGTAAGCGAAAACTGACGATTTAATATGAAAAGAACCGTATAGTAAAGAGAGCTTTCTTCTTTTCCAGTAATGCCGTGTTCCTTTCACTCTGACCTGGTTTCGTCGTCCTTCCGGCTCCATGACCATTTCCCCGTTCTCGATGTCGAATTTCATGTTATACTCCTAACCCATGAATCTCTATAGCTCAATCCCGTGCGCCCAGCGGTCGCATTCTAGTTGTATCTGATTTACGCGTTCCCACCAAAATCCACTTGACAATATAGCTACTTTAATCCAATTCCTAACCCGCCAGCCGATAGCATCCTCCCACTAGATTAGTTCCCTGTGGGTGCCAGGCCACGCTGCACTTGATAATTCGTTAGCTGACACTTCTGCTAAATTAGCTCTATTGTATCCAATGCTTTGTCCTCCTCTTCTTCGCTCTAACATAACGAAGTCTCTAAAATTTTTTGTACAATCCCAGTGAAAGCAAAATTGGCTTTCCTAACAAGTTTGCTTTCTTAGGGAGATAAAACATTATATTGCCTCCTGGTTCCCCCTTCTAACCTTCCTAAAACCCATTTTATTGCTATTACAAGGCTCCACATCGGACATATTTCTCTGGTACACACCATCTTTTACTTAAATTCAAACCTCTTATTGAATGTGTCCCTTTTGTTTCTTTCCCACTGCTTCCTCAATAAAACATCTGCTCCTCGAGTGTGCCTTCTTTTGCCCCCCCCCCACACCCTAATTTCCGCATGGTATCTCTACAGTCATCTTCTCCGAATATCGCGGACACTATCCAATTTCTCTGCACACAACAGTTTTTTGTTCCGAGTCATTTAGCAATCCTACCGTGATAGTGTCGGAATCGTACGGCACTCAAAAAAAAAGGAAATCCGTAAGAGGTGAATATATTTAAATTGAGGTTATTTAGTAAGAATTGTTCAAAAAGGAGAAAATCGGTATGCAACTTAACTGATTCAAAACGATATATAAGCAAACATTTACTTTCAGTTTGTCTTGAAGTAGAACATACCTGTTAGCGAGAGAGGTAACAGTTTGAAGAACTAAGACAGAAATTGGCGATTTCAGAAATCAGACGCATACAAAAGTTTGAAGTAACCGGTTCAATTTCGCTATTGCGTCGAAAATAATTTTTACAGAAGAATAAGGATATTATCAGCAAAAAGTAGAAGCTGACTTGAGAAACGTTCCTCCAGAAGCGCGGTGAACATGCTAGTACAAATCTGTGCTATTAAGGAACTGTAAATGTCCCGTAAGTAATATATATCTCGTTTAGAACTGAAAGCCTTGCCTTACTGAAAAAAAAAAAGGTGTAGCGGCAAGGAAAATCGATAAAGAAATTTTGGTGGCAATCATGAGATATTCAGAATAAAAAACATGAAATGCTTAATAAAGAATCGTACACGGGCAATGATCCTCTCAAAAAAGTCGTGAATAGAGTAGGGAAAACGTTAAAATCAACGAACATCAATCAGAATTTCAAGAAATTATTAGCGCCACACGTGATTACCCCGTCTATATATTGATTGCCGAAAGTTCATAAAAAAGTATTCAGAACAATTGTCTGTATTAGCAAATAGCCATACTTATACTTTCCAAGCTCATTACAGACTGTGGACCGGATATAAAGTTCTAAATATTTTGTTGAAAATTTAATATTTTGAAATTAGATGAGGGTTCAGAGTCGTACCTGAAGTTCATTTGGTATTATTAAAGATATTAAAAAACCTATTAACTTCGTCAATGTAGTTCGAGAAGTTAATATTTTAACGTTTGGGGAAGAAAAAGTGTATCAGCAAACCGAAGACGTAGCTATGGAGTCGAGGCTTGCGTCAAATTTTTCTAATTTATTGGATAATTACGTAATGCAAAAATATGGACGACACTTCCATTTTTTTTCTTTTTTTTTTCCGTGTTTTGATTTTTCCCTGGGCTTGCTAATAATAGACGATTACCCATCAACACGTGTAAGTAGTAGCAATTAGAAATCACAAGGAATGGAGTCTGACCAAGAACCCTATATACCAAGGATGGGGAAATAATGACAATCAACGTCGATAAATGCAAAACATATGCATCCTAAAAAAAAGAAGGAATGATATTGCCGAAGGGAAGAGCAAAAGGAGTTAGCTGTCCCATACCATGGCCACATCTGCAATTACAGAGCCCACAGTACCGACTTTCGTAATGTACGGTCCTGATAAATATGGTAGATTTTTTAAGCGTTTATTGACAGATTTTTATCTTGAAAATTAACTTTACTACTAGAAGAGAATAATAAACTTGCGTTTTAGATGTCTTGGTAAAAAGGTGCGCTACGGGGAATTTATCGACCACGGTGCATTGGAGAAAACACGTAGCGGAAAATATGTGGATAAAGATCCATGCTATAACCTTTTAAGTTTAAGAGAATCAACAAATTCACCGGGCGAACGTGGACAACTGAAATCGTTAACGACCAGCAATGTACGTAATAAAACAGAAGCCAAAACTTACATATATATATATATATATATGGAGAAATTCTTTGAAAATATTAATTACATCGCATAAAAACCTTGAACTGTTACGAATAGCGGCGAATATAATAAACATTTTTCTATACAGTAAATATAGCTGTTTTGTTCACCTGTCGCAACATTTACTTATTTGATCTATTAATTTATCTGTATCTTATTTTAATTTCACTTGAGGACCGTCATCCGCATTTTCTGAACTGAAAAATTTTCCCAAAAAATTTGTTCATTATTCATAAATTCTTTCATACGTTCTAAAATTATTATATTTCGCAATTTTTAATATTATTTGACTATATAAACATCTTCTTGTATATTTAAATAATTTCGGACATTTCCTCGAATTGTATTATCCAAATGTTTCTTTAAAGAACGATCATAAAATGCGATGGAATTTATTAATTCTTTAAACGTACTACTAGTTGAGTTTCAGAAGTATTACTCTCGCTCTCTTTAGGCTAGTTCAAATTTACGACAAAATTTTATTCAGGTGATGACTTTTGATAATGTTTCTCAGTTTTTCTTGTTCATTTCTTTTTGATTTTACATTCTACCACCCTTATTAAGTTGTTGTTCGAAAATATTAACACACCCTGAAATTAGAAAGAAACCACTTTAAGCGGACTATTAATATTAAAAAAATCATAGGTATTGCGTATTAGAACGTCGGATGGATATTAATAATAACGTACAATAACAACAGTTTTTGACTCCTTCGTTAACTGCGGATATAACCTTTGGTAACAACGGTGAAAGAATTTAAATAACCCCCTGTTTAACTGTCGATAGAACATTAACACTTTGGATAGGCATAAATTTATCTAACAAAATTAGACAAACGTCACTCTAGTACTAATATAGAGATCGACTAAATTTGTCTTCGCATGTATATTTCAACGCTTTGGTTTGTCAGAAATCGTATAATATATGGAATTTCGTTATGAGGGTGGAAAGTGCGATAATTAAAAAATTATGAGTAACCGACAAAAAAGATATTTGAAAACAATAATTCTAACAAAAAATTTGAAGTTAGTAATTACATCAGCTAGCAGGTGGAGAGAAGAAAAAAGATGCATTACTGCCGGTTACCTGAATATAAAATTAAAAATTTATCAATTCCTTCGATGGCGAAAAACAAGGGACAACTAAAAACAATAAGAATTTCGCATTCGAAACGAAACGAGTTAATATAGTAAAATTTTTAATGATAAAAGTTTAATCACATTTCTTTAACCTATTATAGAAATAGGAAATTTGAAATTATTAAACGTTAAATGAAATCAATGAACATTATTAAAGTTTGTTTTAAAAGTGCGTTAATTTGTTTAATCGGGTTTTTCATAAATTATGTAGAATAGTTATTTATTTTTTAGATTTCAAATTATTTTTTTTAACAGTCATTTTAATTATATATATATAAAATATATATATATATATATATATATGTATATATATATAAACAATGATAAGTGTTAGATAGCCGGCTCTCCTCGTGCACTCGTAAATTATTTAAATTAAAACAAAAAAACGGTTTTCATTTTACATTTTTCTTCTACTTTTTACTCTTAAATATTTTCTGAGCGCGTTACAACCGAAAAGTAAACAAAGAAAACGGAATAGCGCGTTTATCACATTCGCGGACCATTCAATTGTCTTATACAAGCCATTATTAAATGACTGAATGTATTTATTTTTTAAATTTTCCATATCCCATCCGCAATAATTATAATATCTAGGTAACTCTTTGTTTTTACCTACACTTATATACATATATAACGAATTTGACCGTTGAGTATATAAAAAGATTTTTTCCCCCAACTATCTATATATATATATATATATATATATATATATATATATATACTACAAGACAAAAGTCTTGCCGCACTGTAAACATTTGAGTAAAAGACAGAAAAATGCAGTAGAAACGTTCTAAAAAGTTCCAAAAATGTATTTAATATACTGAAAATGTAGGAAAAATGTTATACCAGCACAGCTCAAACGGTAAGGGAAACAAAACTTAAATTATGTAAAATAATGAAAATAATTGATTATAGAGAACACATCTTAAAACACGCGAAAAAAATTGTAAATACGAGTAAGTCAAAGAACAATAAAAACCGTTTGATTTATTATCTCATATTGCCGCCTCGAGCTTCAATCACTGCAGCGCATCGTGCTGGCATCGATTCAATAAGAGTGCAAATAGTGTCTTGCGAAATTGAATTCCACTCCTCTAAAAGAGCATTACCCAGCTGCAACAATGAATTTAGTGTACGATTTCGAATACGTCGTCTGAAGATATCTATTACGTGTTTTATTAGATTGAGGTCCGGACTGCATGTTGGCCAATCCATTGTAGGAATTCCAACTTGCTACAAAAATGTTGTTCTAGCTTTAGCAATGTGAGGACAGGCGTTATCCTGCTGTAGGGGGAATTCTCGACCCACAAATGGTGCAAATGGTACGACATTGGTCTGGAGAATGTTCGTAATGTAAAAATGAGTGTTTATCGACGGTCTTCGATAAATGTGGAGTTCAGCTTTGGCATCGTATTGAATTTTGCCCTGCGTCATTTCAGAGCCGTCGAAAAAATTAGCTCGTCAGGCGAAATTTTGTTGACTATATCGTTCTCTTTTGCGTCGTTAGACTCTTTGATGTCCATCTGGTGCTTGCAAAGTAGAATGTGACTCGTCAGTAAACAATACATGACTCCAGTCATTCACACTCCAATGCGTAATCATTTACGAGCAAAATTCAAACGAGCAATCTTATGTTGTGCGGCTGACACCGCACTTATTTTCGACTTCGAACTATACAAATCATGCTGCCATAATTGTTGTTGCACTGTACGAGATGAAATTGGTATGTTCGGAGCCCTTGTGAGTTGAGAATTCCTCCTACAGCAGGACAACGCTCGCCCTCACGTTGCTAAAGCAGCAAAAACATTTTTGTAGCAGTTGGAATTCCTACAATGGATTGGCCAGTCAACAAAATTTCACCTGACCAGCTAATTTTTTCGACGGCTCTAAAATGAAGCGGGGAAAAATTTAATACGATGCCAAAACTGAACTCCACATTTATCAAGGACCGTCGATAAACACTTATTTTTACATTAGTAACATTCTCCAGACCAATGTCGTGCCATTTGCATCATTTGTGGGTCAAGAATTCCCCCTGCAGCAGGATAACGCCGTTGCTAAAGCTAGAACAACATGTTTGTAGCAAGTTGGAATTCCTACAATGGATTGGTCAGCATGCAGTCCGGACCTCAATCTCATAGAGCACTTAATAGATATCCTCAGACGACGTATTCGAAATCGTATACCAAATTCATTGTTGCAGCTGGGTAATGCCCTTTTAGAGGAGTGGAATTCAATTTCGCAAGACACTATTTGCGCTCTTATTGAATCGATGCCAGCACGATGCGCTGCAGTGATCGAAGCTCGAGGCGGCAATATGAGATAATAAACCAAACGTTTTTTATTGTTCTTTGACTTATTTACAATTTTTTTCGCGTGTTTTAAGATGTGTTTTCTATAATTAATTATTTTCATTATTTTACATAATTTACGTTTTGTTTCCCTTACCGTTTGAGCTGTGCTGGTATAACATTTTTCCTACATTTTCAGTATATTAAATACATTTTTGGAACGTTTTTACTGCATTTTTTTGTCTTTTACTCAAATGTTTACAGTGCGGAAAGACTTTTGTGGCGCAGTATATATATATATATATATATATATATATATATATATATATATATGTATATATGGATAATTGGGAAAAGAAAAACAATCTTTTTATATACTCAACAGTCAGATTCGTAGATCTATTTTATGAACGTTCTTATTATTATTAGAAAATATGCGAATAAGTTTTAAATTAATCAAACAAACCACCAATTAATTAAACCAAAAAGGTAGTAACATTTTCAATTTTTATTCTATTTAAACGAAAAAACAAACTATAGATCGGTAAATAGCGGATCTCGAAAAAGTTATAACTTCCTCTGGTTTGGGTTTCCATCGATCTTTTCACGCTACCATTTTGATATTGGCGACACTGAGATCATATTCTACTTCTCCGTACAACAGTTTCTCTTTTTAATGCCAAATTCTCTTTTCCTGACTCTTACTTTCATTTGCCGCTATTTATTCGTACTTTTTCTGCGCGTATCAGGATCCAATTTTTTCCCATTTTCCTTTTACCATCATCCTCGGTCATCGCTGTACCGGGTAACCGTTGTTGGTGGATAGGATACGATCATCGGTAAATCCACGTAATAACCGGTGCATCGTATTTAAATACAGCATCCAGATCTTCTCTCACTCGGATAAAGCCGAAAACGAAATGGTTTAACTTCTCACGCAAAAGCACGTCTTAAATTCGTTAAAATTCGCCTTTTTTTACTTCGCGTGCGAAAACGACGAGAAGAGAAAACGGTAAAACGATTGATTGGCCCGGAAGTTGTAAAATTGTCACGATTTTAAATTAAAGGAAAGAATCGTCCGGCAAAAGGTGAATGAAAAATACGGAAGAATATGGGGAGCCGTTCGCTTATGAAGCAATCGCCGTATGTGTAGTGCGAATTTTGAATTGATGATACTTGATTAACTTGCGAACCCAACAGCGCTCATTCAAAAAACTTTCAGATCTCTACTATTGCAATTATTCGGTCTAGCTGATGACATTCGAACACTATCTCTCTTCTCGACGACAGAATATCCGCGTACGAAACTGCGGAAAAACTAAAAGCGCGGCTAACCAGTTGGGACATTTATTTACCAGCGATAAATTTAGCTACGAGTGAAAACGACTAATAAAAAAAAGGAAAAAGTCACGCATCGATTCGGAATATTTTCGAATTTAATAAGGTCGATTAATTAATAAACGCACACGCATCTCGTGCACGGATTCAGAAGAGCAACATCGCGATTACCCTTGACGAAGATGCAAGAAAAACTAGACGAACTGGTTTACGTACTTGATGGCGACCGACGACTTATCGTAAAAAATCATAGACAGCGCATCGGAACAGGAAGTATACCGCAAAATTTACGGGTATCGCCTGGTGATGGATTAGAAGATATAAATATATTTTTTGGCGAAGAATAAACACCTTTCCTAATTAAGGAAACAATTACGATTGACACTGAAACGAAGGTCGACGCATTAGAATTAAAACAATATTAAACTTCGAAAATTGCACATTCTATCTGATTTTTAAACTTCCACGCAAAAAAAAAAAAAAAAAAAAAAAATCATTGTCGACACATTCACGCCTAACGTCGTTACGAACGACACAGTTACCGATAATTTATAACTGGTTGAGGAATGGCTAATAAAATTCAGAAAGAACCGGTTCAAGAAAATCGTCGTACAAGTGTACATTTTTCGTACTCGGACTGAAAACACAGCTAACTCTTTTTCTGTTCCATTTCACTTGGGGTTCACTGTCTTTTTTCCGTTTTTTAATTTATTATGTAATTTGTAACGCGCAATGATCTTTATGTAAGAGTAATGCCGTCGACGGTGGATTATTACGCAATATTCATTTTTACACCTGATTTTTTTTCCCAGTTTTGTTTAAAATTCCTCAAAATTGAACCACCACCTACTGATTTATCTTCAGTTACGCGAAATAAAATTGTAAAATACCGAAATCTGTAAAGAAAGAGAAAAATTAAACGTACGACTTTGACTTTATTCGAAAAATCAATACAATGCCCGCAACCAGCAAAGCTAGCAAGGCGAACTAAAAAAAAACAAAAAACGAAGCTACTTTACCGGAGAAATCAATTTTAATTATCACCGATACTTTATTATTACTATTATCATTATTATTATTATTATTATTATTATTATTATTTTAGTTATAATAGTTTCATTTTTTACTATTTATTATCCGACATATGCGTTATAAAGTAATTGTCGACTGACGATTTCTCCAAAAATAATAAAGAATATTAAAAAAATACAATAAATAAAGTAATTGTTTTCTTTTGTTCTTCGTTTTTTTTTCGACTACAGATAGGATCTTTTTTCTGTTTATTTTTGCGGAAATACCAGTGTATTTATTCATTTTCTAGGTCAATTAAACGCGTTACGTCTGCTAAATGCAACCTTGAACGTTACATGGAAAAATGTAAATACGAATGAATTAAATAAGAAAAAATCGAGCTCAATTTCGAGGCAAATGCTACACTGTTGCCCGTATTTAACCGAATATTTTTCATTTAAAACAAAGTAGTAGAACAGAAAATAAAACTTTTATTTCATAGATAATATATACTTTTTGAGCAAAAGTCATCAGCCTACGACCCTAGAAAATAATAAATAATTACCTGCCACTGCTACATGTGGTACTTCTCAAACCACAGCTACGCAGAGAAATTCCATAAACTTTACTAATTCCTTATTTCCTTCATCAAATTAAGCAGCCACTACGGTTCTGGCTCTTCGCCTTTCGAAGGAATACGGTTTCAGGAAGGCAGTCGTGGATTTTGCTATACAGAAACTGTGTTCGACAAGAATCCAGGATTATGACGATTGGATAGGTCGACCGGGCAACCAGGTTCGTGGACTCAATTCACAGAAAATGCGCATGGCTTGGAACTGAAAAAAACCACACCATTAAGCATCGGTTCCGATGCAGTTCGAATTGAGAGAAAATTATTTTCAGAACCTAAGATGCGAGGAATCAGTTACAAATCAAATTCCGCCAGACTTGGATTCTGATTTTAAATAAGCCTATAGGCAAAACAGAAGCGTCCAATACAGGTTAAATATTGTTCCCTCATGTGCCCTCTTTGTTTTCATCTATCTGGAATGAGCATACAGCTAATACATACTTGATATTGATATATATATATATATATATATATATAATAAAAAAAGGCATAAGTAATGAAGCGAGTGAGTAAAAAATTAAATATTTCACTCATTGTTGCATTCGCGTATTACATAGTTTGTTTGTTTCTCGCAAAGATTCAAATTTCAAAGTTTTCGGATTACATAAAAGTTATTTTTGCGCTAGTGATAAAAAGAATAAATGTATATTCCAAAATTTCGAATAAAAATCTTACAGTGACACTATACATAACCGTAAAGGATGAATGCTTTGATCCGTTTTTTTCCGAATTTATTTTTATTTTAACGTCAGAGGAAAACGTACATAAGTCTGAAAATATCGATACAGAATTTACGTAAATTTTACACAATTACGTGACATTTTTTTTTCTTCCCTAAGTTTCACTTTGGGACAGCTACCATTTCTCTAGCACCGCGGAGATCATACATAAATTTAAGAACATTGATAGACAATTTATACAAATTATACACAGTTCTGTGACACCATATTTATTTATAAATTTCACTTCGGAGGAGGAGAAATTGACCTACCTACAAGTATTCTTCAGCTAACGAAACACTTAAAAACCCTCGATGCAGTTCACAATATCTACTTACATAGTGTTATCGGAGCGTGCGGAACATTTCATTAAGTGTTTGTGCTCTAACGGGCATTTTTCTTCTATACCCCTTTATCCTGGGTTACCACACACCTTTCGTAATTATATTGCACCAATCATCCTCCAGTATGAAATGCTTTTCTGGAAGAGTCATTAGTTAAGACGCTGGTTTTACCTCTCAAATCGGCATAAATGGGAGCGCCGTCTGCATTAATCTCATTAATGTTCCTTCGGAGCGTTTCCTACAGATCCAACCATAATCGATTCTTTCAAAGCATGCATTCCTGCTTCAGGCCCCGAATAAAATCGCATCTTTAACTTTATTCACATGCACATTCCGCTAAAACAAGTTCCCAAAATCTTTACCGACTGCTGCGTTTATAAAATCGAAGGCACTTTAATACTGAACGTCTAGGTGACTACTGCTCGGCTTTAGAGACTCTGTAGTGTGTGGAATTCTTTTTCTTCAAGAGTACCTATTCAATCCTGTATCGAGAAATGTCCACTTTTATAAACTCCTTTCTAACTCTCTAATCTGTTTAAAGCTCAAACAATGTGACCCTCTTTACCTTCTAAAATAAAAAATGTTATACATTAACTCGATCTGTTTTACTATCAACGCTTCTATATTCTAGCAACAAACTAGTGAACACAGCAGCTAAGATTATCCCATCTAGCATAATGCCCTTAAATATTCCAATTTCTTACTCGAAATCAACACGATCCCAAATACGGTTTGATGAAAAGTAAATTAAAAACTACACTGACCCGTAGTAGCCACCGCCCCTAATTTCAAGAAGCGAATTTTTGATTATATCGGGTGGACACTTGAGTCAGCTCTATACGCTCCGTTCCACTACACCAAATTTTTCCACTTAAATCAGAATTTTTACAATAAATAATAAACGAAGCCATCTCTACACTGTAACTTCTAGGGGAGATTTATGTGTCAGTAGTCACACGCAGTACCCAAATTTTAAGTTAAATTAAAAAAAAAGAAAAGTGTTGTTAATATCTATCAATTGCGTGTATGAAATTAACGTTTTTTCGTTGAGCTGGAAAGTTCAAAGTTTTATCGATTATCACATCAGCGTTCATTGGTTTTCTGTGTATATTGCACATTGGCTTGACATTCTTATTTTCAGTCGATGTATGTATCGAGGAAATTAATTTTATTATTTATAGTTTTTTTACCAACGCCTATGTTGTATATAATTATTTTGTTAAAATAACTCAGAATTTCAGTCTTTTTGTTAAGGTAACATCAAATGGCACCCCTACGCTCATTAGTGCCGTTGGGCTTAATACCATTATGTAAAGCTTAACTTCACAATCCCTGATACCTTCCCAAAAATATTTATGAGACTTACATTATTTTTACTTTACTTTTATCATCAACATATTCGATATACGTATAAATTTCTATTCTGTATTTTTTATTTAATAGTTCCTATAAGTGTTTTTTAAATATTGTAAAAATATTTCACTGAGAAGAACCATGGCGAGAAAAAGCCAAACCATTTTATTAAAGTATCTATTTAAAACAATCGGTAGTTCTTTAGATTTGAACTGAGTATCGCAACTATTGTTTTTTAGCTATAGCATAAAGATTTAATTAAAGTTTCACGGGTATATCAGTGTATAAGTTAATTTTACATAAAATGAAACAGTTTTAATAACTCTTTTCATTTATTGTTATACGTTGCAATTTATTGAAAACTTCTGGTCCGCTTTTAACTGCGCAGTTATTTTTTTAATTCATTAAAGTGTTAGTGATATATTTTGACGCATGGTAACCCCGAGACGCCGTTTAACTAATTATAATGGCTCTACTGGGGTATTAAATTTTTATGTTTTTTTATTAAAGGATTAAAAACATTGGTGCTTTTCCGTTCATATATTAATGAGAAGTTTAAACAAGCATTTAATATTAAATTATTTTCATTTAATCGGCCGTTTATTACGCTTTGGAATTTTTTTTGAAGGACTTCTGCTTTTGTGATTTGTACGTTCTTCTCATTTAGGAAAACGCATACACCGGGAAACTGATTCGAAAAAATCTGTCCACATCTGCCACGCAACATTTAATAAAAAGTAATAATCGTAAATCCGATAAAAAATACTGAACAAAGAAAAAAATTCGCATGTCGTTGAAAGTTATTATATCAGCTAATATGAAAACTAATAAATAATATCATCGAATACCAGACGGAAATTTTTAAAACGTCATTATTATTCTAATAAAATTATCCCCATTACAATCATTTTAACTTATTAAACCCCTTTACCCTTTTTTTTCACTACTCATTCGTAAATTTCAATGTTTCTTTTTTATCATTGTAATTTTGTTTTCTCTTTGCTCTCTTTGGGGTCCTTTTTTTTTTTTTTTTTTTAATCACCGCTTTCTCTTCAGTTTGTTTTAGGCACTTCCATTAACACGTTCTTTGGCAAGATTCTAAATATTTCACGAATGTTTTAGACGACTATTATTAGTTTATAGCATTGTTAATTTATTTTTAAAATCAGTATGTACGATAGTTTTTCATTTAAATCTTTTGATATCTTCGAAACCTTTAATGGTTATGTAAAAAAATGTTGTACCTTATAACTTGGTTAAAAATAAATTACTTTCGAATTGTTATGTTTCGCTGCAAATGCAAACACGCAGTTTCAACACAATCGTTCGAAGTAGAATAAAAAATAAATTAAAAATTCTAATCCGGAAAAAGGAATCAGTTGCAAGTCAAATAAAAACTCATAAAAAAGGACCTCTAATTTGAAATAGATTTCATTCGTAATGTTTCCGTTTGCGTTAATTTTTAATATTGAATGAAAAAATCTGATTGAATCATCTTTGTACATTGTGAACCTTAACTTCACAATCTCCAACGTCCTATCAAGGGTATGGGACTTATTTTACTTTTACATCACTGTCCAATCATATTCTTGACTGAATTTGAAACTTAACATTCAAATACGAATTCAAAAATAAAAAATAATAATAATTTGTATTACGCTTTTTTTTTTTTTTTTTTTTTTTTAAATCGTAAACACGTTTTATAACTAGAGGTCGTTACAAATTTTTTCAAACAAGCGATCAAATTTTTTACCAGCAAAAAAATACTACGAATACCGATAACCAAAAAGAAAAAAAAAATCGCCAACGAAAAAGTTCCCATATGAACGCAAATTTTGATCGGAGATTTTTCTAATCAACACTCCGCTTTCACCAACGATTAAAATCATAAAATGTTTTTGCATTTGAAAAGATTAAAAAAAAAAAAAAAAAAAAAAAAGATAAAGATAAAGCGAAAAAAGCGGAAGCGAATAAAAAACATCATCTGAAAAGACCAACTGTTAAGCGTGTCCAAGCAGAAGCGCCATCGTCTGATTTTGTGATCAAAGCACAGTACCACATCCATTGCTCAAAAATGAACACAGTACAGCGAACGTAAATACTTTGAATGGAGATTTCTCGAAATGACTTTTCTCATCAATGGAGTCGTTTGTGGGAAACTTTTTTTCCCGTTAATTCTCGAAGGAGATTTAAAGGTCGACCTGAGGGAGCCTCACTTTTCGAACAACAACCCTTCCGCCTTTTTACTACCTGTAATAACACCTATGCGTTCGATGAACTGTGTTTACACGCATCGGGTTGAACACATTTGAAATGACACAAAATTACATCATATACTTTAATTACGCTTTTGTCGGCTACTACACAGCTCCAATATCCCCCTCTCCACGGAATCATTTTACTTTCGAAATAAAAAGTGATCGACCTCGCACGCAAAGAAGTTTATGTTTCAATTCGAAAATAATAAATTTTTACTCGGCGAATAAAATTGATTCAGCCGCATTACTGATTCCGAACCACTCACATAGTAAGACCGGTTTTTAACATAAAAAATGAAATCCTAAAACGTGTTCATGATTTACATTATTTTCTTCGAAGAAAGGGAGATGTTTCTGATTTTTTTTTTCTTCTTCGGGAATTAAATTTCTACAAGAATTTATAAAATAGTTTAAAAATCCCCTCCCCCCTATTTATAAGGAGATATACCGTGTACCATAATTAGCTGGGCTATCGTGTGGTACATAGATATTAAATTCTTTAAATTAGATTCTTCAACCCGGTGGAGCGCATAAATGCCAGGAGTGTGATCATACCGGATGAAACAGGTTCGTAGGGAATCGGTCATCGGGCTGTGATATAAGCCATTTCACCGGTTAGTTGAAAATCACTGTCAATACCAGCGATCACGCGATTACGTTTTTGAAACTTCAGTGACGACGACACGTTTTCCTAGTGAACAGTATCGCCACTAGTGATATTTTGAAATTAACTGATAACTTTAAATTAAAATACCTTTTCTTATCGAATAAAATCGTTGAGCACATCTTGAAACAACATTTGTTGTCATTTACAGTAAATAAATACACATAACAATCTACTATTACAAAAAAAAAAAAAGTCTGATAAATGTCAAACGTTATTCATTAAAATATCAGCGCACGTCTGGTACAGACTTATAACACTGAAAAAATTAAAAAAGTACCTCTACTTATTAAAAGTTATCAAAACATGAATTAGCGCAAAACATAAAAATTCCAAGATACGGTGTATTATATTCGTACTTAATATATGACATTGAAAAATTTTATAAGACAAATAATGGCAACAACGGAAAAAATTAAACGAAATCGTAATAACAAAGTACAGAGAATTTGAAATGATGTACTCAGATGGTTCAATAAAAGAAATCGTGCTTATATTCAGTAGCATTTTATTTTCGAAAGTTAAAATTCAAAAAGATCCTTTAAATTACCGCAAAATTTACTCGGTAAGCACAGCAGAATTCATTTCAATAATTGAAGCTTAAAAAATGTTTATAAACACTTCTAACACTAACAAACTCCCTATCTAGCAATAATATTTAAAAGATGCGAATGAATAATATTTTGAAGACAATACATACTATATACGACATATCAAAAGTAAAATCCAACGTAATGGCAGAGACGTACTAGGTACCGAGTGACAGCTGAACAGAGCGAAATAACATGGTAAACAAATTAGTCAAAAATACAAATCAAAGAGGCAAAACACAAACAATAAAAAAAAGTTGTTCAGAATAAATACCCGCAATAAGTGGAAATAATAAAAAACCACGGCCGAGCGTGTACGAGGATAAAAAAAAAATAAATAAAAAATAATAATTAATAGTAAACATTGGTTTACGGAAAATATCAATAGAAAAACAATTTATACAGCTCTTTAAATAATTCCAAAGAAACCATTTCAGAGAAAGCGATATTGTGCGACAATGCGAATGATATAATCATGAACGAGAAAAGTTAGTGAGGCGATGTTGAATTTTTAATAAAAACACCAGTATCAGTTCAGCAGATTATCCGAGAATATAAGTAAATGAATTAATTAAATTTATTAAAAATGTCAATATCTTCTAGTTAGAAGCGTAATAATTTATAAGAAGTTAAGCGAAAGAGCAATAATAATAAAGAAATACAAAATATCAGTTTTATCCCCGCCGGGTTTGAAAAGAACAGATAGGCGACAACCATTTTTTATCGATGTATACTTATTCCCCGGTTTCATTAATAAAGATTAAATCCCAATGATTCTGTAAATTTATTTACATTTAACTCAACCGATTAAGATTAAAGAAAAGTCAATTAATGAGTCAATATAACGTACATCCCTAAATGCGGGAGTGCTTTTTTTTCAGCCCCGGTTTTTGGCCAGTTATTCACAATCGAGAAGTCCGACGTTGTTGTATTTTAATTTGTATAATACTTGAGCCGATAAATTGTACCGGTAGCGTCTGACATATTTTTATACACTCTTTAATCATTGTTGCTCTCTGTACGCTATATACCTCGCATTTCCACTCAAGGCAGGCCAGTGAACCCTGCTTCATACAATTTTCACACTGATGATCAAAGCTGAGCGTTTCAAATAGACTGGGCAGCGCACGTGATCTGACCTGATTCTACAGGTTGCAACGATGTAGTCCCGACTTGTATTTACCTTGGTAAACACCGTCGCTTTATACTTACGAAACTGCATTTATCTTATATTATGCTCATTTTCATATCTTTCCCTCTGTGCGAACTCTCCTATTTTTCAACCATCTCCTCTTTAATTTTAAGAAGTTATAATCTGCAGCTAATTCCTATCGCACGATTTAGGCTAGTGCCTTTTATCGGTTTATGCGCTATTTCGTTTTTAGTTAATCCCTTATGTCCAAGTATCCACTTAAAAACTACCGTACCTTCTGCTCATCTTATGCGCTAACTGTTTCAGTTTGATTACACAGTATTATCACTATTCCCCACTTTCTGCACTGCCGTGTTCTGATAAAATTCTTAACTCCGCGTTTCTTACTTGGAAACGTTAGCACTTTGTAAATACCCATACATTTCAGTGTTATGAATCTGCCCTTCTCTTGTCGTACGATAAGTTCTACGGACATTTTCCCTACATATAGTATAATGCAACACCGGAGGAGGATATCTTTTGTTGGATCAGTTTTAATTTTTTTTAATCTCTGGAAATTTCTGTAAGATGTCTGTTCTTAATATAACGTTATTCTTATACTGTTCTTTTTTCTGTTTGCTCTTTAACCCCTCACCTAGGTCCATTTAAGTGCTACGTCCAACACTTTATACTGACATGAATTGGGGCCTTCCGCCAACTTTTGATGTTTTTTGTTCCTGGATCCTGGTAGTTGATTACTAACATGGGTACTTTCATTGCTGTGGTTCGCGTTGTACTCATTATTGCATATAAAGTGGTTAGTTTATCGTGTAAACGATGAGATCTAATAGCTATAATTTTAATATTTATTTATCAGCTACTCTTGATTATATTGTACGAATTCATCAACATTGTAGAGTGATACTAAACAACGCTTTCTACGAGTATATCATTCATGTACAGCTGTAATCCCAAACTCAATCTCCTATGCGAAATTAGCGGAACAAGATTTGGAGCACAACGTACCACCTTCTCCAACTCGATAATGCATTGATTCGATCCAAACTGGACTATGGCTCTTCAAGCTACTTTTCCGCCACAAAACACTTATTGTACAAACTGAGCGTAATAGAAAACAGAGCTCTCCGGATAAGGAGCTCTTCGGTCTTCTCCTATAGATCCAGCCTTCATGTTGATGCCAGTCAGCTTCTACTAACCATGAATCGTCAATATGTAGCTATTAACCATCTCCAACATATTAGTACGGCCAACTATCTACTAATTAAAGCCACTAGCAGAATTCCATCATTTGCTCCATATGCAGCTTCTAACTTCCTTTTCAAAACAGAAGAAATTTTGAACTCTCTCGATCTTCAACTACCCCCACTAACACACTTTCATCTTGCAGCTACACGCCCATGGTCCAACTTTTGCATCAACGTCGATCTTTCGCTTGCTGTTCTTTCGAGAGAAACATCAGCGCTCGTACTTTGCCAAAACTTTCAAGAATTACTTCATCGGTTCCATGTATATTCAATCGTATATATGGATGGCTCAGTTTCTTCAACATCAGTCGGATGCGCCATCACTCTGGACGATTCAGTCATCGCATTCTACTCTCTTCCTGCATCTTTCTCCGTTTTATCTGCAGAACTTTATGCCCTTTACTTAGCTATAAACTACATAGTCTCTAAAGAAAACTGCAACCTGAAACATATGTTACTAATGAACTCCTTATCTTCACTATTAAGTCCACAAAACCAATGGGCAAATCAACCAAACTCTTTCGCCAAAAAAAATCACCTGGCTGTTCTTCTCACACTTCCGCATGGATACCCGACCACAAAGGCATACCGGGCAACAATCTGCCTGACAAAATCGCAAAATAAGGTGCTATAAACTATCCAATTCCAAACGTTCCAGTTCCCTTAGCCGATTTTCGACGTACCGTCAAACTTGAACTAAAAGAACGAAGACAGGAAAAGTGGACTAACTTCGTTCATTACCATCTTCGCTTCTTAAAACCCTCTATTGGAAAATGGAAATCAAACCTCTCATTTGACAGAAGACACCAAAAGTTGTTCTTGCACGCGTTCGTCTCGACCACATTCTTCTCATACACGGCCATCTCTTTTCTCGCACCCCTCGCCCAGTCTGCCTAAACTGCTCAGCGCCTCCGATTTCTATTCGTCACCTTTTCTACTTGACTACTCAGGTATACTTTCACAGCGTCGAAAAGCATACAAAGGCTTCTCCACCGCGTATCATTTTTAGAAGACTCAGAACACTCTGTTTCCGCCCTCTTCAAGTTTCTCCATGATACTAACCTGTACAATCAAATTTAACCCGCTCTCTCAACGTCCTGCTGCTAGCCTATGACGCTGTAAGCACGTATGAAAAAAATAAAAGAAATAAATCATTCATGCAGTGGACGGGTGAAATCTTCACTTTGCTTTCATCACCGCTTTGTTGGTTTTCTGAACGATCTTTTCGGTTTGCTTTGATAATCTTAACCGGGGAACAAAATAAACCCTTTTTAGGTATTTGTTTTTGTCATTAAACTTGATAGACTTTTCGTTTATTCTGATTGATGGGGCGTACCATTTCGTTTCCTCGTGAAATTCGTTTTTACCGTTTTCTTCGAGTTCACTTCTAATTTTAGTTGATTTAGTACTTTCATCAAAATGTTAATTCCGGACTAGGAGTATCTATAGTGTTATCTACATATTAAATGTAGGTGAATACATGCCTGTTTGTTAAAACCGATAATAAAGACAATTGTTATAAATTATTTTTACTCTTATATTTGTTTGTTATTAGAGTTTGTCTTTATTATCTACATATTGTACAATTTTGATGTATTTACTTTCAATGTGCTATTTACACTAGCAGTATATATATATATACACCCTGTCAAGAAAGTATCGGGAATTGTTAAATAAAACGAACAATTTTTAATTTTCATCCAAATTTATTTTGTCACCTTCAAAATAACATCCATTCGAAGCGATGCACATATGCCAACGCTTTTTCCACTCGGCAAAGCACTTCTGATAGGCGGTTTCCGGGATGGCCTTTAGCTCTCGCGTCGCATTCGTCTTGATGTCATCAATCGATTCGAAGCGCATTCCCCGTAGCGGAAATTTGAGTTTTGAGAATAGGAAGAAGTCGCAGGGTGCTAAATCTGGTGAATACGGCGGTTGTTCGATGATATTTACCGAGTGTTTGGCCAAAAACTCATTCACAATTATGGCTTTGTGAGACGGCGCATTATCGTGATGGAGAATCCAAGAATTGTCGACCCACAAATCGTTACGTTTACGACGGATAGCCTCTCTCAAACGTCTCAAAACACTTAAGTAAAACTCTTTGGTGACTGTCTGTCCGGCTGGCACATATTCATAGTGTACCACGCCTCGAATATCGAAGAAAACAATCAACATGATCTTCACTTTCGATCGGCTTTGGCGAGGTTTTTTCGGCTTTGGCGCGCCAATTGGCCGCCATTCGGACGATTGCTGGTTCGTAAGCGTGTCGTACTCGTACACCCATGTCTCGTCACCAGTAATTATCTTTTCCAAGAAGGTAGGATCCAAATTGGCTCGATCCAGCATGTCTGCAGCTACCTGTTCTCGGTACTTTTTTTGAAAGAAATTCAGGTCTTTCGGAACAAGCCGAGCCGCAACGCGTTGCATACCCAATTTTTCGTGCACAATCGTACGTACGCTCTCGTGTGACATGCCCAATCCATGAGCCATCTCTCTCAAGCTCACATGACAATTTTCAGCAACGATTTCCTTGATTTTATCGACGTTATCATCGGTCACACTCGTTGAAGGCCGTCCAGAGCGAGGAATGTCTTCGACCGTCTCCCGACCATCCTTGAACGCTCTGTACCACTCGTAAACCCGCGTTTTTGATAAAGCAGATTCACCAAAAGCCTTCTGTAACATTTTCAGTGTATCGGCACAAGAAATTTCGTTCGAAACACAGAATTTAACACAAGTACGTTGTTCAACATTTTCACTCATTGTAAAACTTCGACAAAACCTTCAAGGTCGACTGATTTTAACAGCTGCTGTAAACACACTGGTTGACAGATCGCGCTAAAAATAGGCATCATAATACAAAACAGTTGTACCAACCTGGAAAAAAAAAATTATCTGCCTAGCTATTACCCGGGAGATTTAAATTGACAATTCCCGATACTTTCTTGACAGGGTGTATATATAAAATAATATTAGACTGAGCATTTCCTTTCTCACGGTTAATTGAGTAATAATTTTTATCTTTAAATTTAACACTTAATTATCGTTCTCTGTAATAACGAAAGATGCAAAACGCATTGTGTTTTGGAATTTCATTTTTAATCAGTATCGTGCACAGAGTTGATAGATGAATTTTATCGTATACAGCTTTCAAATCCATGGAAATTGTTAGCAAGTACGTGTACTAAAATCTTCCATTATACTTCAAATCTTTGATTTCTGTAATAATTTTTGACTTTAGTATTCTTATTTTTCTTACTTTGATTTTTATCGTTCTTCTAATTTTAATTTTTATATACGCAATTATAAATATAATTTTAAATGCGTTCCCTGCCATTTAATTGTAAACAAAAAATAAAATAGAAATAATTTAGAATTGCGTATAAAATAATTCAACGAGACGGTAAATTACATCAAAATGAATAGGTATTTTTTGTATTTAGAGTAAACATATATACATATATAAATATATATATATATATATATATATATATATATATATATATATATATATATATATGTGTGTGTGTATAAGTACATAAATATATTCCAGCTTATTGACATAAAAATGTTAATATCAAATAAACATTACAGACATAATGAAAATAACCGGTCACTATTAAGAATCGCCATTAGTTTGTAATCCCTATGTAACCGTGTTATAGCGATTACTCGAGAATAACTGTTAAGCTCATCACTAAACCATCAAATTAGTTTGTGCATTGCAAGAGGATGTAAGAGAGCGATGGATATTATTCGTTAGAATAGAAGGAGAAATTAACCAGTGAGCTCGCTTAAGGGAGAATTCGTGAGAAAGAGAGAGACACTATAATTGACTGTCGAGAAATAATCGTTGCTCTATTAGAACTAAAGATCTACCGACCATATCTCAGGAATGATGAGAGAATTATCGCAACGGCGACCGTAGAAATATGAAAGAAATAAAGGTGAAAACCAGCAGCTACGAGATGGATATTACCAGGCAAAATTGATATCGATGAAAAGACACGGAGGAAGTATCTTGGTTCGAAGCTGAACAGAAAAAAGTCAACTAAAGGGGAGAATAATAAGAGAGACAGAATTGTAATTAACTGAAAATTGAAGAAGATCTGGAATTTAATTAGAAAAGGGAGAAAACTAAAGAAATATTCGTAAAAATGAACACAAAACCCAGGGGAAGGAGACCTCCTAAATCGCGCTGACACTTAAAATATATATAAATAAAATAATAGTTCGTTAACTAATTAGCAAACAGGATGAAATTATATTAACACTGTGTTGGGGGAGGGAGTACGTGAAATGGCTAAGTGACGAGAGTCGATTTCAAAAAAAACAACAAAAATATTCTGCTCATATAAGAGTGTTCAATTCGTTCAATAGAATGTGTACAACTACTCGAAAAAAATATGACAATTGTCTATAATAATCAAAATAATATCGTTAAAGCCAGCACGTAATTCAAGAAGTCTCGACGCTTAGAATTATTCTGTATTCACAAAGTAAAAAACGTTTTTCAGTCTTACTAGTTACATCGTGCCGGCCAGATACGGATTAGTGACATTTAATGTAAACAAAAAATACAAATCATCACTTGTTAACGCAACGAGCATAGAAAATAAACGGAGAACAACTATTACGTAAAAATAAATGTATTAGTTAATTTTGTCGCAATGGTAATATTATTACAGTTCAGAGAACTTAGAATGCTGCAACTGCTGATGTCTCCTACTCGTGGGATACTTGCGCGCTCTTTCAATGTTCACCACTATTGTGACTTATCAAATCGGTCGACTGGAATTTAACCAGTAACGGCATAGTCATTATGAGACGGTGCATTAATATTATGTGCGAGGATGTGGGAAAATGGGTCAAACGTTGCAGTAAGATTTCTGCATGAAGAACCCCTTCATTGCATCATAAAAACGATGAAATGTTAACCGACCATACTAGCCGCACTGTTTCCCGCTGAACCGGCCGGCGACTCTGTATAATTATTCCAGAAATTACATTTGGGATTTTGTGTCTTAATTGGCCAACAACTATATAAAGGTTTAAACACCATCAACATAACCATTCGTCCGACTAATGAAGTCCTCTTATTTATTTATATATATATATATATGTGTATATGCGTGTGTGTGTGTGTACAAACATGAATATATATATATATATACATATATATGTATATGTATGTGTGTGTACAAACATGTATATATAGATATATAAAAATATATATGAATGCATTTATAAATACATTTTTAGTTTTAACAGTTTAAATTCGTATTTTATTTTCATTCATTTTTAATATTTCGTCTTGCATAATTTAAACTGAACGGACTAGCTCCATATGGTTGTGCAAATAGTTCACACATTAAATATCAACTAGAGAACATTGAAAACGGTTATACGAATTTGACACATTTGCACTATACGTATTCTGTGACCTTTTTTTATTTAAAACAGAAAATAGTGTAAAAATAGTATTAAAAAAAAAGTAAAAATTTAAGGGCATCATCTTCATTACGGAAGTGAATGATGAAAGCTCACGCCGAGTGTAAATATTAAACGAATAAATTACTTGATTAAAAGTGCACTTGTAAAATTATTTCAGACTATGAATTTTAATTAATCCTGCAAAAGTAAATGATGCAATTTTCTCAAAATCACGGAATTATCTTTAGATGAACAGCCGCGTCGGAAAACTTTTATAACATTCTTTTTCACGGGATTCGCTTATACTTTCACAGATCATTTCTTTAGCATGGTACTCTGTATTCACAATGCGGCGCAGTGACTTATAGGACAACTCCCTATATAAGACACATCTAGCTTTTTTGCGGTAGCTAAGCACTTTATACTGCAAACTAATATTACCTATGTAATTTTATTCGTGTACGTACATCCGTGACTGCATAATTCAACGTTACCGTCAAAAAGACTTGTTGGCCTGCTATATGAATGTAGTTTGTAATTTACAAAATTTTGAACAAATCGTGTAAATTACAAAAACTATTGTGTAATTTTTCTTATTTTCGAATAATATGTAAATTGGTTTTTTGTTTACATTCGATTTTACATTCGATTTTCACGTAGATTTTGACAGTTTTTCTTCATATTTCTACTTAAACAAAAACACACGAACACTCTCTGGTAAATATAATGAACAATCGCATTTAGAATAATAAAAGGAAAAATGGAAAAGGCAAGTCACCTCGACTGTAAAATGTACTTTAAGTTTATCGATTTTTCATTTACTCGTTTCTTATTCGCCTAGCGACAGTCGGCTAACAACCAACTGAAATCATCGTGAGAGATAGCCGTCTTTAATAAGAAAGAAGAGGAACTGGTTCGCGTGAATAAAGTTACTTGAAAATGTGCCGGAAAAATTTACGAAAACGAAATATTTATGGATGAACAAAAAGTAAAATCGAAAAATTCGGTTAAAAATAAATGTCAATAGCGAACAAAAAGAAACGTTAAACAATCGTATAGCGCAGATACCATATACTCAGGATCGAGGCTAACGATGTGGTTTAGTCATTACGGTAAAATACGAAGAGGGTTATTATAACGTCGTCTATAATGTAGAATTATAAGTACCGCGTCCATGAAAAATTATATTTAACATTTCATAGACCGGAAATTTTGTCGAGAAAGTATTTACAAAAATACCGACCTTAAGATTTACCCGATTGAAAAAGTTTAGTAAAAATAAACTAAAACGTAAAAAAAAAGTAATGAACCGATAAAAAATAAAATATTGTAAAATATACATAGAGATATTACGATAAAACAACATTAATATTTATTAGAGTGCCGATACACCAAAATCAGATTGCAACCGTAATTAGTAGCACATTAAATGAGTGTGTAACAACGCAAACACTCGTTTCCTCTAAGCCAGGAACCGGAAACATCAACAATATTTATTGTGATTTTTAATTATTGCTGCAATTTTTAAATTTATTCTCACGACTCTAATTAAAAAGTATTAACGTTGCTTAAGAACAGTCCAATATCCTTTAAATTTTACCGTGAAATACATTACTTTTATTTACTTTTTAGTGCATTTTTACTAAATTTTTACAGTAAATCTTCAAGCATCGGTATTATAAAAAAAAACAAAAAAAAAAAAAAACGCTATTTCATTTCAGAATTTACGTGTAAATATTTTTGAATACAGACCAGCCTAAAAAATGATGCTGCTACTGTATAAAGTATCGGTTTAAGAATGTTCAAATCCGTCAATAATGAGCTAATATTTAAATGCATTATTCGAATCTTAAGTAATCTAATTTTTAAAAATTTTAGGTATCCATATTTTTCCATGGGCTAATTTTTGTCTGGCTAAATTATGCAAAAAAAGGTACTTCTTGCAACCGCTTTTTCGAACGTTTTTTTTAATGTGACTACTAAATATTAGTGCATTCACCAACGCCGAACCAGCACACTACCAATTGCTAATAAGCAAAATTCGAATAGACACGGTGTTAAAGGTTGTAAAGACGCGATATTTCTATCGGTTACGAGAGCTTGTAAATAACGCTACGACGTTTTTAATTTTCTTTACTCGAATCGACACTTCCAATTTGATAATATTTTAATTTTTTGTCTCGTTAAAAATTAATTTAACTTCTCCGTGCTTAATAATATGGATCATATTTTAAGTCAACCACGTCTATTGCATTACCAAAAACTTCTCTATTTTTTATTTTACTGACTACTGAGTATATTGACCGACACTCATCGACATACCATCGCTTACTGACTACACTTGTAAACAAGAGATCATTCAAATCGGTCCGACGAACAAACATAAAACGAAAAGGAAAAACACATTGTACTTCAGAATGCTGTTCGAGGAAAATCATATGTTTCAAAATTGCGAAATTTTTCGGTTTCACATAATAGTCGAAATATTTCAAGAACTGTTGAATTTTTCGATAAATTTTTATATTTACAGCGTCTAATTTTTACAGTTGTTCCCATTAATTTACCATATTAAAAACTATTAAAATAGTATATCCTGAGTGAAAGTACCGACGTTAAAGAATAGTAAAATTTCAGCGTGAAATGTCAAAAAAAAATGTAATAAGGTGTTATTTTTTTACGCAGCAAAGTTTTGCGTGTAAAATAATGAGAAAGGATGGAAATGAAAAGTATAGCAATAATGGAAATATTCTGCAGACAATTTACAGGTGTAGCTATTTTCATTAACAAATGCTAATTTATACGCGAGTAAAAAGTTAATTAATTTTAAGAGGGGGAAAAACATTAAAATATTGTGCTATTATAGAACACTTATTCCGACAAAAAAAAAAAAAAAAAACACATAAAAAACGCAATAAAACAACTACTGGCTTTAAATGTTTTGCCTTTATTCGGTTGTTTTCTCTTCCACTGCACCACATTTTAGACTTATAAAACCGTGCTAGTAATCTACAAAAATCTGCGTCTCGGCTGTTTCTCCAATTATTATATGATATAAAGAATACAAATGAGAGGCGAACGAATTTAAACAAAAATAACCTATTTTATTCATTTATTTTTTTCCCAACTCACCTTTTGCCAGAAACCCTAGTCCTCCTATCGCAGCACAATGTGAGCGTAATTTCCTTCCCCGATCTGGCACCTAACGCCGCGATTCCGCGGTGGGTCCCTTTGAATATTCATATTGATTTTTCCTTGATAAAGTATAATAAACCCCTGCATCCGAATCAAAAATATCCCAACCACCTCATTTTCTTCATGGATGCTGTCAAGGCCATCGCAGAGGCTACTTCATCTCCAACTGCCTGCTCCTTTGAAGACTGCGATGTGATCCGAAGCATTCAACTGAATGACAATTGTGCGGTACTGGATGCTGAAATATATAGAGTATTTTTCTGTTTGAAATATTTTCTTTTTGCAGAGCCTACATCACTGAAAGCCCTGTTGATATCTAATTCATCCGCGGCGCTATCGAAATCTCTAATCCTCTCACCAAATATCCTTTACTTATTCGAACCCAGTAGGTATTATATGTAAGAAAGAATGCTTCATTTCCTTTTTATGGGCGCCCAGCCATGCTAGAATTCCTGGAAATGAACGCATCGATACATCCGCGCGAGCAGCATTAAACTGTCCTTTGTCTAATAACTGCCGTTCCGCACCTTATGTAGAAAACATAATTTTTAATAACATCACGTCCTCGTGGAAAGCCCATTGTTCTTCATGTCAGACTTTCTTAAGGCTGATCAAACCCTCAATTGCACCATGGTGGCCAGAAAAAAGCGTTTCCCGTAGAGATTTTTGTGCCCTTATCCGCTTACGCACGGGCCACACAGCCTTATCGCATAATTTTAGTTTTTTAAAGAACCCCGCCTCCTATGAATTGTCCATTCTGTTTGCCAAGGTGTTGGCCCTCAACTCACCACATTCTGTGTGGCTGCCCGGCACTCTCACTCCATCGGCCCCTTTTATAAATAACAAAACAGTCACTAACATACTTGCGAATTCCCCCAATGCAATTTCATCTGTGACACAGTTTATCATAATTAGTGGAATAAGCAGAGTTATCTATAAGAGCAAATCAAGCATCCTCGTACTGTAATAGCCACAGCTAATACGCGGTACAGGGTGTTGCGTCTAGGGAAAAAAAAACAAAAATTTATTTATTTATTTATTTATTTTTTTGCGCATGTCAGCTAAGGACGTTACTCAATCCAAAAACAAAGATTTAAATGCTCATCATATAAAAGATATGAAGATTATTAAAAATATATAGATTAAATTATCGTTAGAAGTACATTAGAAGTCCATGCACAAAATTAAGTTTTTTCGCCAACTGATGAAAGATATTTTGATTTTCTTTTCTGAAAAAAAAAAAAGGAAGCGATTTTGTTTGCGTTAAAATAATTACGAAATTAATTAGAAAAAAAAAAAAAAAACAATTAAATTATACCGTACTAAGAACGATTAAGGTTACGCGAATAAAAAACAAGTTCAATCAAGTATGATGTTTCATGCGTTGAGGATTCTTCCGTATGTTAAGTTAAAGATAACCATAATATTTATGTTTACATAATACTAAATTCAGAACAAAGAAATCTAATTTTTCGCGCCGCAAAGAGGGAGAGAAAACACGTAAATTTCTGTCAACTTTGAAAGTTTCGTTAAAGAAATTTATTATGGTTTTGTTGCTGACAAATAGCAATCTTTCCATCGATATATCACCTGTCCGGGAAAAAAAAAATTTTCCTCAACACATTCGAGCTTTCGGCGCCCTGAAGGATTAATTTTAAAGCCAGAAACCCGGATGTTCCATACTAATGAAACATACGGTTATGCGCATGTTTTTCAAAATTGTTCAAAACTTTGAAACTGTAATACTCGCGTCGTAAAGGAGTCGGCACGCGTCATTTTTTGCGTTTTTTTGAACTTTTTTTCAACTTGGAAAGTTTCGTTAAGGAAGTGAAGTACAGTTTCGATCCCGCCAAATAGCAATCTTCTCATCGATAATATTACATGCCTGGAAAAGAAAATAATTTTTTCAACACTTTCGAGCTTTCGACGCCCTCCTCCCCGAAAGCCTAAATATTAAAATTGTAAGCTCGGCTACAATTTTGGTCCTTTACGACTCAAGTTTTTTACTCGAGCTATTGCTTACGTAAATACATCCTCTTTTTTTTCGCTGTTTTTGGCTCAAAAGGGAGGATCTAGTGATTTTTTTGATTTTATGAAATAGTTTCTGAGTTTCGGTTTATAGTTTGAATTTCACTTTTAAAGCGTTATGTCCGGTGATGAGTTATAAATTTTTAAGTGTGATTTTTGAGGTCTTTTTAAATTCCTTATTATATATTCTTGTCGGTTGTTTGCGTGTTTTGCCGCCCAGGGTAATCGACTATCTTATAATTATCAATTGTTTTAAAGAGAATTTTAATTATGATTTATGTTTCAGTTTTGAAGTTTACGAATCAAACGGTTCACGTGAGTTATTGATTTTTATTGGATGTTTCTGAGCCATTTCAATAGAATTCTGTATATAATATGTGTCCAGAATCCAAAAAAAAAAAAAAAAAATAAGAAAACTTTACTTTTTTTCACGACAAAACGAGAAATTATCGTAAAACGGTAGCCTTAAGAAGCGCTGTTTCAGTAAATACGGACGATCGAAAGATTTGAAAAACAAAAACCGGAAAAAAAAAAGCTTGTAAAAGCGTAATTAAAAAAAAAAAAAAGAAAGTAATTTAAAATGGAAATGGGAACGAATAATTAAAATTGTGAGTAAAATTAACAGTGAAATTGATCAATTCTCAATTTCCTTCGCATACAATCGTGTTTATAGATGGTTCGAAGAGGCTGGATGGTGTCGGTGCCTCCTTTATCCTCCCGCATTTTGGCTTTTCAGAATCTTTTCGTCTGCCTCCTTTCTGTTCCACATTCATAAACGTACTAAAGACTATCCTACGTTCCATTATTTTCATTTCCTCCAATCACATTTCCTCTAAATTCTTGATTATATCTGACTCCATGACCGCCCTTCAATTCATTCTCCCCTACCTGATCATTCTTCTGATTTTATTATTCTCCGTATACGCTCACTTATGATCCACGTTCTTTCTTCCCTTCATTCCATTCAAATTGATTTGATGTGGGTTCCTAGTCATTCGGGCATCTCAGGTAATGAAGTGGCGGACTGCTTGGCTCGGGTTGCTGCCTATTCTCACTTCTTCTTTAAAAAAGTCCCATCGTCTAATCTCCTTCCGCTGTGCAAAGGTTTTCATCTCAAACTTTTGTGTCGAATATACATATATACGTTTCCTCTTTCTCTAACAATTGTTCTTTTTATCTGTCTGTTCAACCTAGTGTGTTTCTGTCAATCCGTGGTTTTCTTTGTTTCCTTCACTTCGTCGTTCCGTTGTTGTCTCCATTATTCGTTTACGTTCTTAAGCCATATTCTATTATCTTCTTCTCGTTTTCGTGTTTCGTTGGTTGCTTCTCCATATTGTCCTCTCCACTCTAACGGAGAGCATGCTTGCGATGCTGATCATGCGTTTATTAAGTGCTCATCTCTTTCTATTAAGTGTTCTGCTTTCTATTCCATTTTATTGATACTCGGTCTTCCTACTCCATATTACGCCTCTTATTATCTTTTCCCTCTTCACGATTGTTCCTATTATCTGTTCCTTTCTCGTAACAATATCTGACCGTATCAAAATATAATTGACTCCTTTCTATTCTAATTGTTTCTGGGTAAAGGTCCCCGGTTGACAAGCCCCAAAAAGAAAAAAAGAAAAAAAAAACCATTGAAATTAATGAAAACGGGCGAATTGAACAATGACAAGAAGGAATTAATGTATTAACCGATCAGCACAGATAACCGAAATAGCGATAATCGCCACTGTGGCGAAAATGATCGACATTTAAAACTAATCGAAATAAATAACTGAAAATAAATCATTAAAATAAATAAAATATGCAAAAATGGAATTAAGTAATCAAACGAATAAAATATAAGTTTTGATCAAAATAAAAATAAGTAACCCGCTTTTAATAATGGAAATTCGCGTTTAACAGATTCAGTTGTTACGTTACATCAACAAAACTTCATAATGGCCTTAAAGCTGCTTAGCTTTTAAACTTGTGCCTTCGTCATCTTTAAAAGGAGAAGAAAAAAAAGCGGCATAGGTTTATTTCAAATAAAACCGAAAACATAATAATTTATTGGTCGAACCGGCTACAATTGTTTAACATAATTATCATTTAACAACAATTAGCAGCGTCAAAAAGAAAAAAATAGTTCAGACTTTGCGGCCTCTGCAGCTTGGCTGACCAGAATCCCGATATTCTGTAGGCTGGATCTCGAAAGGCCATTTCCATAAACTTCAAAACTTAGATGAAAATAATAGAAATATACCTTTACGGAAAAATCTTTATTTACAAAATTTCGTTCAGCGAAAAATATTTTCAATATTCTCGGAATTTTAAATTTCTGAACCTAGCTTCGACCAATATTTGAACAATGTAGCAGATAGCCGTGACCAAGTAGAAGAGTATCGGGACATTCACTTCAACACGGTGTCAAAACTCTGTGTCCTTGTGACTTACTGACCGGCAAAAGTTAAAACCATATAGGAAACTGTCAACTTGCTTACGGCGGTGTTACTTGCATCTAATTTAATTTGTGGAAGGAAAACAACTTCTCCGACACGATCGCGCAAGTTTTACCGCTAGCTATATATAATTATGCAACTTGACAATTCGGAAGTACATATATATCGTTGCGGAAGTCACACCTCGAATAAGCACGATTATTATAAACTTCGAAAGAGAGATGAAATTAGTAACCATGACACTTCGGTGCTGTTCATAACTAGCTTCTGCCCCCGATTTCGCTGGCATGTTAATATCCGTTTAAATCATTACCCGTTTTTTGTCTCTTTTTATTGCAATAGGACGCATAAATCTCTCTATTATGGGAACGCTTTCTAGCGTTTCCGGTGCTCGTTTTACCGTTTGCCCTCTTGCTTCGAAACGAATTTGATCGATTGAATTTCTTTTAAGAGACATTTTTCAACTAACAAAATAAAATTGTTTTTTTTTTTTTTTTTTTTTTTTTATTATTACTGAAAGATTTATCCCAAAAATCTAATAAAAATGCTCTACACGAATTAAAAAATTACTCGATAAAAAAATAAACATCTTATACCGTAAAATATACTTTAGACGAGGGTTATTGCGATTATTCCACCTTAATTACAGTCTCACCACCAAATTCAAATTCCAATTCCAATTTAAAAACCATTTCAAATGATTATAATAACAGAATCACTCGTTTTTTATGAGTCAAATATCGAAAATAACTGGTATATCTAATGCAGTTTCTTGATCGCTACCATTTGAATGCATTATCACCCGCTATAATGTTGTTCAATAACCATGATATGCTTATGTACATTTTATACAAATAATAATTATTTTGCACTTTTTAGTACCTTTTTCATTAAATTTTCTGTGTAAATTTTTTGTGTTGGTTTCCCTTTTTTTTACTGACTTCAAAAAGAGAGGAGGTTATTATATGTTCGCCGTGTATTTTTTTCATGTTTATTTAAGCATAACTGCCTCCGTTGACTGCTCCCTCTCACTTCCGACCTGAATCTTCCACCTTTCACAATATCCGTAATTCAAAACCTTTCCATAATTTCTCTCCTTAATTTCCTCCTCTTCCGTCCAATCGTGTCCCATCATCCTCTAATGGTTGGTCTCTTAACAAATCTTTCTGTTTAAGTAATCTTCCCTCAAATCCTGCTAGTGCTTCTCCTATCTCCTTGGTTACTCCTAATTTCTCTTCCGCTTCTTCACCCTTAATTGAGGATATTTCTGTGGCCATCATCAAGCTACTTTCTTCAAAAAATATTGCTCCCTCTTCATCCTTCGTTGACTCCCTTTATTATTTCCTGCTTAATAATATCCATTTTAATTAATTTCGCTTTAAGAAAAAAAAAAAAAAAAAGGGAAGTGAGAAAAATCGGAGCTGTATTTTCTTTATTATATTACCTTCTATCTCCTTTCCCCTCTTTTACTCCTCCGTTTCTTTCTTTTCGTTTAATCTGCTTTCCGATATTTAATGCGGAGCATATTAACCAGTTGATCAACGACTTTATTTTAGTAATTTTATCCTTCTATCTCATCTTTTCTGTTCTTATTTTTGAATATATTGATGTTGAAGCGGCTTTAACCACTAATAGGCATTGGTGTATTTATTTTATTCTTTTTTTTTCCCGAATAGGCTCACGTTGAGATGATTCACTCAATCTCCGAACTGATTTACATTCTCATTACTTTTCGTTCTCACCTTTGCTGTTTTAATTATATAGTGATGAAATTGTCAGGGTTGTATAACGTTGGCTATGAATCACGCTTACATGTGAATTATGACTTAAATTCAACTGGCTCCTTTGATTTTGTACGAATGTTGCTTACTATTTTTTTCCCTTTATCAAAAAATTATTCTATATCTTCTCCTGTATTATACACAAGCGTATCCTAACGTCCACCCTACCTTTGCTCTTTGTTTTCCCTTTTAACTTAACAGCCCCGACTTACTTCCTCCTGATTTCGTTACCAACTCATTTTAGTTCTCCCAATACAAATGTTTTCCATTTTGTGCCAACTGTTGGCTCCTTTATGGTATTTCCCCCTCCTTCTCCCCACTTCATTCGTTCCTTATTCTTCTTCCGTTTTATTAAGACGTCCGCGCTAAATATTCTACGGTGGAATTGCCGCAGTCTAAGAGCCAATAAAAATTCTTTAGAGGTGTTATTGGATCTTCACAATGTCAGTGTTTACCTTCTCTCCGAAACGTGGCTTCGGTGGTCGAGCATAAATTTTAATGTTAGAGGCTTTAGGACAGTTAGATGTGATCGCGACGATGGTTATGGTGGTTCTGCAATCCTGATTAGAAATGACATTCCATTTTATGCTTAATTGTTCACATCTCCATTCAGCCTCTATACGTCCTATTAACACTGTTTCCATCCATGTTCCGCCTAGTTTCGATCTTCGTCGCTTCCCACTTTCATTGTTTTTTAATTCTATCTTGCATCCTTTTATCATCGATGGTGTCTGGAATGCTCATTTTCCGTTATGGGGCTGTGCATCCTACAATCTCAACGGTTCCATTCTTGCTTTCTGATAAACTAGTACTCCTCAACGATCTTTCTCCCGCATATTTCAGGGGCGCCTTTATTTCTAGTTCCCTCCATCTGATCTGACCTTCTCCTCTCCGTCTACTAGTCTTAATTATAATTGGAAGACTTTTACGGGCTCTCATGGTAGTGACCATGTTCCTATCCTAATAACTCCAGTCACTTTTCCTCCTCCATCTGATTCCAAGCATACTGATTCTCCTCGTTGGAATCTTTCCAGAACTAGCTGACCTTCCGATCCTTGGTCAACTCGTCTCTTCCTCTCATTTATCCGGACGATAATCCGATATAATTAAAGTAGGTCCCATACCCTGACAGGGCGTTGGGATTGTGAAGTTAAGGTTCACAATGTACTAAGCCCAACGGCACTAATGAGAGTAGGGGGACCGGTTCCTTTCTCTCGGCCGCCTTTACTTTCCCAGATTTTTTTGGTACCCAATTATTTCAGGCTGGGGAAACTTGGAAGCGAATTGGATCCGGGCCGAGACACGAACCCGTGACCTCTGACTTGGTAGCCAAGCACCTTAACCACTAGGCTACCGCGCTTCCTGATAATCCGATACCTATCTATAATTCCTTTTTTACATTCCTTAACATCTGGTCTTTCTTTATCTTCTCCTTCTCACCGTCCGTCATCGGCTATTTACTGCAGTTAGGCCAAATCACTTTGGCGGAATGAGGAATGTGACATCGCTTTTAATCACAGTCGCGCCACCTTTAGAACCTCCCGTTCTAATTCTACGACTGAAAATTTTTTGGCTCACAAACAGTCTCACGCGAGAGCTAGGTTTATACTAAAATTCGCAAAAATTTCTGCTCTAAGTTCTCTAGAAATATTTCTTTTGCGCAGATTTGGAAAATGGCCAGAGACTTCAAATTCCCATCCTCTCCCCGCCCTTCCAACTTCAGTATTCCCAACGATAGCCTTTTTTCTTTTGTTGATTCCGTCGCTCCAGCTTATGTTCCTTCTTTTGATGAATTGTACTCTTCTTTTCCAGAAAATTCTCCTCCTCACTTCCTAACTTCGGCTTTCAATTTTAATGAATTAAAGTCTGTTCTCTCCAAATCGTCCAGCCCTACTTCAGGACTTGACGGTATACCCTATCTCGCTAATAAAAAACCTTTCTCAACAACCCCTCAGTTTTCTTCTTAGTCTTTTCAATTCCTTCCTTTCGAAGGGCATTCCTCCTGGAATTCTTTAATCGTTGTCCTCATTTTAAAAAAAAATTCTTCCCTACGTCCTATTTCCCTGACATTCTGCATTAGAAAATTATTTGAGGGTATGTTTAACAAGCACTTTGTTTGGTGGTTGGAGCATAATAATGTATTTGCTAATAGTATGTTCGGCTTTCGGCCTGGTATTGGCCCTTCTGATTGTGTTAGTCTTTTCGTTTCTCACTTACATAAGTCCTTTATCCAAAAACATTTCATCTTAGCTTCCTTTATTGATATCTCCTCTGCTTTGGATAATATTCATCTTGCCGTTCTATAGAGATAAAATTACGGCAATTAACAGCGCAATCAGATTCTATTCCCTTTTTATCAATCTCATGTCGAATCGTTCTATCCAGTTCACCTCTCCATCTCTCGACGCTCCAAGAAAGGTTTTCCAAGGTCTTCCTCTAGGTTCCTCCCCCAGTCCTATTCTTTTTAACATCTATACTATCAGTATAGCTTCTTTTTCTTCCTTTTTTCTCCCTTTAAAGATATTTTAGTAGACAATGAAGCACTCAATTCGTCGCTTATTGTGCCGGAACATTCTTTTTCCTTAGTTAATCTTTCAATTTCTCCTTTTAAGTCTTCTTATACTATTTTTACTCCTCAAACCTATAACTCTGCTTTATATCTCTCTCCAGTGTTAATTGCTTCTGTTATCTTAGCATTTATTTCACATCGTCTTAGTTCATTTTAGCCTTACACGATCTCCTTCAATAATCTCCCCTATTTTTCCTTTAACTTCACTGATCTCTGTCATCCTTCTAAGGTATTTATCCTTCCTTCATTTTCTAAAAACCTCCCCCAAGCCGTAGTTAAACAGGTATTCTACAGCAATGTTACCATTTACACGGATGGTTCGAGGGGGCTTGGTGGTACTGGTGCTTCCTTCATCCTTCCTGATTTTAACCTCTCAGAATCTTTTCGTCTTCCTTATTTTTGTTCCATATTTATAAACGAATTATTGACTATCTTTCGCTCTATTATTTTCATTTCCTAGAATCATCTTCCTACAATTTTTTAATTATCTCTGACTCCTTGAGCTCCCTTCAGGACATATCTTTTCCCCTTCCTGATCATTCGTGTGACTTTATTATCCTCCGTATACGTTCACTCATTCATAATCTTTCCTTTCTTCATTCCATTAACATTAATTTGCTGCGGGTACCTAGCCCCACTCGGGAATATTTAGTAATGAAGCGGCTGATTCCTTGGCTCGGGCTGCTGCTTCTTCTCGCTCTTTTTTAAAAAAAAAAAATCCATCCCCTAATCGCCTATCGATATGTAAAAGCTTCCATATCAGATCATGGTATCGGATATTTACGCTCCCTCCGTTTCTAATAATTATTCATTTCATCTGTCTGTTCAGCATACTCTTCCTCCCTATATTCATGGTTTCTTTTGCATCCCTATCTACGACGTTTTGATGTTGTTTCCGTTGTTTGTATGAGTTTTGGCCATTCTTTGCTGCCTTTCTCCAGATTTCGCTTTTCCCTAATTTCCTCCCCACACGTTCCCCTCCATCCTGATGATGCAGTTATTTGCGACGCCGATCATGTGTTCTTCCAGTGTTTATCTCTTTCTGTGAAGCGTTTTGTATTCCTATTTGTTGAGGCTTGAGCTTCCTACTTCTTATTGTGTCTCTTATATCCTGTCTTTCTCTTCCCAAATTAATTATTCCTGCTATTTGTTCTTTTTTATCAAATATTTCTGATCCGATTAAGATATAATCGACTTCTTTCCTTACTATTCGTTTCTGGGTGAAGGTCCTTGGTTGACGAGCCTAAGATAAAATAAAAAGAAAACACTTATTAACAATTGCACCGTGTTTCATACATAAATACCGAATTTCCGGCAGTAAAAGAAGCCGTATTGATAAGAAACACGTCTTTCCAGTAAAGATTTAATTTAAGAAGTTAACTTTATACAACTGATAACACGAGTCATTTTCATCAAAACATGTTAAGACACGGTCATAAATTATTACTGCTGTCTTTGGCAAACCATTTGGAAGAATGGTGAAAAAATCCGAGACAAATGTTGTTTTTTGCTGATTAAATACAGTTTAAAAATTACTTCGGATAATTATAAATCCCGATTATAGATGAAAAAAAAAAAAAAAATTGTCGTTTTCGGGCTGAGACCTATTAATAATCGATATTTGCACTTGTAACAGAGAAGAAAAAGAAATGGCTCATTCAACCACGTGAGGTTGATAATGACCAGCTTAACCTGCAGGAAAAAAAGTGGCAAAGAGATTTCGAACTTTCGCTCGCAGTATCTTACATTATAGACTTCAACAGCGTTACCTGTGGATTTTTCAGTTTTCAAAAATCTTTAAGAGTGTTAAAATGTCCTTAAGGGTTCAGAAAATAACGTTATCGTTGCAGTTATATTATTAGTTTCTTATTTTATGATAGTCCGTAGCAAGGTCAGAATTCTGTGCGTCTACGTTAACATAACGAGTTTCTAAAAACTCGCCTTTATTAAGGTCGTCATAAACGCAATCACCAGTTTTCATTGAGTATATAATTTCTGGTGCTGGGGACATATTTTCTATAAGTTTTTATCTTTTACGTTAAAATTTTTTTTTTTTTTTTTTTTATAAATTTACAAATATAAATCTAGGCGCAACTACCTGGGCTATTACAGTACCTAGACTCGCTGGAAATTACAGAAGGCGGTTTTATCTTTTACGTTAAAAATCATTAAAGTTTCGTTTTAATACAAATTTACAAAATTTCGTTAAAGAGTCCACTGTTTTCATGACCTTTATTGCTGTAAAATACTTTAAATGTGCACGTAATTTTCTTATAATTAAAATTTCCAACAGTTCCGTCAAAATACCGCCGAAGTTGAATCAGAAAAGTGTTTATTTGGGTATTTGGGTCCCGCGACCTTTACAGTTTCAGCAAAATTTACATCAATAAATTGGAAAAAAATAAAAACTACGGCTGAAACGAACGGTACTTATAAAACGTAAAATTTCATGTGAATATAAGACATATAATGAAAATGTGATGAAAAAAAAGCTGTTTGGAAAATTTGAACTGTAAGGGGTGGAAAGGGGTTAGAATCTGTTTAAAAAAAACACCGTAAACTTATTTCAACGATAATTCTTTCTAATTATATCTATTAAAACTAAATTAAAAGACAATTAAGTTTTGTTTGTAATAATTCATTAACGTAGGTAGTTCGTCGATAATGCTTTTTAATATTTTAGGCCCATGTTTGGGAAAGAGTTTAGATTTGTGAAAACAAGTTAGTTGTTTTGAAGAATGTTAGAAGATTTTAAACGCTACTTTGGGAGTCAGAGAGAATATTACGGAGAGTGAGAGGAAGACCAAGGATATTTCTGTGGGACTCGAAAACTATTCTTTAATCGGTATATTGTTTGTGTGATAATTTAATCATTTATGTTCGTCATAATATTGTGTGAATCGATTACTTTTTAAAATATCTATTAAATTTTTTTCAAACATTTGGCTATGCAATTTAGTAAATTCGGCGTATATTAGGTTTCATTAGAATATTTTAGAAATTTAAATTATGGAAAAAATATTTTAAAATTCCGCATTCCGCAACAGGAATTTCAAGACTAACAAGTCCTAAAGCCTTGAAAACTACTGTTGTTTTGATGTCTCAAATTGTAGCTATTTGTTTTAATTATTACGTTACTAAATAGCTGGCAGAAAAGATAATTAAACAGAAGAAATAAAAAAGTACGCAATGATCAAAGAAAACCGATCTAGAAATATAAATTTATTATATAAAAAGAAAAAACTACCGATATTTAAATATATGGACCAAGTCGAAAATTACAGCTTGCACCGTATACTAATGAGAGTATAAGTTATTCATACGCCGAAGTAATACGAAAAATATGAAAATTTTGTTACATTTTTGCACTGTTGAAGCTTGTTAATGTAAATTACTAAGAAAAAGGTGAACTTTTTTTATGTTTGTTCGCGCATAACTTATATTTATATAAACTGAATTTATTGATTATTTATCCATTAGAAAACTTAGGTATCATGTGAGTAATGATGAAAATCGGTGAACATAAATTGAATATTCGTCAAAAAACGTGAATAAATGTAATTCCTTTGGATAATTTTTTTTTTCTTATTAATTTTTATAAGAATGACAGAGGCGGGGTTGACTTAAAATGCTATCAATCTGCAAAATTACCATGGAAATGTAGCTTTGTTATCGACTTCCAAAAAGGAGGAGGTTACACGTTTGCGCATAACTTACATTCACACAGATCGATTTAGAATTACGTTAGAAATTTTGATCATTTTATACCAAGTATAGAAGAGAAAGAGACAGAAATGTAAACAAGAGGGATTAAGGGGCGTAGCCCCTTGCGAAGCAAAAATTTCCGAGTTTATACATATATATTAATTACAACGTAATTCTTAGGCTACCCCCCATTAGAAAAAATGTCTCAATTTTATGTAACGCAAAATGTCCCAAAAAATGTCCTAATTATATGTAATGTTTGTTATATTTTATAGGATTTTTGTTATTGTTATTTAAAAAATGTCACAATTTTATGTAACGAAATATGTAACGAAAAATGTAACGAAAAATGTAACGCAAAAATGTTTTAATTTTATACAATGAAAGTTAAATGTTAGGATAGGATTTTTGTGATTATGTTTTGTTTTGTTTTTTTCATATATTTGTTTACGCATAAGTTATATCCATATGAACCGATTTAGAATTCCGTTGTAAATTTTAATCATTTTATACAAAGTATAAAAGAGAAAGAGACAGAAATGAAAGCGAGAGGGGTTAAGGCGCACAGCCGAGGCCAAAATGGTCGAGTTTATATATATATATATATATATATATATATATATATGTATTAATGGCTATGCCATTTTTACGCCAGGGGTCATCAGGAAAAGTGTCCCGTCATGAAATTTGCCCCGGTCACAATTTTATATAACGAAATATGTAAAGAAAAAAGGTTACGAAAAAATGTTTTAATTTGTGTTCTGTCGCGAAATTTGTCCCAGTCACAATTTTATGTAATGAAATATGTAACGAAAATGTAAGGAAAAAAGATAACAAAAAAAGCCTTAATTTTATATAACGAAAGTTAAAAACGGCGTAGACAATGAAAAAGTTTGCTCTTCTATAAGAATTATAGAAGAACTAGACCTGTGGTGAAGGGGGCTTGCCTCCTTCTGAGTACCAAAGGACCGAGTTTATATATATATATATATATATATACACGGTCCGTCCGGAAAGTTCCGGGATTAATGCGATAAAAAATCGAAAAATTGAGATAAAAATTTTTAATTTCTAAGACACTCTACATAGTTACCATTCAACATAATACACCGCTCAGCTCGTTCCTGGAGTGCCTGGAAACTCCTGGAAAAGGAGTCGATTTGTATCCTGTTTAATTCCCTTGTCACAGCTGCTTGGATGGCTGGAATATCGTCAAATCGGGTCCCCTTCAAGGCGGTTTTCAGCTTGGGGAATAGAAAATAGTCACACGGACTCAGGTCTGGCGAATAGGGGGGTGGTGCAACACGGGGACCTGTTTTTTCGCCAGAAACTGAGTGACAACTCCTGAGGTGTGAGCTGGCGCATTATCATGAAGAGGGAAAAAATCTTTTGACTCCCATAAATCGGGCCGTACACGTCGGATTCGGTTGCAAAGTCGTTCCATAACGCCTAGATAGAAGGCTCCATTCACCGTAGCACCTGGAGGTAAAAATTCTTTGTGTACGATGCCGCGTGAGTCGTAAAAAGCGATCAGCATTGTCTTCGTTTTCGATTTCACCAAGCGAACTTTGGTTGGCCGCGGCGATCCTTTGCCCAACCAGGCACTCGACTGACGTTTCGTGGTAGGATCATACTGAAAGACCCATGTCTCATCTCCAGCAATGATTTTATCGAGCACAAAAGGGTAATTTTTGACGATTTCAACGAGATTGCGGCATGAGTTCTCGCGCTGCTCTTTCTGCTCGGGTGTCAGAGAGTGTGGAACGAACTTTGCGCAGACCTTCCGCTTACCCAAAACGTCACGAAGCAGCTCGTGGACGACTGTTTTGCCGATATTCAACTCTTCTGCTATCATACGGCATGGTAGGTGACGGTCGGCGGCGGGTAAGGACCGAATTCGATCGACGTTTTCATCGGCTGAGCTCGTTGATGGACGCCCTTTGGATCGTCTTCGAGGGACTGTCGGCCTTCTTTAAAACGTTTAAACCACTCGAATGTCTTTGACCTTGATAGACAACTATCGCCGTACACTCGTTTCATATCCACGAACGTTGCAGTAGCGGTTTTACCGAGATTACAATAAAACTTGATAACAGATCTTTGCTCCATCTCGAAAATTGTGACAACGTGTTTTAAACGCGATAACGCGAATCGTTTCTCACCACGAAAAAATCACACTACCAGCCAACAAAAAATCATGTGGGGTGTTGAAACCTAGTACTACGTCACTCGAGCAGTTTCAAACAGATAGCGTCAATAGTTTCTCTGGAAAAAAATCAGTCCCGGAACTTTCCGGACGGACGGTGTATGTATATACTGCGCGACAAAAGTCTTGCTGCACTGTAAAAATTTGAGTAAAAGACAGAAAAATGCAGTAGAAACGTTCCAAAATGTATTTAATATGCTGAAAATGTAGGAAAAATGTTATACCAGCACAGCTCAAACGGTAAGAGAAACAAAACGTAAATTGTGTAAAATAATGAAAATAATTAATTATAGAGAACACATCTTAAAACACGAACACAATTATAAATAAGTCAAAGAACAATAAAAACCGTTTGATTTATTATCTCGTATTGCCGCCTCGAACTTCAATCACCGCAACTCACTCAATTCAATAAGAGTGCGAATAGTGTCTTGCAAAATTAAATTCCACTCCTCTAAAAGAGCATTACCCAGCTGCAACAATGAATTTGGTGTACGATTTCGAATACGTCGTCTGAGAATATCTATTAAGTGCTCTATCCGATTGAGATCCGGACTGCATGCTGGCCAATCCATTGTAGGAATTACAACTTGCTGCAAAAATGTTTTTATAGCTTTAGCAACGTGAGAACGGACTTTGTTGACAATATCGTTCTCTTTTGCGTCGTTAGACTCTTTGATGTCCATCTGGTGCTTGCAAAGTAAAATGTGACTCGTCAGTAAACAATACATGACTCCAGTCATTCGCACTCCAATGCGTAATCATTTACGAGCAAAATTTAAACGAACAATCTTATGTTGTGCGGCTGATACCGCACTTATTTCCGACTTCGAACTATACAAATCATGCTGCCATAATTGTTGTTGCACTGTACGAGATGAAATTGGTGTGGTTGGAGCCCTTGTGAGTTGAGAATTCCTCCTACAGCAGGACAACGCTCGCCCTCACGTTACTAAAGCAGCAAAAACATTTTTACAGCCAGTTAGAATTCCTACATTGGATTGGCCAGCATGAAGTCCGGACCTCAATCTTAATAGATATCCTCAGACGATGTATTTGAAGTCGTAGTCCACCACCAAATTCATTGTTGCAGCTGGGTAATGCTCTTTTAGCGGAGTGGGATTCAATTTTACAAGACACTATTCGCACTCTTATTGAATCGATGCCAGCACGATGCGTTGCGGTGATTGAAGCTCGAGACGGTAATACGAGATAATAAATCGAAACGGTTTTTATTGTTCTTTGACTTATTTATAACATTTTTTCGTATTTTAAGATGTGTTCTCTATAATCAATTATTTTCATTATTTTATGCAATTTACGTTTTGTTTCTCTTACCGTTTGAGCTGTGGTGGTATAACATTTTTCCTACATTTCAACATATTAAATACATTTTTGCAACTCTACTGCATTTTTCTTTTACTCAAATGTTTACAGTGCGGCAAGACTTTTGTCGTGTAGTATATATTGTTGCGGTTTCGCCTTCTTCTACTGAAGTTTTTAAACTAGTTCGGACGCCATTGATGAAAAAATTCTTCAAAATTAAAAAAGAAAACACGTTAACCAAAAGAGGAAAGGAAATCCTTTCCTACTCACCGCAGAGCGGTCCACAGTGTTCCTTGCTCAAAACGCCTACCACGCGAACGCCAATAAAGAGTATTGGACTCAAAAACCGGAAGAAGAAAAAAACGAAATTAAATAAAATAATAAAAATAATGATATATCTCTTGTATCGCGGTTATTCTACACGACTGGTTAATGATATTCTTCTAAATGCAACTTGCGACAAAATGATTACCGATCGATCACGACGTTGATCGAACGGCGAGGAAAAAAGAAGAAGGTCGAAAGACGCGTGTGTTTATATGCAATAATTTGCGCTGCAGAGTAATTATATAGGCATCGCTACTAATGCAAAATTTCCCATCAATCGCTCGGCCGCCGCGATATACCTTTTTTCAATTACTAATATTTAATCACAAGCCTGGACATACACCGTGACGTCACTCACACTCGCTTTTATTACTGGCACAAGCACACACACATCGGCTTACGTCTTAGCGAGTTCGTCAGTTTGCTCGGAATTTCTCTAATGCAACCCGCGATTATGTTGTAACAAAAATTCCACATTTCCGTACTCGGTACATATGTACATTGCTAACCTCTCTTAAAATACGCACGCAAACTATTCACAATCCTTCATTTTACCTATATATATATATATATTATTTTCAAATTAAAAGAATCAGCCTATTTGCAATATACATAAATTAATGCAATAAATCATGAATAAAAATTTCTCGTTTTATTTCTCTGATTTATGAAATTTTTGAAGTTCATAGTAGGAATTTTTGTTATATAATTCATTTCAGTAAAATAATATAATTGCAGTCCTAAAAACAAGAAAAAATATTTTAATATTTTACATCCGATTTTAGAATATAAAAAATAATAATAATAAATAAAACGAACTGTCGCGGTGTTGTTACTTCTGTTCTGTCTTGGTTATTCAGCTATGAACGAATTTAACCATGTGAAAATATTTTCCATTACGTCATTAATCACTCTTACATCATTCCCGAGAACTACTAACAGTGTTGCCGCCATTATATAATTTGTTGATTTTACATCTAATAAAGAAACTGATGCTTAGCCAAAAAGGGTTTAGCAAGCGTAAATTGATTTAAACTGTAAAGAAGGATTAAGAAAAAATAAATATAAAATTAAATTTAGTGGAAAAAGAATAATTCTAAAAAAATCTCTATATAATTTACAAGTTTTACTAATTATTAAACTCCAGTTTTATTCGTTGAAAATAATCCAATACAAAATCAAGATAGCGACATATTATATTGGTTCAGCAAATGGTGTTAATTCAAATAACTAGAATAGCGACTGATAAAATATCACTGCTGTAAGAAATTTGAATAATTTTTATCGTAATTATTGACTCGAATATGAAAATTTCAAAAATATTAAAATTACTTTTTTCATGAAAAAGGTTTCTCGTGTACAGTTGCACTCAATATGCGGGAAAAAAAATAAAGAAAGAAAGAAAGAAAATATTAACAAAGTTAACATGCACAATTCTGCAATTACAAATACATATGTACCTCCTTCTTAACTAACTGTAAGTATGTATAAGGAACTAGCAAGATACTTTACCGTACGAATAAAAATAGACAAGACAGTGCGAAAATGAAACAAAAAATTCACTATGAAAATTATTAACAATAAGTATGTTTCTAAAAAGGAAAAATTTGTTCACGATTAAGATGTTCAAGAAAAAATATGAGTACTAGTAATATTATACATTGAAATTAATAATAATATTTACGGCATACGCAGCAACCACATAATTTCACAGCACACGTAAATAATACAATTTTTATTCAACTCTTCTACAATGTAGATTCGAGCCCTCTTCAAATAAAAAGAAATACCACGTATATATACAGTGGAAACTGGTTATAACGGCACCGGCTATAACGTTAACTCGGGTTTAGCGTCATTTTATGATTAGACCGGTCAAAATATAATATTTGACGTTATAAGAAAACCCGGTTATATCGTCAAAAAAATATTGCCCCTCAGCTATAGCGGCAAAAAGTTTGTGATGCTCAATTTACAAAAGTGAAATTATGCTTGAGTAATGCTCCCAGGTTCACTCAAAATCCTTGTCTAGGAACAGCGAAACCGAAAAGTAAGTCACTAGCCGGACCTTGAACCTATTATTTGCTTAGTCCCGTGATACTGAAACATCAATCTTGTTTTTTTTCCGGCCAACTGCACAAGTGTTCTTCAGCCCATGGATCAAGGCGTCATAAAAAGTTTGAAGTGTCACTACCAGAAGTTCCTTTTTTGAACAAAATAATTTTCTGCATGGACACCGCACAACTCGTAAACATCTCAATCTTGGATGCCATAGAATTTCTAGACAATGCCTGGGGGAATGTAGCATCGATGACGATTTCCAAGTGCTTTCATAAAGCACAGTTGAAATCTACAGACCCACTTGGAGATTATGACGAAGATGACGGATAGCCTCTTTCAACATGGGTTGAACAGTTTAATGTTGACCAGAGTAACTTTGGAAATGACATCGATTCATACGCATCAGTAGATAATCATGTGGAAACATTGCAAATGTTGAGTGATGCAGAAATCGTCGCAGATGTGCAAAACAAGGGGAAGCTGAAGATAGTCCAGATGAAGATGCTGACCAGACCGAAGAAGACATCGTTTGTCCATCCATTCACGAAGCAATGGAAACTGCTGAGACTCTTTCTCGGTTTTTCCACTTCAGAGAAACGTCTGCTGAAACACTGAACGCTCTACAGGATGTACGCAGCACGGCAGAGAAAATTTATTTTTCTGAGAAGACTGTACGAAAGAAGATTACAGATTTTTTTCAACAGCAGGCCTTTACGATATTGCGAGTAACATTTGTTTGTTCTTTTTACACAAATTATAATGTTTTAATTATTTCCTGTAGTAAATTTCAACAAATAATTTCATGTAAAACATTTGCGTTTTTACTTCTTATATTCTTCAACTCAGATTTCAAGGCAGCTCTTTTATAACGTCACTCGGATATAACGTTAACATTTTTCTGGTCCCTTCAATGTGACGTTATAACCAGGTTCCACTGTATATATATAAATAAAAAAATAAACTCAACTCTCCGTGCCTCACAAGGGGTTCCGCCGCTTGACTCCGCATCGGGACACCCCACAGAACGAGGAAAATTGAAAACATCATTCTTAGCTCGACCCCCCCCCCGCTACTTTCTCAGTCACAACTTTCTCCTCTCATATTTGAAATATATGTAACGTTTTGGAACAAAAAAAGTGATGGAGGTCAGGCTAAGAATGACGTGTCATTGAGTAATATAATTAACCAGGGCAGCAATCCATTTTGTCAATACGTTGTCTTCTTATGTATACAATATATGTGTAACGTTTTGGGACAAAATGAAACGTTTTGGGAGGAGTCAGCTTAAGAATGACGTCATTAATAAAATAATTGGTACATTAATTAATTTCTGTTTTTCATTTTCCTATAGACCGGTTTTTATACATTAAAAAGTAAAAAAATAAATAAATACATAATTTCAGTTTTTTCTCGATTATTTTTAATTTCTTTATGTAAAAATTCGGAAATAATTGTTCTTTTTTCAGTTTTTGTATAATTATCATGCTGATAAAAAATAAAGAGTCAACAAAAAAAGTGCGATGTAAGAGAAAAAAGAATAGTAATGTAAAATAATTGCATAAATTATACCATTATTTGGATATTAAGTACGATAATAACGTAAGAAATGTTGTACCACATAAAAAACTTAGCTTCGGGGGAAATAAAAAAAATAAAAATATAATAAAAATGGTATATTAGTATCTACATAAAGTATCATAGAAGAAAAATATTAGAGTTAAAATATACTTTATTGAATTACCATTGATATATCCGCAGAAGCCGGTGAACAGTTAGGTTCCCAAAGTGGGTTCCGCGAAGGGGTCACTGGGGTTCCGCAAGAAAATCATCAGGGATGCTTTCCAACTGGAAAAACCGGGAAACAGAATTAGTCAAAATTTTTTCGTGAAACAGGAAAGAAATAGAAATAGTCAAAAGATATTTTTGATTAGAGAAAAACATTTAAATGAAAAAATAAAAGCGTCCTTTTAAAATATTTCGTTCAATAATAAATTATGAAGCCCTTCCTTATTTACATTAAATACACTGTGTCGATAAGTCTTATTAATAGTTACAAAGAAACTGCGTTCCTTTTTTAAGCTTTGGTGTCTATTTTTTCGCCTAAAGCAACTTTTTTTTATAACGACGGATAGTTCATCTTGCCAAAATCTTTACAAGGAAAAGCAACAACCATATTCACTGCGAGAGACAAAATAACAGTTCTCAAAAGGAAACGAAATTTCTGGATTTCTTGCACAGAAAAAAAGCAATGTTGAATGTTTTCCACTTTTAAATGAAATTCTACAAGAAAACATGATAGAATTTTTCAAAATACTTGCCGATTACCGATAATGACATCGACTGGGTACAAAATCCATTTATCAATAAAGATAAATCTGACTCTTTATCAATGCTGGAATATGAATCACTCATTGATATTCAGAGTTCAACTGCTTTAAAATACAAATTTAAATCAGTGTGCCAATCAACGAGTTCCGGGTTAGTATTAAAAATGAATACCTTCAAGTAGCCAAGAAGGCTATTTTAACTCTGCCCCCTTTTATAACTAGGTATATATGTAGATGCTAAACAGGCTTTTATGCATAAACGAAAAATGAATTTAGGAGCAAATTGGATGCTATTCCGGATGTACGCATGTAACTGTCAGACATTAAAATAAGTTTTAAAACCATTATTAGTAAAACAGTGAAGTAGTTTCATTCTTCACATTAATTTGTTTAAAAATTTTTATTAAATAACTTTTATTTACATGTTTGAAATTGCGATACCTTTTATTATAAGTTAATAGAATGTGGAATCGTAATAAAAGTTGTAAGTAAAAAAAAAAAAAATCAAATTTTGTTTACATATCAACAATTACTTGTTTCTTCGGCATTAAGGATTCCATAAAATAAAATTTTGATTTTATAAGGGTTCCGCGATCATAAAAGTTTGGGAACCGCTGAGTTAGACTAAAGTATTACTCGTATAATGCGTTTGCGTTCGTACATTTTTTGTATTTTAGCTGGAAAGAATTTCTCGTGTAATCTTCGATTTTATTGACATACTTACATTACAGTAGTCAAACAGTTTTTTAGCTTGCATGTAAATTTCTTTTTTCGATAAAGGGAAGTTTCAATGCAATATGCATATTATTTATGCTAGCATACTCCAGTAGGGATGCGCAAATCAACTTCGTTAGAGCAGTTTTGGGTACACATCTTTTCCGACTGCGGATATATATCCGCTTCTCAACTCCAACTCCGATCGAGTTACATATCTCATATCTATAGCGTGTAATCACAATCACCTTCGACTGCCTATTTAACTACAACTCTGCATAGCACTCCGAACGCACAAAGCAACAGAACGTCCTTGAACGTAGTCGTACGCGCCCAGCTAACACCTTTCAGAGTTGAAATATATTAAATCACATCGTTGGAGATATATCCAGATGTGTCCGAAAGCGGATATATTTCTGAGGATATAACTACGTCCGGAGTTACCGATGCCTATACTCCAGAACATTGCCCAGGTAGTTCTAGACGATTCAGAAAGTACATCTAGTAATAAATGGAGGTATAAGAAAAGGAGTAGTAAGTCAATAAATAAAAATATTAAAATATTAAATATTGCAACCCTAAATGTTAAGAATGTTTGGTAGAATTAGAACATGCATTTAGGAATAAAAGGATTAACGGAAATTAGAAGGAGCGATGAAAAAATTATAGAACTAAAATCAAAAAAAACATGTTATTACATTCAAATAGCACAAATGTGCAGAGAGGGGTGGGGTTTTTGGTGCATAAAGATATCTCTAATAAAATTTTAGAATTTAAAAGTTATGCCGACACAGAATTGCAATAATTAAAATAAATATAAATGTCAATGCAAAACTTATAATAATACAAGTGTCAGCAAAAGAAAAGGAAAACAATGATTTTTACGTTAAATTATCTGGAACAATAAAAGAACAAAAACTTCAACTAAACGACTACTTCATGATTATCGGATACTTTACCAGCTAAATAGGCCAACGGAAGTTAGGAGACAGCCGTGGAATTGGCAAGTATAATTTCGGTAAAAGGAATAGTAAAGGGTAGAATTTGATTCGTTTCTATCAGCAACATGATCTAAAAATTATAAACACGCTGTTTAAAAAACCTTGAGGAAAATTATGGATATGGCTGGCCCCTAATCAAATAGTAAAAAGTTAAATTGATTATATATATATATATTAGTGAAGAGTAGTAGAAATTATATAAAAGATTGCAATACGGTAAATTTAAATTTTTTTCGGACCACAGGTTACTACAGTTTAAACTAGTAGTAAGTAAAATGAAAATGACTAATATATTTGGAAATGAAGCGGCTGATTCCTTGGCTCGGGCTGCTGCTTCTTCTCGCTCTTTTTAAAAAAAAAAATCCATCCCCTAATCGCCTATCGATATGTAAAAGCTTCCATATCAGATCATGGTATCGGATATTTACGCTCCCTCCGTTTCTAATAATTATTCATTTCATCTGTCTGTTCAGCATACTCTTCCTCCCTATATTCATGGTTTCTTTTGCATCCCTATCTACGACGTTTTGATGTTGTTTCCGTTGTTTGTATGAGTTTTGGCCATTCTTTGCTGCCTTTCTCCAGATTTCGCTTTTCCCTAATTTCCTCCCCACACGTTCCCCTCCATCCTGATGATGCAGTTATTTGCGACGCCGATCATGTGTTCTTCCAGTGTACATCTCTTTCTGTAGAGCGTTCTGCTCTTTGTATTCTCCTATTTGTTGAGGCTTGGGCTTCCTGCTCCTTATTGTGCTTCCTATATCCTATCCTTTTCTTCCCCACTAGCTATTCCTGTTATTTGTTCCCTTTTAGTAAAGATTTCTGACCGGATTAAAATATAACTGACTTCTTTCCTTACTATTTGTTTCTGAGTGAAGGTCCTTGGTAGACGAGCCCAAGAGAAAAAAAAAAAAAAAGTAAATAAATCGGAACAATCAACTTGGTAAAGTAATAAAAGAAAATAAGTCAGAATATAAAAAAACTATTAATGGAGAATATCCAAAATGTTTTAATATTTGGGAGAGTTAATAACTATTATTAAGGAAGCAACAGAAGAAATAATGAAAAGAATGAAAAAGAGTAAACGCGCGAGTAACTTCAATGCAGAAATAAAAAGCCGGTTACATGGAAGAGAAAATTTGAAGCGTAATTTAATTGAGATGCGGAAAAGGATCGAATATAACTTAATATGTAAATTAATAAGAACTAACCTAGGAAAGTGTAAAAGAGAAAAAAAAATCAAGAAATGCTAGAAGAGTTTCTTTAAAGTAGCAAGAGCATAAAAAATATCAAAAAGCATTTATTGTTAGGAAATATTTGATGCAACTGTTTGTTTGAGGCGGAGGGAAAAAATATGTACGATAGATGGCGAATAAATAATATAGCTTCAGCATACTAGTTTAACCTCTGTAGCTGTGATTATCAGCAATTAGTAACAAATAAGGTAACGGAAAGTTTTAATGACGGAAAAAAACCCAGCTTCTCGATAGGGGAACTAGAGTATGTAGTCTCAAAAATTTTAAAAATATTAAAGCACCCGGTCATGACGGAATTACTAATGAGCAAATTAAATATGGAAGTAAAGAAGTCCCGTATAAATTATTAGTGATGAACAATGAAATTTTGGAAAGCTATCAAATCCCGGAAGATCGGATGAAATATGGGATATTATTTCGATTTTTAAGAAAGGGGATAGACATAGAGTAGATAATTATAGACCAATTTCTTTAAGCCCAACATTGGCAAAAATTCTTATGGTAGAACTGATAATGAAATATACATTAGATATACTCATCCACCGAGAGAACAGGCCAGATTTAGGAGGTTTCTCTCTGCAATTGATCATTTACATACGATTAATCAATTAGTGGAAAAAAAATTAAGAATATCAATTTGATTGGCACATCGCATTTATTGATTATACTACGAAATTCGATACGATAAATCATAGTTTACTTTTTATTTCATTGTAAAATCAAGGTATATCTAGAATTTTTATAAATATAATTTAATTTAATACGCATATCGAAATTTAAAAGCTAAAATAGTAACGAATAAAATAGGTAATTACTTCCGTTGCAAAAAAGAGGGTGTCAATACGCTTTCACCATTATTATTCAATTGTGCGTTGGAAGAAATGTTTTTAGATAGTTGGATTGGAAGGATTATTCAACTGTGCTTCGGATGAAATTTTTTTAGAAAGTTGGATTGAAAAGATAAAGGGCTCAACATAAATAGAGACATTTCAGGTAAATTGAGATTTGCGGACGATGCGGCCTTAATTAGCTCAGACTTGGAACAGTTAAAATCAATGATTACAATACTTAATAGAGCAGCGGGGAAGGTGTGTATAGTAGAATTGACTATTAACATTAATAAATCAAAAGTTTATATATCAACGTTCCAAGAATCAGACATAAGGATCGAAGGTCACAAATTGGACAGCGTGGATAAAATTGTACACCTAGGGCAGTTAATTTCTCTTGACAGTAAAATTCAAAAAGAACTGGACAGAGAAGTTTATCATAGAATAAATTTTGGTCATTAAAACATTCGCTGTATCTTAAAAGTTAAATTTTTAACATTTGTTTACTTCCTACCCTTTCATATGGCTCCCGAACATGGTCGTTAAATCAAACGTAAGCTCGTGGCCGACCAAAACTGTTTAGAGAGAGCAATTCTGGGCATCGAGAAAAAAGATAGATTAAAAATAAACAATATAAAAAACGAAATGAATAAAAAAGGTGGACGCCCAAAAGTGCTTTTTAGTTTTTGGATAACAAAAAAAGGGAAAATAGGAAAACAATACACTAGATGGATGGATGACGCAACTAAATTTATAAAATATAAATATTATCGCAGAATAGTTGTAGACAGAAAATAATGGAATCAACTAGAGGAAGCTTACGCCCGAAATACGGGCTTTGTTTAACATTAATAATTAAGCTTGTGAAACGAGGAAAAAAATTTAACTATTCACTAGGCTAATAATAATAATAATAATAATAATAATAATAATAATAATAATAATAATAATAATAATAATACTGTAGAGTGTTTAGGATAATTCTATGTCGTTTATTTCGGAATCGCTGAACTTCTTGAATGATGAATCCCGAGATATTCTGAAGTAAACCGGAGAAGCATAAAGAAGGACGGGTCGAATTTCGAATAGGAGTTATTTACTGTTGTTTGCATTTTTTATTGAAAATGTGCCTTAGCATGGAATTGCTTGCTTGAGCTTTATTGGTAGCAAAAATAGTATGCATATTAATAGTTAGTCGTTGGTCTAATAAGGCGCCTAAATGTTAAATTCCACTTTTAACAGGGCGAACTGGATTTTCCAGCTTTAATTCCGGAATGTAGATCGGCCTTGTTTTTGCGAAAAGGATAGCTTGCGTTTTGGTATAGTTCAGTTTGATTTTCCATTTAATGACGTACTTTTTTTATTTTTACGAAGTTTTCTCTTAATCTGCGTTCAATTGTATCAGTCCCGAAAGTCATCTGCGAACAGTACTAATGAAGCCTGTTGAAGTTTAGGGAAATCATTTAAGGATAGTATAAATAAGAAAGGGCCAAGTATGCTTCCTTTTGGGAATTTTGGCCACCGAGATTTTTGATGAAATGATGGTGTCGCTGATTTTTACCGAGAACTTCCTTCCTGCCAGATAATTATTTATAAGGAAGATAAAAAGTTTTGAGAATTGATATTGAATTTGCAGACGCCATGTGGTATCGAAGGCTTTTTCGATGTCAAGCAGAAGCAGTCCAGTGCGTTTGTTCAAGTTAAAGTTGCGTGTTATAAACTCGGTTAGCTTACTTAATTGCACAGACAATTTCCGTAAAAAAAAAAACCGAACTGGTGAGAAATAATGATTTTTTTCTCATTACAGTGTTCTATCATTCTAGATAGAATTACTTAAGCATTTAATTAATGAGCTGGGTCTATAATTAACAGCCATTGCATTATCCTTTCCCTGTTTTGTTTATAGGAATAATAATCGACTCTTTCCAATATTCAAAAAAAGTTTATTATGATGGTTGATTAATTTTTCTGCTTTCTCAGGTAAATTTTGGATCGTGTTTTGATCGATTTTATCCTATTATTTAATTTATTAATAATTTCATTAACGTTAACAAGAAAATCTCTGTACAATATTATGCATTTTATTAGCATGTGCTTTAGTGGAAAAGTTCTTGTTTTGCTTTTGTATATCTGGGAACAGATTTGCCCTCTATTTGCGCATTTCGTCTCATTCGCGTGTGTTAGCGGTGGAATAGCTATGTGTACGTATTCTTTTTTTAAAAGATTTGTTATTTTCCACATCGAATGGTCTTTGGCACTAATTGTAAGTTTAGTTTGTTGTTCCATGTTGTATTGTGATGTTCGTGTGGCTTGCTTTTAATTAGTTTAGCGTAGCGTTTATAGGTGATAAGTAAAGAACGATTACGAAGTTTTTGAGGCTTTTTCCTGAAGTAGTTTTTAATTTTAATTAGGTTAACTAGCGTCATTCTTTACCCGAATTTATTTTGATATTTAGGTACGTAAAGATTGGCAGCTTTTATTTTCAGCTCAGAGAACTTGTGGGCGTGACAGTTTAATGGAAAATCGGCCTTAATTGAACTTTTAAAGAAGTTTGTAATACTTCAAATAGAGTTAATTCCGTTCAGTTCGCAATTTTGTAATTACAAATTATAATCGGTTTTCTAACAGTCTGCAAGTAGCTGTAAACTTTCAAATAGATTGGGTTATGATTAGTAAGATCAAAGATTTGGGTTATTTAGTTAATGTATAATTGTTCTAGTTTAGGTTAACACTACAAACTTACCATTATTTATTCTTCCGGCGCTACCGGGCTTTATGGTGTTTTTTTTTTCTAAGTGTTAAGCGCCAGCTACATTTTTGTTAATACTTATTCCTTGACGATAGAGAAGCTAGCTCGGTATTTGTTCGCTTATTCTTATTCTTCATTAATCACAATAAACTATTTCATTTTTAAGTTAAAACGTAACTTTCTAACGAACGGGCAGGCATAATAATAATCTTAAAATGGTCGAATCGATCTAAACTTTAATAAATTATATCCAAATTATTGCATTAAAACCATATAGTTATAAAAATAACTAATACAGCTATTCGAAAAAGAAGAAGGAAACCTGAAATAAACCGAACAGGAAAAACAAACCTCTCTAGCCCGATGAAGGAGCTTGGTACACTACCCTTCGATGGTTTCGAAAAAGGCGCTATCTCACTGGCATGTAGGACTCAGCTGTGTCAGTGGTGATTGAAAATGAATTCACTGAAAACTAGATATAAGAAATTTTGCGGGGGAATATTATATTTTATAAAATGACGATTAATAATAATAATAATAATAATCAAACGAATTCAAACCAAATAAATTTTATATTATTATTATACGCTCAAATTTTGTAAGTAACCAACTAATAGATGGAAAAATACACCGCCGATAGGAGATGTGGTGCAACATACAACATAGCGCATATGGAAGAGAAAATAAATGGATACAAAGACCTAGTATTATGAAAAAAGCCGGAAGAATCCCCCGTTGGTTATATCATCAATCGGAATAGTCCCAAATAAATTAATAAACCGTTCAGAGATACTCGAATACTGAATTATATTTTATCCAATTACAGAAAGCGATCATTCTCAGCACATGTCGCCTGGTTCGAAAATTTCTAATCAGTTATCAATAACCATGAAAAATTTATAAACAATAATGTTAAATGATACTTAGTACATATCCGTATCGTACGATATTTATATGTTGCATGTGAAACAAAAAAAAATAAATATTAATAATAATAATAATTCTTTCTCATACGGTCGACTGATAATGGCGCAAGAACGAGTTCAAGCCGACTAATATGAAATTGGCGGGAGCCGAATATTTCGTAAAAAATGAGCCAATATAAGAAACAGAGTTAATGAGACCACACACTAATGCAATCTCAAAAAAACATTATTAAACATCTAAACTGCTGGACGGTTACATTGGGACACTGTATATCACAGAAAAATGAACTGCTCAGAGAAAATATTTAGGCAACATGACGCATACATGTTTGTTAGGGCAAACAGTGTTGTTTTCTTTTACTACAGACAAGAAATTTATGTTTAAATGTGTTGGAAAATATGAAATTATTAATTGTATGGTTGAAACTTCCGTTCAATCTACATATTATATAAGTTTGTGTGCCTACAAATAGTTATCAATTTTTTTTTAATTTTAGGAAGGATATAACCATAGTCCTAGCTACTGTAGCGTATTTGGTTAAGAAAACTGACGTACATTAAAAAAGCAGAAGAATTTCAGTGGCGTTAAATTGCTGTCCACAGTTGACGGGGGGTTGGGGGACTATATAAAGTGATAGATTGCATGTTTTTTAGAATAGATTATGAATACGAGGGTTGCCTTTTATATTTCGGGATTAGAGAACAAAAACAAATATTAATCATCGAAAATCACTTTATTGTTTTTCAAAATATTCCCCATGAAAATCTATAAACTTTTGCATGCGTTTGAACCAATTGTCGAAGCACTTTTTCCACTCTGATTGAGGTATCTCCAAAACATGCATTCTGAATGCAGCAACCGCTTCTTCAGGTGTCGAAAAACGTTGACCTCTCAGTTTGTTTTTTACGTACGGGAATAAAAAGAAGTCATTTGGCGAAAGGTCAGGACTATACACGGCGGAGGCCCCATCAAATCGATGTTTTGGGTGCTCAAAAATGCAGTTGTTTGAGCCGATGTGTGAGAGCTCGCATTGTCGTGGTGAAGAGTGATCCGTCTTCGGTGGTTGGTTTTCCTGATTTCTTGGAAGACAACTGGCAAACAAATTGTTGTGTACCACTCAGAATTGACTGTTCTGCGTTGTTCTAGTGGTACGGTTGCGACATGTCCAGTTTTTCCGAAAAAACATGCGACCATTTGCTTGGAAGTGCTTCGTGCGCGAACAACTTTTGTTGGATTTGGCTCATCTTGAAACACCCATACAGTCGACTGCTGTTTACTTTCGGGCTCATACGCGTAAATCCACGATTCATCGCCTGTCACGATGTCATAGATGTGTTTTGAAGCACCGCGATCGTATTTTTTGAGCATTTCTTTCGACCAATCGACACGAGCCTTTTTTTGAGCGATTGACAAATTGTGTGGGATGCAACGCGAACAAATTTTTTTGACAGTTAAATGTTCATGCAATATTGAGTGTATGTTGGTCCCACTAATGCCTAAGGTTTTTTTTTATGTCACGATAGGTCACATGACGATCTTGCAATATCAGTTCGCGCACAGCATCAATGGTTTTCGGAACAACAACTGATTTTGGACGACCTTGACGAAATTCGTCTCGGAGTGAACTACGACCACGATTGAATTCACCATACCCACGATAAACACTGGTCCTTGATGGAGCTTCATCGCCAAAAGTCGAATTAAGTTCATCCATGCACTGTTGCTGCTGAGTTAATCCGCGTCGAAAGTTGTAAAAAATAATCGCACGAAAATGTTCACGATTTAATTCCATTTTTGGGGGCAGATGAATCTTTTAACTTCCGGTAAACAACACAAATAGCGCTCGTATGTCAAAACGTTTTGAGTAAGTATGTATAACCTAAAAAACGTCGAACTTTACGATAGAGAGCTGTCAGTTGCCAGATTGCAACACCAGGGTTGCCAAATCCCGAAATATAAAAGGCAACCCTCGTAATTTTATTGGCGAATTTAATGAACATGGTTTCACTGAAAATTATTGAGAAGTTTGGTCTGTCGAATTGAACAAAAGAAAAAAAATGTCTCTTTTTTATAATTAACAATAATTCTCAATGTTCAATGTTGGACGTTTATCAACTTGAACTTTCCTTAATAGAAAATATAAAAATCAAAAATAAACAATTTTTTCATCAGAAAATGCAGATAAACTGATTGTAAACAACACTATAAGCAAAATATAGCTTTGACTGTGAATTATTTAAAACATCTACAAAATTAAAACAGTATAAGAGTAAAAATAAGTAGTCTGTTTTTCTGTACTCTGGCACGCAAAAGATGCCACCTTTGACGTCACAACCGCAAACGTTTGTGCAGAGGGTAGAAACTAACCTCATTTGCAGTGCGGGAGTTCGAAATCTAATGCAAATATTTTTATCCAGGGGCGCGAGATTCAGTTCGTTCTAAAGCTCTTCTCCACCTTCAGTTCCGATAATCTGACAGATTTTCAAAATTTGATCCACATTATGAGGCAGGTAGATCAAAATTCACTCTAATCATTAAGCCCTTTAAGTCGTACCCAATCGCTTATCCAAACATCAGCCCCAGGAAGGATCCCAACCATTATCCTTTAAGCTAAGTCTATTCAATAGTCTGATCTCGAATTTTACATGTGTAGAGACCGAAACTAACAAGTATAAAAACTACTTTCTTTTTTTATTTTTATTTTTGTGCACATCTGCCCCAGGCATAGACGCGTGCTACACTACTATTGCGCACATTCCTATTATACATGTAATTATTTCTTACAAAGTGAGGGAGGATACAATTCTCGAAGAGCGCACTTGAAATCCACATTCTGAAGTAATTTTTCGTAGCGTGTACCGTTCTTATATATTTATTTTTACGTTTTTAAATTTTGAACGCGGAAGTATTTTCAAGATACATATGTCTATGAGTGGTCTGGGTCACTACAGACAGACCTACAGAAGCGTATCAGTACTGCATAAGTGTATGTCATCACAGAACAGTCATTGAACCGCGGCAACACGTAGTATACCGGTTATAAAATGAGCAAGAATGAGATGTAAATATTTATTTCATTATAACGGATCTTTTGCAGCAACGAAAGTTGAAAATAACCATTAATTATTTCTTTTTTTGACAGGTAATAAACTTTATATATCATTTTGTAGAAAAACATGCAAATTATTTTTAAGAACTGCTAGAACGAGATCGTCGGAAATTATACGTTCCATGCGTGACATAAAGCGTTTGAGAAGAATTATTATTATCATGCGACTAATTTGGAATACTTGGTGTGAGGGGAAAAGGACGCGTGGTAATAAATTTGGTAGCCTTAAGTGGTTACCGTAGATGATATGTGCTATCATAGATGTAGCGGTTTCGATGGCCTTGGTGTGCAAATAAAAAAATAATTGGAACAATAACATTCTAGTCGATGACAAAAGGAAAAAAAGTAATTAAACATCTGAGACTTGCACGGTAGATATGATTAGAAAAATAATTTACGGTAGACACTATGCTATACAAAAATTCGTTTATTTATAACGCTCCGCGTTTCGGACAGCTTACACTGACCATCAGTTCGAAAAGTATTTCATAATGCAATCATAATGATTGGAGTCGCCATACACTGAGACAATACGTTTTTCTTTGGTTAAAACATCTAGCGAACTCGGGGGAAAAAAAAGCAAATAAAAGTTTTAAAAAAATATTATATTCGGCTGGCAAATAGGTGGTTGTGAAGAGTAGAGGGGAATTGGCTAAGTGGTGATTAAATTTCAAAGGGGTAATTAAGCGCAACCTAAAAAGAAAATCAGGTAAATTTCTTCACGCTCGTTGGGCTAACAACTGATTACCAACGACGGCCCGATGGTCTCCGGACCAGTGCTTCTCAACGTTTTTTTTTTATCATGCTTCGGCTGTGTATAAACTCGACCGTTTTCTATACTCAACCGGTAAATAACTCGCCTTACGGGCCAGTTTTAATTTTAAGAAAACCTGTATGACAAATTTTACAATGTAATTCCATACATATTTATGTATATCGCTGTTGCCCAGCAACGTGTTATCGGTATTATGCTAAATTTCTTACAGTCGTATTAAAATGTTATTGAAAAAGAAAAATGAATATTAGATAATCTTTATTTTTAAGCGCTCCATGATATAGATATTAATATAGCAAATATTAAATTTTAATAAGGAGGGAAAACTTTTTGAGTGTTTTAAAAAAATTCAGAAAGCGCGGTAATGACGCAAAAACATTTTTAGACACTCGTATGATATACATTTACATAAATGCTGCCGGAAAACTATACCATCACGTCGTAGTATTATAAATTCAAAATGGGGATGTTTTGAAATTTTTTATTTTTTTTTTTCGATTTCAGCCTCTATGGACTACACTAAACAACTAAGTTTTCATTTTACATTTTTTCCTTCTTCCTTCCTTAACATCTTTCCAGTATTTCTTGAGACCCTCCATCAAGGCACTTTTATGGCTTATCGAAAGCGACCTCTTCCGGTTAACTTGTTCTATTTTAAAGATTGACGTGGCAACTGTTTTATGAAACCATTCCCCTTATTAAACATCGTGTGTTTCAGTAACATCCATTAATTCCATATTATTATGCGGAGGTAAATTTTTAATTCATCTTGTTTTATCGTATTCAATTACCTAATTTTTCTTTTTATTTCTTACTATTTCTCATCGATAAATTAAATTTACAAATGTTCCCTTATAAGAACAATTAACGTATATTCTCGATAACATAAATAAAATAGCCCCAATGATGCGATTAGTAATTTAACATTTTTCAGTGAAAATGATAATTCATGTTTTTGACACAACCGAATGAAATTCTAACTGTCATTTCTAGTTTTTGTACCTATTAACGAGCTTTTATCAGTTCACGAGAAAATAAACAGAAGTTTACGAGTGCCTAGCCAATGTCCGATGTAGGGTAGAGAAAAAGTTGAGAAACATAGTGGGCTCGAAATTAATCGCTTTTATACGATTTTTTGAGTATCTTGGTGATCGGCTATTAGTTACCAGTTGTCAAATTACTCCGAAACGTATTTTCGTATGTATCCTAAAATAGTTACCAGTTGGCGTCCGCCCGAATAGAGGGGTTATTTTTAGTATCGTGGTGGTATGCTTGAATTTATCAGAAAAACATTTAAATTAATTTTAAGTTGATGAAGTAAAAAAAAAGAATGAATAAAATGAAACTGAAAAAATGTTTATTATTATTATACTACATTATACATATTATATTATATTATATTATATTATATTAAAATTTACGTACACATGCATGCATTATAGCTTGTATGAAACATTGAAAACAAATTTTTGGTTTAATAAAAACGTCTGAAAAGGAGAGAATGTCTGTTTTTTTTGTTTTTTTTATTTTCATACTATGCATATTTCTCGAGCTCCATATCTTTAACTTCACAATGCTACTATTATTATCATCACCATTTGCGACGATCCGTTAACGATGTTGTTATAGTCGCTCATTAAGCGTTTTTTACTGTTTTATAGTTCATCTCAATGCATTGCACAAGCGTATTAGATACCCAATAGACATTTTAAAAGATCATTTATTTAAACAACATTACAAGTATTTGGACAGGCGGCACGATCTAGTATTTCTGTTGTTGACAGCTACACATGTTAATAATAATCCTGCTCGAACGTTTTACCTCGTGCGTCGAATGTACCGTTATACATACCCACACAACCATCTCGTTCACGCAGTTCTTTAAAGTAATTTAAACGATTTTCTAAAGACGATATAAGGCTTGTTACGTGTCAAAAAGGGATTGTCAATGATTATTTTCGACCGTCATTGTTGTAAAGATCCGTTATTTATCTCGTTCTATAACCAATGCTACTCATGCAATACCGATAGGCTTCCGCGGGTCTATCTGTAATGACGCAGACCACTCATAGACATATGTACCTTGGAAATACTTTCGTGTCGGAAATTTAAAAAAGGAAAATATAAAAAGATAAGAACGGTACACGCTACGAAAAATGAATTCAGAATGTGGGTTTCAAGTGCGGTCCCCGAGAATTATATCGGAGGAGACTCCAGCTTTGTGGCTTTAGCGGACTCGGAAGAAATAAAACAAAATAAAATGAAATAAATCTTACGAAAGATCAGTAAAAAGGAAAGATGAAAGGTGTGTGTGTAGGGTTAATTTTTGGAAATGGAAAAATAAACTTAGGCTAATTCGAAAATACTCGTCTACGATCTGGATTTCAGGAGCGGATGATACATGCAGATGTGTACGTGAATAAAAAAAAAAAAAAAAAATGAAACATTTAGAACATGTTAAATTTAATTATATTTGTATTTTTCCCTTCCGTCAACCCTACAAAACTCTGTTCCGCCATAGCGACGAATCGTTAACACGAAGTTGTTTGCTTCCCTAATCTTCCACACGTCAAGCACCTAAAGTCCTCTTCATGTTAGAAGTTAGAGGAAAAAATAATGAAAAGAGGAATTATTTCAGAACGAAAATGCGACAGTAACTTAATTTCGTATTTCTTTTAATGTTTGTAATATTGTAAGAAATTGTTTACATCAGAATGCATGCAGACAAAAAAAAAGGAATACAGAACCGGGGGAAATAACGTTCCTGTAACGATCACTTTTCCGGCATGAATAATTTGCACGTCATGAAAGGAGTGAATTAAAGTATTTTATACTCCGTAAACAACTGAATGACAAGAAAAACCAACGCGCAAAACTTAATACGCGCAAACAAATTTTAATGGGAGATTTTACAATTACAGAAGCAAACTTGTTCCGATTTTGACAACCTATATATTAGTGAAATAATTTATCTTAACAAGCTGTGTAATTGACCTACTTACTCTGTTCCCCCAAAACAAAAATTCTTCCATGCATTAATCAATTGTTTTATTTCCTCTTTTTTTTTTTCATTACAATTCCGTACACATATAATGAACGAAATCCTAATAAGATAGTTCAGAAACAAAAAAGATATCAAATTAAAATATTATACGACAGTTCAGGAACGGGGCTTGACTTATGGACTTCAAAATTGGAACATAAATCTCAGTTAAATTTCCTTCACAACACTGTGCAATTTCTGGACAGTCGATTTAGGGTATATGTCAAAAAAAGCAAAAACCCGCCAATAAAGTTTAATATTGAATTTAAAACAACCTGAAAAATCTCTTTAAAAAATAATAACTTACTACCAGAGATAATTCTTTAAAAGTGAAATTCAAACGGTAAAACAAAAATCAGAAATTCTTTCATAAAATGAAAAAAATCGCCGATGAAAAAATCTTAACTCTCCCCCACTTGGAGCAAAAAACAAAAAAGTATATGTATATTCGTGCAAATTACGACATAAAATTTAGCATTGCAGGCTGAACTTGTGTATAGACGATTCGTCTTACCGCACGCAACGTATGAAATACGATTATAAATTATTACAAAGTATAATTTAGCAAAACGTCGTTGTAGGAAAATATTAAAAAAACGAACTGGCGTTGGAAAGTATAAGTTGTGCAGGAAGTTAGGATGTGGGCGATCGTAAGGGGAGTATTACATGCAGGACAGGTCGGCCGTTCTTCTTTTGCAAACAGGAACTGATGCGTAAGACGTGTATGTCCGGACCGAACGCGGCAGAGGACTACGTCATTCCGCCTGGACGTCGACATTATCGGATTTGTGACCCTGGAGTCGTAGTAAGAAAGAATAACGAATCGTTCCGTTGCTTTCGTCTTTAGCTTACCCCGAACATGGGTCAGGATATCTTTACTCGGCGTTGGTATGAATGGAATTGGTGTTATATTACATAATTCTGCTGCCGCTGTGTCAGCCTCGTTATTAGCTCCAAGATTGCTGTGCCCCGGTATCCACGCGAGTACAATTTGGCCCGAATAAGTAAACGCTTTTTCCGATATAGTTTTCATGAAGGGATGTTGATGTTCGTGTCTGTTCTGTATACATCTGATGGAACTAAGGGAATCTATGCAAATTAGTATATCATGCTTTAACTCCGATTCTGCAGTACCAATTGCGCAAAAAATTGCACATAGCTCTGTTGACAGCACGGAGAACGTTAATGGAAATGAACATCGAATTGTCCCACGTTTATAAACAACGGTACAACCACAGGAATTTCCTTTTTTTGCTCCATCCGTGCATAGTATTTCATGACCATTATACATATTCAGAAGATTCTGGAACGAGTCCTGAATAGTGAATTGTGGTGATGAGCGAAGATTTAGGAGAGATGTGTCGCATATAATGGGAAAGGATATCGAAGGGGGAGTAGACAGTTGGCTAGTTTTGCAGAGAGGAGGCAGGTTAATGTCAAGGTTTTGGAAGATGTTTGTAATCTTGTTGTGAAAGAATAAATTGGAATAAGGAATAGATTGGTAGTTGTGATAAAACATTGTAGAGTCAGGTAGATCAGGAGTTGTGAGTGAGTGCATATGGAATTTAAGGAGGATGTAAGAATAATGAAGATCCGCGGGAAGTTCTCCAGAATCGTAAAGCAAACGGTTTATTGGTGTTGATCTCAATGCACCAAGTGTAAGACGTAAGGCTGTATGGCGGACTAAGTTTAATCGTTTCAAAGCTGTTGGTGTAGCAGACACGTAAGCCGGAAAACCGTAGTCACATTTTGATTTTAACAGAGGCTCTGTATACTCTGAGAAGAGAAATTCTGTACGCACCATAGATAGTATGTGACAACTTTTTTCATCAGATTTAGCCTTTTCGTGCAAGCAGCTCTGAGATAATTTGTATGATCCATCCATGACAGCCTTCTGTCGAAAATATACGATATTTTTTTTTGAAATGGGATTCTTTACTCTTTCCAGCCTTGTATTTGTTTTCATGTTTGGAGTATTTGTGTAGGGATACATTGTTGTTACCAAATTGTAACGTTTATTCTACCGCACCTGCATATGTTTGCTGTTATTATCTTAGACGAATATGAACATACCGAAATACAGTTTATTTCAAATTCCAAGGATCTAACGTTAACCGATTTTAGAAAGGTAACGAACGAACGATAGTAACGAATTGTAAAAATAATAACTAGATTTTATTTATTTTTTTCGTTTTGGTACGAATTTAAAAATTTTTCGATACGAAGTAGAAATTTTCGAAAGAAAAAATAGCACAAATTAAGCGTAAAAAAGTGACGTACAATATTGAATACTTCAAAAAATTACAAAAAATTACCTATACGCATACAGAATATTTCTTCCTCGAGATATACAAGATACTCATTTCAGGATATTGGCGTCGCATGTACGAAAAGACAATAAGTCGTCAACTTCTGGGCCGTGGTCACATGAAATATCAAAAACGGATTGAGTAGGTCCCATTCCGGTTTACGTATTTATTCGAATGTTTGATTTTAACTCGATCCTTATATCAAACGTACATACTACAATCTTTCCTTTGTTTTAGACAAATCTGCAGCTCATGCGAAGAAAGCGCTTGTGCGCGCAGTGTGAGCTCCTAGATTATGTTAAAAATTAATGTTTCAGCTTGCTCAAGGTAAATTACGTACATCAGTTGACCAGAAAAAATGAAAAGTACTGGTATTATGGCCGCTTTCAATTTGAAATTTTTAAAAAGGTTCAGCAAAAATGCTTTCAACCTATGAACGGGCATTTTTTTTTTTTCTCCAACAAATGTAACCGGTTTTCTTTGCTCATTCTGTATATAAGAACTAATGTGCCCCCATTAAACCTAAAATTACTTCAGAGATGACAGACTGCACTGTACAATCGAGACTGGTTTCTCCGATGACGAAAGAAAGTTCAAAGAGGGAAGACTACCTTTTTAAAAGGTTAAAATGTTACTAAACAGAAAATCAGAGCTGTAGGGAAAAGTGTGATATTGAGTGCACAACTGTGGCCAGCTACTTTTATAGTTACTTACGTATTAATAATGAAAATGGTAGATGATACATATTTAATAATGACAGTTTATTATTAATAAGAATGAGTAGAATACCACCAGCAAGAAAGGAAAAAACTAAAAAGCAACAAAATTACCGACATGGATGTGCTGATGAAACGGTATGGGCGTAACAAGATAGATACAACTTACACGCGTTAAAAGTATTTATTTTATTTATATTTTATTTATCTTGCTTTATTAAAATTAGTTTTAGTAAAAAAAAAAAAAAAAGTTTTTTTGGAAAATAAATTAACTATCATTGTCCTCCAATTATCAATTACATTAAAGTGTGGTTGGATTTGTAGAGTATGATCCTGAAACCGCAGGTACATTAGCGACATGCAGTAAAACATAAATCAAAATTTGTAATGTAAGGTAATTTTACAGAATTACCGTAAATACAAACGTATATATGTGTGTGTGTAAAAATAAATATTGTTTCAATTAATCAATACATGGACTTGTTTTATCTTTATTTATTTTATGTTTTATGTACAATAATCATTCGGTAATGAATGTATATTGGATGTTGTTTTTGTGAAACGGAGGAAATAGTAAAACGCCGATTTTCAGGTCAAACGGGGACGAATATGTCAATTTTGGACGGTTTTCTTGGTTGGCATTTAGATTTAGTTTTTGAGCAAATTTTTAGATCAGTTTAGGTTTTAGTTTTAGCGATATTTCAGTTTCGGCCAAAAGATTAAAAATGAAATTTCGGCTGAAACATAAAAGTAATGCAAGTTATATAATAATTAAAACAAATGTTAAATACATTCTACAACAGCAAACCGTAATATTAGTTAAGGGTTTAAGATCTGAAAGTAATATTTCCGGTATAGAAAATATTCAAATTCCCGTTGCAGGATTCGTTATTAATTTCGTTGCAACTGAAGTATATTTTTTTGTAGGACATGACTAATACACCGCATGGTTACTAAATTGTGTACCGAAATATTTGAAAAAAATTTTAAAAAACTATTATAAAAAGTTATTAATAATGTAACGTTTTTGGATAACTAATACTCGTAATTAGATAGTTATTGGGTAATATGTCTACGTTACAAAGCTACTTCCTGCCACTTCATGTTCTTCATTGAAACACTTATTAGTCAATTGAGCTCCATATCTGAAAATCAAATTGTTTTCGTCACTGCAATCATTTGGTTTTTACTCCTTCCTGATCACTCCATTGTCGTTATACCATATTTTCACTTATTTTATAATCTGTTCATTTACATTCCTCCCCCCTTGATACTCGGACTTTATATGTGAAAAATGTTAATTTTTTATTTTTTGGTCTTAAATTTATATATTTATGAACAGATTTTTTCTGTCTTAGGGTAATACGTTTAACACCGTCCAACAAAAAATGGTCGTCGCATTTCATGTTCCGCCGAAAATTATCGATCTTTCTATAACCTGTCTGTCGTGATCTAACCAAAAGTTTCGCTCAACTAAACAGCACACACATCCATCATTTTGAAGGGACCGATTTTTTCATACGATGATCTCCCATAATTATACATTTAAGTGAACATCTTTTTCAATCATATCTTTCAACCTCGTCGTCTTGAGCAATTTATTAAAATTAATTTATTACCTCAACAGCAAACTATATTAGTTGAATAAGGATTTAAAATTCGAGTATTCCCGGTAGCAAATATTGAAAATTCTGTTGTAGGATTTTTTATTTCTCTATAAAAAATAATAAAAAATAATAAAAAACATTACCTTTTTTAACCCCCACAGTGAGTACAGCAGCTATGCTAGGAGCGCGACTTTTATGTTTAGATCATGTCTTAGATGACTTCAATAACGCAAAAAGTGAAGTAACAGAACGCGGTGTATTAACTTACGGCAGAAATTAATAAAATATTATCTAGAATTCATTATTTACCATGATAATCGTTTTATTTAAAATTTTATAAATTCAATTATTTTTTGTATTCGTTCCGTACGCATTTCTGTACCGCTGGTCGCATACCAACTAATTAAAACTTCATATTTCATGAAGAGAGAAGGTAGAAAATTCAACCATACCCCTTCATACTTTCGTTTTGCATACGGGACAAACAAACATACAAACAAATGCATGTTAATTTTTGTATATACAGTGAGTGATATTAATCGTTGAACCAAGTTGGGGAAAGTACCATAGCTTGGTAATGGCTAAATGAAATATGCGACTGTTGTGTGAGACGAAAGAGAATATATCGAAGTTTAAGTCACCAAAATTTGATCGAGTTCAAGGCAGTAGATCGGAAGTTAGAGCAGCACACGTGAAAGTGCGACGAAGTGACCCGTTACATTAATCTTTGAACACGTAGAAAAGGAACCAGTGCATGAAAAGATTTCGCTGTGAAATAGTGTAGATTCGTCACGATTCAAAAAAGTATGCTTGATATTCGAAAAGATGTCGCGTAAAGGCCAACATACCCCTCTTGTGGTCCGTAAACCCGTAATTACGAACCACAAGGAAGGTTTATCGGGAGGTCAAATATCGAAATTACTAAATATTCGGAGAACCACCGTATACGCGATTTTACGGCGCTTCAAACAAGAAAATCGCATGCATTCAATTCCGCAAAAAGGACAACCGAGAAAATTAACTGAAACTGATGAACGTTGAATCAGGCGGAAAATCGCAAAAACACCGCAGGTAAGCGCACCACAATGAAGTCGTGAACTAGTCCAAAGAGCAGGTGTAACCATTTCGGCCGCAATTGTACGCCGAGCAGTGAAACGAATGGGCTACTTTTCGCGAACGGCTCGTAGAAAACCCTACACATTGGTGCAGCGAACAAACAAAAGCGTCTCGAGTTCGCAAAAAAGTACCAGTTTGAACCGGAAACATTTTAGTGTGATGGCCTTTTTACGGATGAATCGAAGTTCAACCTGTTGGGCAGTGATGGAAAAGTCTCAGAGTATGGCGTAAACCCAATACAGAGCACTGGAAAGTAAAAACATAACTACCTTAAGAAAACACGGTGGCGGCAATATTAAAGTATGGGGTTGTTTTGCCGTGAGTGACGTAGGTGCAGTCGAGTTCATCACAGGGAATATGGATGCTGCTATGTACATAGAGATCCTGAAAAAGAATCTACGCCCCAGTGCGGAGAAATTGAAAATCCTAAGTTTGTTTCGTTTCTACCAGGATAATGACCCGGAGCATACGGCTTATCGTACGCGTGAGTGGCTCTTATAGAACTGCCCGAAGGTCCTCGAAATGCCGCCACAGTCCCCAGATTGTAATCCAATTGAGTACCTGTGGAATTATGACCGCAAAATTCGAGAGAAACCGGTCTCGATCAAGCATGAATTGCAAGATCGTCTACAAGAAGAATGGGCAAAGATTCCTGTACAGTACCTGGAAGAAGTTCGTTTTTTCCATGCCGCGAAGGCTTAGAGCCGTTGTAGAGGCCAAAGGTGGTCATACGAAATATTAAATTCTCACTCGCTGTCCTAGAAGGAAGAATTTTTCCGTAATTTGGAATGTGTTCAACGATTAATGTAACCTCGTGATTTCGCTATTTTTGTGTTCTTTGTAACCGATGCTGTATTTTATTTTTTCCTACTTTTTTGTTTCTGTACATGTGTAAGAGATTCTCCGTTTTGTTATTCGCCTAAGAAAATTCAGAATGTACCTTTTTTTCTTTCTTTTGTTTGTTTCGATCTCGACTGTTCAAAGAATAATGTCACTCACTGTATATATATAATTATCCTGTTTTATTTATTTTCTTTAGAAAATATTTATTGTACAATCGTGTGATATTTAGTATAAAATTTATTCAGTTCTGTTGAATTATTTCTTTGACACAACTGTACTAATAATTAATGTTATGTTTAAATTATACATGTTTCTTCAGAGTGGTACAGGTAGAGTATAATTTTCACGAGGAGTCATGTTACGCTCTCAGTAATTAATATAAATGAAATTATTTTTTAAATAATAAAATTGCCTAAAAAGAATAGTTAATTTTGAATATTTTCATTTACAGATCTATCGCAGAACGCTTACTGTAATTCTTGGGGATTCAATACGTTCACGTCGATTCAAGATAGTATTCCATATTTTTTCATTTTCTTAATTTACAGCCATAAACGGGACATGCAATTTTTTTTTTTTTTTTTTTAGCCAGGACCACCATTGCGAACACTTAGAATTTTAATTAGACCATAACTTTACTCTTTTGATTTTTATTTTCTGTTAAAATCGTTGTAACAGGTTTTTATGGTTTTCCCCTATCATAAACATCAATCACACCACTGTTAGCAATAACGTTAACGAACAGCGATGGAAGAATAATAGATTGGCAGGTGTTTAACTTCCCTATAGGACTATAAATGTCTACATTACTCATAAATTGTACTCTGCAAGATTACACTATTTCCTCAGTGGATATCGGTTAAGAATAAAATCTAAGCAATATTTTATTTACAGTGATCCTTTTTCTGTCGCTACATTTCCCGCATTATTAAACATTTATTTTCATTTTAGCTAAATAAACGAGCCTGGATAATATTTTTATTCTGGAAATATTCGTTACGTAACACGCCCTTCTATATTTTTTAATATGTTCTCTTTAAATTTTTTAGTATTCTAGTTTATTTTTGTCTTTTATTTGTAACTTTTATTCCGATCTTCATTTATTTACTCTCCTAGCGCTGCGACATATTCTTCCTGATTAAAGTTGTTTGACAGCTCGCGCAGCATCATCGTACTTAGCGCACCCTATCAGCGCAACCCTTAACTGAATTAGTGCACCTTTCGTTAACCATCAAAACCTCAAAGTACTTATTTACCGTGTGATTGGCACACTGAACGTGGAAACAATAGCCTTAATTTATTTCTTACCGTTTTAATAGCGCATCTACATACTTAGTGCAGCTCTCTATTGGCTAACTAATCCTACGTGCTAATCGTCAGACTTCTATAATACTCAAAAATAACAATCACGCAAAAGTGCGTAAATGGTAGCAAACTTGGGGATACCAGTCTGAAATTCATTGTAATCGTTTGTAATAGATAGCTGAACTACACCTAGCGGAGCCCTTAATTGTATCTTGGGTATCCCGCATTAGCCTCCTACATCCAAAAAAATAGTAAAATAACCTGCTTCCGTTCCCATCCATTTGGCTGAGATAGGGTTCTAATATTTTTTATCAGTGATGAAAATGACATAGGTAACATTTTAAAATCACTTTAGCATAGTGTGTAGGTTTCACATTCTCATTTCATTTGCAACGATTAGTAATCAAACATTTATTGTATAAAGATGTACGTATGTGTCTACTCGCCATCTTGATTTTATTAATTATCGTATAAAATTGTATTTACCTAATGTCCCGCCGAATATAAAAAAATACAGCTTTGTCCATATCTCTTGGTCGTATTTCATCATTAATTTTACGTTTCTAAGCAGCTATCATAAAAAGAAACATTTAGAACAGAAAAAATCACGATCGGACCTAAGCATCCAACGAATGAAAACCGCACGCACACTTAACTGCGCACAAAAACAAAATATTATTAACAGTTTCAGAAAATAAACATAGTTCGAATATCAAATAAATTACGGTTAGGTTAAACCTATAATAACTCGGTGGTGTACGAATACATGGATGAATTGTCTACAAAATAAATAAATGAAACGTGACATCTAACGGACATACATTCGTCAAAAAGTACGTACTTCTCACATCAGTCCATCGTCAAAAATATATCGTTCATTAAACAACGACGGGCTTTAGAAATTGTGTGGGTCGGCCGCCGATTTTCATTCCTCGAGTTATTTTAATAGGAATTTTGAAAATTCATTTTATTAAAAAAGTCTGCAGTGTACGAGGCTCTCATTGATGAAATAGCTGCGCAAATAATGACGTGACGTATGCGACATTCTGTATAAAGGTACAAATAAAATGTAGACACGACAGGAAATCGAAGAAGAGAGATTGAAAAGAAAAATTAAAGAAAGGAAGAGAAACAGAATAGATCAGTGATGAAGATGTGAAAAAATAGAAAGAACCGTACAGAAGAGGAAAAACTAAAGAAGAATCTTAGTGTGCAGCATAGGCGGAAACTTGGAAGGAGTTCAGTTACAGCTAAGAGAAGCCAATGAATTCAGTTCTTATTGCTGAGAGTTGAATGTGTCATATTAAGATGTGCGAAACCGTTTCGCGCAGTTAAAAATAATAATATTTTTTTTTTTTTTTTTGAACGCACGATACCTAAAATGGTATAAAGTATCATAATATTAAAAAATGTAAATATTCCAATTTAATTTCTAACTCTGGAAGGGATGTCTTTAATCGCTGGATATTTGAAAATATTTGAAAAAATGTCGTTGCGATAGCTTGGTTGCTAGAGCACTTGATTTCCGTTACGGAAGTCCTAAGTTCGATCCCAGGCGACGATAGAAATTACAAAATAAATTATTAAATTAATAGCTCTAATAATCACGTAGAAGGCAATGGCGAAATGTGCATAATATGCACGCTAATTAATGTGTAGTAGGTAGACATAAATAGGACTACGTTTTTGTATAACGATATGAATCAAACAATCACAATATTAATTCTAAATGTAGTCTTGCATCTACACTAGCGTCGCATATTGCAATTGCTTGGGACACACTACCTGCAGTCGTTGACGCTCAGAAACTGAGTGTGGCACTATAATGATTCGAAAGATGAAAATAAAAAAGAACTAGAAGTTAACAAACTTCCCAACCAATCACTGATGTACTCAGATAGTACCGTCGCCGAATGGTACATTTTTGAATGAACAAAGAATCATTAAAATCAGACCGTATGGGTAACGCGCGAAGGAACATAAAAAAAAAAAAAAACAAAAAAACATACGACCTATGTATAACTTCGTTCTTTTTTGAAGTCGGTAAAAAGTATAATATATTAATTCCATGGATATAAGTAATTTTTTGGATAAGCCTTTTAAACAACATAACAGTCACGATGTATTGATACAAATTTCCCGTTACGATGGCATAAAGTTCCAAAAAGTTGAAGTTTCAGCACGACTGGTTATCTCGCTGGCTTCGATTCCAGAAAAGAAGACGAAGGACTTTGTAAATAATGCGTCAACTTATGACAAAAACAACCAACAAGTCAGTTCGCTGGTAAAGAAAAGCAAATAGTTTTCACGCTGGAAAAATGCTCTGTGCAAACTGATTATGCACACCAAAATTCAAAATACCATCAACGGTCACCGAGAAGTATTGGTCATTTTCGTGAGGTGTACAAAAATTCATCTCTATCCTTTCGAAAGATACTTGATTTTGAAAGGCATAAACAAATTCTCGAAAACAGAAAATATTTCATGCGTTAGGCAAAAATTGCATTACGAGTATATAGAGATGCGGGTGTTATTTTATTAACTAGCAATGACGATAATTTCAGAACCATTTTAAAGTATCGAAATCTCTGGAACAGTTTTAGAAAGGCCGAAAATTAGATAATACATTGTTGTAATTCCTCAAAAAAATGTTAAAAAAGAATTTCAGCATTCTACTCGTAATTGTTGAAACAGTGGACGTTTCCGGTACCGAACAAACGTCAATTACTACTAATTGATATAAACAAGTTTATTTTAAAGTTTGTAAATATTTATAAATATAAAATAGAGTCCTGAATAGCAAAAAAAATAAACACTGTTTTAGTTCTATTTGACTGTACGATATATTGTTCGGTGATAATGGGCTATGACCGAAAAGGTTTCCAAAATAAGACATTTATTTTAATTTATGAAAGTAAATTATTTGATATTTATTTTCGTTCGTTATTAATGAATTTATTTATTTTGTATTTATAATTGGAATGAAATATTTTTGTCATTTTCTTAAATAATATTTTTATTAAACTGAAAGGGATTATACGCTTAAAATGTTGTCCCCTCACCCGCCCTCGAGACAAAACTGTAAATACGCAACTGCCTAAATTTATAAAATAATTTATTTCCAGTATTAAACAGCGAACGAAAACGGTACAAAAATTAAAAGTGTTTATACCATTTAATCAGATGTCTTTTTGTTTCCTGGTTAGTTCTAAAAATAAGCATAATGCATTTTCGTTTTTCATTAGTAAGTTCAATGCTATTTGCAAATGAATCCGAAAGAAATATACTTTAATAAACACGGAAATAAAGGAATTTAATGTAATGCGTCACCTTCGTCATACACTCGTAATTAATGTAAACCAGTTCATTCGACGTTTAGTTTAAACTTGTTTGCTTAGAAGCAACCATTAAATAAATGTATACGTATATACTTGAAAATAATACCTCAAATGTTGGTTACGTGTAATATTGAATAAATAAAAACAATGGCAAATGTTGAATGCCGTAAATTGAATGACGGTAAATATTATTGGGAAAAGTTAATAAGGCGATGTTGAATTTTTAATAAAAAAGGCTACTATCAGTTCAGCAAATTATCCGAGCATATCAGGAAAGGAATCAGCAAATGAATTAATTAAATTGATTAAAAACGTTCATATCTTCTAGTTAGAAGCGTAATAATTTATGAAAAGTTAAGCGAAAGAACAATAATAATAAAGCAATACAAAATAACAGTTTTATCCTCCCCGGGTTTGAAAAGAACAGGTAGGCGACAACCTTTTTTTATCGATATATACGTATTCCCCGGTTTTATTAATAAAGATTAAATCCTAATGATTCTTGTAAATTTATTTACATTTAACTCAACCCATGCTTCTCGCAACGCGTAGATGATAAAGAATGCTAACGGGAAAAGAAAAATCAATTAAATAATCAATAAAACGTACATCCCTAAATGTAGGAGTGCTTTTTATTCAGCCCCGGTTTTTGGCCAGTTATTCACAATCGAGAAGTCCGACGCTGTTGTATTTTAATTTGTATAATACTTGAGCCGATAAATTGTACCGGTAGCGTCTGACATATTTTTATACACTCTTTAATCATTGTTGCTCTCTGTACGCTATATACCTCACATTCTTACTCAAGGCAGGCCAGCGAACCCGGCTTCGTACAATTTTCACACTGATGATCAACTAAATCTGAGCGTTTCAAATAGACTGGGCAGCGCACGTGATCTGACCTGATTTTACAGGTTGCAACGATGTAGTCCCGACTTGTATTTACTTTGGTCAACACCGTCGCTTTATACTTACGAAACTGTATTTATCTTGTATTATGCTCATTTGCATAATTCTCCCTTTATGCGAACTCTCCTATTCTTCAACCACCTGCTCTTTAATTTTAGGAAGTTATAATCTGCAGCTAATTCCGCCTATTCTCGATCTATCGTCCGATTTAAGCTAGTGTCTTTTGTCGATTTATGCGTTATTTCGTTTCTAGTTAATCCCTTATAACGTACCTTCTGCTCATCTTATGCGCTAACTGTTTCAATTTGATTACCCAATATACAGTATTATCACTATTCCCCACTTTCTGCACTGCCGTATTCTGATAAAATTCTTTACTCCGTGTTTCTTACTTGGAAACGTTAGCGCTTTGTAAATAGCCATACATTTCAGTGTTGTGAATCTGCCCTTCTCTTGTTCGACGGACATTTTCCTTGCATATAGTACAATGCAACGCCGGAGGGCGATATCTTTTGTTGGATGAGTGTAAAATTTTTCAATCTTTGGAAATTTCTGTAAGATGCCTGTTCTTAATATAACATTATTATCCTGTTCTTTTTTCTGTGTGCTCTTCAACCCTTCACCTAGGTCTATTCTAAGTGCTACCTTCAACACTTCATACTCACATGAATACGTTGGGGCCATCCGCCAGCTTTTGATGTTTATTGTTCCTAGATCCCGGTAGCTGATTACTAACATGGATATTTTCATTACTGTGGTTCGCCTTGCACTTATTATTGCATACAAAGTGGTTAATTAATCGTGTGAACAATGAGTTCTATCAGCCATAATTTTTTGATATTATATTTATTTGCCAGCTACTCTTGATATATAAGAAAAGGAACTTCACCTGGCGCCGCTTGACGTATTTGATTGAAGTAGATAGTAAAAGACCAAGGTCTTCGAGTTTCGATTTTATATAAACTGTAGTTAAGTTTTTTTTGTTTTTTTTGTCATGAATATGTCTTACCGCTGGGGATCAGCCAAATTGTGCATCACGCTTTTTTTAAGAGCAAAAAATGTAACGCTATTTAATTAAAACATATGAGTTATGTTAACTGAACCGTGTGATATTAATTATATAGGTGATCAAAATAACTGCTGCTACCATAGTAAGTACATAGTAGTAGCGACTATTGCCCAATAAAATCTTCAACCTTTTTTGATTCCTCCTGCATTCTAAAATACTGAGGTACACCAATATCATTTTAATTTTTATGCTATTCTAAATGCTGCCTTTGTCCTTTTCCCTTATTTCTCTATTTCTGACCACTGGTCATCTGTAGGTTATATGAAAGACTTAGACACAAAAAGACTTCTATCCACCGACAGAGATCCGAAACTACACCAGGGAAACCAAATTAACTAACAATAAGTTGAATGTTTTTTTTTTTAGTCTTTGAACTTCCGTTAAATTGCCGATAAGTCGACAGCGAACCAGTTTGTAGGATTGTGAAATTTATATACTTTTTAGCTGCATTTTCAAGGACTTCTATCGAATTTATCTCGGTCTAGCGTTTCATTGCTAAGGAGCGTTAACCACTATTCTCAAATTCTTATATTAGAATCTTTGAATTATTTTAACATTGCTTTTCACACTGCATCTCTACATTTAATAATCAGTTTCCATATTGAAGCCATTTTCTTTTTTTTTTACAAATATAAATCTAGGCACCGTGTGTAACTGGTATTACGGCACCTAGACTCATGGATGCTGCAAAATTTAACACCGCCTGAACACAGTCCGGATGGTTCCACAACAGACGGAAAGGTGAGGTATAGTTAGAAGTACAAAAAATATGCCGGCTCCATTTCAGCAAATGCTCTATAGTTGGCGAGGGCATGAACCCACAAAGAGGGCAGGAAGACAGAGGGGGAGCTCCTTCAAAGACATAGTTGTGCGACCGTGCAGTCTTAGGCGCAGTCTTGACAGAATCGAGAAATCCCGACGTGAGATGGGGAACGGCGGTCACTATGGGTCGGTGTTCGGCTTTATGGACCTGAGCCAAGTCGTTTGTTCTGACCATAGTTTGCTCCACTCTTCAGAAAAATACATTAAAAAGACTGATGGTCCTAATCAAGGCATTACAGCGTTGAATGGCATCAGGCTAGATAGAGTTGCCTTAGCAGCCAATGTCAGAAACCCCAACATGACTACGGACCCATAAGAATGCCGGTTGCTACGGCATCTGGAAGAACATGGTATCATTAAAGCCAAGCTAGATTCCAAAAGTACAGAAATATTCTTACACATCTACGTAATTTACAACAGGAAATACTGAACATTTCTAAAACAATCAAATATCTGGTATTAATATTTTTCGATATATAGAAGGCGTACAATATTGCTTGGAAATATAAAATTAAACAGTTGTTCATAAAAATCAACGTAAAAGGCCGGCTAGTTAAATTTACTAAAAACTTTCTTTCAGATCGTACTATCAGAATTCGACTAGAAACCAGTTATCTGCAATATTTTACCATCGAAAACAGAGTACCATAATGAGGCACCTTATTAAGTAATTATTGCATTCTCATTTTGATAAATATTGTCACAAAATACACTCCCTCGCTGATTACAGCCAAACTTTTCGTAGACGATTTAAATATGACTTTACAAACACAAAAATCCTTGGACAATCTAAAATCGTAAAATTTTACAGTTGTCTCTCCAAAAAACTACCTACATTATTTTAATAAGAAAACTAGCATTTAACGTTTCATAAATTAAGTACTAGTCAAAGAAAGCTGAATATCTTGGATTATATTTTGACCCTAAGTTGAATTGGTAAAGTCATATCTACGCACTTAAGCGATCTTGCCCACCATAACTTAACATCCTCAAAGTAATGAGAAACAGGTCCTCCTTTGGACGGAAAAGTTCCACATTGTTTTGCATATATCACGGCTTTATTAATACCAGATTGGATTACGACTACGTTGTCTGCTATCATCTGTCAGCCAGTGTCTTTTAAAAATACTGAATACGATTCAAAATGTTGAACTTTGGATTGTGTTAAACGCTTTCTTAATTACGCCTGCAGCTGGCCTCCATTACCTTCTACTTCGTTCGTTCGTTCGTTCATATAAGGCTAGAAAATAAACTTAAATATCTATCGAGAGTCCAGATATCCACTGAAGCGCGCTATTCGTGACGTTGTGAACATCATATTAATTCTATTACTATTTGAAAAAAAACATCTTGCAACTATACCAATGATCCAAAATTTGAAGCTTTTCACACTTGCACATTGGACTTGAAACCATTTTCCATTTATTTAATATGTAGGCACCTCTACCTTGTTTTGTACGGAATCTATTTATTCTATACCATTCCCGTCGTGATAGGTGGTCCATTCCCAGAGGTTCTATGACAGGATCTTGTACTAAATCTGTGTGTTAGTGGTTCTACTAGTTGTCCATTCATTTTTCCATCTTTCCTTCCAGTTTCTCGGTGTGTTCCCCATATGTACTGCCGTTCTTCAGGGTGACTGTCTAGACTTCAATTCCCTTATCGGTTTGTAATCTTTACCTACGTGCATTAATCAGTTCTCTATGTGTGTAATATTTTCCCAAAATTTTCGAAAAGCCTCTTCTCGTCTTATTTGTGATGGAGCAATGTGAGCGAGAACAGGAAGCCAGTCTTTATTCGTTAAGCTTAATGTCCCGCTAATTATTCGCATTGCGACTCTCAACTGGACATCTATTTTTTCAGTATGTGCACTGTTCAGCCAAACAGGTGCGCAATACTCCGCTGCTGAGTATTGTAAACGGAAAATACTCACCTCAAATACGCAATAACTGTTGTCGACTAACAGCAGCATCGAAACTGAACGCGTATTCGTAAACATTCCAATTTTGGCCGCAATTTCCTTTGAAAACATTGCATAGCATTATAAATAAAATACCATCTTTTATGCCGCCGTGCGAAATCAGCACCAAATATCTGCTGGGGCCTATTTTCAGCAGATATTAAAGCAAAACCGAATAATGAGACATGAAATGCTACAAAATGTGCTTCAGTTCACTGTTTTACCGACGAGCTAAAAGCACTGACACATGTTGAAGGATCTTATTCCATTAGAAGTCAGATCTATTCTTTTAACCTTCCGTCCATGCTGTTAGTACTTTCAGGCGAGTCAGGAACTATACTTCAATGTTTACTTCAAATTGCTGATCTCCCATCCCACTGGTTTATTATATTTTTTGACCGTTTTTTGCATTCCGATACGTCGTCGAGGTGTTAAACTCTACAACAGCGATTGTAGGTCAAGTACTGTTCAGTATGCTGAAATTAAAGAACTGAAATTATCTACATCTGAATCCCGAACCATCGAAATATTGATGGCTATGACACTGATTAGCATGCGGCTCAATGACTGAGACAAACGTACTTGTTGCCTGTCATAGGATTAAACTGTGTGTAGTATCTTTTCCAAAAATTTCTTTAATTTATCGTGCCGTCCTTTTCATGCGCAGCCGAGTATTCATGAAACAATTAAAAAAGAATATTCAACCCGCCTATACTCATTGGCAAAGCCTACTTGCTGCGAATAGAAACGGCTGTAATAGGATTTGCCTTGGACATTCCTAAATTACTAATACCTACTCAATGGCGTATCTCCACTTATACGTGATGTTTGCTACACATCGCTGACTGTTCACTGCATTGTTTTAACCTTCCAAAAATTCAGGCAACATCGGACAAACCAACTATTTCCAGTATAACTTAAAAGTTTCCACCGATTTTTTAATTAAAACTGAAATCATTAATAGTATCTAAGTAATTTTTCTAATAATTTATATCGAGACGGCATTAACTACTCATAAAAGGAATGCACTCGATAGTTTTTAAGTTAACTGAAAATAATATTTACAAATAAACGATCGTTCTTTTGAAAAATAATAGTTTATAATACACTAATGTAATCTAGAGGCGCGTGTATTAATTTCATATGAAATGTTGTAACTATTGCTCGATAGATGTCGCTTAAGTTCAATGAAATGAATCGGAGTCTTCTACATGAAAAAAAGTTATAAAACCTTCAAACAGTTGCCTAAATTTCCCATTAAGCTAATTATTAATATATTTTTTTAAACTTGTTCCTTTTAACACTTACATATGTTATGAAGTAACCGTATTTCTATCGGTTGAGTTTGAGCTGAGAGTTAAGTATAGCTTTTCGTAATCGTATAAGATGTAGAGATTCTGGTTTCTTTTTTTTCTTATGTATACATCGACTTATTTTGATAATTGAATCGTAAAACCAAAAGAATTTCACATGAGGGGCCAAAAATTTAATTAACCGGATGATTTTCGTAATGTTTACATTTCTCAATAATGGGATTCGAACCGAGTTCCACTAAAGGAACCATCGTTACTTAATTAATTACGCTACCGCGGTTTTTTCGAAAATATTGCGATAAACAGCTCTTCAAACTTTCCGCTGACGACAAAGAAGGAATTAGCAGGAAGTTAAACTAACAACAGTTTTCGCAATATCTTGCAATTCTTTTTTTTTTTTTTTTAATAAATTCTTTAATTGTTGTAAAAGAAAGAACAATCACGAAAAAAAATAAAAAAATCCATTTTATAAATGAGGAACTCAACAAATCGGAACGTCCTATTATTTTCATACACTATTTTATTATTTCCATTCCACTGCAGGGCATGAATTTTATTAAAGGTAATATTAATTTATGATAAAAAATTAATTATGCATTTGGAAAAATGTATTAATAATTTAGATTATGAATTAATGTTAAATTATGAAGCTAAACTTATATTAGTTAATTCTGAAACTATAATGAATGATATATCCGAAAAATTAACTGAAATATTAACTGTTTGCGTTAATAATTTAAAAGTAAATGTAAATCAAAATAATAATTCCTGATGGAATAAACATTTGGAATATATTAAAGTAATTGTTAAGAAATTCGATAAAATTAAACATAAAAACATCGTACTCGCATTTCTATCAATTTATAAAGTAGTATTAAAACTATACAGGAAAGAAATTAATTTTTATAAACAGCTCGCTTGGAGAAACCTTTGCAGTTTTTTTTTTGTTTTTTTTTTTTGTTTAAATAATTTGCGGGTCCCACAAGGCACTAGCCCGTCTGTGGGTTCCCAACATAATTATATTATTTATTTGTTTAATATAACATCAACTTATGTACTACTTTATGTTACAATATAGAAACTGTTAGCTTATATCTTGATATATTATAAAATCCACACTCTCATTATTTATCATATATGTTACAATTATACCACCATCTGAAATGTTACTTCTTATTATAATGTCTTAAATATTAACTTATATATACAATGATACAATATAATTTTTATAAAACTAACACTCTCTTATTAGCAGCTTAAAGATGGAGATCGTAGCGAGTCTCATATCAATGTTATCAATATATATGTGGTTATTACTATTATTACGATACAATTTTTTTTTTTTTTTATAATTATTTATTATTATTATTATTACTTTTATATTTCTATTGCTCTTTATACCATGCTATCAACCAAATTCTAACCTTGTTTTTCCATCTCTCTAGATTTTTTTCATTTCGAATTTCTTTTGATATGTTCCCCATTAATTTAATTAATACCTCTTCTTCTACATTGTCTATTTTACTGTTAATCCCCCTGGTTCGTATATAACAAGGTTTATCGCAATTTCTAGTCCTGTACGTTCTTGTTCTAGTTGGTAACTGCCTATCTTCGAGTTTAGCATTGAGCAATTTGCTGTAATTTGATTTCGTTGTGTAAGACCAGTTTTAGACATTTTTTTTTGTAGTTTGTTGATTTTCCTCATTTCTGTAATTTTCGCCTCACCCCAAATTCCGATTCCGTATTTAATTCTTGACATTATTACAGCTTCGAAATATAATCAGAATGTGGGACAAACCTTATAAAATTTTAACGAAATCGACTTCTTTTCAATTTCCTGATTTAATTGTTACTAATATATCGGTTACTATCAACAAAGATAAAATGAATATGTTAATGAAATCCTTTCTGATTTTTGACAAAACAAATTCGATCTCTCTATGTAAATTAAACAATAACAATAAGTGCTTCCAGTATTCTGTCACATACGTTGAACTTACAAATATTATTGCAAATGTAAACAACAAGAAACGCCCATCCGAAGATGGCATCACAAATAAGATTATTAAAATAGTTTTCTTCTACTATCCAAGCAGGCCCGGATTAAGTGTATGATAGGCCCGGGGCTACGGAAATATTAGGGACCCTTTTCGGAAGTGACAAAATTATCAGTTTTATAGAATAACTAAATTTTCTTTAATTTAATTTAATTATATTATTTTGAATTCACGAATTACCAATATAATTATTAATGTAAACAAAACTAAATATCATATAGACAATGGATAGAATTTTAGATGCCAAAAAAAAATATATATATAATTTTAAACAATGAATTTTTCAGCAAATTTTAACGAAAGATTTGCACAAAAGAATAGTGTGTGTGCATGTGTTTCGCGCTTGTACTACGCACACACATCCGTACTGACATTTCCTAAAAACGTAGATTCCGACTCGTTATATTTTAAAACAAATTTCTGGTACGTTTTTACGAACTCGAAATTTTACTATTACAAAGTTTCCTCTTCTAAGAGGAAATAAAAATAGATACAAAATTATTAACAAATAAATGTATTAAAAAATGCGCTGGCTCCTGTAAAGTTAATTCTATTTATTTTAAAAAAAGCTGCTGTATATGGCAAATGATAGATTAATTTTTTATTACATGTCGGAAGTGGGTGTCTCTTGGAGGTCCCTTTATAAGGCGGAGCCCGGAGCTGCAGCCCCCCCCCCCAGACCTCCCTAAATCCAGGCTTGTATTCAAGTTTACTAATATTATTTTACAATAAATTGTTCGAATCTTAAATATTTCCCCGAAGTTGGAAATGTGCAAACATAATTACGTTAAATAAATCGAATAAAGATTTAATCAAAATTAGTGGTTCAGATCCATTTATTTATTGAATACGTTAAGTAAAATTTACGAAAAAATTATACTTCAATTTTTAAACTGTGAAAGTGACAAATCGCCATTATTTGATCCGTATCAATATGGCTTTAGAAAACATTTTTCTTTTGAATTTGATAATTTACTTACTAATATTCAATGTAAAAATGTTTCTATAGTAATATCTTTTAATATTGAAGGTGCCTTTAATACATTTAATCGTCAAGTTATTATTAATACCTTAATTTTGAATAATTTCAGTACCAATATCATAAAGTTATTCATAACCTATTTATGAGATAGATAAGTACAATGGATCTGTCAATTTGAAGCTATCATCGTTGATAATAATCATGGTGTTCCACAAGATTCGGTCCTTGGACCGGTTTTGTGGAACATACTTTATTAAATAATACATCGTAATATGCTTAATATTTATAAGGATGTCAGATTGTATAGTTATGCTGATAATTTATTACTTCTTTATAATATATCTATGACAGGCTGATATCATTGCTCATATAAACAGACGTAATACTGTAGTATTTTTTTTTATTTTTTTTTACCCCCCCTTGGGTTTGCTAGCAAAGAGCATTAGCCCAGCAAAAAGGAATAGACACATGGAATAGAATAGAAATTATATTTTTATTCTGTCGGCAATGGAATCAAGGAACACCCCTAGGACAGGAACAACAGAGATAGTAGGTAGAGAAAGAACATAAGAGGCGTTGAAAGGAGCAGGAAGACCAAGCTTTAAAAGATGACAATAAAGTAACTCACGCTCGCGAGATAAACTGGAGCACTCGAAGAGCACGTGATTCGCATCGCAAACATACTGGGAACCTTCAGGATCCAATGGACAAAAAGGAGAATCAGCCAAAGAGAAGCGATTTAGTGAAGAAGGAAGGAGACTATGCGAGAAACGGAGGCGAGATAATTTAGTAATTATGGACCGATGCAAACTGGGAAACTCATAGAACCAAGGACGAGGGGGAGGAACAGGATTAATCAAGAGATAAAAGGAATTAGGATTAGCGAAAAGAGATACATAAACAGAATGCCAAAGTCTAAGATGGCAGGATTTAGTTGGAAGAAGAATATTGTGTGCTGGAACCCTACTAATGAAATTCCCATTGAAAACAGCAGCTTTAGCAAGGAGGTCGACGGCTACATTTCCATCAATGCCTGCATGTCCTGGAATCCAAAGAAAGTCAATCTGGGTACACGTCGATGAGGATAGATCATGAAGAAAAGAACGAATAGAAAGGATAATAGCATCAGTGGAAGGAGAAAGGGAAGGTGGAGATAGCGCTAGAAGAACACTTAAAGAATCAGAAACAATAAGGAATTTGGAAGAACTTGCAGAAGAGGAAATATAAATAATGGCTTGTAGAATGGCAACAGATTCTGCAGTAAAGACAGAACAAAAGGACGGAAGTCTAAAAGACCGAGAATGAAAGAACTGAGGGCACAAGAATGCCGCCCCAACTCCGATCGGGCTCTTCGATCCGTCAGTAAAAATTAAACAGTGATCACGGAATAGAGAGTTTATTGTATTATTAAATTCCATACTGACGATATGAGAGGGAGAGGATTTAAGGAAGCATGGCATGAAGATGATATTTGGTGGCTTTAACAATTTGGAATAGACGTAAAAAAAAAATGGAAGCTTGTGATGAGGAATGACAAAAGGGGAAAATTTAGAAAGGCGAAACGATATATGAGATAGTATATTTTATTGGAGGAAAAACGCCAGTGACGAAGGATAAAAGAATAAGAGGTACTGATATTTGACGAGGAAGTGGAAAAACGTTTAATGAGAAAGCGATAACCCAAATAAGATCTTCGGATGAACAGAGGACAGATATTGGATTCAGATAGAATGGCTGGGATAGGAGATGACCTCAGAGCTCTGAGACAAAGCCGAAGGCAACTGTTTTGGAGACGATCTAATTTGTAGAGAACGGATTTGGAAGCGTTGCCATATAAGAAACTGCAATAATCCAATCTAGAGCGTATGAGAGATTTGTACAACATTATTAACACAGAAGGATCGCCTCCCCATCTCGTAGGTGAGAGAGCTTTAAGAAGGTTAAAGACTTTAAGCGAGGAAGCATATAAATGGCTGATATGATCATGGAAAGACAGACGAGGGGATAAAGTGATACCCAGATAACGAAAAGAACTGACTATTGGAATGGAATGATTTTTTAGATTTATTTCAAATGAGCCCGGGTTGTAAGGTCGAAGGGTGAAGACTACAGCTGCTGATTTTGGGGCGGAAATGAAGAGATGAATGTTAGAAAGGGCCTCTTCTAGAGTACTTAAGGAGCTGTTTAGTTCCTCATTGGCAACTAGAAGATTACGGGAAGAAGAGTAAACAAGGATATCATCTGCAAAAAATAAAGTTTTGGATTTTAAGGAGAGAAAACCAATTTTGGAAACATATAAATTAAATAAAGTAGGGCTAAGGCAAGAACCTTGCGGAAGGCCCTGGAAGACCTTCCTTGAGGCGAAAAAGGAAGGAGCAGAAAGGAGGAGAGTTCTACTTTGAAAAAGATTTATAATTAGGAAGGATATGGATGCCGGGATATTTAAAGACATCATAACGTTTTTGAGCGTGGGAAGATGGACGCTTTCGTATGCACTGGCTACATCAATAAAAGCTGCAATTGTGAATTCTTTGGAAATAAATGATTTGTAAATGTCAGCAAGGAAAAGACTGATACAATCTGGAGGGCCTAAGCCAGGACGAAAACCAAACTGGTTGTCTGGAAGCAATTTATTGTGTTCCAGCCACCAGACCGGCCGTTTGTTAAGCATGCTCTCAAAGAGTTTTCTCAGGCAAGAAGCTAAAGAAATGGGCCGAAAGGCAGAGGAATTATTCTTGGGAATTGGAATAACAACGAAGATGTTCCATGAATCAGGAATAGAACCAGATTGCAGGAAGGAATTAAAAGTGATTAAAAGAATTTGGAGAGACTTTACAGATAGGTTTTTGAGGATGGAGTAAGAAATTTTATCATGGCCCGGACAGGAGTTGGAGGAGTTTTTCAAGGAAGAAAGAAGTTCAGAGAGGGAAAAGTTAGAGGAAAGGAAATGAGTTGATAATTGGTAAGGAGGAATTAAAGAATCCACTTCATCATAGTTAGGGACATAATCAGGAGCTATGGAGTCAAAGAAAGAAGAAAGAGTATCCTTAGGAAGACTGGAGCTAGACGGGCGTTCGGAAATAGAATTTCTAAAAGCTTTAGCCAACTTCCACACTTTGGAAATAGGAGTGAATCGAGAAAAGGAAGAGCAAAAGGATTTCCAAGCATTTTTCTTGGCGTTTTTGAGAATATATCTGGCTCTAGCGTTCGAACTCTTGTAAGTCAAGAAATTATTAAAAGTAGGTTGAGTGCGGAATGATTTAAAGTTAGACAAACTTTGATTGACAGCAGCTGTGCAGTCCCCATTCCACCACAGTGATGAAGCCCTTAAAGAATGACTTTTCCGGGCTTGAGGATAGAGTGGGGAAGACAGTGTTAGAGCAGAGGAGATAGAATTAGTAAAGGACGAATATTGTGAAATAGCATCGTTTTCTACTTGTATTGCAGGAAGGTCTGAGTCCACAATAAACCGAAATCTATTCCAATCAGTTTTATGCAGGTTCCAATCAGCATAATGCAAAGGCGTAAATGAAGATGAAAGAGAAGGGAGATGGAAGTCATTAAGAACAATGAGGATCGGAACGTGGTCACTGCCGAAAGTACCATCTAGAGTAAGAGCTGTGTCGGAGGAAACAAAAGATAGATCGATAGAACTAGAAGTAGACGATGATTTGAAGAAGGTGTGAGAACCATCATTTAGGAGAACTAAATTATAATTGAAAATTACTTCCTCCTATAATTGTGCCATTCCTGTTATAACTGGAACAACCCCATAGAGGCGAGTGGGAGTTCCAGTCGCCGCCGACCATGAAAGGGCGAGGAATAGAATTCAAGAACAAGTCAAATGGGAAATCGCGTAAGTTATAGGACGGTGGAATGTAGGAGGAGACAAGATTAAAACTTTTACCGTGACACAATGGGATTGAGACGTGAACTAAATTCGGATTAAGAGGACTGGAAGAAAGGAAGGAAAAACTATCATGACGGATGAAATGTACATCTTTTCTTATAAGAATAGCAGCTCCGCCATAGCCGTCGTCCCGATTCGAACTGACTAAGGAGTATCCTCGAATTCGAATATTGGAAGATTGTTTGAGCCAAGTTTCTGACAGGAGAGCAACCTGAATGTTATATTGATCCAACAAACCTTCGAGAGAGCATTTATTGGCATTAAGACTTCTACAGTTCCATTGAAGAATATTTAGCCTGTTTGACATCATTTAAAGTACAGAAAAATAGTTGGAGGGGAAGGAACCATGTAAGTGTAGAAGAGGAAGGGAAATAATACCTTACAGCCTGCAGATTTGGAAGAGAGAGGAAAATCGGAGAAGGAATGAGTGTAGGCTCGGGTAGTCCACGCAAAGTCAGTTGAAAGTATTGAATAAAGACAAGGAAAGATACGGCAGAAGAAAGGATGCAAAAAAAGACAATGGAGAGACATCTGTTTTCCCAGATAACTTACGAATGAGGAATATGAAAACTTATTGCGATGCTCACTGAGGAAAAATCACTTCCTCTCTCGCTTGCTTACCAACTTAATTAGGTATGGAATGATGAGGAAAGGGCTTGTAGTAAATAAGCTTGGTTTAATAGTTGATTCGTTAAATCTAAAATTTGAAATTAACAAATCACAAATTACGGGGATGTCCCGCTGTAGACTAACATATGAGCAAGTGTTATATGATAATATTAAGCTTAACAATTGTAACTTTATCCCTGCCACATCTATTAAATATTTAGATTCTATAATAGATAATAAATTAATTTTCTCTAAACATAGAGAGCATATAAGTAATAAAGTTAATAAATATTATTATATTTTCATGATTGATTAGTATTTGCATAAATTAAAGATAATTAAAAACAACATATGCTGTAATTGTGATAATAATGAAACGGAAACCGTTTATCACATAATATATACATGTCCTAAATATAACGAATTATGATTCCAATACAGTATAGACTGTTCATTGTAATGATAGTTCTATTGGAACATTTTCCCACATTTGCACACAAATTATTTAAGGTTAAACATATATACAAATAAACACTATCAGTAACCATAAGCTATCCAGCAGGCTACTTTAATTTTCATAATTCTCTGATGTATTTTTACAGCTTAGATAAAAGAAAAAAAAAATTGTATATATATGTACGTGTGTATGTACGTGTGTATGTATATTTTTTATGCAATATATCGGAATATTCCTAATAAATGCGTTTCGGAAAAGTTTTATTTAAAAAAATAAAAAAAAGTAATTCACATATGTAACGTTCACCGAGAAGAACATAAAGTAGTATTTGAGAAAAACACGTCTAATGTTCGCGCGAAGTAATACTACCGTAACATACTACTGCACCGCACATGCCTAGATGTAATGTGCTGCCAACAACACAAGCATCGTTGCCAAATTTTGATCTAGTTAAATTAGAATTTGGTCACTAAAACGTCGATTGCTTCGAAGATTTTAAAGAAATTATTAATCGATCCAACCATAAAAAATTCAATATCGCTGTGAATACAAGCAAAATCGAATAGTGAATGTTGGACACCAAATTTCAAGACTATTACCATGAGCATTTTCGTAATTCCGTATGTAAATCTCTATAATAATTTTCACATATATTGAAAACTATCTATAAACGCGAGACAATAATAGCAAATTGCATGCATATGGGATATTATAAAATAATTTAAACCTTTTCAAAAAAGGGGAATTTCGTTAAATGACACGAACCTATCGAATTAAACACGGAAATAGAATTGCGTTTTTCTGTAATCTTTATTTTTTTGTTATACCTGCCGCCTACAAATTACGTAAAATAATTGCGTAGATTGAGGACACGCATGCTGAAAACCACTGCTCATACAATGGAACCATTCAAACGTTTCCTGCTCTAATTTGCTTATTATACACCGCTCGTCTTTAGGACCATTTTAAAAATAGTAATTACTTAATAATTGTATAATTTAATCATTTTTATTTAGATCCGAATTATTCAAATTGAACTTCCAAGTGCGAGTAAAAATAGCCAGTGAAATACTTTTTTACATAGAATAATCGAAAGTTTAGAAGAATATTTCACCTATGCCAAAACGGTCGCGCCGTACGCTACCCTTTTAATGCAGCAGTTAAAACTTTGAGATGCGTAATTTTTTTAACACACATACACGCAAGCGTGCAATTTTTTTCAATCGCGGTCGCAAAGTTTAAAAATTGCAGAGTTCTCTAAGCAGGTTCAGAAGTTTTTTTCTCTTCTTTTCGACCTGAAGTGAAACCAAGTACTGTAAAAATCAAATACGAAATATCTATCACTATAATTTAAAAAAGTAAGTAAGTAAAGTGAGTATGAACCCTTAATGTGAAATTAAGAATGCACTTCGCTTTAATCGGATTTGAAAATAATATTGTAGGTCAGTTCATTTCTTACGAGCGGGGTTCATCTTTACTTTCATCCGAATGATTTCTCTTGTATAACTAATATTCGATTTCAGATATTTTATACGCATACCACTGGGAACAGCAACATGAGTTACGAGACAACTCAAGAAATGGTGCGTGATACCGCTCAACTCGGGCCTCGACCCTCGTGGAAATCACACCACGATCACGCACCACATGTGTTCCACGAAGTAGATCGAATAAATTTTTAATTTTTAAGGAACAACGCGTTTATGTCCCGGTTTCTTTTACAAAATATTCGCCAATTGACGCGAAAACAAAGCAACATTTACTTAGAAGATCATGTTTTTCGATTTTAAAATATTAAGCTGTCTGCATGTACCGGTGTACAGGTGCGTATTACACGGCGTGTTATGTATTGACATGCGTATATACACTCTTACTTAAACATAATGCCAGGTTTATTAATATTGTGACATATGGAATAAAAGATAGTTGTAAGTTTTGTATTTTGTTTCTTTTTTAATAAACGTTAATAAGAGTGTTGGGCACTCACACAACAGGCATATTTTCCCTGTGAGATCCACAACTTATTTAAAAAAAAAAAAAAAGGGAAAAGAAAAAAAGAGTTACCGGCCGAGACTAGAAAGAAAACGGGAAAATTTCCAAAACCGTCAAAAAAACGGCATAACGCACGAAAAACGCATAAAAATGACGACACGGCGATCAGAAAGATGTACTTTTCGACGACAGATTTCCATCGATTTAACTGCCAATTATCTAACTAGTTAACTAACAATTAAACAACTATGACAAATGTACACCTATGTTTCTAATACATCTCCGAGTAATATCGTGCTAGCTGCCCCACCTGACTTTAATGGGATTTATAGAATTTTCCCTCCGATTCAGTGCTGCTCGGTATATCTTTTAAGCGACGCGCACTCGTCCCAGACTCGTGTATGTTATCTCCGCTATCGGCCACTACTGACAAGGCACAAGGCACACGGTTTCAAATCGATACATTCGTCCGGTCGACCGTACACGGAACTTTTAGTTTTAGCCGATGAGCATCTCCAATATTTACAGCCCGCGACACGACAAATAAAACGGTATTCGATAGATATCACGATTTAATAAATTTGCCGAAGAAGAATATTTTTATAATTCGAACACCGTCAAAAGATCGCACCACAGGAACCGCGACATCCGTCTCAATATTATTAATGAAATTAAAGATGTATGTACTTCCCGTGATGGGTTACTCATCTGCTGGCGTATGAACTTTTTAAAAATTTTCACATTAAAAAAATTATCTTTACTACGGTTAATTTTAAATTAAAAAGGCGTCGACTAATAAAGAAATAAAGGGTAACGTGCTAATGTGTATTTTATTTTTAATCCTTTCATTATTAATTTCGATCTTTTAATTTTTGGTCATCCATCAGGTAGTGCAAACAAATTAGAAAACGGACTTGGAAAATATAAATGTTCTAATTTCACCTTTAGCGTAATTTTTTCTTAAGCGATAATTTTCAGATCTCATTTTATTCTTGGAATTCATCTTGTCGTTTCAAAAGCAACTGCCGCTAATGATTATTGAGGCAGCGCGTTGTTTTCATTATTTTAAAATCGATGTAGATATACATGATGGATTTTTGAGCTCATTCGAAAAAAAAAAAAAAAGGTATTAATAAATTATAGTAATAACATTATAAAAAAGTGTTCTTAATAGCACGACTCAAAAAAACGCATTACCAAAATTATTTTACCAATATCACTCAGAAATTCAGCAGAGCACCCTACTGTTTCTGAAAAATCACTGAAAGAACAGGGGTAATCACATAGCTGGAATCGCCTGTTTCGTTTAATTATTCATCTTGTTTATTGCCACATGAAAAATTTTCTACCCGTTTATATCACGGTTTCATGCTTTATAGCGTAACAGTTTAACCAAATTCTTTTCCGCTTATTATCATCATTCAGGCTCGTTTCACTGAGCTCGGAGTTTTCTAATGCACTTGATCAGGAAAATTCAACACATCGTGTTTATGGTTTTCGATGTACCAATTACTAAGTAAAAAAAGAGGTTAATCTGAACTGAAATTGTCGGTTGGAAGTCTACAGAAATATTAGGCGAATATAATATTCGAAAAATAAACATATACATTTTTAACAATATTTCGTTGCTTTTTTTTTTTGAACGCTGAGAATTTTTCAATAATACATATATATATATATATATAGCATTGTAATGATCGACTAACTCTTTTTTTTTTTTATATTTTGAGAACGCCAACAAAGGACCTTTATCCAGCAGCAACAGGAAAGAAAAGGATCAGTTAAATACTGATTCAGTCAGAAATAGCCATAATGAAGGAACCGACACACTGGGATAATGGGCTAGGGGCGAAATGACAGGCTGAATGAGGGGCAAAAAGGACCAGAAAATTAAAGATATTATAAATTAGAACTAAAGAATAGAACGTTCAAACTAGAATATAGACATGTGAAGAAGATGTGGTTGAGATCACAGACAGCCTTTATGATTCGGATGAAGATGACAGTGAGAAAAAGGAGTTAAATGAAAACGGAAACGAAGACGGTAACCGAGTATGATTAAGGTGCAAACGAATCAATTGAGATTACAACGGAATTTCGTGTAACTGGAAAGTAACAAAATTAAAGGTAGGTAGAAAGATTCGGCTGAGTGGACCGATAGAAGGAATGATTGCTTGAGAAGAAAGAAGCATAAATATCTGACTAGAATCTAGTATGAAAATTTAACCACAGGGGTAGCAAGTTGGAAACGGGAATTTTACCGCCCTAATTCGGAATCAGGAAAAACTGCAGATTCAGGTTTCTAGCGTTTGAACATGAGGGTACTGTGCGTAAAAAAATTCTAAATGGATTTTTCTCATTACGTCAAAATGCTTTTACAAAAACTGGTTTATTTTACAATAATCGCGCATTACGAGATTCATACGCAAGCGTGTAAACCACGAGTAATAAGAATAATAAAACAAACAGAAATGATCACACTATTCGAACCCCCGGTACTCCCTCCAAAAGTATAAACAGCTTTTTTCAAAGGTAATAATTCTATTATATATTTCGGGCTAAATAAACTTGCGAAAATAAACAAACGATAAAAGCAAGGTATTATTATCGGCATTCTTTATGCCAAGGCATAATTTGAAAACAACGAAGAATGTAACACATCAAACAAAAAACACTTATATTATAGATATTATTATTATTATTATTATTATTATTATTATTAGAAATTAATATTATTTTGTATTATGTACCATTCATATCAGAGCCGTATCTAGACCAAAATTTTGGGAGGAGTTACGAAAATATTTTTATAAATATATGTACATACATACATATATATATATATATATATATGAAATGAGTGACATTAATTTTTGAACAGTCGGGATCGGAACAAAAATACACAAAAAAATGAAAGAAAAAAAGGTACATTCTGAATTTTCTTAGGCGAATAACAAAACGGAGAATCTCTTACACATGTACAGAAACAAAAAAGTAGGAAAAAATAAAATACAGCGTCGGTTACGAAGAACACAAAAATAGCGAAATCACGAGGTTACATTAATCGTTGAACACATTCCAAATTACGGAAAAATTCTTCCTTCTAGGACAGCGAGTGAGAATTTAATATTTCGTATGACCACCTTTGGCCTCTGCAACGGCTCTAAGCCTTCGCGGCATGGAAAAAACGAACTTCTTCCAGGTACTGTACAGGAATCTTTGCCCATTCTTCTTGTAGACGATCTTGCAATTCATGCTTGATCGAGACCGGTTTCTCTCGAATTTTGCGGTCATAATTCCACAGGTACTCAATTGGATTACGATCTGGGGACTGTGGCGGCATTTCGAGGACCTTCGTGCAGTTCTATAAGAGCCACTCACGCGTACGATAAGCCGTATGCTCCGGGTCATTATCCTGGTAGAAACGAAACAAACTTAGGATTTTCAATTTCTCCGCACTGGGGCGTAGATTCTTTTTCAGGATCTCTATGTACATAGCAGCATCCATATTCCCTGTGATGAACTCGACTGCACCTACGTCACTCACGGCAAAACAACCCCATACTTTAATATTGCCGCCACCGTGTTTTTTTAAGGTAGTTATGTTTTTACTTTCCAGTGCTCTGTATTGGGTTTACGCCATACTCTGAGACTTTCCCATCACTGCCCAACAGGTTGAACTTCGATTCATCCGTAAAAAGGCCATCACACTAAAATGTTTCCGGTTCAAACTGGTACTTTTTTGCGAACTCGAGACGCTTTTGTTTGTTCGCTGCACCAATGTGTAGGGTTTTCTACGAGCCGTTCGCGAAAAGTAGCCCATTCGTTTCACTGCTCGGCGTACAATTGCGGCCGAAATGGTTACACCTGCTCTTTGGACTAGTTCACGACTTCATTGTGGTGCGCTTACCTGCGGTGTTTTTGCGATTTTCCGCCTGATTCAACGTTCATCAGTTTCAGTTAATTTTCTCGGTTGTCCTTTTTGCGGAATTGAATGCATGCGATTTTCTTGTTTGAAGCGCCGTAAAATCGCGTCCTCGTGGTTCGAAATTACGGGTTTACGGACCACAAGAGGGGTATGTTGGCCTTTACGCGACATCTTTTCGAATATCAAGCATACTTTTTTTGAATCGTGACGAATCTACACTATTTCACAGCGACATCTTTTCATGCACTGGTTCCTACGTAAGTACACTTGCACTGTATGAATCTGGCGCAATCCGGAAATACCCATTACTTGCTTCGCACTCAGCCTTTTCTACGTGTTCAAAGATTAATGTAACGGGTCACTTCGTCGCACTTTCACGTGTGCTGCTCTAACTTCCGATCTACTGCCTTGAACTCGATCAAATTTTGGTGACTTAAACTTCGATATATTCTCTTTCGTCTCACACAACAGTCGCATATTTCATTTAGCCATTACCAAGCTATGGTACTTTCTCCAACTTGGTGCGCTCTATTCAACGATTAATGTCACTCACTGTATATATGTGTGTGTGTATTATCACGCAATATATTTATGTATTTATAAATAGTACACTAAAGCCTTGTAGTCAATTATTGTATATGTAATATTTGAACACTACATTAAAAACAAATAAAAAACAGTCGTTTCCATAAAATTCATAAAAACGTCAATTTTTTTTCTGCTGTCAAAAATTGAGAAGAAATAAATTTATTCTAGATTCCAGTTCATTTAATTCAAGCAGTTATTATTTCACAGACATTTCGGGGGGGGGGGCCTAAAAACTCCCCCTCAGATACGACCCCGATTCTTATAATGTAAAAATATTTAAAAATCAAACGATAACATAAACCGAATGCGTTCAAAATCAATTCGATTGTAAAAAATTGCAATATTACATAGTTTCTTATCGAATTAGTTATTTTAAATTATAATAGATGGCGCCCCTAGCAACTATATCAAAGCGACGCTACATAAAAACCATTATGTCGCTTGTGTGGATAAATTTCGAAAGGCGGTTTCATGGTAAAACCACTACGACTGAAAAGGTCAAACAGTTTTCAATATAACTAAACGGTTCAGTTAAATTTTCACTGAATCATTTTTTAATCGATATCGTTGCACCGGAATATTTTGCAATCCTTCGCTATCGTTCGGTTTGTTTTGCCATTATTTCGTATTTGCTTTAGCAGAACTAATAAAAAATAAATAAATAAAAAGAAATAATAACAAAAAACAAAGTAATAAACTATATTTGGTCCATGACGTCAAATTAATGGAAACATCTCGCGTTTATAGAATTATAACCAACAACTTGCAGCTGTTACGCTAGTACTCAGATCACGCGATTACAGTTGCTTCTACTAAACTAAAGCCTAACTTGCAATTTCATCTATCATAAATGACTGCGCTATATATTACTTGTGTTCTAAGGCCATATTTAAATATTGTTTTGCTTTATTCATCTCTTTGAACATTGCTTTTTTTGAACTCAGTAAATGTACAAATTTACATTTTTCTATCGTTTGAATAATGTTTTTACATTTGCATATTCTGGGGAAAAAATACAGAAATTATTGAATTATGTTATAATTTTACAAAAAATTTTTAATCAATTTCACTAATGCGAAGGATTAATATAACAGATTCGTCAATAAAATTATCTGTTTTAGGTTGTGATCGTTTCGACCTCGCCTTCATTGGAAAGTTGTTTTAATTCAGCATAGGTACTCTCTTTTTTTTTTTTTTTTTTTCATTTAATTCTCTAGTAAGTAATCACTCGACCGTCTTAAGGTGCCAGTCCCACCGACGCACGGAGAAATGAAACGGCAGCCAGAGCTTGAGGCGCATCCACGTCGTGCGAAGCGGAAACTTCTGCTTAGGTAGGTTCAGTTGCAGAAAGTCTTAAGCTCATCGTCAGAGCTGGTGGTTAAACGGAGCGGGCTGAAATGTCGGAAATGAATCAGTTGTAAAACCCCTTTAAGCATACTATACTGCAGGAACATCTCGCAGGTCAGCAACTCCTCACCCATGAGTAATGTGCTAATAATTGGCATTTTGAGGGTTTTAAATTCGCTTTCTTTATTCGAATTTGCACTTCCACGATCGATGATATTTTAATTTTATGACTCATTAAAAGTCAGTTTTTTTTTCAATATACATTTCTATGGTAAAGTAATACTATTTTAAGTCATTCATGTTTGTTATATTGCTAAAAACTTTTCTAAAGAGAGCCTGTTTTTCACGTTATTTGATGACCACTGGGTATCTGTTTCCACTGATAATACCCATTGGTAGACCACCTTTTTTTGAAGTCGGTAAAAATATTCGCTTCGGTAAATTCTAACTTATATATTTGTGCAAACAGTATATCCCATAAATATGGACTTAAAACCGTTCCTTGTAATATACACCCACGTGTACCTTTTTTTTGTAGTTGTTTATATTGATTTCAGTATATCTTTGATCGTAATATTGATTTAGAATCTTCCATAAGTTACACTTTTCTTTATTAATAATATTTCGTGTTACATAGAAGTTTTTGTTTTTACTTAGTATGCATTTCTCATAAATCTTACTGAAATTTGATAATATGTTAATCGCTCTGTATGATGTAAATTCTTTCTTTGGTTTACCGGTTTTACGTTTTATTGCTATTCTGGATAATTTCGATATATCTGGATAGTTACTTTTCTAAAAATAATTTATTTATATATTTTGTTATTACGCCTAGGTACTTTTTATTGAATATGTTTACGAATGTGTTCGATATATTATCTGGTCCAACTGCTTGTTTACCTTTTTAATTATTTCGTTGATTTCCTCTTCTTTCATTTTTGTTGTGTCTTCAACATTGTATCTGTTAATAATGATTGGTTTACTATGTGTGTAGAATTTTTCCGCTAATAGGTCAGATTTTTTCTTTGTCTGTTGTCGCCCATCCATCTAACATTAGTATTTCTAATATAGCGTTTCTATTCATTAATATTTTATAATTTAATCCAAATGGTTTGCTTGTTGAACTTCTTCCATGCTTCTATTTTGGGTATTTTGATATTATATTTGTAATTTTTAAATAATAACTCTTTACGATTTTTATACTTTTTATATCTTGTATTGATTATAGTTTTTTAATTTATCATTCCATCAATATGTATTTTTTCCCCGTCTGATACTATGCAATTTATTTATCGCTAAATTCGCATATTTTGTAAAATTTTCTATCCATGTGTTCAATTCATTTTTGATTTTGCAATTTACGTTTAAGTTTAGATTTAGTACTTCATTTTCAATGTTTTTATCAAGTCTTTTATAATTGATATATTTTACATACCTTTTTTATTTCGTTGTGATGATTTGTGCTTAGTTTAAATATAATGTATTTATGATCACAATTTGTTATCTTGTCTGATGCCTACTTCCCATTCACTTATCTCATTTGTTAGATTAGATGTTGTACTGCGTAAATTTAGATCTCCTAGTATTATAAAAAAAATGTTCACTTTATAAATATTGCGTGATGAAATTAAAATATTCTTTGGCTATTTCATTTGGTGGTATGTATGCACGTATAAAATATATTTCACCTATTTTGAAAACTATTAAATTTAATGTTTTGTGTGAGTATTACAGATCAATGTTTATTTTGTTGTTGTATATGATCATTAAATTATTGTTTATGATACTATTATAATGTTTTGGTACATATCCGTTGTTATATTTATCTGATATTAATGTTATGTCGATCTTTTTATGTGTAATTTCTCCTAGTAAAATGTCTCTTGCCACCTTACAGTGGTTTTCATTGCATTGCAGAATTTTAACCATTTTTACTATTATCCTTACTATCTGTTGTTATCTCGTTATTTATTTTGGTAATGATTTTTCTAAATCGAATTTTAACTCTTCTTTCGTTTATCATTTCATAAATCGTCTTTAACTGCTTAACTACTGCATCCATGTTGATGGAATCTTTTTGTGTTACTCGTTTAATTGTTGTTACTGCTTTGCCATTTTTGTTAACGGTTTTAATTATATCCACTGTTTGTTTGAGGTTGAGAATTCCATTTTTTTGTGTTTCTATTCTTTCTTTTAATGGTAGAAGTGTTTTTTTCTATTATGTTTTCTTCATTTTTCTTTGATTTGTTATTTATTTCTTTTGTAGCATTAGTCGATTTTATTTCGACTTGGTTGCTTATTTGCCATTTCTTGAGTTTGTTTAATTTTTTTTTCCGGTATTTTATTTTTGTTCTGTAGATTCTTACCTATCTTCCAATCTACATCCATCAAGGTGATTTTCCCCTTTTTTTTTTATATTTTTGGTTTGCGTCATGTTTTTGTACTCTTTCGTATTACACTCCATTTGTGTTTCAGTGGCTACTCTTTCTGTTTGCTTTGTCATTTCCTTATTTGTTTCACTTTTACCTATTAGTCTCTTTCCACTGTCTTCCAAACTTCCTAAACCTGACACTGCGTATAGGTTGTTAATTTCGCTTTCATTACAATCGTCCATAGTATTCGTATCTTCAGATGTTGCTGGGTAAGATCTTTTACGTAATTGTTTGTACTCTTCAGTCATCATTTCTTCTCTTTGTTCTTCATCATTTGTTATTGTGTTTGTATTTTTTGTTATCTCGTTTTTTACGCGCTATCATCGTTGGTCAGCCGAAATAAATATACGGAACTGTTCATTTCCGTAGCTGATAATTAATGATTCCGGTAAGATTTGTTTATTTTCCACAGAGTCCTCAAGTGACGCATATATCTGTCTTCTAAAGCTAAAAATATGTTTGTGCCCTTCTTCTACTAAACCTGCTTTAATAAAGGATACCACCGGTGAGTTCATTTTTATATTGTGTTGTTTCAATGCCTTTTCAATTACATACTGAGGTATATACGGCGAAATATCTGATATTATGATACGTTTTGCGGCCGAGTTTAGTAATTTCCTTAGTTGTATTCTGTTACTTTTTATTTGAATTGTGTGGTGTACTTTAGTAATTTGTTCTACTAAGTTTTTATTAAATGCATACAAATTCTGCTGTTAGAAATACGTGATGCAGATAAAATATTGTTAGTTCTAACATATTTTCCTACTTCGTGTGTGTATTCGTTTAATTTGATTTCGCTTATTGCATTTGGTATAATGGCTTGTTGTCTTTCTCAGAATAAATTTGTTTGTAAAACCGTACTGTATGATGTCACATTTTTAGATTTAAGTTGTTCGTATTTGAGCCATTTGTGTTTGCTTTACTTTACTTTAATCTTTTAACATATAAATCCGAAGTAATAATATTAGATAAGAATTACCTGAATTATCGAAACTGTCTATTATAATTCTTATCACCTTAACTCACATGAACACGTCTTTAACCACGAATTGATTTAACTCAATCAACAACCGTATCCCGTGAATATAGAAGCATTGATCTCTGAAGTATGTCGGGATAAAATTAAGTGATTATTTTAATGTTACCCGTTGCACCTAAATTGTTCATCGATGATCTTAACGTATCCTTTCCGTCAAATTTCCCCGTTAATGCAGTGTCTATTCTACAACTTATAATTGATAAATTACAAAACTGAGTAGGATAAAAATGGCCTGCATTTATCATCCTCGAAAACCATATGTTTCAAATCCCATAATAAGCGTCGTGTTATAATTCTGATTATCAGCTTCGTCTCAATACATTTACCAATCTCATTTCTCCTAATTATAAAATTCTTGAATCTAACGTGTCTAATGATAAACTGTCACTCACTTCTCAAAAGCGACTGCTTGAGACCTCTGTTCATCATAAAATGCCAATCCAATTCTAAATACAACATAGACCCAAAACTTCCGAAAACTGTTATCTGCAATAAATTATGCTACAACTGTCAACTATGTTCTTCAACGAATAAAACACTTTTAAAAACCCTTGATACAGTTTACAATACCTTAGCGCACTGGATATCTCATTCGTTGGGCGTTTGTTCCACCGTTCCTCTTTTATCCTTTAGCCGGGATTACTTCACATTTTGTGATTCCTTTCGCTAATAATACTCTTAATATGTACCAAATTCCGTTATCATTCTTTCTTAGAGATTCACTGATAGGCGCTATCCTTGCTCTCTTAAATCAGTATAGTCCCATTAATACTCAGCCCATCGGAAAAGATTTTCAATTTCTGCAGGCCTAATGGGTTCTTTCAATACATGTAACTGTCATCCATGTCCCAGATATTATCGAAAAGCAAAACCGTTTTTTTTCCCTGACCTTATCCATACTTATATACTTATGCGGCCAAAGCGAGCTTCCAGAATACTACCCACCAACTGCTTACACTAGTATTAAGGGTGCAGTGTGGGCGGAAATGTATCGAATTTTTTTCTGCTTTCAAGCGTATTCTTCCAGTTGTTTATCCCAAAATGGTTCCCTTACTACAGAAATCTATAAAAATAAAAAATATCACATACTGGTTACCTTTCTCTACTCAATTTTCACGTAACATTTCTACGATTTCTCAACCACAGTGAGATTTCAGGGAAAACGAACGGCTGACTGCTAAGGCAACTATATCTAACCCAGTTCTTCCACTTCTTCAACATTGAATGGAGTAAATTATGGTCAGATCAAACAACCTGGCTAAGTCTCCGCTCTCGGTATTAGAGAATTCTCGATTCTATTGAGGTTGCGGTTAAGACATTTCATGACCACAACTTCGCAGGTTCCTCTATCTCCCTCTACATTTTGTAGACATTCGATCTAACTAAACGCAGAGTACCTTCCGCAACAATGCGTCTTGCCAGCTCTACAAGTCTACTGCGCCAACTATTGTTGAATAAAACGGATTTTGTTCGGACAGTCTTAAATTTTACATTATACAAAATCGCCTAATTGTACTGAATCTGGATGCCGTAACAGCCTCGGTGGTCGCACACAGAACCTAGATTTCTAAATATAATAATAATAATAATAATAAAAAGAAGTGGTGTCTAGAGAGGGGGGGGGGACCCGGTAGGAACGAAGTTCCTTGCTCCACTTTTTGGTAGATATACAAGTTTATATTTGAGTTGTAAATAATATTGTCCATTTTCTGTTATTACTTTATTAAAAATATACAAGTATAAAGTCATTCATAAAGTATACGATAAAAAATGACACAATATATAAATCCCGTGTGAATTAAAACAAAAACAAAAAATAAATCCCGTATGAATTAATTGAAACAAAACCAATAAATAAATCATCAGACTCGTTGAAGTGTGGTAACGTAGCACAAAAAGCAGCTTCAATTTTCAGAATTGGGCTTATACAACTGACCGCGCACAATGCTTGCTGCTCGAATCTCGATACTCGCTTGCACGCACACACACGCACATACCCGTATATAATAAAAAGGGACAGAGTGAAAGAGAACGAGAGCGAAGATCGCCTGTCGGACGACGCATAACGCGATTTTCGTGACCTCGCCTTTTCTGCCAGTTTACTCCTACCGACAAGCCGCGTAAAAGAACTTCGTTCCAATAATGATAATAAAATACGGTATTTGTTCAATTCAAAATTTATAAGTCAAGCTGAGATGCGGTGTTATCGAATTTTATTTAGTAATTCCTTGGGGCGGTTTCTGAACCCCATCTATTAGGATTCTGTGTATATTACTTGTGTACAAAGTTTAAAAAATACTTTTGTACTATTTTTTATTTCTTTTTAAATTTGAATACATTAATACAAATCGGTCCGCGTGTGTTTATTGTATATTAAATTTTTTTTAGGAAACAACGACGGCGAATAAGACGAATATAGCTGCGTTTTTTATCCGGTTTTTTACTGGTCCGGAACAGAGTTATTAACCTCTCGCCAGTCAAAAAAAAAAAATCATCGAAATTTTCGCTCGGAGAAGCTCTTAAACTCGCTTTTACATTTAAAATTCCCGATAGCATATATTTCCGTTTTATCTAAAAACAGCGTCAACCTACGAGCCCTGAGCGCGATCCTGTTCAAATTTGATAAGTATATTAATTCTAACAAAGGTTAATAAAATCCAAATTGAGCAATTTCTGCGGTAACATAATCAACCGATACGGAGGAGGAGGACTCTTAATGCTTACAGATGAGTTATCCATTTGTATAAGTTTTAAGTGTGGTTCCCATCCAGTGATTAGGATACCTGGTTTTCACCCAGGAGGCCCGGGTTCGAATCGCGGTATGGGAACCACAATTTGTGTTGAATGGCCAAATGGCGAAAGCTAGGCGTAGAGAAAAGAGAAAAGAAAAAATAAAATAAATAAATAAACAGAGTTTTAAACATAAAAAATTACAAGGACACTTTAGATGATATTAGCACGTGTCTATATTTAATATTTTATGCCGAAACTTAATTTTAAAAATACTAAAAATAATAATAACAAACTCTTCCTAATGTTAAAAGTATTTTTTGACGATTGTATTTGAGCCTCGAACCTTCGCGCAAGCGCCACTGAGTTTCCAAATATGGACAGGCTGTGTGAATGATAATTTTTCTCGAACGTAAATTTAAAATTAGGCAACGGCATTTCGCGGGACAAAAAAAAGGAACAATAAATGTAAACAGGGAAAACGGAGTAATGAAATACGTATTATTTGAGAACTCGGAAGCGACAAAGGTAAACATCGGTACCGAATTCATTCATCGAGTAGCGATACCACGTGACTTATCTATGATAATAAGTTCACGTATGCTAATAAGGTAGCATTATTCGCAATTCGTACGCACCTGTTTTGGATCAACCAGTAATAGTTGTACGACAGAAGGCGCCGAATGCCGGTCCACTATCGGACGCGACACCAGCGGCACCTCTAGTCGCTCGCTCGCACGCCAGTTTCAACACTTTACTGATAATGAAAGCGAACCACTGACAGCCATGTGCTTGCAGACCCCGATTATGCTGACTTCGTCTGACCACCGTTAGTCTTGCCTAGCGTTACATGTTGTTTTGCTTGATTTGATGTGCGTTCGTTCGCTGCTGCGATTTGTTTCGTTTTCTATACGACGACGTCGCGTGATGTTTTAATTACCCGATATTTTTTTCACCTGTCCCGCCGACACGGAAATTTCTCGTTTGTAATTTCTGCCGTTATCTTGTGTATTCAGTGCGAAAACACGGTCTTCGTATTTAAATGCGCTAACTGCTTCACCGATCAGCAGAAATCGATGGCAGCATGTTGCAGTAATTCTCGAGCAGTCGTTCAGGTAAATATTTCTAAACTGATTACCGATTAATGCTAGAACGCGATTAGTAGTCGTTACCTATTTTCTTTTACCATCCTGTTTTACCAAAATCACATTTAGTTCGCCGATAAGCTGATATCGCGAGAAAGGCTTTTCTATTAAATTGTCGCTGTAACTGAATTATAAACGGTGTCTACGGTAAGCAGGAAAACGGGTTCCGATCGGTGATCGGTTTTAATAACAAAGCACATCGTCGTATTTTGAAGAAATTAATTAATCATTTCGAACAACAGCGAATGGCAGTATTGGTGGACGACAGGTTCTCTCGTCTACAATAGTCTCGAGTACCGGTTATTTCTCGGCTAGCGATTATTCGATTATTCGATTATTTCGATGCGATTTTTCACATATTTCATATCGATTTGAACGCGGATATGCCTTCCGGCTGAAGGTCATTTCCGAAAAAATCTCTACGAAATGCAAAAGTATTATCCTTATTTATATATTCTATATGGTAAACATTTTATTCGGTTTACGATTAATGAAGCTCGTGTTTTTGCAAAAAACACGTTACGCACTATCCGAAAGGGGTGAATCCATGTCACAAGCTACTTTTTTTGTACAAAAGGTACAGAGATTTGATTTTTTTTTTTTTTTTCTCGGAAGCGGTTGGTATATTTTTCTTTTGCAATGTCCACTCATTGTGCGAGCAGTTTGAGTAAAATGATCAAGTCGATAATGAAATAAATCGGTATTTTTTCCGATACAGGTAGAATTGTTTGCTAAAAATAGAAAACTCACTTAAGAACTAGATTAGGCGCTCGATAAATCTGACAGTGTATGACATCGATGTTTTCCAATACTTTTCCACGGCAAGTCAATTTAAAATCTTAACAATTCAGTCGTAACCGGCATTAGAACTAATTTAAAAAAAAAAAAAACTCTTTTCGCGATGATTTGATGCAAATATTTTTATTATACGTTATTTTCATTTAATTTTAAATTCAGTAATATGTTTGGGAATAGCCAAAAACAACGGTTACGAAAGTATTAATAGACACGTGAACTAAGACCAGGAAAATGATTAAAAAATTAGTACAACTGCAGGAAATATATGAACCTGAATTAGATTTTACCGAGCAGGACCGTATCTAAACTAAAATTTCCGGAGGGATTACGAAAATAATTTTTTTTTTATATATGTATATATGTGTGTGTGTTATCATGAAATATATTTATTTATAAGTGGTACACTAGAGCCTTGTAGTCAATTATTGTATATGCAATATTTGAACACTACAATAAAAACAAATATAAAAATATAGTCGTTTCCATAGAATTCATAAAAATTTCAATTTTCTTTTCCCCTTTAGTCAAAAATTGAAAAGAATTTTATTCTGAATTTCGGTCCCTTTAATTCAAGCTGTTATTATTTCGCAGACATTTCGAGGGGGGGGGGGGGGGGTGAATCCTAAACTCGCCTCTCAGATACGACTCTGTTACCGAGACATCGTTGCTTATTGATACCAATATTGTTTTTGAAAATTAAATATAAGCGTTTATTTTTTGTTTTGTTTTTATTGTTCTTTGTTAGCAAAATAACAAATGGAAGCACTATTTTCATATTTGTCTTTAAATCTGGGCTTTGTTTAAAAAAAGCATTCCAGTAAACTATAGAGTTTAGACTTCGTGGAGCGTAAATTGTTTTAAAAAATAATGCGAATGTTTTTTGGGGTTTTCCAAAGAGAACTAACCCCCCTTCTCTCATCGGCATCGTTAAACTTAATACATTGTGAACCTTAATTTTACAATCCCCAACGGCAGTTTCGGATTTAGGTTTAGGCACGCGAGGCCCGGCCCTAGAGCGGCAGCATTTAAAAAAAATGCCTTAAACGTTTTTTGTTTTTTTTTTTGTTTTTTTTTACTTGGATACTTAAAAGTCGAAACTGATGAAGTTTACCGTCAACGGTAACATCTTTTTATGTCGAAGAATAATATATTTCTGTATCGTAATTGAAGTAAGTTTATCATGCATATGTATAAGAACTATTGATTTTGACCTTAAAAATTGTTATTGAAACCGTCGATGTATGCATATGTATGTATGTATGTATGTATTTTTTCCGTTACAAGAAAGGCGGCATATCTGCACAGGCCTAGAGCGCCATCATCATTAAATCCATCACTGTGCAACGTCCTGTCGACGGTATATGGGACTTATTTATAACGAGCTAGAACATTTTTTTTCGAAAACTGCATATATTTTAACGAAGTGAAAAACAAAATTACTCTATTTTCTGGAATGACCGAGGGTGATGGCAAGGAGAAAACAAAAGATGCACAATAGGGAGTTGGAAGATCAATTGACAGAAGAGAAGAGTGTAAGAATGTTCCGAAGTGATACAGGTGCACTCAAACAAAATATGATTAGAGTCACCTATAAAGTTGTGAGAGGAAGGGTGTAGGGAACAGAAAGGAGAAGAGACTAGAGGGAAGCGAAATAAGGGAGCAGGGAGCAAATTGAGCCCAAAGCGTAGGCGACAGATTGCAGAGAGAGTTGAACGTCGCATGGAGGAAAAATTGGAAAACCAGGGATAAGGCTTTAGATTAGGCTAGATGAAGAGATAAAAGGAATCCGGATTTGAGAATGAGGAGGAATACGAGTTTAGCCATAGTTTGGAATGAGCCGAAGTGGAAAGGAGATTAATATTATGAGATGAAAAAATGCTGAGAAATTCACCGGTAGAAGAGGATAAACGAGCTAGTGTATCGGCCGAGTCGTGTTACCTTCGATTCCAGAGTGCCCAGGAATCCACAGTAGTTCAATTTGAACGGAGTGAGAAAGGAAAATATTATGGATAAGAAAGCGTATGAGAAGGATTACGTAATCAATAGAGGGAGAAGGAAAAGAATAGGAGATGGCTTGAAGGACACTGTGGGAATCTGATATAATAAGGACTTCATGCGAAACTAGGGAAGATTGAAAATACTGTAGTTAACGCTTAAATCTAGAAAAACTGGGCACAATTTTTTCGTTCAACAAATTTTTATCCGGTTACTTCGCAAAATTAGATCAATAAGATTCGTTTGGTCAGTAAGTAGCTTTTCAATTTTTTACACGCGACGCTGAAAGCTCGATCCATTGTCAGTCGGAAAATTGAAAAATCGATGCCATAGAAATGTGATGATCACAAAAAGCACCTACTATTCCGCGCAGGCTGCCGAGAGGACGAATTCCTTCATCCTCGATAAGATCGGAACTGAACGAAGATTGTCGTCCGCAGTACCCATTTACATACATCCTACGTTATTTTGGGCACATCAATCGGGCGAACGGAGGTGCTCTTTGTTGAAAGGAAACAGTAAATAAGGAAGAAGATGCGCGTCAACTCGTTAGTCGGATGTTATCTGCCGGGCGCCGATAAGAGGACTTGGTGTCATCATAAAACCGAGACACAGATGGTACAAATATATCGTGTGATATCCATGAATAATCGCTTTGCGGATTCAACATCTTACCGATGGCAATAAGGTGAACTAAATCGCCGTTGAATATCTCTTGAATATCCAAAATTCATGCATTTCTACAAATCATACTCGCTAACATTATTATTTTGAAATAGAGGATTATTTTTTCCCGCGCGTCGTACATTTAAGTACTTTGGCTATTAATGCTCAATATCGCTTTAACGGTGAGCTTCACTGAACAGCGTCTATCATACGCACATCTATAGTACAATATGTGCGATCTTCCAAATTCTGTACTAATACAACTCTTGATTATTATGTAGCAGTTGTCTGATATTTTGTGAATTTTTGGTTAATTTCTTTGTTGATTTGAACGTTTATATTAAATTATTAGAATTTTGTTAGCCATTGCAGACAGTGTACACCTTTGGTTATCAACGTCATGATGAGCGGAACTATTTTAACGGTCTTTTAAGGAATTACGCAAAGAATTTATTGGTAGTATTATGTAGATTTATAGGTATGTGAATAGCGATGTGCGTGTACGAATGTTTCTTTTATACTTAAAAAGCTGCATTTATAAATAAAAAAATAATAAAATAAAAAATACATATATTATAATAAAAAAAAAATATATATATATATATATTTTGCGAAATTGGAGAAAAACGAGTCTAGCGAGAACTGAGGTAGAGACCGGATCCTATTAGAGGCGAATAGGTCTGACTTAATATGATTCAAAATCTTACGAGTCCTGAATCATATTAAGGGGGGCAGCTGTCATGAGCCTACAGTTCAGTAACGTAAATAAAATATTGATTTTGTGGTTGGAATTCTGGTTTTACTATGCTGTGGGAAATGAAAAACTTAGATTAAATTTTATATTTTTATTTTATTTATTATCGATCAACACAGCATAGTATTTCGTATATACACCCTGTCAAGAAAGTATCGGGAATTGTCAATTTAAATCTCCCGGGTAATAGCTAGGCAGATAATTTTTTTTTTCCAGGTTGGTACAACTGTTTTGTATTATGATGCCTATTTTTAGCGCGATTTGTCAACCAGTGTGTTTACAGCAGCTGTTAAAATCAGTCGACCTTGAAGTGTTTTGTCGAAGTTTTACAATGAGTGAAAATATTGAACAACGTACTTGTGTTAAATTCTGTGTTTCGAACGAAATTTCTTGTGCCGATACACTGAAAATGTTACAGAAGGCTTTTGGTGAATCTGCTTTATCAAAAACGCGGGTTTACGAGTGGTACAGAGCGTTCAAGGATGGTCGGGAGACGGTCGAAGACATGCCTCGCTCTGGACGGCCTTCAACGAGTGTGACCGATGATAACGTCGATAAAATCAAGGAAATCGTTGCTGAAAATTGTCATGTGAGCTTGAGAGAGATGGCTCATGGATTGGGCATGTCACACGAGAGCGTACGTACGATTGTGCACGAAAAATTGGGTATGCAACGCGTTGCGGCTCGGCTTGTTCCGAAAGACCTGAATTTCTTTCAAAAAAAGTACCGAGAACAGGTAGCTGCAGACATGCTGGATCGAGCCAATTTGGATCCTACCTTCTTGGAAAAGATAATTACTGGTGACGAGACATGGGTGTATGAGTACGACACGCTTACGAACCAGCAATCGTCCGAATAGCGGCCAATTGGCGCGCCAAAGCCGAAAAAACTCCGCCAAAGCCGATCGAAAGTGAAGATCATGTTGATTGTTTTCTTCGATATTCGAGGCGTGGTACACTATGAATATGTGCCAGCCGGACAGACAGTCACCAAAGAGTTTTACTTAAGTGTTTTGAGACGTTTGAGAGAGGCTATCCGTCGTAAACGTAACGATTTGTGGGTCGACAATTCTTGGATTCTCCATCACGATAATGCGCCGTCTCACAAAGCCATAATTGTGAATGAGTTTTTGGCCAAACACTCGGTAAATATCATCGAACAACCGCCGTATTCACCAGATTTAGCACCCTGCGACTTCTTCCTATTCTCAAAACTCAAATTTCCGCTACGGGGAATGCGCTTCGAATCGATTGATGACATCAAGACGAATGCGACGCGAGAGCTAAAGGCCATCCCGGAAACCGCCTATCAGAAGTGCTTTGCCGAGTGGAAAAAGCGTTGGCATATGTGCATCGCTTCGAATGGATGTTATTTTGAAGGTGACAAAATAAATTTGGATGAAAATTAAAAATTGTTCGTTTTATTTAACAATTCCCGATACTTTCTTGACAGGGTGTATTTCTCTAGTAATGTTCGAACCGAGTAAAGTAAAGCAGCTGATTAAATGGTTCGAACCGTTGGGAAATTGGAATCTAATTCCGAAGCCGTACCAACACAAGTATAATAACGTAAAATTAACAAGGGCTAGACGCGGAGACACTGCCCGACTAAAGCGACGTAATTTTTCCAAAAATTACGCTTATGATACATATGATGTGTCGCTGCGACTGGTCGGGCAGTACCGACAGCTGATCGACTACCCGGGTTTTCGCGAGTCTTTCGGTCGTTCGATAATTAATCCATTTTAGTATGCGTTTTGCTCTGAAAGAATACCGTTATCAAAGCATTGCGTGGTCAGCGGATCCGCAACCATCTTTAAATTAAATCGTTTGCGGAAGAATTTTATATATATATATATATATATATATATATTGTTAATAATTGCTATTTGTTGTTGGTCATCTGTGAGTAGTTTTTTTTTTTTCTGTGTTCGATAATATAATATTAAAATACTAGTCATCAAAAAAATCAAGTGCTATAAATTTCATTAATATATACATACATGATCTTGTGAATAACTATATTTCATTTCGAACATTCAGTGCACACGGCGGACTGAGCCGCCGTGAAATAGTTAGATTTTAGCTCAAAAGGCTTCGTACTCATGAGCCATTAAGAGTCAGCACACGATAACACAAAAGAAAATGAAAAAGCCCCTTCAAGAGTTGAGATACAACAAGCGAGACCTACACACGAGTATTATCCAAAAATGATAGTGACGTTAATCGATTTTTTTGTTGTTTTTTTTAGCTGTATTAATTTGAACTTATTCGAAGTAAATTTTCCAGCTCCTTCTGGAAAAATTCATGAATAAATCTTAATAACCGTGGAATTTTTGAAATTAATAGCGATATTGCTTACATTAAGCAAAAATTAATTAATAAATATAATTAGCGTAATTTAAATCAGACAAAAAAGTAGACATAATACCGTTATTCTGGGACAGAATTTAGTGTGCGGGTTGCGTACTTGTTTTGTTTTGTAAAAAATTTATAGCTTCTTAAAAAATCGCCCCCGCAAAATAATAAAATGGGTGTACAATCCACATACTACATTCGGTCTCAGAATGAAGGTATTACGTCTACTCAAAAAGCAACATGAAACATTAAACTCAGAGATAGGCTTTTTTCCTTTTTTAGGTTTGTTGACATTGGCTCAAAAATTAGGAAAAGGAGAGAATCAGGACAACAGGTAAAAAAAGACTAGAATAACCGAAGGGGAAGGATGAAAGATGCACCACAGAAAGTAGGCGGACCGTTTAGTAAAAGGGAGGCGTAAGTGGAAATACAAATGTTTTTTTAAATAACATGTGTGATCGCTGCCGTATAAAGCGAAAAACGGAAGGGCCCGAATGAAGACAATACAAGTGAAAAACGGAAAAGTGTTGTAAAAAGCAGACCGATGTCCAAGGCGTAAGAAGAAAATTGTAAAGTTGATAAACCAAGGTTGAATGAAATGATTCGGTCGAACAGAATTTAGGATTTTTGGGAATAAAGGAAATGAAGTCGGTATGCGGAAAAAATAATATTATTGTAGAATAAAAATACGCTGAAGGGGAAAAAATCACTTTTAGAAGAAGATAAACAAGGTAGTAGATCAGCCGTCGGGACATCGCCTTACCACTGGCCATGAGGTTTGGTTAGAGTGAGATAGGAAAATACTTTGAATTAAAGAACGTATGAGGAAACTTGTATAGTCGGCATAGAGGAAAGGAAGAGTAGACGGCCTGTAGGACACATTTTGGGGATCGGATATAAAATTTTAAAACCAGCGAACCAATTTGAGTATGTAATTTTTGTTCTCCTTCAATAAACACCGCCATTCAATGGGACGAGAAAGTACGTTAATTTCATATTTCAAGGTGCCAGCAGATCTATTTGGACGTAATTTGTTCAAAACTTCGTTTAAATTACGCCACTTCCATTTTTATTTTTCGCTAAATCACATTATCATTATTTATATGAAGTCTTACTAAGCAGTTGTAGTTCTAGAAATTGCTGAATGTCTATCGTGCGAAAAATGCTTTAGTTTTCATTAGCATTTTAATGTGTAATTCCGTTATGCGTCTCGTTATTCTATTTACGATTTATTCGAATTCATGTACGAAGGTCATTCATAAAGTAAGGGTCCCTATTTTTTATTTTTGAAACTAATAAGGGCAGAAAAAACCCCGCACCGGAACTGAATTCAGCATGCTTTTATTTATTTTATTCCATATATTTACCTTTGAAATTTAAGTATTTGTCGAGTCGAGAAATTAACTTATAAATACCCTCCTCGTAGAAACTTCCCGCCAAATTTTTTAACTAGGTAAGAACAAAATTTTTCAACTCCTCTTCGGTCTCGAATTTTTTCACATAGTAATGACATACCCGGAAACTGGTCAAGAGGTTTGGGGCGGCGATCGGATCGCAGAGTTTTTTCGATTTTTCGCACCAGTTCGTCTGAGATTACATATCCCGTTGCTCTTCCTCTACATTCGTTCTACCTCTTCGGAATTCACGAAACCATTTACAAACGTGTTGAACACTCATCACAGGACCATAAGCCTCCACAAATTGTCGATGAATTTCAATTGGTGCAATTTTTTTACGTGGTTTAAAAAACGAATAACTGAACACACCTCTTAGGTGGCGGCAACTTTTAGAATTTCACTTATGATTAATTCACGTAACCCGAAAACGAAAACACATACAGTATTTCGGTTCATACTAGTTTAAACTTGAATGTTGTACCTATAAAATGAGACCACGTTTACTCCCGGAAGTTTATTCTAACCGGTTTTACACGAGGGGGGGGGGCTTACTTGGTGAACGTGCCACGTATATATAAACTCAGATGCAACACAGTCGGTACCAGTAATGGGTTTTAAAGTTCTTTCTGCGGATCAGTTCTTTCGGATCAGTTCACTATAAAGAACTGATTCAAAGATCCGGTTCCCAAGGAACTGATTGTTTTCGAAAATCTTTTAGAGATCTACATGTAAACATATCTTACTATACTAAGCAACTGTGTAATCGTTTTTATTTTGTCTGTTCGGACTATATCTTCCGAATCAAATGAAATAAAAGCGTGATTTTTGTAATCATTTTTATTTTGTCTGTCCGGACTATTTGCTCCGGCTCATTCTGTTCATTTTCATCCGAAACAGTTCATACAGAACCAGTTCTTTTAAGTTTTGTGAATCATTTCTTTCAGTTCTTTTTCATGAATCAGTTCTTTCGATCAGTTCGTTCACGAACTACACATCACTAGTCGGTACTATATATATATATATATATATATATATATATATATCAAGGCCGTGTTCACGTGGGGTTTTAGGGGTCCCCCCCCCCCAATTAGAACTGAAATAGTTATTATAAATACACAAAAATTTGAAAAAAATATTGATGATTCTTTTGGGGTGTTTTTACATTAAAAAACAAAAAAAAATATATACTCCATATTTTTAGGTACTTCATTAATATTTTATGCAAAATTTTATATCATGAGTATAATCAATAACATATGTAATAATTCATTTATGTAAATTTATAATACATAAATCAAAATGATGGAAATTATTAATAGTATGAATATTAGTGAAAAATATATTGTTATTTACAAAATAGATATGCAAAGAAAATCCCCCCCCCCTCCTTTTCAATATTCCGGGCACGGACCTGATATATATATATATATATATATAGGTATATTTAAAAAAGTAATCAATTCACAATATTATGTCGAACACAAATAATAAAATTATCATATAAATAAAACACAAAACATATTAAAATTATTAAAAAACATCGACTAGTTTCGACGAACTACCGTCATTATGAAGATGTTAATTAAAAAATCAATACGTTTGCTTCGATTACATAGTTAAAGAGTTTTAAAATGCAGTTGTCATCTGCCGCTATTGATTAAAAAAGAATTAGATAAAATTACAAAACAGCATATATAAAAATTTATTACTTTTTGCATGATTTATGCTAGTATTCTGTTTATTATATAAAACGTCTATGTATTATATAAAATCGTGAAGTTTACAATAATATTTTTGCGGAACATGTATAATCAAAGAAAAAGTATAGATTTCTTCGTGCATTACTTGAATTACTCGGTATATTTAAATAGTGCGCTCCCAGTCATTAAAACGTCCGAATTACACATATTACCAATCATGGGCGTCGCCAGCGGGGCAGGGGGGACAGTTGCCCCCCGTGGGGCCTTGAAACTTTTTAATCAACTAGCCATGATGAGTATTCATAGGCGCGTAATCATGGACAATTTGGAAGTTTTTTATCAGAAACCCACGAAAATTATGTTTTAATTAAGATTTTATTCTTGTTTAATAAAATATTAAGCCTTTATAACTTATAAATTTTATTTTTATAACTCATATCCTCTTTCTATCATCTTGCCCCCCCCCCCGGCTCATCCGCTGGCGACGCCCTTGTTACCAATATTGTATATGTTAGAACCTAAAAATTTACATTTTTAAAAATGTAAGCGGTATTGACTATTACGCCAAGTTATTCATTTATTGTGAAATACAAAGGAAATACAATTTTATAAATGCTTTGTAAACATAATTTAAAAAGTATTAAATGTAAATCCTTTTAATTTTATATCGTGGTTCTTTATTCAATAGATTAAAAATCCTCAAAAAAATACAAAAAATGATCAATGTTATTTCGTGATGAAATACGCGTATTTACGCGAGATTCGCATAGAAATCTGTAATTATTATGCCCGATGCCTATACGAAGTTTAATTTTCCACCTTAAAATAATTTGAGAAATTATGAATCTCCTCCCTTTCCACACCCGTATGCCTGTGTGCGTGTTCCCGCAATTTTAGTTCGTGATGAAATACACGTATTTACGTTATGCGTAGCAATTTAGTGTTTTACCCGAAATTTTAAATAAAAGCTTTGAAAAAATTGTTAAATTCGTGAAGTAAATTTATCACATTTTACATAATAATCCCTAATCATTATTATACTCCCTTCTGTTCTTCCGTAATAATTATCTTTAATACTTTATACTTCAGAAATATTTATAGAACAGAATTTAGGAAATCAAATCAAATTAAATAATTTTTTTTATTATTATTATTATTATTAATGTACACATTTCGATCTATGCGCAGGAACTGTGCGAGCGATGGAGTATTAAAATACAATGAAAATAATAAAACTCGAACAAAAAAAATTTCTTAAAAACAACAAAATTAAGAAATTTATTTTGTTAATAATAATAATAATAAATAATAACACAGTGGCAGATCAGCGGGTGGTGAGGTAGTGTGGGAGAAATGGGGACTCTCCCCTCCAAAGAATCAAACTCTTCATGAAAAAATTTATTACAACAGAGAAACATAATTTATACTATAAAAGATTTGTTTTCTAGTGTTACGTTTTTATTCTGTTTTAAACGTAACTGTCGCGGTTCTTTTGTTTTTTTTTATTTATTTTTAATTTTTATTTTTGCTCAATGTAAATGAAAATAGTTCAATGAGAAATATATATATATATATATATATATTCAAACTTGCTCAACCAAAAAAGAATTCAGATCGGATTACTAACTAAAATAAAAGTATTATCGTTCTAATTGTTCTAGTAATTTACCATTAAAAATTCTAAACTACCATTTTAGTAACAATTTTATAATTTTTTTCGTCTTTCACCTAAAAATAAAACGAAAACTGTAATAGTTCTGTATTTTTAAAACATTTTTAAATTTTAAAGAGGTCGCTGTTTGAATTATATATATACATATTTATATTTATTAAACAACTAATTTATTAATGCAGTGCGACTTTATGTTACATGATGACGTCACAGAAATACAACAGAAATATATAATTTCTGTAAAAAGGCACAAAATCACTATCAGAAATATGCGACACTATAACTTTTTACATTAATAACGGATATTAATGATAAATAGGAACCAAACTCGTGATGATTGCCGATGCAATGGAAGACGGACATGTGTAATTATCGGGGTTGTGTAAGATTCGCACTATGCTACTAGAGTAGTTACAGACACACTTATTGTTATTTTTTCGCATTTCTATTTTCGTTGGTTTTTCTGTTACAATCGCTATGCCGTATTTTTCCTACACGCTATCATCATTGGATGCGTTTCATTGATTAAAAGTCTAGTATGTGAGCGCAGTGTCGGTTGATTAATTTAGAGTTGGTGAAATCGAAAGTGTATAAGCGTGCCGACAAATCTGACTTTCCTAGAATAATTAAGAACTACCATTTCGTTTTGTAATGTTTGTAGTTTCCACAATGATCATACGTAAATAGTAGTTGTTCATCTGATGTACTAATTTTTCTACATAATAAAATTAATGAGTTTTTCCATATTTCTGTGTCCGATAATTTCGCCGGTAGAAAGAACGCGAATAATTTTAGTTCATTCGTATACTAAATGAACTAATGAGCCGCTTCTTTTTTTTTTTTTTTTTTTTTTCTTTATAAATAAATCGCTTTATTTTTAATTTTTACACTTGTTAACAAATGCCGACTGATTATCGATAAAATATTTATTCGCGTGGTTCTTGTAGACTGTTATTTGCGACTTGAGACAATTAACGCCGAAGACTGATGAAGAAATTTAGCCTTGGGCACGACTGAGTCACGATGAATTATTGGCGCAATGTGGCTCGCGACATGCGCAAAGCAAATTTCAATGTACAAAGTATATAATACAATCGAATAACGAAATTATCGGTGTGTTCAAAATGACCGAACAGAAACTCTGACAGTCACATATATCTCCGAATTTGGCCATGTTTTGCGGTTTAACGTTATAAAAGAAGACTAATTGTTCTCTATCATCGGACTATAGACGGACTCTACACAGTCGGTATTGAATTAAGAAAAATGTTCGTTTTTTTGTTGATTTTTTTTTTTTTTTTTGGCTCTTCGCCCTTTTGCTGGCATGTTACACACGAGGCCATTAGTGTTAGCGTGACAATAGTTTTCCACTTGAGTAATTTATATTCGGATATTATCCGGAAGAGGATGCCGTCGACGTAAGCAAAATATCACTCGATCATTATGCAGCTAGCGTAAATAACTGCGAAGTAAAATCTTTGCAAAGTTCAAGTACTGCTCTAGACCTCCTTACTCGTTGGGAATTTTTTTCTGGAAAAAAATATAAACTTGTCGGAATAGAAAAAATTTTTAATGTTTCCTGTTTGATTTATCCTAATAAAATCTTGCGACTCGTAGCCCAAAAATAAAATATTTTTTATTTTCGCCGATGGCCGCACTGCTTCGCAATTCTTAGTAGTTTCCTAATTAACAGCCCCCCACGATGCTTATTTTATGTCTTTTTCTCGGTGGATTGAATAGGTGACGTTACTTTTTTCTTTCTCAATTGAAAACGCTAATTTCAATTTATATCGATGAATCCGGAATGTAATTAATAATACGAGCCTAGCTGAAAGAAGATGTTAATGACTCTAATTATTGCGAAAGGGATGATATTTTGAAATAATTAAAGCGAAAGTAGACGGATCTTCGTTTAAATTTTAGAATAATTTTTGGACTTTTGCGAATTCACCGTTTAAATTCTCCACCATTTCTGCCTCCGATAATCTATTCGCCTACTCTAACTAAAAGCTATAAAGTTATAGAGAACCCTCGGGTCATTTTCTTTTAATATTTACTTATTTGTAGTTTCCCCATCAGAATGCATCAGACGGCGTTAATATTATAATATGTCAGTGTTTCTTCCTTAATTTTTGGAACTTCATAAATAACATTTCTTTAATTCAAAAAGACCTATTTATAATAGATACTTTTTAATAATTACTTTACATTCGGTGTATATTATGAAAGCAAAATTCTCTATCAGTATTATCGATATTAACCCACCGTGGTCGTATATCTATGTTGTCTACGAGAAATGCGTTGTCCATATTCAGAAATATAATTTGTCTTATCAGCAAGCAGCTTTACATTATCGTTGATTTTATTAATTATTATTATTATTATTAACAGACTGAACGGTGTTACTATTTATATTCTCGTCATTAGTAAAACCGCTACCACTATTACTACTACTTAAATACGATCGCATATTTTACCATTTATGTAATTATTTATTCCACCGTAATCTGAAAACGGTGGGCGGCCAGTACCGCCGTCCTCGTTACAATGCAGAACATTAAACAAATATAAAGCGATATATCACTTCCGCTAAAGGGCGCGATTATATGTGTTCGTGTAATTGTGCGTTTGTGTGTGTTTTTTTGTACGTGTGATTAAGAAAAACGATTTAATCGAACAAAATTATACGTTACACCAAAAAATAAAAAAGAGGAAGCACCGTAGACGATTAAAACTTGAACTGAAAGCTGGACTCTTCTGTGCAATACTGTAAGTTATTTTCGGAAATTTCTGCCAGAAAAATATTTTTATTAATTTTATGTACATATATTAATTAACTCGGCCATTTTGGCCTCGCAAGGGGCTGTGCCCCTTCACCCGTTTTGCTTTCATTTCTGTCTCTTTCTCTTCTATACTTTGTATAAAATGATCAAAATTTACAACGTAATTCTTACCGGCATCAAGACACACAAAAAATAACATAATCACAAAAATCCTATCTTAACATTTAACTTTCATTATATAAAATTAAGACATTTTTTCGTTACATAAAATTGTGACATTTTTAAAATAACAATCACAAAAATCCTATAAAATATAACAAACGTTACATAAAATTGGGACATTTTTTCTAATGGGGGGGGGGGGCTTAGAATTACGTTGTAATTAATGTAATTAATTACAACGTAATACTTAGGCTACCCTCCATTAGAAAAAATGTCCCAATTTTAGGTAACGTTTGTTATATTTTAATTTTTACCGACTTTATATATATATTAATTACAACGTAATTCTTAGGCCGGTCTCTATTAGATTTTGTAATGAAAAATGTCCTAATTTCATGTAATGAAAGTTAAATGTTAGAATAGGATTTTTGTGATTATGTATATTCATATGGACCGATTTAGAATTACGTTGTAAATTTTGATCATTTTATGCAAAGTATAGAAGAGAAAGAGACAGAAATGTAAGCAAGAGGGATCAAGGGGCACAGTCCCTTGCGAGGCCAAAATGGCCGAGTTATATCTATCTATCTATCTATCTATCTATCTATTTATATATCTATATCTATATATATATATATATATATACATAAACTCGATCCTTTGGAATAGTGAATTTCAACGGACTATACCAGTTTTTCAAAAAAAAAGTAATAATTAATTTTGCGAAATTTCTGTTGCAATTTCGGTTACATATTTCATAATGGTTTTATGCAGCAACGCTATCTATATTCGTATTCAGGCAAGAATCGAAACATTTTTGACTTTTCCTTAACTTCGCATCAACCTTAACGATGACGCTAGTCTTATATATTATTATTCGAATATTCCTCTCTTTTCGCTGACCGTTATATTTTTTATTCTCGTCTGTTTTAATCTCTTGGATGTTATTTCGACCTGAAATGATCAGAATCACAGTTAAAACGAAAGTAGATACTTCAAAGCTGCTTTACGTTCCGCAGCATACGCCTATTTAATTTCAGGTGAAGTTCAGTCTAAGCGGTTACATGCCCTACTCTTAAAGTCAATCAACGTGGTTTGGAAATATGCTTGTCGTTGTTTGATTTCAATAATCATTAATAAACATGTGCGACTATTACAGATTTTCTAATTTCTCCTCCGGTCTATCCAGCCAACTACCACCGTATTCTTTAGTATAAAAAAGTGTTAACAGTGGTACAACAATTCTACCAAGCTGGATGATGTAGATACTGGTTTTCTTCAGGTACCGGCACCTGTCGGAGTATTCAAAAACGAATGCATAAACCTGACACCGAAGCAACTTTATTTTTCCCTAATCCGACGTGCCACCTACAGAAAGAGTTTTTTTTTTTTTTTCTTCTCTTCCGCATAGCAACATAAAAGAAGAGTAGATTTTTCATTTGAGTTGCAGCAAGCAACCTTTTCGAAGTACCGTCAAATTATTCGTTGAACCTTGGTGGCGATCATTCGATCCGTCAAGAAAAGAATTCCTTGCACTCAATAGATTACAGTTGGAACAAACACGTCTACGCTATTGTAGCTGGAACAAAGAAAAACATTACAGCCAATTTGGCCGAGTAGTCCCCGCAAATCATCCTGTTCAACCATTCCGTCTAGGTTTGATCACTCCTTACTTTCCCGACTGCCAGCCTAACAAGCGTGTTATAATATTTCATTTTATCGACCTGTTGTAATGGCTTGTATGCAGATACGCGCAACAAGCGAGCGTATAATTAGAATAAAAAATAAAACGAAAAAAAATTAATCACCGAAGTAGCATTTAATTAAAATAAACGACTTTGTCTGTCGAAAACATCATGTCTTTTAAAAATTTACTTTTTAGAAAATTTTTGAGAATTATTTTATTTAATGAAAATTTAATGAAAATTTAATGAAAATTTAAAGAAAATTATCTGCGCTGTTTAAAAATAGCCTCGTCAATTATGGTCTTAGAAACGATGTAATGTAAAAAAAAAAAAAAAAAATAAGAAAGCAAAACACATTGTGGATATGAAATTTTAAAGAACTATAATAAAACTGTTTCGATTTGTATACGTACACATAAAGTAACGTGAGTCTTATATTGTGATTGTAAAGTTAACTTGTTCGTAATGTACACATTGGCAGAACATAGTGCTGATCGAGTAGCCTTCCGTCAACTTTTTTTGTGTTCCTTTTTTAACTTTATATATTTTTTAAAAAGTTTTGCTTTTTTTTCATAGTTTGTACCCGCTTGTTCTCTGTGTATTAGAAAATTATGAAATAAGTTTAAACTGATTTTTCTTTGTCTATATGCGCATGTTTATTTTGAAAAGTACCGGGGGGGGGGGGTCGAAAATCGAAAGCATTGTCTAAAAAACCTTATATATTTAACGATTTTACCTTTTCACTATTCTTATAGATGTTCCATTGAAGAAGTTAAATTTTTACTCGATGATTAATAACATTCAAATTTATTACTGAATAATTTCGAAAAGGATGTGTAAATGCCCGGTAGCCTAGAGTGGTTTACTTAACCACCAAACCAGAGGTATCATGGGATTTCCGGAGTTGTCTCGTTCCGGATCCAAGTAGCTTCCAGGTTTAGGCAGCCTGAAATAATTGGATACCAGAGAAATCTGGGGAAGTAAAGGCGGATAATCCAAAAGTAGAAAGGAGCTAGCCCCAATATTTTCATCAGATCCATTAGGCTTCTTTGTGCTTTATGAAAAGCTTAATTCCAATGGTGTAGCGGTAAAAGTGATGTCTATTTGTACAACTTAAAAATAAAGTGCGGAGGTTCTAATTCCCCGATGTCACGTAAAATGTTTGATCTTGTACTTTTAATTATTAATTCTTATTATCTAATTATTTTAATTCTTTATACATAATTATATAAATATAATAAGGCGAAAGCCAGGTCAATTTAAAAAAAAGTATAAATACAATTAATATTTTCAATATTTTATTATTTACATTTCTATAAACGATAAAGATATTTTTTATACGTAACGAATTCATTAAGAAATGTAAATAATAAAAAATTGAAAATATTTATCGTATTCATATTTCTTAAATTCTATTGACCTGGATTTCGCCTTATTATATTTATATGGTTATATGTATAAAGAATTGAAATAATTAGATAATAAGAATTAATAATTAAAAATATAAGACAAAAATTTTACCTGACATCGGAGGGTTAAATTTTTGTCGCTGCTCTGCTAATCTCGTTCAGTGTCTGTGCTCGGAATACTTTCTTCTATGACATCAAATTTTCACGATTACTTATATCGCAATAACCGCTATACTCAGATTATCTATGTCCGCTAATATAACATCTTACTTTATCGGTGTTTCCTGTGCTAATAGAAAAATGTGTGAACAACATTTTTCTTCCCTTAAATTTCCCGATAAATCGCTTCATTCATCTCTTATCTTCATTTTTTTACATATGTATATCGTCTTAACCGAGTTTTTTCGTCAGTTCTACTTTTTTCGATGTCTACACTATTAGTGTTTATGTTCTTCCGTCGGTTTTTCGTAGTTGCTGAAGAATCGTTTAATTCCATTTGCACTGGATCATTTAGCCTCAATTTTTTACTTTTCTATTTCTCCTTTGAAGTTTTTTTCTATTGTGTTTATGCTTCATCCTTACGGTCTTGCTTTGATTAATCTTTACCCTTAGACGGTGTACAGCTTTCCCCGCTTTAATTGCTTCCGCTAGTTTAGATTTTTCCTTAACAGTCGATTGACTCTGATCGTATTCTATATCTTTCCTCTTCTGCTCTATTAAAAGGCTAAACCTGCTAAAAGCTTTATCCTCATACGCTGGGGTGATCCTTACAATTCTTACATTCTAATCTTCTCGTATAAATCCATCATCCGTTCCAAATTCGGCTATTGTTGTTCTATCTACACGGTTGTACCTCACAAGTCACGCTATCTAAATTAGATATAATCGATGTTTTAAAATCCGCTCAAATTTTAGCAATTCTTGCAGAGTCCAAGACGCCGCCTCTGTTTATCTCATTTAGTCTGTCCTTTTCTTACTAAACGTCTATCATTCATTTCCTCTACTCTTATTTGTTCCTACTCTTTTCCATTTCTTAAGAAGCGGCGTTTTATACACATAAGAAAATAATCCCTGTATTATCTCTATTTCTCTTCGTCTTAGCCTATTTCGGCCTTATACTATCTCATGTAATAACCTCGCATATTTCTTCATCGACTTTGCCGAACTTTGTCAACCTTCCGAAATTTTTTTCCCCTTCACTCTCTAAAATCCTTCCTGGAGCAGTCGTTAAGCGGCAATTCCTACGGAACTATCAATTCCAAACTTCTCTCACGTATAACTCTATTTTCATTGATGATTCCCCTGAAATGGTCTCGGACCTTCTTTTATCATCCTTCGAGATCTTAACCCCTATCGGAATATCTGTTCTATAAACGAATTAATGACTACCCTATGATGCATTATTTTCATTTCTTTTAATCACCTCTTTTTAGATTATTTTATTATTTCTGACTCCATCAAACAAGCGATCTGCTTTCCCCTTCCTGATCGGACTCTTCCGACCTTATTATTTTTCGTAAACTCTGTCGAGCGCTTCCTCTGCACTCCTTCGAATCTTATATTCTATCTTCATGCATCTTTTTTAATGTCATTATGCGACCGAATTAAAATTCAATTGATGGTTTTTTTTCGTTCTTTTGTTTCTGGTTGAAAGTTCTGGACTAACGTGCTCCGGAATGAAGGAGACGATCAATATCGAAATATCGTTAAATGCGTTATTTATTTACCCGAGCAAAAATTTTTCGAAAACAGCCGGTGTTTTATAAGCAATAAGTAAGTAACGAAGGAAAAGCTCATCTCGGAATTTCAGTTCAAGACAAGTATTTCAGAGCAGAAATTATACATTTCTGTATAGCTTAAATTTCAAAGCATATACATAAGCAAATAAGAAGCATTTCGCATTTGTAGAAAAAAGTTCAGAATTTTAAATTTTTTTCACATTTTATCGCATTGGTAGAATATAAACACATCTTGTCAAGTTCGAAATTTCTAAATATTGATATTACTTCATAGGCTGGGCACCTAGAAATCTATGACGTATATATCAAATAATCGCGCTCTTAAACTTCCGCCTGAGTACGCACATTTGACTTTATATAATTTTTGTACGACTAAATTAAACGATTTTTTGAAATTTACGATTTCACAATTAACACGGGCTAGTCTTAATTTACTGCAGTGTTTTTTTGTTTTTTTTTGTTTGTTTAATACTTACAACGTATATCGAACACGCAATTTTAACCGCTGTCACCACTACAGCGCCATCTGCTACTGGTTTTGAGTCGCTTTTGTTCTCACATAATTTATCGCAATGTTTGCTTCGTTCAAATAATTTACATTTATATTTAACACTTACTAATATGCATCCAAATTATTATGGAAATATATTTATACACCGAATATATTATTACGTGAATTTTTCCTCGATAGATCATTGAATAAACTTCTTGTCTAATGTTCTCATTTGTAATTTTATTTATATTTAACTACATATATATATATATATATATATATATATATGGTAAGTAAATAATGACAATAATGCATGCTTTGAATATATTATTATTTGCATTTTAATAGCCTAATAATTGTTTCCAGCAGAAAAACTTTACGAAAGAAAATTGCGATATACTACAACACGCACACTTAATTCTAAGTTAACATTTAAAATTATACACGGCAAGTTCTTTGTTAAAAGATAGTTTTCGGAAGTTGTCAGTCGTTTTTCTAAATGTTAACAAATGTAATTTTTCATTTAAAAAACATTTGTTGCTATTTGAATTTCGTGCCGACTCTAATTAATGTTGTTTAAAAATAATCACAGTATTTTTCCATCTAATAATCCTGTAAAGTATATTAACCAAATACAATTTTACTTTTTAGTGCATTTTTATCGAAATTTTTAAAGTAAATCTTTAAGTCGTTTTTTAAAACTATTTTTAAAATTGTATATAGTCAGTCTGACCGAAGTGTCGAAGGTGATTTTCGTTTAAGATATATTATACGGAATTTTGTAATTTAGATATATCCTGATAAAAATGAAAGTTTAACATCGACGCTATTAAACAAGTTAGTGAGAGAACGGGTTTTTATGGTTAATATATTTAAAATTCAAAGTTATAAAATACAATCGGGAAAGGATCTTCTTCTTCATGCGATAGCCGGCTGGCTAATTCGTCTCAACATTATTCGCCTCCACGCAATACGGTCACTTGCTGCCGTTTTCAAGTCCGTCAAGTTCAGCGCGTTAGTTTCTTTTAATATCGCGTCCACAAATGTCATCCGAGGACGCCCACGCGGTTTCCTTCCTACAGTTTGTCCCTCGACAGACGTTAAACGTTCTGATACATGTCCTAACCAGCCCAGTCGAGTTTTACGTATCCGCTCCAGTATAGTTCTTTAATCTATTCCATCGAGCGCTGCTTCATTATTAACTTTCTCCGTCCAACTTATTCGCTGCAGCTTTCGCCAGCACCACATTTCGAATGTTTTAAATCGCTTGCAGTCGACTCGTTTCAGCGTCCATGTTTCCGCACCATGCACGCTTGATTAAGCGAATGTTTTCATAAGCCCCTTTCGTAAATGCACTGAAACCTGCTCGCCATGTTAGTAATGAGTATCTTTAAATGCTTGCTTGCCCTTAGCTATTCTTTTACGTATTCCAGGCAGGCAGTCAAGATTATGCGTCACTATCTATCCCAGATATTTAAAAGGGTGTTACATGCTTAGTTAATTCTGTTATTCAGCCCGATACTGATTTGCCGCCGCGTTCTGCTTATTGCCATCACCACTTTTGTTTCAGCGATCCGTTGATACTCATTCCGTGTTTCTTCATGTTCGCATGTAATTCACGGATCATGGCTGCCAGCACTCTCGAACTTCCGCTAATAATACTTGATCGTCAACAAATTCGATTGTATTCTATTTCCAACAATCTTTACTCCGTATCTATAGGCTGTTTCCTTCAAAATCATTTCCGTGAAGCGATTAAATAAACAGGAGACGAAAGCAAGCATGCCGTACACTCTTTCTTATCTTCATCTTTTCCGATTCGAGTCCATTAAAACGTACCGCAACCTCTTGATTTGAATATAGATTATATAGATTATTAAACTTTTGGGACAACCGTTGGGTGCTATCATTTTTACTAATGAATGATGAGTATCTGCATCTGCTCCCGAATATGCGCAACTTTTGATTGTTCGATTTTTATACCGTTCCATAACCAATATGCAATCTAGCCGATACCTTTTCTTGTCGTTTGGGTCTTTTCATGTATATCTCGTCGGTAAGGCATTTCGAAGTAAGTATTTGTTATTACCGGGCGTCTTGCTTATAGAAATCAACTAGTGTCTTTGCCCCCGGCTGTTTCCTAAGCTAAACTTTCCGACTGCCGGTTTATCTTCTCCTTCGCCTACAACGGTATTCCAGTCACCCATAATTTAGGACATTGTTGTCAGCGCACGCTTTGCCAAGTAATGATTCCGACTGTTCGTGTACTGCATCGACTTCCTCTTCAGATGCTGCTGTCGTTGGCATGTACATTAGGATTACTGAAATATTTATCGGTTTATAGTTTCACGCTCGTAAGTCTGTTTTCAATTATATTAACGTCGATTATTGATTCCGTCAGTAATAGAGCTACTCCACCTTATCCTCCTCCCTTACTTTTTGAGTCTAAGAGTGAATTTGCCTACTTACGAATTCTCCGTCACTTTTCCGCCTTGTTTCCGGAAGACCTAAAATGCCTATATGTTGCTTCGTAACATTTCTAGTTTTACATTCTCTAATTTTTCTATTCTCAACCGTTGTTCTTACATTCCATAATCCAACAGCTACACCGGTCTTGTTTATAATTCTGAGATTTCGCTGGTTGAAGGTTTGAGAGGCCCAAATTCGTCCCCCAACCTTGCCCGACTCCGCTCACTTGAACGGCTCCGTGACTATATATTTTGTTTTAGTGTGCCATGTTAGTTTACTTGAGAAGGATCCAGCGGTGGTTTCTCCGTGCCTTCCGCCAGTTTTCTGTCTCGCGTTTATCTCGCTTAGCCGAAAAGACCCGGTTTTAAGGTACCGAATATTAGCCTACTCGCTCTGGATTAACATTGTTCAATCCGACTGGGGCACATTACTCTGATAGTCTGCAGTTTTTACGCAGTAGACAGTTTAACGGTATTTATTGGTACACCTTGTGGACCGCCCTCCGTTTTCCCATCAGCAGTAAGCTGTAAGTTCAGACTTTTAATTCAAAGCCGTCATATTTATAATTTACACCGTGATAAATCATAGATTTTGAAGTGAGTCGAATTGTTGATACATTATTTTTAAAAATTGTTTAATTTAGTCGTAACAACATACATATAAAACTAATAATATACGCATCATCGACTAATTATATCTAATATCTTAGAGTAATAGTTTATTTTTATTGTCACATAGGTAATATTTACCTACAAGATTTTAATTTCATTAAACAATTTAAACATTATATAGGACGCTTTTTTTTGTTTGCTTTTTTTTTGCTTATTTCCTTTCCTTTTTTTGTTTGGATTTTATTAATAAAATTAGAATAAAGTTTTTCGAATTGAAAAAACCTGGTAGCATATATTGAAATTTAAAAAATGTAGAAAATATAAAATAACTTGACAACAGTCGCGAAATATTCCGAACAGCCATCATGCCGTCGTTCTAAACATTCTCTTCACTGCTGTGACCATTAACAGGAAATATTTTTAAATTGAAAAGGTAACGCCAACTGCGATAGAATGAAATACTTTATTCGCTTTAACTATCATAGCAATCTTAGCATAAACGGAGATTTCTGCGCGGTACTTCCCTATAATCATTTCCCAAAATCAATTTTCAATTTCACCGGTATATTCTGCTTTTAACGAGAGTCGAATATTGTATCCACAGTCTGGGCGTGGTAGAAGAACAAGGATTGTGCTGGAATTATTCCTTGAAAAAAGTTATCTTTAAAGGTAGGTAATGCAACGATTAGTTAATATTCCTCTCTTCGGTTCTACCAAACATTCTGCGGTAATTGCGTGTAAACATTCGTTCGGGGGGGGGGGGGGGGGGTTTCTTTTATATTTTCTTATGGATTCTTTGTAATAAAAAAAAATAAAAAAAGATGTACACTTTCCTTTATTGCAATATCATCATAGTTCGTATTAATTACTAACATAAAGAAACTGTTCAAAGTCAAGTTCGGCGATGGAGCACCTCATACAGACAGGACCGACGACATGAGGATACAACGCATAGGCCACTGCCTCCATACACATAGCCAACTAGTTCAAAAATTACCGCAACCGACATGTGAAATTTGTGGAGGTGCCGGTTACGGGGTGAAACATAATCTCGTGCCGCGAATTTCGACGAGAGGGAGCCGCCTGCTTCAAGGAGGATGCTGGTCTGGCCGAAATTCTGGCGGACAATGAAAAGGCCTACAGAAACATTTTCAAATTTTTAAAGCTCACCCGACTTTTTCCTTTTATATAGTGTCATAATTCAACAGCGTTTATCTCCTTTCTTTCCCGTTCCTTTTCTTTCTATTGTTTATTTTAATTTCCTTTTTGTTCTTTTCATGTATTAATCTATACTTATAAGATGTAACTTCTCGGCATCGCAAATGGCCCTAACTGCCGAGCGACTTTAAATAAATAAATTATTATAATATAATATTGATATAAAATAAAAAGAAGTAAACCGATAAAAGCGCATGCGAAAATTAAAAATAAACAGTGATTAGCGATAAAAATACGCACCAACTTTTATCTGTTATCGTGGTCTGTGCTTTTATGTTTCGTACATTAACTTTAAAATTTCCCAATGGATTACAGATTACAATGTCTCTTGAGGTGGTAACATCGCTATTAATATGTTCAGAATACTATTCATAAACGATAATTAAAATAAAAAACAGAAGCTTTGTAATATTAAGCGCAGTGATGTTACACCCTCGATTCGGTGACATAACACGAAGCTCCAAATATCTGTATGCACAAAACTACTAATAAAACGCTGCCTACTTTTACACTTGAACTCTACGTAATAATATTGCAGGTTGCCTACAATTATGCGATAACTCTGCTTGTTTAACTTTAAAGATACTTATTATCATGGTGATTATTCTCTGGAAAAAATGTTCATACTGTGACTTACATGATAGGAAAAAGGAGAAAGTAGAAATTTGAATACCTAATAATATATTTTTTTAAAAAAAACTGATTAATAACGGTTAATGGGTGTAATTTGTGCTTAAAGCCAAAAAAAAAAAAACAAAAAAAACACGTTATTTTTTCATGACTACAATCTTAGTTGAAAAAAACCTTTAACAATTCCCTAAAATCCATTAAAATATCGCTAGAAAACGTTCATTGTATGCTCTTTGCGGTCGCCATTCATACACAATAGCGAGCGTTCGTAATCATTCAACCACTTCATTTGCATTATTTTACTGTCAGTTCCTGGTCATCATCGCTTTCTGTTTGGTACAAATATTTTCACTTCCTCCTTTACGAATTTTCCTTTATTTTGTCTTCTTCCTTTCTAATAGATTGATTCTCAGAACTTTCTGCACTACTTCATCACAATATTGTACACTACAGTTGTTTTGCAGACAACACTGTGTCGTCATTAAGCAGCGATACGCGTACTTATGGCTGCCTACGTACTTAAAAATTATACGAGAGTACACTGATTAGTCGTCAGCCATCCACAGACGTACTAATTTTTACCTACAGCTGTGTAGAGCGGTTGCGGTCATTAAGCAACTCAGTAAAATACAATTTAGCGTAATTATTCAAACACTCAACTGGAGCTTAAATCTAATATGGTGCATTACAGCAGCAGATTAAAACAGCACGAAATATATTATAGTTTGCGTAAATTTTGCCATTATAAGAAAATTCATAAATGGCGTAGTATATACATACATATATATGTATATATACTTGGTGCAGTAAAAGGCCGCTTACTGAATTTATACCTTACAGATGACAATCACGTGCTATTTTTATTATTTTCGGCGTTTTTTATTAATTTTTTTTCGTTTTGAGGGCGATTGGCTTACTCTATGCGCTATCAATATTTGCCGCCCTTTTTGAATTGAACATATTTCTCATATTATACTGTTGAATGAAGTAAATGAAGATGAATTGTAGCATCCGAAACTAGTCGTGGTTTTTATTATTTAAATTATAATATATCATTGAGTTGTTGGTGTTTTGTTCTATTTTGTTTGCTTCATTCAACAGTAACACAATAGTATGGATTAAAATCATATTCTGTGCCTTTTGTTATCTGGTCGTTTCCTAATCAGATTGTTCGTTTCATCAATTACCGATCGAAATGTTATCCAATTGAGCCATTTTCTACGGAAAGATTCTCTTCTGTTGATGTATCAAAAGAAGAAGAATAAAAAAAAAATACCTCGGGTTTTTTACACGAAAGACGAAACTATAAAATATGTTCGCGATTTACATATTTCTCCGTTGAAGAAATTCTCCTCAACATAATGAAGCACTTTTTAGGTGGTTTTTTTCTTCTTTTTCTTTTCTAACTACAAAAGTGTTTTAATCAGCAAAAATCGTAATCAGCAACCAAACATTTATTTCCTAAACGAATTTTTAGGGTTGTAGAATTGGGAGGACGGGGGGAGGGGGTGAAAATTTTCTTTACGCATTTATTTTATAAATAACAATACACATTTTTCACTAATATTCGCATACTATTAATAATTTCCATCATTTCGATTTATACATGTATTAATAATTTGCATAAATGAATTACCCCCCGTATATGAACATTAATAAAAATTACACATATGTTATTAAATATACTCGTAATAAAAACTTTTGCATAAAATACTAATAAAGTAGGCCTAAAAATAATATGGAGCATATTTTTTCCCTTTTTTCTCTCGTAAAGGTAAGAACAGCCTAAAAAATCATCAATATTTATTTTAAATTTTTGATTTTTTTCCCGATTTTTGTGTATTTATAATAACTATTTCGGTTCTCATGGGGCGAAAGGGATTAACCACCAAAATCTCCCCAGTGGGCACGGCCTTGGTTGTAACAATTTTTACCCGGCTAATTTATAAAAAAAAAATCTAGAAATCCCCACAATTATGATTCTTTCTCAGAAGAAAAAAAAATTGATAACCAAAAATCTGTTATTATGTGCGGTATATTGCGATATTAAAAATGTCGCGATATTAAAAATTTTCCGATATTATTCGTGAATTATAATGAACAAATCAAAACTTTAGAATAATAAATAAAAGGACAAAATGGAGGAGAAACTAATAAAAATGTGTTTTTTGCGTCACTTACACAAACAGCTCGTACTATATTTTACAGGTTGGACGGCTCGTCAGCGGAACATTAATTTACTACGAAATTAATTTTTGGTAATTTTTTTGACAGTTATACGCAGAGAGTTATATTTCTTAACGTTGCGCCGAACGAAGGTCGGAGACATGAATTTTCCTTTAGAGTCGCGGGGAGAATAAGCAGAGTCCACACTTACATAAAAAAAAGTTGTAATTAGCGATATCTTTTCGGAAAATTACTATTTAGTGTGTCGTTAATAATCGTCGCTCAGTAAAGATTATCATTATCTTCATCATTATTGTTACGATCGTAGTTGCTGCAAAAAACAGAAATCACAAAATAAGGGAAGGAGAACACGAAAACAGTATAATAGTACGTAATTAGCAGAAGTGCTTTTCGTTCACTTGCTGTTTGTTTTTCCCTTGTGATAGTAGTTCAGACGGACCATCACCTTTCGACCGCAATGATGGTCAATTGTCGTCCGAAAATTAACAGGTAATGTGCAATTTATATCAAATTTGAGATGCTTATCATTATTTTTTGCCATTTTCTTTTCTCTGTTACCCTTCCGTTCGATACTAAAATCATTTTTAAAGCACCGATGCTCTAGACAAATACTATATGGGGCTTATTTTTGTTTCTTTCAAAAAGGCAAAAAACAAAAAAAGAAACCGTTACGTCGCTTTTTTAAAAGAAACTGAAGTACCTTCATTAAACTTCGAAGCACGCGCCGTCCGAAACCCGCCACGTGTAATTTTTTTTTTTAAATTATTACAGCGTACGGATAAGCGATGAAAAAAATAGGTTAGGTTGAAATTGTAAAACTTTTAATCTTTTTTTCTTTTTTTTTTATTGGACACGTCAAAAAAGCTTCGCCTAGATTCAATATAGAAAAAAATCATTTATTGATTTTTAAAATATCATATTAAAAATTACTTAATCCCCGCTTATCTACTTGACTTTTACGAAAATTTTCTTTTTCTCTCAAGTTCATCAGATGTGTTAAATCGTGTTAATGCCCTGCACTTGCAAAGCTTTTTTTTTTTTAATGTAGAAAACTAATACGAAAAACAAAATTGCGTCCTTTCGTATTGTATTTATGTTCTTTGCTTTCCATTGATCGCTTTAGCTTAGCTTACTTTTTTTTATATCGATTAAGTGATTTCGATAAAAAGAAAAAGTAAATAATCAAAACTTGTTTTCATTATTCGAAACCGTTAGAATTATATGAAGTGAAGTAAAAAAAAAAATGTGAATTCTGATTATTTTCCCGCTACTTTTATTCATATCTGTTGTGTGTGTGTGTGTGTGTATGGAGGAAGTTAATATGGTGTGGCAACTCAAAAAAAAATTTGGAGTTGGGATTGTTAAAAAATTATAAAATTAAAAGAAATTTAGTAATTTCGCAAAATATTTTTTTTTTTTTTTTTATAAATGTAAAATAATAATAATATTTTTATTATATATTTTCTTTTCAAAATATGTAAGCAGAAGATTTTGTTTATTAAACATATTTATACGTTCTAAACTTCTGTTAAATTTTTTACTCGATGTATGTATATTCATTTTTTTTTTTTTTTTTTGTTTTGAAATAAAATATTTCAATAAATTTTGTAATCGTTTTAATTATATTCTCTTCATTCCAATTACATTTACTCAAAGAGAAATCCCAATTTCGATTTTTCCTCAGACACTGCAACGGACAGCTCTCAAAAAAAAGGAAACCATTGATAAAATTTGAGGTATCATATAATTTAGTCGCTTTACTATTGAGTGAACCTTTTTGATCCATATTAAGTAAATAAAAGTATCGCGGTATCTATGTCTCTTACGTCGAATAAATTAGACTACTCGGTAAAGATATTGCGCGCATTCCTTAATTGTGTACCTCAAAAGTTTGGCATATTCTTGCGGTCATACTTAAATTTAGATTGCAGTAAACTGTTTCGTTTACCTGTAATAAAAATTCAAGAACTATAGCTAATAGTAACGCAGTTTTGATGAAGAAATTATAGCCAGATTAATATCTAGAGCTATATGCAATTAGTAAACAGCATTCTACATTTATAAATAATAACACGAGCAAATTGAGTAATTTGTTTAACAGTAAGGAATTAGGATGCGACTAGTACATATATCTATTTCATTTTTATCTGTAATTTTAACACGCGGTGGTTCAATTACCTATCTGATTATTTTCGATGACTTCGAAATTATATCCCACCTTAGGTATACATATATATATATACAAACCTATAAATGGTCTTAATTATTGTAATATTTTTAATTAGCCGATGGTGAGTTTTTCGAACAACTTAAGTGTTATATTTGTCAGTTATTAACAATTTTTAATTTTATTTATAAATGACAAATAGGAAATTTTGTGTAATTTAATTAATAATAATTTTTCCGCGCTCACAAAAAAATTCATCAACGTTTAGCCGTTAATATTGCATAGTAATATAATCTCGCAATATTTACAGGTAAGCGGGCTCGCAAAGATTATCAAATATACTTTGCTCAAAAATTTTTGAACATCTAATTATCTATATTTTATTGTTGTTGTTGAACAAAAGATTACAGCAATAAGAGAAACAAAATAAAGGCGACATTCTAAGGAATAGTTTTTTTTTTTTGAGTACGTGTCGATAAAAAGACCTCTGTTATACCGGGTCGAAAGCCAAACATAATGGAAGGAAATACGTTATTGTGCTCAAGCCACCGAACAAGACGCTTGTTGAATACACCCTCAACTAAATTTTCTGAGGCACGATGCTAGAGTGATAGGACGTAGGGAAGAGTTTTTTTAAGAACAGGGATGATAATAAAGGCAGTTTCAGGAAAATGGTACATCTCATGTAGAACGGAAAAAGTTTAATATACTAAGTAGTGTACGAATAGAATGATGAGACAAATTTTTAGGAACTAGATAGGGAATGTCATCAAGAGTGGGGCCGGATGATTTTTTAAGAGTGGATTTTAATTCATAAATATTGAAGGTAAAAGTTAGAAAGTGACGAGTAGTGTTTACTTTAAACGGAAAAAGATATAGCTCATCAACATTGGGAACATATGCGGGAGCGACAGCGTCAACAAAAGGTAGCAGAATACCAGCGAATATGTTATAAATGGAGAGAAGTTCTGAGGATTGAAATTTAAATGGGAAGAACAGAAATTTTTTCAGAAGGACTTCTTGAAGGATTTAAGTATGTATCTCTTGCATTGGCTCGTTTATGATAAGAAAACTGAGGCTGAAAGTTGGAAAGTGAAATTAAGCAAAAATGCATTTAAAGAAAACGATCTATTACAGACCTGAGAAAAAGTGATAAGAAAATTAAAGTGAAGCGAAAAAGAAAATGCTTAAAAATGCTACAATCAAACCCAGGATGATGCAGACTAAAAAGAGGAAAGAAAACGGCAAAGATGTGAAAAGTGATCGTTGAGAAGATAGGTTCGGCTAAACAAACGCATAAAGAGACCGGAGGCTAAAAATACGAAACGTCACAGACATCGCATCATAATCAAATATGGGGAAGTTCGTAAGAAGTTAATATTAAAGGAAGAGAATTTCAAACGAAATTACAATTCGAGTGAATGATCGGATAGAAAACGAAATAGTCTCATAAATGTATTTTTCACTACGCAGGTTAAGAGAGGGCCATAGGTAACGGCATAAAAAAACGGGCATTAATCATTGTTGAGGATAACTTTAGCAGAGGAAATGTACAAGATAATATAGAATAGCTGCGGATTCTACTCCGAAAAGAAAGCTGAATGAAGTCAATTTGTGAAATTTTTATCTAGTAATTGTTATCTTGTTAACAATTTCATTCAGAAGAAAAGTATCTGGACCATAGAACCAGATTTTACTCTAAAGCTTCATTTCTCATGTAAAACAAAATAATTCCTATCTGGTTTATAACTCTTTTTTTTTTTTGAAGATATGTAAATTGAACATGTTAAGGAGCCGAAAAAAGAGTAATAATGAAAAAATAAATAAATAAAAAAACGTCGTTTTTTATACCTGTTATTTCAAGTGTTACCGGTTTTAGTTCTTAGTACGAGATTAAACCGTCAAAAATCGTTTAATTAAATTGAACCGTGGCGTTTGTTATGTTCCCATACGAAAGATGCGTGACATCTCTCGTGCTATTATATTATTAGTACCGTTCTTTGATTAGGTGCCGAGCCGAAGAAAATCACTGCATGTAAGTTTCCTGATGAATGCAGTTTGTCACGGTAAAATGAGTTTCAGCCCGAAACAAAAGGTAGAATGCTACGAAGCGGTTTCTTCATTGTACGGACAGCCACAGACGAATAATAAAAAAAGACCACTACTAACACTGCCGAGGGCTCTGTCTAAATTATTATAATCCTCCGTTTGGTGAAGCAGAAATAGAAAACTCGTTACCTGAGGATGAAGATTTAATTATCTGATAAGCAAAAACGTCTAATTATTACCGGTTTAATGCTGATAAAATTATTACGTTGTTCGATTTTTTTCTAATTTTACTTAATCGCAGCTTATCGGTGTGGCACGATCGATTTCATTCGTCATTATGTTTTAAACAGGATGAAAAGCGGTTATAACTACTGCTGCTACTTGAATTAACCGTCCTACAGACAAAACGTTTAATCTTTCGCTGTGTTAGTATCTTTTTTTTAGCAAGCGACTAAATTTTGAACATCAGAATGTTCTTTTTTTTTTTCGTCATTTATAACAACTGTTACACACGAAAAACCACAAGACTGTGAGAATTGAAGTTACTCGTTTTTTTTTGTTTTTTTTTTTTGTGGAGAAGAGACTTTAATTAGAGCTAAAACATTATAAAAAAATAACTTTACGTAACTAATCAAATATTAATTATTAATTGTTAAAATTATATTCCAGATTTTTGTCTGACATGTTACATTACAATCACATGGCAGATTTTTTTAAATCTTTAAAGGAAATTAGTTACAACAACAGTATTTCAGTGTGCTATTTAAATAGTAACGGTTTATTTCTATACGAATGTTTTTTTTTTTGCCCTGGCCTGACTATAAATACCATTTGACCACTAACCTAACTCGATACTGTTAAGAATTCTTAAAATAAATAATTATCTTCGCTTTTAAATTGGAAATTTATAAACGTAACCATTTCTGTCAAGTAACATTTTTTAATAATACTCGTTTTTTCCAACCATATCTGTTATTGATAAGAAAGAAGCAACTTCCATTCCGACACTGTCTAGTGGAAAACCTCATTATAAAGTCGCAGAAAAGCATGTGATAGTAAAAAAGGTATCAAGTTATGTAGCATTGCCCCAGTTTGTCGGAAACGTCGTTCACTGCGGAATTAGTTTTTACCGCCCTTGTTGACGCGCTAACGGTACAAAAAAAAAGTATTTTTAATTATGTAGCTGTAAGCATGTTTATTTTCAACGTTATAAATTAAATTTTTTTCTTTTTCATAAATTTAATTTTTTATTTTTTGAAATTTAAAAAAACCTGTGGCTTTTTAATTTGATTTTGTTTGTGTAGGAGTGTGTGCGATTGAATGTCGAGTTAATTCCATTTCAACATCTTTCTGTCTTAGAAAAATACTAGGGGAAGGGGGGTCAGAAATTTCCATTAATAATTATGTTGGGAACCCGCAAACCTATGTTGTGTGAGACGGGCCAGCAAACTATTAAAAAAAAAAAAAAATCGAATTTACGTCAAATTATTCCTGTTGTCACTATTATTAATGACTGCATTTGTATATCTTTTTTTTTGTTTTTTCCTATCGTTCAGTTTATAGTTTTAATAGTTTAAATCATCCCCAATCCCGTGATTTTCCTTTCTACTTCGTCTATTGAAAATACCTACAGAGATAATCAAAAGGTGTAAACTGTAATTTAGCGATCTTAATCTGTAAATAAAATGATCTGTCAAACCCATTATTTAACACGTCAAACAGATTTTACTCGTAAGGCAGTTATTTTTCTTAATCATAAAGAATTTTTTCGGTACCCAACTAACTAAAACATTTTATAAGCAACAGACTATTATTCTACTCATCTGGTGCAGTAAAAATTCGAAAATCACATCAAAGCCGGAAAAAATTGCGGCCTCATCTTGCAATTTTTTCCTCTTTTTTATTCTTATATTGATTTAGGTTTTATTTTTTCTTCATCGTGTACTTTCACGTACAAAGGAGAAATTTGCTATTTGCGCTTTTGAATTTATTAAGAAATACGTGCAGAGCTTTGATTATAAATAAATGATCATTTGCTAAAGGAATTATACTGCAAAAAGTATATTTCATAGAAATTTCATAAATTGTAAAATGTTGGACATTAAAATATTACAATACTTCGTTATCAAATATAACGATGAACCACCGGTGTTAATGATTCACTCAGCCAACTCCTGAGCGTAGCTGATTAGTTAATTGTCTTTCGTTCGGGTATGATATCCCGATGTTGCACACCGTCACTTTCCAAAATTTCTCTTGCGTTAGATTACTGCTCGTAGTTAACGCGCCCGGAAAAAAAAAATATCGCCCCTGACTCACTATACTTTTCAAACTTTTTCTCTCTCTCTGTCTCTCTCTCTCTCCTTAGTTGTTTTGGGGAATAACTGTCGCCATGTATCTTTTTAAAATCGTACGATTAGACCAATTTCAGTAAATTCCCCGTAAAATAAATTATGAACTTTACCAGACGGCAATAGTACTCCGCTTGATGCTTAAGTACATTTGTGCCTGCATCATAACATTATCACCAGCAGTCAGAAGTAACTCATTTGCGGTTAAAATACAAATAAATGAAAATTAGTATTTCAGATTCCTCTACACGATGTAATGAACTTTATTTACGTTTATTCTACTTTATAGTGTATTCTAATTGTCTTTTTACCATTTTTCAGCCCAGTTATACACACGATTTTAATTTAAAAAGTAATTTTATGTTCGACTTAATTAAAGAATATAGTTAAGGTGTAAAGGCACTGCAGCCGATACACGTGTAATTTTACTTTGTCAGAAACGTTAATAAGTTGAAATTATTTTTTTTCTTCTTCTCCAAAGTTTGAACAATTGTGTCAGAAATCAATTATCCAATTATCATACTAGGAGTACGCGCGCGAACGTTGCATAGCTACCTTCAGTCGAGAATTATTTTTTCACGAGTATTACCTAAACGTGATAAGGGCATCCATTTTGTTCACCGTACATGGTACACTTTATATCTTTAGTTCCGTTTATTTTACGGATCGACTCCCAAATCTAATCTAAGTTAACTTAAACTTCTTCGAGGTAGTTTTCCATATATTGCACATATAACTTCGGCAAGTATTTAATCCGCCTCGGCGATAAATTATCAATGAAATTCGCTGTAGTCTGTAACACTCATATCGATTAAAACTAGAGATTTTTGTCTCTCGATTTTCTTTTCTTTATCTATTTATGAGTATCACATCTTCTACAAAATTTTCTCTGCTAGTTGCATTTCGACGAGGATCTTACAGTAATAACTTTACCCTTAGCCAGCTCGTTCGGTTGTCAAACGACAAAACAATTCTAACATTGATATGTTCGTTCCCAATACTTCGCGATCGTCACCGTGTATTTATAATGAAATTTCTGTACTTTTTATGAGTGAACTAATCTCAAAAGTAACTGCAGACAACTTGAAAAAGTAGCATAAAAATCGACATGAATTAATGTTTAATTCATTTAGAATTAGAATAGACAAAGAAACCAGAAACAACAGATGGGTAAAGACGAAAAAGAGTGGCCCGTATCGTTTCGACCGTGACATGTTTCGGTCCCGCCCATTTTCAAAGTATCTAGTTTAGTATTCATGAGTTTTTAATTTTTTTTTTCCGCCGTAATTAATATCGAATTTAATGCGTAAAGAAATCATTGGATCAAGAAAACAATCGCGAAATTAGTAGTTAATTTGTATAAAATATAAATCAGCGGTTTTCAGTGGTTTTTTTTTTCTTTTTTTGTTCACATATCGCTTAAAAAATTATTTCCTCTTATGAAAAATTGAAATGCTGAAAACCGCTGATTGATAGATTTTTTTGCTTTTCAAATAAATTTTTACATTCACAAAAGAAGAAATTATTTTTTAAGCGATATACGAACGAAAAAAAACATTGAACAAGTTAATTAATTATTAATTCCGTTTTTTTTTTATTATTATTCAATGTCTTAAATGTGATATTAATTAAAGGAAATAAAATTAAAAATTCGCCAACACTAAACTAGATCTATTTGGAAAAAGGACGAGGCCAAAACATGTCGCGGCCGAAATGATTTAGGCCGAAACGATAAAGACCCGAAAGGAGAGTATGTTAAAAGCAATGTTACATATGTAATGGGAAGTTTACAGTAGAGAGACAGAAAATATCATTTAGAAGAAATGAAAGATGCAGCCGTTTATTAAAAAAAAACCCGTTTGTATATTATTATTGCATATTTCTTTGCGACGACTTTTATGTAACTATAATTTAATGCGACTTTTTACTAGCCATTAATGGTTTTCCGTTTGTTTAATAGAAAATTCTCTTTCGGCGATGATGTTCTTTCATTTATTATTATTATTAAATCTACGATTCCCTTTTTTGTACTTTGTTTCTTGTAAGACAATTCGCGTACAAGGCATCTCGTAGGAACCTAATCACTGGTTATACGAAGAGCAGAGAGACTATATTTGAAAGTAGCCTACCCGAATTTGTAAGTATACCATATCTCGACTCTACAGAATATTTACCAAACGTACCTTCGAAATAATACGATTCAAGGATAACTGCAGTCCAAACAAGGAATATCACAGTCGATAAGCGATCTCAATTCGCTGATTTTAACGCCGGCAAAAGACAGATTTACTCACCATATCGCAGCACAAGCCTAATCTCAAATGTATAACAACCGCTAATCAACGCTGTTAACAACGCCGCAAGTACGTTATTCCATCATCGCGTTCGTGCTGTAGTAATAAATAGAGAATACTACTAAATGATGTTTTCATCAACGGACTAATATCGCGGTTGCTAAAATATCCGATGTGGCTGTGTAAGAAAGAGTAGTGCGTTAAACTTTAAAGTGTAATCATGATAGGTGAAGGTCAAGCGGTTGTTCCACTGTACTTGACCTTAAATTACGTTAGACCATGTATCCGGATACAATCTCATGCCATTATCCTTCCCTTTTCTTTGTCCACTTCGGCTTTGATCTATTCGCAAGAGCATAGAGTCAAGTAGGTGTTACCGAAATTCAGCTATATTCGTACATATACAGTTTTTCTTTTTTTATACGATTTTCTTTTCATCCAATTCAGTTTTTCGTCCCCCCCCCCCCGATAATTAAAGTTAATCGTTTACGACTTTCGTTATTAATCGTGGAAGATAATTTAAAAATGATAATGATAAAAATAAAATGACCATAACGAATAAATGAACACGAACTGCTACAAACTAAGCTTAAAATAATTACCGATTAAAAATAACTACGATTTTTTTTGTTCATCGCAAATATTCAATGAGCCGCTTGTATAGCCAGGAATAAATTCAGCGAGAAATCGATAGAGCAAGACAAAAAACGTTATCAGCAACACTGCTAACAAGAAAGAAAAAAAAAAAAAAGTGTATAAAGAACGTATTGACCCATTGTCATGTAATTATTAAATACATCGTAAAAAATGAAAAAAATCGAAGATTAGTTAAATTCCAATTTTACAACCATAAAGCGGTATTATTTTATGCAAAAACATGTTCATAGGCGCCGATTTATTAAAGTCTAGGGCGACATTTGTGGGAGAGAAAGATAATTTATAGTTACTCTAAGTTCGATGAATATGAAAAATTTATACAAAAATTGCAAAATTTAAAAAATTTCACGTAAATTGTCACAATTATGCACGCGCAATAATAAATAAGTAAATCATTATTATAGACTATTCACAGCAACTTCACAACGAATTAAAAATTACGACACATTATTTTAAAATTACAAATGCGTAATAGATTCTATACCAGTCTGATCCAATTTTCTATGTATTAATAAGATTGTTATTTATGTATGCGCTTCGGATAAATAAAACACCGCTAAATTTCCGTAATGATGAAACATTATTTCCTTATGTTCTCGAGGAGTAAACATTTCCGTGTTCACGGTCAGACATCGGGAATACCGATTTTTCAGAAGTACCCTCTGCGAGCTTTATGCAGACGCATTTTAATTGCCATGCGTTTCGCGAGAACTAATAAGAATGGTCACTCTTCTCTGCGCAAGTAATACTGCAATATTGATAGCATTGAAAAAATCGCCATCTTCAGATTGCGTATTATTTACGAAATTGATAAAAAAAAAAAAAAAAAAAACCTTCGGAGGAAAAAAAAAGAAACATAAAAATTTAAAATTACGCAAAAAGTATCTCTATAAATTAAATAAGAAGAAAAATAACAAGTACACACGTATTCGGAGAAGCTGTTTTAAGGCGTCCGCGTGTTGAGACTGGTTTTTTGTCTAATTTACGGAGCGATCGCCCTTGTTCGAATCGTAATATTCGCCCATCAACGATTTTCGCCTATATATGTTCTTAGTTTCTATAAATGCCGGAAAAACCTTGCAGTTGTCAATGGAAGTATAACAAAATCAAAAAAAAAAAAAATCTGAAAGTTCCGCAAAAAACAACTTTATGAAGTGTGTAATAAACAAACAGTACGAAAACAACTCAAAAACAATAATCGTTTTCGGTCAATATTTGAACAAAATCCACCTTCTGCTGTGTGTGACATATCAGCGTGGACCAGATGGTAAACAAGCAGATTAAACCAATGCACGGAGCATTTTCGTCGCATTACCAGGAATTAAAAAGCGCTTTTTTGCGCGTTTGTCCTTTTGATGTGTTTATACTCTCGTAATTTGAATAAAACGCCCCCCCACCCCCCGATCTCTTAATAAGAACGTTATCTCTCTCGAACAGATTTAAGTGTGTGTGAAATTATTACTGAATATATAATGTTGGATTTTCCCGTACAGCTATGAGTCATACGCAACTGCACAGTAATTGAGGCGCTATGTTTTGATGACAGTCTATCGTGTCATAAATTATATTTCGGTTTTGCTCTACGTATTTATACATACATATATGTGTACATGTGTGTATGTGTGTGTGTATGTATGTATGTATGTGTGTGTGTGTGTGTGTGTGTGTGTGTGTGTGTGTGTGTGTGTGTGTGTGTGTGTGTGTGTGTGTGTGTGTAACTCTGCCTTTAGTCCCTTTGACCGTCAATCTTTTTTCTTCTAAACTTCTTTCAGAAAAATAGTTTTCAATTGACTATGTCATTTTTATCCGTGTTTCATTAGAAGAAGAAAAAACAAGAACCTCACCGTATAACACGGTTTTCAAACTTTTGTTATCTTACATAAGTTAACGGGAGATAATCATGGCGCGAAAATGCACTCGGGCTAAAAACGACCTAGTCGTTTCTGCGTTTTTCTTTACTTGTAATTAAAGATTTCAAAAAAGTAAATGAACAACTGCACTTTTCAATTTTGCAATATTTATCCTTCTTTATCATTGGCTATTAAAAGAATTTTCGAAAGTTTAAGCTAGAGAGCTGAACAGCTGCCACTGTTAAAAAAAAAGGCTTTCAGCTAATTGTATCCAAAATATATGTAAAGCTTAAACATATAGAGCGGTCGTCAACGTTCAATATAAGTACTACTTACGATAAACCGGTTATGAATTTTAAGTGTTGAATCACCGTCGTAAATATACAGCTTTTTTTACACGCGGCTAATTGCAGTATGCGCGTACGTTCATCGCGTGAACACGTTTAAGCGAATATTTATGAAGAAATTTTCGACATGTTTCCAGAAAGCAATTCGCGCACAAGTTCAAGATACACTATCAATTATGTGCAATTTAAACAGTTAATAATTATAGGCTGCTAGAGGCCGAGCAGCAACTTTGTTCATACATCGACTGCATAGTTCAACTTTGACTGAAAAGGCCAGCTAAAAACGCGACCATCTTCTGGCGACCGCATTCTTTTCGAATGTTCATCAATGGTAGTAGATGATGCTGCGAAGAAGGGGCATCCGATTATTCCAATGAACTTGCCGACGGGGATCTGGTATTTTTACTTCCAAATATATATAATACAGCATAAAGAATTGCGCCCAACACAGCCTACTCTGATGGTGGTATAGTCGATTTTCAAATAAATCAACCAGTTTTAACTCTTTGAATAATTTTTCCCCCTATTTCTTATCTTAGCGGATTAAAAATTCTCCGCTGCTTTTTTTGCACTGTAAACTAATTTAAAGTTAAATGCTCGCCAAGATATAATTTGAGAAAATGTCCTGACCAATGGTTGCTTTATCAAATGATGCGTACTGTGTTAATGAGGACAATTGTTTTAACTTCCCCCGCCGGACACTTACCCAAAGTTATCAAAATGCAAAATTGTGTTTAGATACCCTTTAATTTTATGGCCATCTTCAGTGTTTATTTTTCTACATATTTAATATCGTTCGAGAAATTTTGAAATGCACTAAAAAGTAAGAAATAATTACGTTTGATAATAGGTAGCATGTTTCAGAGAAATATATATAATATATATTTATATATATATATTTTTATATATATATATATACTTATTGTTAAGATATATATATATTGCTTAAGATGTACATTAAAGTTGGCATCAAATTTAAATTAGAACAATTTAAAAACAACTGTAACAATACACTTATACCTCGCTTTATGGCATATCATATAGGTTCCGAGAAAATTGGCCGTAAAGCGAAAAGGCGTATATCGAATCAAATGTTTTAATACAAATTCATACAAACTGAATAGGAGATCCGTTCTAATCTCTTATAAAATGATACAATTTTTTATCTAAAAGGCTTTTTTGTTTTACGTAACAACTATAAAAATAGCAGACTTGAAAACAATTAAAAATTAAATCAAATTTATTATCTAAAATAAATTCGTATCATATGAAATTATTATTATATGTAAACTTCTAATCTGATGTTAGAGATGTACGGCGAAGAATCGGTAAACTGCAATATGCTGTCATTATCACTTTCCGCTCTTCTAGAATGATGTAGTTTAAAGAATTGGTCCAACGTTGTCTGCCTTGCCTTATTTTCAGCTCGTTGTAATAAGTAATGACTGAGTTGTTAATTTCTCGAGACATATTAGCTCTGCGCTCTGTGTCAGGATCATTTTGGAGTAGGATGTTTATTCCTTGTTGGAAAAAAGAAAGTGCCTTCGTCAAATGCTCCAATTTCAGCGCTTGGCATACACGGCAGGCTTTGGTTCTTGGTTTTTATCAAGTTCACCTTCCGTTTCAAGTTGAATCAATTCCTCCTCGAATGAAAGTGACGCTCTGTCAACGTCTAGCAAATCAATCACATCATTTTCTTCTAAATCCTCAAAACCAAGATCGTTCGCCAAAGCTAAAATGGTTTGCCGAACTTCGCAAAAACAATCAACTTCAGAGCCATTAGTTTTTATACATTCTGACTATATTTTTTTCCAAACATGATTCATGGTAGTCGAATGCAATTCATTTCAGAATTCACCATCAATGTTGTCTACAGCATCGTTAATATTGTAGTTTTTCCAAAATTGTTTGAATGAAAGTCCATTAAGAATTTCACTTGTAAGTTTCTGAAAAGTTCTACGCAAATAATAAGCCTTGAAAGTGGCTATTGCACCCTAATCCATTGGTTGGATTAAAGCTGTTGTATTTTCGGGAAGATACTCAATCTCCACATTTTCGGATAATTCGGACAAATTAACTGGCTGTCTTGGAGCATTATCCGAAATATGTAATGCTTTGTTGCTTAAGTTATTCTCTTGCATAAATATTTTTTTACTTCTGGACAAAAATGATTTTTAAACCAGTCTTCAAAGATTTAGTCATCCGAACTTTTTCGTTGGATCTCCAAATGAAAGGGGGAATTCTTTTTTGTTCACCCTTTTAACAGCCCTCGGCTTTTAGTTTTTTTATTTAACCGTCAATGTGCGAAAAAAAAATATGACTTCTGCTTTTTTTTTTGGCCGTTAAATTAAGACATAAGGGAACGAAAAGGTGCCGCAATTCAAAAAGGTCGTTAAAGCGAAAAGCCGTAAAAAGAGCGGCCCTAAAACGAGGTATGAGTGTACACTCATTTTCTATAAAGTCGAATATTCGAGTCATCAGGAATATTTAATACGGTTTTCTAATGCTACAATGTGAATTTTCTACAGACTATTCTAATAAGTATTAATGCTGTTTACGAATAATAATAATATCAAGTAAATTTTGCTGTAAAATATATTACCTTTCATTGAATGGAATTATTTTTTGCTTCTAAGTGCATTTTTATTAAATTTTTATAGTAAATCTTGAAATAGTTTCTTCTTTAAACTGGTTTATTTCACAGTTTTTGGTGTAAACATCATTGATTTTTTTTTTTTTCTTAATTTTTTGAGCATCTAAGGACGTTTACCCAATCCAAAGGCATGACAGCATTAATTATTATATAGGAAAAATATTAGAAATGGATCATATGAATGAAGCTTGGAAAGGAATTAACCAATGGAGAAGGGAAAAAAAGGATGCTGTGAGCGCTGTAAATCGACTTAAGTATAATGTACTATCTTAAAATAAAGTCATTTCTCAGTTCTTTTTTCTTCATTAGTCCGCATAATGCACTTTATTTTTTTTTTTTTTTTTACTCTAAGCAGATTTTTGTTTCCCTTTCCTATTAATCTAAACATATAATTTTTGATATCTACGTTTATTTGTAATGTGCCGATAAACACAGTCGGTACAAAACTTTCATTCTGCTAGTAATATTTCTTGTAGGCAAACCTTTTCTAAAGAAGGTTCTCTTTATAAAAGTATTTTTTACCATAATTATAATTGTGTTATTACAGTGACATAGCCGTAGTGAAGGAGAATTCGGCTGATGAGCGTAAAAATCATCAATTTTAACGTAAAAATCATCTGGTAATAGACGGAAAAAAATTCAAATAATCGAAAAAAGAAAAAAAACAAACAAATTAAAATAATATTTGAATATTACGCTGTTTCAGTCGGAAAAACGGAAAATCTTTATAACGTTTAAAATCACATCACCGTATAAGATGCGGAAATAAAATGGAAGAAAATAAAATAAAATTACGGCAGTTTTTTTAGAATTTCGAAATCCTAAATTATTTTGTTTATTTTCCTTTTAAAATTCACCGTAATTAGCACTGATAGTTGGAAATATTAAAATTCTCAATTTACAAATCTATTTCCTAAACGAAATATTTCGTGCGCTTAAGGAATAATCAATGTTTCGAAGAAATAAAAAGTGTAATCATTTTCACAACATTCAAACATTTCGAACAAGGCCTATAATTAGAGGTTTACACGAATATTTATTACATATAGTACATTCAAATACAATAACAATGCCGGTCGACGCGAATAACCGTCTTACCGTTAAATCGCGTAACTTTTTTTAGTTTAATTAATTAACCAACTACCAATTACCTCAATAGCGATAAGTAAAATATTGTCTTAACCGCCTCCTATACTGATAAACGATTCTCGGTTAAGTGTAACAGTCAAGGTTATAATTACAGTGTGCTAGATTTTTTTTCGATATGAGAAAAATATTTCGGCCTTGACCATGTTGATCGGCAAGTCGTACTTAATATCCAGAAAGATTTGCTTGATTTAACTTTTGCTGACCTCTACTAGAAAATAGTTTTCCCATATTAAGTACCATCGATGTACCTGTACAATGGAACATTCCCGAACGAAAGAAATAATGAAATTAGAAATTTTCGGTATTTACCCCCTTATTTACGTTTAAATTTAAACTTAGGCGCAACATTTAAATCGTTTTTACGCGATGTTCGCTAGCAGACGTAACTCTTTTAAACAATTATTGTATGTACAATACACAATTTAAACGATTTTTCAGAATTATTACGTTTTACCGTAAAACATGATAGTGTCTAGTAGCTACCGCGGTCTACTACTAGTTGCAAATAAATTTTTTCAAATGACATTGTACATCACTGAAAGGTGAGAGGGGCAGTAAAACGATGTTCCAAGAACGAAAAGCTTTGCTTGCTATATTTAATATCTTTAGAATCAGTACGTCTAATACATTTATTTCTACATATACACAAGTCACAAAAAAAAAGTAAAAAATAAAATAAAAAACAAAAAAAAAAACATACACTTTATAAATCAGTTAATGATGTATATTTGCCTTTGTCCACAAGTACTGGACACCGATGTTCCAGCAATCAACTCAGTATATTATATGATATATACTGAAATACCTTACCTTGATAAGAATTTCACCGCACTATATATTATTACTTTTAATTTCCGTTATTCTTTTATAGAAATCTATCGATTTTAATCACTTTAAATATCAAACTTCTGTGTTAATTTGGTAAATATATCCTTTGGCTCTTTGTATGCTAGCACATTTTCTAATTTTTAAATCATTGTGTAATGTGAAATTATTTACACACCAAACAGTATTTGTAAAACGTTATATTATTACCACCGCACTACTTATTATAGTACAGCTTTGGATTTGGCAGCTTCTTCCATATGTCTCTGTATAAGTTTAAAAACACCGGGCAACAACCTGGCCGACAAAACCGCAAAACAAGCTGCTATAAGCTTTCCAATTCCAAACGTTCCAATTAGTCGATTTCCGACGCACCGTCAAACTTAAATTAAAAGAACGATGGCAGGATTCGGTCACTACCATCTTCGCTCCTTAAAACCCTTTATTAGAAAATGGAAATCAAATCTCTCATTTGACAGAAGACACTAAGTTGTTCTCGCACGCGTCCGTCTCGGCCATGCGGCCATACTCTTCTCATACGTGGTCATCTCTTTACTCGCATCCCTCGCCCAGTCAGCCGCCGATTTCTATTCGTCATCTTCTACTTGACTGCTCAGGCACACTTTCACAGTGTCGAAAAGCATACAAAAGCTTCTCCACCACGTATCACTTTTAGAAGACTCAGACAACTCTGTTTCCGCCCTCTTCAAGTTTCTCCAAGATACCAACCTCTACAATCAAATTTATCCCACCTCTCATTGTCGCGCTGCCGGCCTTTGATGTGCTGTAAGTACGTATGAAAAAAATAAAAAAAAATAATAATAAAAACTTGAAAGTACAATAGTATTTTGTTTCCTACTAATAATTCTGACTTTTCCCCGAAAAAACTGAATTCGTTTTGTTCTTTGATCATACGTGTTTTCGCATCAAATGTTTCTTTAAACAGATTTTAAAATATTTTACTACCTTTTTTAACGAGAATCGTTCATAAATATAAGTGTATTATTGAAATGATTCTTTTTTTTTTTTTTGTAAGTATTTGGCAGAAGGTGACTTTATCAACAATTCATTGACAACAAATTATAGATCGTTATTTTTAACTTCTAAAGATTAATATAAAAAAACGCTACTCATATTTGCAAAGGGAACTGATGCCTGGTTTACTCGGTACACGCGTGATGGAAATCAAAGAATCGGTCCCGATACGAAATTCTCGTATGACACACTAGTTTTAATAAAATTTGATTGCGATTATTTTACCAGAAAGTATCCTTCATTTAAAAAATACGATTTTAAGAATTCAAAAACTTGGTACAGAAACACAATTGAAATTTTATGCAGAACCAAATCTCGTAGTTTTACATCAGGAAAACTACACAGCATTTGGTTTCTAAAGATTCTTGAATATTGTTAACTATAAGACGAACCTGTTCTATCGTTTAGGAATCAACTTGAAATCCGAATTAGTATCCTAGTGCGAATTTGTTAGCTTTTAAATGTGAATATTTATTCTTTCCAGTAACAGCGTTTCATATATCCTAGAAAAAGTATCAAGCCTGGTTAAACTAGTCGATATACAGTTGAAATTGGTTAACTGCAGGAACTAAAAATATTTTTCACTATTAAAAGAAATCCCATTCTAAAAGTAGTATTTTTTAAAAATTGCCATTATACATATAGTTGTATTTGTACATATATAATCGTATTCGTTTATAATAAAACAAATTAAGTAATTTAAATATTACAGTAGGATGTCAAAGATGGTTCCGGTGCAGTGGATGAAGTGAAATATATCGTCAGAACATATCGTCTGACGTCACACCCCCCGCCATAATTTCGCAACACCCACCCGATGTTTAATAGAAAGACGAACAGATTTTTTCGAAATTTCCGCTACATTCCGCGTAAATTCTCACCTTCCACACGTTCGTTAACATTTATCGGGGCAAACTTTGTCATTTTAGACACTTTCACATTATAACTTACACGTTGGGTCAGGCATTACTTTGGGGGCCTCTGTTTGTTTTGGTTAACTGTAAATGCATCCTTTCTAAATTCCGATTAAACAGTGTGTACAGGTTAACACTGTAACGATTGAAAACAACCCGCACTTGAGGGTTATAACATTTTCCGCCTCTATCTGTCAGCAAATAATTAAGCACTCGCACAGCGGCCATATATTCGAAACGTCGTGAATCTTAACTATAACTTTTTTCAGCGTGTAGCAATATATATTTTTATCATTTCATATGTCCGTAAGCGCGAATAAATGTTTAAAAAAATACAAATATACCCGAGTCATCATCTGTACGTATATGTTATGTCCGAAAATATTAATTTATGTAATTTAGTAAAACTTCACATAAACTTGTATAGTTTCTTCCTTATACGTAAAACGTTTTTTTTCCTTATAGATTTTACTTTGTTTTGTGTAACAATTTAAGAATGAAACAAAATGTGAAAATAGCAAAAACTTTTGAAATTACAATTAAAAAAATCATAAATTTTATTTTATTTATTTCACTTTTTTTTTTTTTAACGAGCGAAATATTAAATAAAATAGGTGCAAAATCAGTTTGATCCAACGGTGTAAGGAACTGTTGCTACCTAAATTACGGGTTAAAATTGAATACCATAGGCTGGAAAAAAGAAAAACGTGGAGCAGAAATTTTAGATATGAAAGCGATGATGTTTTTTTTTTTGAAAAACAGAGACATATGTATAACAGTTAGTGCCCGCATTAACTTTTGCCTTCGGTTGTCACGGGACATATAATTACATTGTTCTACGTAATATTATAGTACAAGGAAAAATACGAAAAAACCCTGAAACTTAATTATCAAATAATTTTAGTGAAACTGTAATGGTACAGTTGCGTAAATGTAATAGTAACCCCAATCATAATAAAAAAAAAAAAAAAAAACGAGTAAAAAGTTTCCCTCAAAAAAATTAATTTTTCCGCGTATATTTTAAAATTAAGAAAATAAAGAAAAAAAATGAAAAAAAACATAATGAAAGTTGGAAAAATATAAATTAGTCGCATAAAAAAAAAAAAAATCAAAACAGATTTTTGTTTATACACCGAGTTAAAAATGTGTAATTATAGGAAATCGTCGTGTGAATAACTCGGACCGTTCAAAATGATTGATGGCTGTGTGTACTATTTAGTTGAGCAAAACTTTTTGTTGCTTCATGGCAGATAGGTTACGAAAAGATCAACAATCTTCAGTTAAACGTAAAAAACGTTGAGACCATTTTAAGCATGTTTCCCAAAGAGAGAAAGAATCTTTACACATAAATATAGATTCGAGATGATAAAACAAAATTTTTTTTATTAATTTCCGAGTATGGATACAAACGGGTATTAATATATACACGGTGAAGCCATGTAGGAAGCAAGGCTGGAAACCGTTCAAGTACGCATTGTTCAAGTTCGATTGTCTGAAACAAACGAACAACGGGAAACAAGACTGGAAACTGCATTTTTAATACTTGCTACCAGGAATGTTATTTATACTTAAATTTGAAATACTCAACTATTGCAGTGTGCTGTGTTGTAGTAATAAATTAATTTCAATAGAATAGATGGAAAAATACGAGTGAAGAAAATGTTCTCTTAAATATGTAATTATGGGAGTCACCGTGTGAATAACATAGCCCCTTCAAAATGATGGCTTTATACGCTGTTTATAAGTTGAGCGAAAATTTTTGTTAGATCACGACAGACAAGTTATAGAAAGATCGGTAATCTTTAATTAAACGTGAAACGTGAAAACCATATTTTTTTTTTTTTGTTGGACGGTGATAAATTTTTTTACCCCTAAAAAGGGAGAAAAATCCTTTACATAAATATAGTTTCAGATGACAAAAAACAAAAAACTTCTATATGAATTTCCAAGTACAGATTTAAACGAGTATTAGTACATGGGCGAAGCCGTGAGTAATGGCTAGTGTATACATAAAATGCGGCTGTCTGGGCTAGTAATTATTCCAATAGTGCTGATAAAATTGTTAATTTGTGTAGAAAATTTATAATAGAAATAGCTGACGTGCTCATGTGATCTCGCATATATGAAAAAATTAAGTTTCTGATGAAAATCGTGGTAGAAATATTATTAAAGAAATGGGAACAGTCCGTGAAGAAAAGTGAGTGTCTTTTCCCGAGACAATTTTTTTTACATTTTCGTGAATATTTCAAAAATTTATTAATATTTATGTATAAAATTCGTAATATTAAAAGCTATCACTCTTTACGATAAACACAAACCAAGTAACTAAACTTGAAAAATCCCATTTTTGCGCTTTATTTATGGTGTTTTTGCAAAAACTTTATTAGTCGCTTTCTACTGTTCAAGTCGCATTTTATTCCCCTCTTTATATTGTACTACTTTTAATGTTCCGGTTGACTTTTGTAGGTTTTTTCTATTAAAAGTGGAAAAAAACAGTTTTCCATGAGGAAAATTTTTCAGATGAAATCTACAAGCCAATTTTTTCTAGAACGGATACATTCGATTCTTACGAGATGTTTTCTTGGGCCTTTTTTTCGTAAAGATAAACACTTCTTTACGCGATTAGACCAAAATGTAAAAAATTTAATGAAGCGATCCATAGAATACAAAACAAAGGGTAAATATAAGATACCGGAAAATAGAATACAAATAATTTCGATGGAAATAAAAGATAGTTGGACAACTTCCGCTACGTCTTTATCGCGAATAAAGTAAATTCCGGGAAAAAACCTTGTCGAAGCAGGTAACCGAAAAGCTAAAAATGGTGTCTAGTGTGATACTTGAGGCTAAAGTTCACCTGGCTGAGGAGCCAGGAATGTGGATAGCTCTCGCGGAATTGGCCTACATATCACTCGCTGTTCTCTTTTTCTTACAGCATTTACTGTCTACCATTCAATGTTAACCGAGTTTATATCAAACGTGCGCGATTGTTCGATTTTCTTTGGTTTATCGTTCGCAAAATATCGACCCTGTTTTAATCTGTTCTATGCGAATAAAAAACTGGTTAATGATTCGCGAATTATTTTATGAAGTTGCCGGCAAATAAAGTCGTCTAATGTCTGATCGAGCAGCGGACATAATGATAGCGCAAACATACGTGTTCGTACAGGATCCATCTACGATATAGAGAAACATTGGGCAACATTATGCTTAGCCAGACTAATTGTTTGTCTTGATGTAGGTCAAAAAACAAATTACGACCAAAAGTGAATTGAACGCAACATTGGAGTGAATCAGATAGTCTGGAATTGAGAAACGAATGAGGCACGTATATTTACTATAGTGACATGATCTAGATTAATAGATAACTCAACTGAAGCGATAAATAATAATTTTATTTGTTGCGTAAAGAGTTGTGATACTGCTCTCTCACTTACGGGAAACGCACGTGGATTTTTGGAACCCTTATTATACTTTTATTGCTACACTAATAGAAACGTTTTAGTTTTTATTTTCACGGTCATTCGACGAACATTTTTGAACATTGACGGTACTGTATTCCTATATCTGCGTATATTTTTCTTATCCGTCTCATCTGTAACATTATTTTCCTGAACGAACTAATACGAAATTCTAATTGGAATTTTTACTAACAGTATTTTATTTTTAAATTTTTATTATTATTATTATTATTATTATTATTGCTATTATTGCTATTATTATTATTATTATTATTATTATTATTATTATTATTATTATTATTATTATTATTATTATTATTATTATTATTATTATTATTATTATTATTATTATTATTATTATTATTACTATCATTGTTTCTGATATTTCTCCCTTCGCTCTGGAATCGCTTCTGTCTAGTCTCATTTGTGAACGGTACACAGTTTCCACCTTTCTATTATTATTTTGGTATTCTTCGCGAAATGTGTCGCGATTCAGTAAATCACTGCGCTAATAATAAGAAAAAGATATGAGCAGGTAAAAATATGTCCGTTTTATTTGTATTTTATATTTTTATTTTATTTTATTTTATTTTAATTAATTTATAACTTTGCGGAAATTAACAAATACTTAACTGTTCATCTTGCTTACTATGCTGCATAATTTTTAGGCTTAACTCGTAACATGTATCTAACGTATGTATATAACTTTAACTTGTGTGCGCTATTTGTACTTTTTTCAAACGAATTTTGGTATGAAAAATCTTTTACGTATAAATGTATATATTTCACGTGGTCTACTCGCACTCTTGACGTTTATAAGATTAAAAGATAAGTGAATGAGTTTTTTAAAATTATTTATTTGAAATGCTTCAATTATACTATTAAATTATAAACTTATTTTGCCATTTTATATGGTCAAATTTTTTTCGTGAAAACTAAAAATTTATTATAATCAACGGTTTTTTTCATATTCGCCAAGCTATACTTTTTAATAGATTTTATTAATCTTTTCGGATCTCTTCCTAAATAACAGATTCATTAGTTTAGCCTAGTAACGAATCAAAAGAATTCTGGGGTATCTGAAATTGAAAATCTAAGGGGTATTAAATAGTTCGATTTGTAAATTAATTATGCGAGAATGACTTCAAAAATGGCTACCACATTTTACAGTTGTGGATTATTATAACCATATATATATATATATATATATATATATATATATATATATATATATATATATATATATATATATATGTGTGTGTGTGTGTGTGTGTGTGTGGGTGTGTGTGTGGGTGTGTGGGTGTGGGTGTGGGTGTGGGTGTGTGTATGCGTGTATGCGTGTGGTATAGCGAAAGAAAGAGAGAGAGAGAAAGAGAAAAAGAAAAAGATGGTTATAACCACTGCGATGAAATTAGTTTAATTGTCGATTTGGTAAAATCAAAAGATAAACTGCACAGTCTTATGAAAATACGATTAAAAGTGCATTGCGATGAAAATGTACAAAAATTTCATTTATACTAGCTAATATCCGCAATTGAACTGCTCCCATCCGCAAAAAAGAAAACAAAAAAAAACTGAAAATGAAGTACTTTTGCGCTTCTTTAACATGGCTTTTAGTCTTCTAGATACAAAGTATTCCCTGTTTCTAGATTATTCCATCTTACTACTGTATCTTTTCACATGTATTTTGTGTCTTTCTTGTTTGTCATAAACGTGAATAAGTTCACCTGTCTAATCCTATCTTAATGAAATTTTTAATAAAATCACTAAATCGAAGAAATTTGAACTTTGTTCATTTAATGGTACTCTGTTTTTGGTCTACCTGAGGCCAGTGGCGTCGGTTGGAGCCGCCGTGTTACGCGAAAGAGTTCCGTGCCATCGCCGTGACTTAGTTATCGCTTTCAGCTTTCCGCGATTTTTTCCTCCTCTTGGAAAATAACATTTTTTTTTTTGTCGTTCAGTTATAAAAGCTTAATTTTCTTTTTTTTTTTTTTGAAAGGGCAAGGGCTTAGGACACTTATTGTAGTTAGTATACGAAATTAAAATTACGATACAATGGTTGGTCCAAAAATTTTGGCCACACCCCTTGCACTGCCTGAAAAATTAAGTCACCGAAAACTAAATTTTACATGCGCTTGTAACGTAGATGCTTTACATTAATTCTGAAAACTTCAGCTCGATAGCTTCATAACGGGCCATCCGCGCAAAGCCGTATCGAATTCCGCCGACAGATTTCGTGCTAAAAAAACGCAATTTTGTTACAAAATTTTAGCACACATTTCAATGGTCGTTTAAATTTTTATCTTCCTTAAAATGCACCGTCGTCCCTTCGTGCATTTGTTTTCTACCTATTTCACCTTTTAAAAGTTTTCTCAAGCTCAGCTTAAGGAACATGTTTAAGGAAATCTTCTCAAGCGCGGGCTGCTTAGTAAGACTTGTTTGAGTATTGGAAAGAGACCAAAATCACACAAGGGTTGCGACGTCAGGTCTGTACGGGGAGGGTGTGTCAACAGCTCAGTATTGTGTTTTTGTAATAATTCGGTCACAACGTAATGCAGCCTGACATTGTCGTGATGCCCATTTTCACAAAAACACACCGGCATCAAAAATCTCACGCAAAAATCACTTCGCTGAAAAAATACATACGCAGAAAACGTTTAAACGGTACTGCTTTTTTTTTTCTTTTCCGAAGTCAGCTTAGAGCGTCTAATGTTTAACTAATGTTATTCTTTTATCCGTAACAGTGTTACCGTACGAGTCACCGCGAATTTTTCATCGCACTCTCTGAATCCGTAGGAGGACTTCGATTCGACTTTGCACGGATGGTCCGCATAATCCATTCGGAGCTATCATCGAATTTTCAGAATTAATGTAAAACATTTCACGCTAGTATGTAATTTAGTTTTCGCTGTCCGAGAGGTGTGGCCAAAAATTTATGGACCAACTATTGTATTTTCAAGCTTCCGACTACCCACTAGATTAACACGTAAGGAATTTTAACAGTAACCCGGTATTGAGTGCTGCGACCAGCGGTAAGTTTTTGTTCCATGGGAGCGGGGGGGGGGGTCCGTGACGTATTTAAAAGGAAAAAAGAAAAAATAGACGCCGTTAAGAGATTATATGCGTATTATATGAATTTTGTTGAAATATATACGAAATAAAAGAATAACAAAAACGGAAGTGGAGAAGTAAACCTTTCGGCGTAGTTCTAAACCGGGTATTTACCGTGTGCGGTTGTCTTCTTTATTTAGACGTAATTATGATTTATAGCGAAATACATTTCAATTCGTGTCTAGAGCTACATCAGCGTTAATCGAGAAAATAAATCAGAATATTTACCGGGACGATAGGAGAATATATTTATTATATAATTTCTGAAAGTTAACAACAGTATATCGTTAACACGAATTTATTTCTACCTCGATCTGTTCGGTCGCTTTATCGTTTCTCATTATCTTTTGAACCCTGGCAAATGCTCTCGAACCGATATTGTCATATATCTGCTAACATCGCCCGAACGAGTTTCAAGAAAATTTGCTGTTGTCCTTAAAATCGACGAGATGAATAGAAAGAATTGTAAAGAAAACATTTTTCCCTGATAATAAAAAAAATCATATCCTTTTTATTTTTAAATCTATATACTTAATAATTCGACAGAACTTTGAATAAAGCTACGTTTGAGAATAGTCTAAATTTTTAAAAGTTAAGCCGAATATTTGTGACATGATGAGATGGAATACGCTCAAATTGAAGATCGTGCATCTTCATTTATTATCGAATCGTCCGATATTTTATTCGTCTAAATAAAATCGGGATGCAATAAATGCAGTGTTTCATCGCGAAGAGGGCTATTAAAATTTGTTCACTTAATAGTTTAAGAAGCTTCTGGTAAACGCATTATTTTTATAATGTTGTGCAAGAGACTAAAAACTCGAGTAGAAAAATATAACGATTGTCGAGTAATAAAAATTTGGCACTTTCTAGAATTTTTCCTTCTTTTTTCCCAGTTATAGCTTGCAATTAAAAACTGCGACCAGCGGAAGATGAAAAATATAAAAAATTCTACGCAAAGTCAAATAGGGAAGGATTTATTAATATTCTTCTAGCGTGATGCTATTGGCATCTCCTCAGAGGACGAAATAATGATAGTCAAGACTTTTAGCTATACTTCTAAAAGAGACGGGGAGAAAATGAATAAATTTTTGTGCATGTAAAATTAAATCATATTCTCCTTAATGCAATCAATTCAGTATCGCAAAACAGCTGCTGCCAAGCGCCAGAACCAGCGAAAAATTCTGTGTCCCGTTCGTATTTATCTCTTCGACAAACACTATATAGAAACTGACTGCGAATAATCAACACTAATGAATTAAGCCATGCGTCCGAATATTAAAAAGCGAAAGCAAGGTCATTAAAAAAAAAAAAATATCGCCTAAGTAACGTTTCCTCGGTCTCTTCGAAAAATGGAATTTATATTGGTATGATTAGTCAAACCAAAAATACTTAGGTGTGTAATAGATAAAAATTTTATAATCATTTTCAGTATATAACTAAAAAAATAAATAAATGTTTAATTCTATTTAACAAATTATATAATAATAATAATAACCGAATAAATTACAAAAAGGAAACAACGTTATATAAAAAAATAATATTGTCTAACATACTTTTTATGGTAGTGTTATATATATATACATATATATATTAATTACAACGTAATTCTTAGGCTACCCCCATTCGAAAAAATGTCCCAATTTTATGTAACGCAAAATGTCCCAAAAAAATGTCCCAATTTTATGTAACGCAAAATGTCCCAAAAAAATGTCCCAATTTTATGTAACGTTTGTTATATTTTATAGGATTTTTGTTATTGTTATTTAAAAAATGTCACAATTTTATGTAACGAAATATTTAACGAAAAATGTAATGAAACAATATCTTAATTTAATGTAATGAAAGTTAAATGTTAGGATAGGATTTTTGTGATTATGTTTTGTTTTTCTTTTTGTGTTAATTACAGTAAGAATTACGTTGTAAATTTTGATAATTTTATACAAAGTATAGAAGAGAAAGAAACATAAATAAAAGCAAGAGTGGTCAAGGGGCACAGCCCCTTGCGAGGCCAAAATGACCGAGTTTATATATATATATTATATAGATATGTTAAAAATTAAGAGATTTCAAAATATATTAAAAAGTTTTCAGAGAACTATTGCAATAAAAATTATTAAAGCTTATAGAACTAGCAGCTACATGGCAAGCACTGTCATTGCAGGTATTAAACCCCATTAACTTACGAAATACAGGAACACATTAACATATTTTTAATAAAAAAGTAATATAAATATAAATCACGAATTCAATAACGTACGGTATCAACAACCCCTTACTTCATACACGAACAAAAATCGTTAACGCTTAAACAGTTTAAAAACTTATAATATTAGATAAGTATTATAATAATCAATTTCAAGCACAGCGGGACGAATATATAACGGTATAGGTAAAAATGTTTAGACTATTACGCCAAATATTTTAATGTACAATTTATTACCAGACGACGCGGTCTCTTTAAAGATTATTTATATAATTATAAAATTGCACACTTAAATAACTGTATAAAACGTGTAACTTTACTGATAATATTAAGCATATACTTTCCGGCTGTTAGTAATACAGATTTTAGCAATATTAGCAATGATCAATTAGTAACTAAGCTATTTAAAATATGTTCAGTAGTTTTACGATAGCCGAAATAAATCACCATAAAATACATATACACCTATATTGAATTTAAGGAATACTAATTAATATTAATACTGTAAAACATTCTGTCGGGGTTCCATAAACTTAAATATGGATGGGCTCTGGACAGAATTGTTATTTATATAAATTATTGGTATAAAATCTCCAAATATATTATATTTACCCTATCAAACTACATATAATTTTAAACAATGAATTTTTTTCTTTTTTTTCCCCTGCAAATTCTTGTATAATATCGTTAAAATCTACACGAACGGAGAAAATCTGTTTCGATCGTTAATCTTGATAATGCCGATAATCTATCATCTTCCGTACGTGTTTTTTATTCTTTTTAATATCGAAAAAGATCTTTCCGCCTCACAATTTGTAATCGGTATAGTTACAAATATTCTATATGCAATATAAATGTTTGCAAAAACATCTATTATTGCATGTTTAACCATCCATGTCGGAGCCCAGGCTTGACTCTATATAATCTTCTAACGAACACCGGTTTAAATAGATCTTCTTCTGGCGGCCATCTTTTTGAAGTCACGAAAAAAAGATGGTTTTAATAATGGGTCTTCGTCAATAGTCCAGATTTCATGTATAACGGACGCGAACTCTGTATGAAGAGATAAACTTTTCGATAACGTAAAAATAGTTTTAAATTATTCGAGATTTTTTAATGTAAATTTGTGGCACATAACCCTCTACTGGAAATTTAGACGGAAAATAATAGGAAAAATACCGAAACAAGTTGATGTTTTAAAAGCTGTCGGGAATACAAAAGAGTCACTTCGCTACGATAAAAAAAATTTTTCGAAAAGCCGATTTTATTTTTTATTAATTTTCTATATTTTTCTAAACAAGAAATAAGCACAGCGCGTACCTGTATACATTTTGAATTTTTTCTAAAACATTCCCATCGGTGTTCGCTATGAAGAAATTTCACTGGAAGAATGTTTTTTACTTTTCATTATAGAATAATTTATAAAATGTAAATTAAACTAAGGAGATGATTCATTACGGAACTAAATAATAGATTCACATATAAATATTGAACTTGATAATAAATAAATTATAAACCGAAACGTGCGAATTGAAACAATTACGCCGACTAGTTTCGGATAACTTGATCCCCTCGGCTACATGCTACGTAGATTATTATTCGCGTTAAACGTGTCTATTTCGAAGGGCTTCGAAGTTAAAATTTAGTTTATTACATTGAAATTATAAAAATCGTTGAAAACCGTTAAATCTTCTATTTATCGATATGAAATAGGAAGAAATATACCAGGTTTTCCCAAATTTTATAACATGTAAAGTAGTACACAGGTGTAAAAAATGATAAAATTGAAAATTTCACTTAGAGCGAACTTCAAATCAACACTTTTACTTCGCTAATAATAAAATATACTAAGAACCACTGAACTGTATGTTTTTACTACTTGCTTAAACCGCGTATGTTTGTAGTATTTTACATAAAAAACGAAAAAATCAACAGATTGTGTCCCATCGCAATTCAGAAAATTCGAGTATTTCTTTTCTTTCACACCGTCGAATGGATAAACAGCGAGTTAATTTTTTATTTCAATCTAATGGGATATTTTAGAAAATCACGTGGAATCAGAAATTTTTAATTTTTCTTACGAGTTCCATTATTTAGTAACAACCTTTTAATAAATAATGGGCTATCTGAATATGCCTTTAACATCTGTAAAAATAAAACTAGGATAAAAGCAGAAAATAATAACTTTGTATCTTATACATTGAAGTATTTGCATGAAAGATGAATTTTAAAAGTAAATCGACGAACAGTCGTGAAACCGGTGTAGCCGATAATAAAAGCTTTAGCTGTATTATCGAAACGAACTTATAGTGCTCATTAAACACTTCTAAAAAAAAAAAAAACATTAAATTTACTGCTCTACGTCAAGAGTATCATTGATTCATTATTTTGTATTCCATGCAGATTCCGATTTCCGTCGATGCCAGAACTGGCTGTTACCAACAATAGTAGTAATAATAATAATAATAATAATAATAATAATAATAATAATATGGCTATTGTTTGAAGCAATCTTGGTGCTATTGCACACGTTTGATCTGTTATTAGGACATTTATATTCGGTATTCTTCCCTCGTTCTTATTAATTTCACTCCGTTTACATTTCGAATTTTCTCTTTTATAAACTTCGTTTTATATGGGCCAGTTGATAAATCACTGGGGCTCATTAGTGAAATTGTTGTCTCTTCGTTATATTTTCGAATCATAAATGAGCTCAAATCTTTTTACTTGATCAATTTTAAAATAAGAAAATACCTGGTCTCGTTCTCAGAATTTTGCTGTTCGTTTAGTGACATTATTTAGTTGACTTGTCTACGACAAAGTTACATTTGATTTCCTTTATTTCAAAACTATAATTATTATTATTTTTTTTACCACATACAGCCAGCACTTAAACAAACATAATCGGTTTTAGAGGGGGGAAAGTGTTTAATGCACACCGCCAGTTAACCACTGAACAATAGAAATGTTGAACGTACAAATGGAAAAAAAAAAAAAAACCTATACACAGAAAAAAATATGTTCAGAATTAAAATTTTAAAAATACGATTAAAAACGAAGATATCTTAGCATCGAATAAAACGGCGAAGACTAAGTGTAAATTGGGATATACTCGCGAAATGATAAATAAAAAATAGACTTCTACGCCGACAGTCCAGAAACACCGATAAGAGAAGTAACCTGTAGTTAGTAAAAATTAATCAGGAACAGAAAATCATGAAAAGTTCTTCCATCGTGCATTTTAAAAAGAAAATAAACGATAATATTACGAACGAAAAAAAGACACTAGACAATTTCGTTTTTGCATTTTTCGTTACGACTAGTCGCAAAAACTAAATTACAAATATGTCGAAATGAAAATAAAATTATCACGTTGACAACAGCAGATGTTTCGGAAGTATTGCTGATAAAGACTTGGCAAAGTTAATAAAAGGAAACCGAGAACCGTTCAAGATACTCGTATAAATTGTATTAAAAGTTTTAAAAAAGTAAAAATTTACATACTGAGAATTAATGTTTTTTAAAAAATAACATACTTGGCGCAAGAAAAGTAAATTATTGCAATTGCAATAAGTGTCAAGCAAACAGGTAGAAAAATCTACCTTAAATACAACTAAAAACACTAAAGATTCACACAAAATAAAGCTTGAAAACGGCAAACTCGACTAATTCTCTATTTTTAGGAATCACGTAATAAAACGATACTCACAGACCCGACCCATTCGGCAATTGCGAGAATTTGCAATTATTGGCTCTTGGGACAGTATTAGTCTTTTTTTGTTTCTCGCATATAAAATTATTTAGAAACATTATACCTCGACTTCCGTCACTGATATTTTCTGCGCGCTTTTGATAATGTTCATCTACCAACTTTAAGAGATAAAAAATAACATCCCAGTCAGTTTACTTCCGTTTTTATTAATCTCTCGACGAATATCGTTCCATTCGCCTTTTCTATTTCACCGCGGTTCAAAAAAGGTTTTCTACGGTCTTCCTCCAGATGTCCGGTAAAATTTCGATGATATCATTCTTCATTGCGATTGTGATGACGTTTACTCAATTTGCAATTGAAATTTATCAGAATATTGCGACATATCAGGACACTGACGCAAGAAACGTAGCAAAGGTATTGGCAATTTGTCGCCCGTCTTAATAGAGTTTCCTGTTATGAAGTATTTCTGCCTCATTATTCAATAAGTGTTGGCGCCAAATTTGAGCTCTCTTCGCATTTGAGTTGGTGTCGATGAACAATCGGTATTGTTTATAAACTGCTGCCGACTTTTTTTTTTTTTCTTTTATAAATAAAATTATGGGTTTTGGCTTTTTAGTGTTTGGATGGCATCAGATCATTTGTAACGCAAAATTCCCCGCATGCTGCATTTCTACTTCTTATAGCTTCTTTCATT